>LR812523.1:80958646-81178646 GCA_903798195.1 Danio kyathit | reverse complement strand
CACACACACATACAGACACAGAGACACACAAACGCACAGATGCAGAAACACACACACAGAGGAACACAAACACACAGAAGCAGACACATACACATAAACACAGATGCAGGAATACACACACACACACACACACACACACACACACAAAGACAAACACAAAAAAACAGAGGCAGACAGACACACACATACAGAGACACACACACAGACTCACAAACAAACACACAGATGCAGAAACACACACACAGAGGAACACAAACACACAGAAGCAGACACATACACATAAACACAGATGCAGGAATACACACACATGCACACACACACACACACATGCACACACACACACACACACACACACACACACACACACACACACACACACACACACACACATACAAAGAGGAACACAAACACAGAGAAACAAAGATATACACATAAACACAGACACACACACACACACACACACACACACACATACAGACACAGAGACACACAAACGCACAGATGCAGAAACACACACACAGAGGAACACAAACACACAGAAGCAGACACATACACATAAACACAGATGCAGGAATACACACACACACACACACACACAAAGACAAACACACACAAAAAAAACAGCCAGCCAGACACACACACACACAAACGCACAGATAGAGAAACACAGACACAAAGACACACAGAAGCATAAACACATAAAACCAGAGACACACACGCAGAGACGCACACAAAGACAAACACACAAAGAAACACAAACACACACACACAGACGCACTCATAGAGTTGTCATTGCAGCTTAAGGGTGATGTTATATAACAGTGAGTGAGTGTGAGTGTGAGTGTGAGTGTGCGTGTGTGTGTGAGTGTGTGTGTGAGTGTTTGAGGGTCTCTCTGCTGGTCTTTGTCTCTGTCGTGTGTTTCTCTGCTCTCCTCCTTCCTCTATGCAGCAGTACTGTATTTCCCTTATGCTGAATTATTCTCAGTGTGGCACATGACACATGATGTGCTAGTATACTCCGCCGTGTATTATTATCAGACTCAGAGTACAGTGTATAGTGCAGGCTGAGTGTTCGGCTGGTGTTGTTCATGTGTGTGTGTGTGTGTGTGTCTGCAGGGCTGTTAAAATCACATTCTGCTTAATTAATCACACTGCCAGGGGAAGAAGTCCAGTGGAGCTCCGCGCTTTACAGACACATTCACTCTCATATAGACCATTTCAATGTGGTCATGCTATCGGCTCATGGACATTTCCTGCTTGTTATCAAACTATTTCATAACTGTAACAAGAGGCGATTCAATCATAACTTAATGTTAAAGCAGCTCTCATGACATTATTTATCAATATGTGGCTCTTTTTGGATTCTCGGACGCTGTAGAAATTAAAAATGTAAAACAGGAAATACATTGGGACCGTTGTTTTTGTTTACATCTCTCAAAATGGTCTATACTGTTCTAGATTTTGAACATATTTTCAGTTTTGTGTATTTATATATGCACTTTCTGGTATTTATTTTTTGTGTTTTGGCATAATTACTGTTCGTTTGAGTTAGTTTAGTACTGAAAGTAAACTAAAGTGTTCAAGTTAAACTCATTCAGAGATTCTGTAAACACAGACTGCTTTAAACAGGGCGGTTTTAGTGTTGTTTTAGGACTATTTACTGTGAATTTTTTACTGTGAATTATTTTATTATATAATAATAATAACATATGCTGGATAAGTTGGCGGTTCATTCCTCTGTGGCGACCCCGGATTAATAAAGGAACTAAGCTGAAAAGGAAATAAATGAATTAATTCATATGTAAACTCACCGGCCACTTTATTAGGTACACCTGTCCAACTGCTCGTTAACGCAATTTTCTAATCAGCCAATCACATGGCAGCAACTCAATGCATTTAGGCATGTAGACATGGTCAAGACGATCTGCTGCAGCTCAAACCGAGCATCAGAATGGGAAAGAAAGGGGATTTAAGTGACTTTGAATGTGGCTTGGTTGTTGGTGCCAGACGGGTTGGTCTGAGTATTTCAGAAACTGCTGATCTACTGGGATTTTCACGCACAACCATCTCTAGGGTTTACAGAGAATGGTCCGACAAAGAGGAAATATCCAGTGAGCGGCAGTTCTGTGGGCGCAAATGCCTTGTTGATGCCAGAGGTCAGAGGAGAATGGCCAGACTGGTTCCAGCAGATAGAAAGGCAACAGTAACTCAAATAAGCACTCGTTACAACCGAGGTCTGCAGAAGAGCATCTCTGAACACACAACACGTCCAACCTTAAGACGGATGGGCTACAGCAGCAGAAGACCACACCGGGTGCCACTCCTGTCAGCTAAGAACAGGAAACTGAGGCTACAATTCACACAGGCTCACCAAAACTGGACAAGTGAAGATTGGAGAAACGTTGCCTGGTCTGATGAGTCTCCATTTCTGCTGCGACATTCGGATGGTCGGGTCAGAATTTGGCGTCAACAACATGAAAGCATGGATCCATCCTGCCTTGTATCAATGATTCAAGCTGCTGGTGGTGGTGTAATGGTGTGGGGGATATTTTCTTGGCACACTTTGGGCCCGTTAGTACCAATTGAGCATCGTGTCAACACCACAGCCTACCTGAGTATTGTTGCTGACCATGTCCATCCCTTTATGACCACAGTGTACTCATCTTCTGATGGCTACTTCCAGCAGGATAAAGCACCATGTCATAAAGCGTGAATCATCTCAGACTGGTTTCTTGAACATGACAATGAGTTCACTGTACTCAAATGGCCTCCACAGTCACCAGAGCTCAATCCAATAGAGCACCTTTGGGATGTGGTGGAACGGGAGATTCGCATCATGGATGTGCAGCCGACAAATCTGCAGCAACTGCGTGATGCTATCATGTCAATATGGAGCAAAATCTCTGAGGAATATTTCCATTACCTTGTTGAATCTACGCCACAGAGGATTAAGGCAAAAGGGGGTCCAACAACCCGGTACTAGTCAGGTGTACCTAATAAAGTGGCCGATGAGTGTATATATATATATGTATATATGTATTTCTGTAACATTTTTTGTCATCCAGGTATTAAACAAAAGTTTATTTCAGCTTCATTCATACACACACACATGCACAAACACACACAATTGCACAGCTATCTTCATTGGGACCTCCCATAGGCGTAATGATTTTTAAACTGGACAGACCGTATGTTCTCTCTCTCTCTACTTCTAAACCTAAACCTTTTCAGGTTTAACATTTGATCATTTACAAAACAATGTTACTTATGAGCTGTTTTCCTCATGAGGACCAGAACAATGTCCCCACAAGGTCAAAATGTATTGGTATTGCTATACTTGTGGGGACATTCAGTGTTAGGAGTATAAGATACAAACACACACACCATAGACTCTTTCTGCTCAAGGAATATCCATTTCTTCCAGTTGACTGTGTGTGTGTGTTTATGTGCATGTTTATGTGTGTTTTCTGCAGGCCACGTCCCAGAGGATGCAGGGAATGTTGCTGCTCGTCTTTGCCAAATATTTTCATCTGCCGTTCCTGAGGGGGATTCAGACACAGACCACTCGCACCGGCCTCGGGGGGATCTGGGTGAGTTTCAGTATATCTCTGCTCACAGACACAGACCTTTCTTCAGGAGGAAACTCTCATTTGCTGATATCCCGGATGGACACTTTTCACATTTGACACGTTTCTAACCAGCAGAAGTCGTCATAGTTGGGTAAACTGAGAGCGCAGCGAAGGGGAGAGAGCACAATTTTTTTTGGTTTGCTCAAATAGTAAAAGAAAAACTCAATGATAGTGTTATCAAGACTTTCAGAAAACAGTGTGACACTGATAACGGTTAGCACTGTCGTCTCACAGCAAGAAGGTTGCTAATTCAAGTTTCAGCTAGGCCAGTTGGCATTTCTGTGTGGAGTTTGCATGTTCTCCCCGTGTTGGTGTGGGTTTCCTCCGGGTGCTCTGGTTTCCCCCACAGTCCAAAGACATGCGATATAGGTGAATTGAATAAGCTAAATTGGCTTTAGTGTATGACTGTGTGTGTGAATGTGAGAGTGTATAGTTGTTTCCTGGTACTGGGTTGTGGGTGGATGGGTTTCCGCTGTGTAAAACATATGCTGGAATAGCTGGCAGGTCATTCCACTGTGGCGACCCTTGATAAATAAAAGACCAAGCTGAAGGAAAATGAATGAATGAGTGAATCCTCATGTGCAGAAAGGAAAGGTCACACAGGAACCTGTTAATGACGTCCTGGTAAACATCTCATGCAGTGCGTTGATGAAATATTAATATTGTGCTGCTGATGAATATAAAATAAAGCCATCATAATGATAAACTCAGCTCTCGCAGCAAGTATAAGAGTGTCAGGTTTTAGTGAATGATTGGACTGCAGAAACCAGACTGTTTTTTCTCTGGGTATAATAAGTGATGAAGTCACATTCATCTGAATTCATCGAGCATAAACACCTGTAAGCAGACTTACTTTACTTTGTATTCTCTATACAGTTTGATGAAAAACCCTCAGGGTATTCAAAGCATGCACATTTTTATCTGATCATTACAGGTGAAGTCAGAATGATTCGCCCTCCTGTGAATTTCTTTTTCAAATATTTCCCAAATGATGTTTAACAGATTCAGGAATTTTTCACAGTATTTCCTATAATTTTTTTCTTCTGGAGAAAGTCTTATTTGTTTTATTTCGGTTACAATAAAAGCAGTTTTCAATATTTTAAAAAACATTTTATGGTCAGTATTATTACCCCCCTTAAGCATTATTTGTTTTGGATTGTCTACAGAACAAACCACTGTTATACAATGAATTGCCTAATTACCCTAACTTAGGCCCCGTTTACACTAGTACGTTTTAGTTTTAAAACGGCGTTTTAGAATGAAAACGATCCACGTCCACACTAGCGTTTCACCCAGCGTTTCTGAACAGCTCTACGTCTACACTAAAACGGTGAAAACGCACATCACGTGACCACACACACACTCTCTGGCATGCACTGCAGCGTGCTTTGAGTGCACACCCACACGAGAGCTGTGCACGGCGGACTGTTCATCAAGGATCTCCCGCTGGATCTAATCTCACTATATTTGTTAAACGTGATATTTAATTCATCTTGTCGTCTATATCTAACTACATATTGCCCGACTTTGTAACGACATTGCGTGTGACTCATCGTTGCAACAAATACATCAAATAATCATTGGGAAAGTTCTTACTGTAGTATTTCTCACAAATGTTACGTGAGATCTGCTTCCTTCATGTCTGTCACTGTGCTGTTTATCTGACGCAGCCGAGGCGGAGATTGAGGCACACTCTGACAATAATATCCAGCTGCAGGCCTGCAGAACCACACACGTTTCAGGCACACACAATCCAGCACACACGTTCTAGGGCAAACCATATATGGTAACTAACTAACTCCTTAGGAGCGTTATCGCCACCTAGTGTATTTCACAAGTATGGCGATCGAAAAGGCCCGTCCACCATACCTGCCAACATTTGGTTCGTAAATTCCGGGAGATGGGGGTGTTGTGTCATACGCTAATTTGCATATTACTGACGTCATCACGTTCTACCTTTTCTGTTTGTTTAACAGCCTATGGTAAATAAATGGGGTATTATATTTGCACTACGCTTTATGTAAGCTTGTCAATTTAACTACATTTATTGCTGTTTGAATACAGTATATCATTATAGATGAGTAGTGAATTTGCAGTAATCTCTCAGACGTAATAAACTCAGACAAGTTCTGAAACTCTCACTTAAAACATCTCTGATTGTGAACAATAAACGGTCAAATCAAATTGTTAAAATAAAGGAGAAGCAGATCAGTTTGACTGTACAAGGGAAATACCTTCACACTCCCGGTGCTAAATCATTTGCCGTCGGTACGCAGAGGGGTGATCTGCTGTCAGGCTGCAGGTGGGAGAGGCCGCTCTACGAGGACTGGACCGCCGGTCAGTGCTCTGAGGCGGGGGAGGGGCCGGCGGCATCACCCGCAGCTCGTTGAGAAGAGTAGGTAGGGACGGTACAGTAATGGACAAACGACAGTCTATAAAAATCTCCAGTAACACACAAAAAAGTCGGTAGGTTTGTCGCTTTTTTGAAAATTTGTCGCTAGGGGGGTCTGAAAAGTCGCTAAGTTGGCAACACTGGCACGAACTGAACAGCGTGGAGCGGGAGGGGTGAGAAATATGGGGAGATGGTGGCGCGCGAACGGAAGAGCACGGGGGGGATGGGGGGGATTCCGGGAGTTTACCGGGAGACAGAACAATACGGGAGACGGGTCTGAAATACGGGAGACTCCCGGGAAAAACAGGAGTGTTGGCAGGTATGCCGTCCACTCATTAGACTGTGAACAGTTTATGGTTTCCCATTTTAGTCATTATTTCATTATTATATCGTAACGATGATTTTAACATCTCTACAGTTTCTAAACTCAAATTATGTAAATAAAAATAATTGGTTAAACACTTATGACTTTATTCATGCATCCACATACACAAAGAAAACAACAGACCGTCTAATTGTATTAAGTGTAATAAACTAATTCAGGATCTTAATGTTGTCATACTTGGTTAAAATCGTTTTGTTGTAAAATATAAAAAACAAACAATAATGTGTCCCATTAAAAATGAATTAATATAGATGATAATTTAAAATGAATATAGTTATAAACTGATTTAAACTACTATCTTTTACTAAACTGTAGCAACTGTTAGTAATATATATATATATATATATATATATATATATATATATATATATATATATATATATATATATATAATTTATTTTAATTAATTATTAACAGTTAATTTGTTTGTATTGCTAAATTTGTTGCAACTATAATTACCACAAATTACCAGTACTTTATGGTTTCAAAACAATATATTACTTACTATAAATTACTATAGTATTTAATGTGGGAAATCTTTAATAAAAAAGTGATTAGAAAATTAAGCCAATAAATACTATTAAATTGCTTGTGTAAAATATAGTGTTCACATTTATTAAATGTAAAAAGATTTTTATTACATATAAAGATGTATTATTGCCTATTCATATTAACTTGCTATTATTTCCTTCATTATAAATGAATCCATTATATACATTAAACTGTCCAATTAAGATCAATCAGCAAGGCCAGCAAACGAGTATCTGCTATACTGACTCTGTCAGATAATAATGACTGATCATCTGTGATGACTGATAGAAAACTATTCAGTCATTTATATTGAATGGCGATCGGAAACAACGCTCCCCATTTGCCCGCCTCGATCGCAATATTTGTGAAACAGTAAACACTATTGTTTATTGTGTACAATATTTATCAACAATATATATAAAAATATATTGATGACGATGTCCAAGAAGACGTTAATAACATTAACATCCGTCGTAACCATATATGGTTTGCCTAGAACGTGTGTGCTGGATTGTGTGTGCCTGAAACGTGTGTGGTTCTGCGGGCCTGCAGCTGGATATATCTCCACTCTGATAGGCACGTGGGAACGGTGAGCAGGGAGAACCAACATTAAAGGCACAGGCCACACAAACAGCTACATGATGTTCAGAGCAGAATATTTGAATGTTCTAAGGGGTATAATAAATAATCCGATGGGTGTTTTGAGCTGAAACTTTACAGACACATTCTGGAGACACAAAAGACTTATCTTACAAGACTTATCTTGAAAAAGGGGGAAAATAGGTGTGCTTAGATCTGCATATCCAGTCAAATATTATGTGCTGTCATCATTGCAGAGATAAAACTAAAACTCACCCAATTTTAATATTTCTGAAAACAAGACAATATGTTTTGTGTGTCCATAAAATGCTTCTTGATTTAAGAATGTTCAGATATTTGGACTAGAAACAAGACAAAAACTCTAAGACATGCATTTGTTTGCAGTGTCCACTAAGGGACAGAAAATAAATATCATAATCAAGCATAACATTTTACAAAAATAAGCAGTTTAGTTATTTTGATAACTTACAGGGGCGACGCGGTGGCGCAGTGGTTAGCGCTGTCACCTCACAGCAAGTAGGTCGCTGTTTCGAGCCTCGGCTGGGCCAGTTGGCATTTCTGTGCGGAGTTTGCATGTTCTCCCCGTGTTGGCGTGGGTTTCCTCCGGTTTCCCCCACAGTCCAAACACATGCACTATAGGTGAATTGGGTAAGCTAAATTGTCCGTTGTGTATGTCTGTGTGTGAATTGAAGTGTATAGGTGTTTCCCAGTGATGGGTTGCAGCTGGAAGGGCATCCACTGCGTAAAACATATGCTGGATAAGTTGGCGGTTCATTCCGCTGTGGCGACCCCAGATTAATAAAGGGACTAAGCCGTAGGAAAATGAATGAATAACAGTAGATGTGTTTCAGTGTGTATGTTGCAGGTGATGCACTATAAAGCGTTTCACTTCAGCTGATAACAAGCATGCTTGAGCACTCAGAGGTCTCGGTTCTAATGACTGATCGCCATGGTTACCAAACACCTGGACAATGTTTTGATTAATTCGTCACCGTTTCTGTTCTGCTCATTTTACCTGCAGAACTTACTGGGGAAATCAGCAGATTTACCTTTAAATATATACATTTAGGCCTCATTGTGGCTCAGTGGTTAGCACTGTGGTCTCACAGCAAGAAGGTATTTCTTTTTTTTTTTCCTTTTTTTTCCCCAACTTTATTTATAGAAATTTTCAAAAATTTACAAATATCACACATTTTACACTTTTTTCACATTTTGCATTTTCACATTTTACTTAGAGAGAGAGAGAGAAAAGTAAAAAGGGATCTAAATGATTGTGACAATTATTGACCGTCAGATACATTTATATATTAAAAAAAAAAAAAATTAATAATAAGATAAAATAAAATAAATAAAAATAAATACCAACCAACCAAAACAATTGTTTATGCACCAAACTAAAAACCTAGTCATGATGTCACATGAGATGTCACACAGCAGCGAAAAATGTAAGAATTAACTATCATCCAGTATGCGGGGAGTATACATTTCAATATATTCAAGGAGAGAACCCCAAATTTTATAAAAGCTTTTGGAAGAGCCCTTCAGACAGTATCTAATTTGTTCCAGTTTTATGAAGTAAAAAACGTCATTAATCCACATGGAGTGAGTAGGTGAAGCAGATGACTTCCAATGCAGTAGGATACGGCGTCTAGCCAGGAGGGACACAAAGGCAACAAAATCTGCTTTGTATCGTGAACAGTGAACTGACAAAGGAAGTGTACCAAATAGTAATGGGCGATATAAACGATATGCGATATAAACGATACAAAATTGGCCTACGATAGAGATTCTAATTCTATTGCACTATCGCGATAATGCATGTTTCATGACGCAATCTACCCGCGAAATTAAGAGCAACGAGCTGCAGCCGGCTGCAACGCATCATCTTGAATAAACAACAGTGCGACCATTTCGCTCGCATTTGCGACAAAAAATAATAAGCTCGATTGATAACTTAATTCACTCGGCCACTGTAAAACAACATGCTCTTCACACTAACCTATGGTGTATTACGTTGGAAATCTATTGTGACTGTAGCACATGCTGACGCTCTCAACAACAGCACTAAGCAACGCATGGCACCGAATGGCGGCGTGTCGCACAACTTGCGAGCCTCATGCATGGCATATCGTGGCTTGTCACACAGATTCCCACACAGCGCTTCCCACACAGATTTTACCTGGGCGGCCGATATATTATTGGGGCGGCCCGGTTCTGTGTTCGCGAGAAACTGAGAACACTCTGCCACAGACTCACATGCTCTGCATGCAGACCCACAGAGACGCCCTGGATACAGAAGAGCGCGAAGACTAAATAGACTGATCCAGCTCATTATTTGGGGTGACAATACATTTTCCCCGGACATGTCCAAGAATTTGCTTTCGCTTTCGATATTAATTGTATTCATTTTTGCATTACTTTATAAGCAAACTTTGTCTGGTGCATCTCAATCTCTTAGCAGCAACAAAACTACAGCAGACAGAGACAGAGAGAGAGAGAGAGAGAGAGGAGAGAGAAAGAGCAGATCAAGACATCAGTTTTAATTTCATTAGGAGAACAAAATGTTTAAAATCAAATGTGTTACCTTAGGCTGCAGATTAGAAATATGTTTTTATTTAAAGTATCTGCAATACACAATTTTATTTGACTAATTTAATACTGGAAGTAATTTCAGTACAGTGTAAGTTCCTTAACTAAAAAGACACCAGTTTTTTTGTTCTCTGCAACTTGGCATTTAGGAACCAAGGACTTAAAAGAAAAGTCTTTCTTTCTAAAAGGCACTACATTTAGTTTATTTATCTGCAACATCGTGTTGTTTAATTACAGTTTTGCTTTTGCACAATAAATGTTCTCAAAATCACATGCAACGTTTCTTTATTTCTTAAAAAAAATAGCAGTTTGGCTTTCCTAAGGGTCTATGTAACCTGTTCTGAAATGGTTCTATTATAATTTATATATCGCAATATATATCGTTATCGCAAGAGGCTGCAATGTATATCGAAATATGGATTTTAGGCCATATCGCCCATCCCTAGTACCAAACAGTGCTGTTGTAGATGCAGGTTTAATTGCTTGCCCAACTACTTGAGACATTGTCTCAAATATTTCCCACCAATATCCACATAGATTTGGGCAAAACCAAAACATATGTGCCAGTGTTGCAGGAGCTTGGCGACAACGGTCACAGAGAGGATCAACATCAGAGTAAATTTTTGAAAGCTTGACCTTAGTCCAATGAGAACGATGAAGTATTTTGCATTGAATCCAACTATGTTTAGCACACACAGATGAAGCATGTACCCTGTATAAAATGTTTTCCCACAGTTCATCTGAAATGTTCTCCATTAGATCTTCTTCCCATTGGGTTTTTATGGATGTCAGTGAGCTTCTATGTAGAGAACATATTTTGTCAAAAAACTGAAATCATACCTTTCCCAATAGATACTGGTTCAAGAATTAAATCTAGGGGAGTAGGGGAGGTTAGGAAACTGAGGATACATATTACGGATAAAGCTGCGAACCTGTAAATATCGGAAAAAATTGTTTCTGGGCAACGAAAACTTATCTGAAAGCTGTTGAAAGGATGCAAAAACATCATCTATATATAAATCTTTAAACGTTGATAAACCATAATTTGTCCTTTGTGAAAAAGTGCTGTCCATCATTGATGGTGGAAAAGCAAAGTTTGATGCTATAGGGGCTAATATCGAAAATTGTTGTAGTCCATAACAACGCCTAAATTGTCTCCAGATTCGTAATGATGTTTTTACAATTATATTTTTTGTATAGGGAGAGTGTGAACTATTAATAGGGGAGTATAACAGGGCAGTCAGTGTAGAAGGGATACACAAAGTGGCTTCTGTGGCAAGCCACGTAGGTTTGCATTCTGGTTTGGACTGGTTTAACCAGTATTGGCAAGAAGGTATTTCTGTGTGGAGTTTGCATGTTCTCCCCATGTTGGCGTGGGTTTCCTCCGGGTGCTCCGATTTCCCCCACAGTCCAAACACATGCGCTATAGGGGAATTGAATAAACTAAATTGCCCATAGTGTATGAGTGTGTGTGTGTAAGAGTGTATGGGTGTTTATCAGTAGTGGGTTGCGGCTGGAAGGGCATCCGCTGTGTAAAACATATGCTGTATAAGTTGGCGGTTCATTCCGCCGTGGCGACCCCAGATTAATAAAGGGACTAAGCCGAAGGAAAATGACTAAATGATTGCTCATTGAAGTTTATTTTACTCATGTTATTTTACAGAACACCTTCGCACTATTGGAAGTTAAGGGACAGGTTTAGTTTTATGCAGGGATGTCCAAACTCAGTCCTGGAGGGCCGGTGTCCTGCTGAGTTTAGCTCCAACTTGCTTTAACACACCTGCCAGGACGTTTCTAGTATATTTAGTAAGAGCTTGATTAGCTGGTTCAGGTGTGTTTGATTAGGGTTGGAGCTAAACTCTCTAGGACACCGGCCCTCCAGGACCGAGTTTGGACACTGCTGGTTTTATGGGTAGGTTTAATTATTGGTTTAGTGGTAGATATTATTGCTGATTTATTTACAGAAATTAATATTAATATTAGGGCTGTAATTACATGCATGTACAGAATAAACACATGCATGTACATATTAAATGTGTGCTGGTGCTTGCTTTGAAGAAGACCTATTATGCCACTTTTTACAAGATGTAAAATAAGTCTCTGATATCCCTAGAGCAGGGGTGGGCAAACTCGGTCCTGGAGGGCCGATGTCCTGCACAGTTTAGCTCCAACTCTAATCAAACTAATCTAATTATGGTGTATTTTAATAATATTAGTGGTGTATTTGAATAATAATAATAATAATAATATCATATTTTTATACAGCTTTCACAGCATGACATGAAAACAATAATTAAAGGAACATTTTCATTCATTTTCTTTTCATTTCATTTCTTTTTCCACAGTGGAATGAACCGCCAACTTATCCAGCATATGTTTTACGCAGCAGATGCCCTTCCAGCTGCAACCCATCACTGGGAAGCACCCATACACATTCATTCACACAACTACACTATGGACAATTTAGTTTATTCAATTCCCCTATAGCGCATGTCTTTGGACTTGTGGGCGAAACCGGAGCACCCGGAGGAAACCCACGCCAACACGGGAAGAACATTCAAACTCCACACAGAAATGCCAACTGACCCAGCCGAGGCTCGAACCAGGTACCTTCTTGCTATGAGGCGATTGTGCTACCCACTGCGCCACCATGCTGCCCCCTAAAGGAACATTTTGTAGCTGATAATCATGTCCTCTCTCTAAAAATACAAGAAAAAAAAGTACTCTTAAACTTATAGATCGCAAAAGGGTTTTTTGTTTAATGGGAAAGTCTTTGTTAATGAAGTTTCCGGCGTGTTGACTGTGTGCAGGGGAATAAAGGAGGCGTCAGCGCGCGGATGACTGTGTTTGGTCACTCAATCTGCTTCTTGAACTGCCATCTGCCTGCACACATGGAGAACACAGAGCAGCGCATGGAGGACTTCGAGAGCATCCTGCAGCAGCAACAGTTCGACGGACAGGCTGCAACTGGTGTCCTGGACCACGAGTGAGACACACACACACACACACACACACACACACACACACACACACACACACACACACACATAAAGTACAGTATAAACACCATATGATGCTTCATAATGATGTTTGTCACCATCAGATGGCGCTGTTGTATTATAGTTCCTCCCTGGCCAGTGGTTCTGCTTTTTACTGATCTCAGAAGTTGTGAGCAACACACCACCAGCTCTTTTTGCGAAAAAATAAATAAATAAATGGCACTAAAAATGTATTAACTGCATATTATGTTTTACCATTACTAAGACCAACAATATATATGACGATATATGCATAAATGAACGAATTTAACTATTAACTACTGAGTAATATTAATTAATATACCACTAGTTAGAATGTGGGTTAGCTTTAGTTGCATGTAATTATGCATATTTAATTGTCATGCATTCATTCATTCATTTTCCTTCGGTTTAGTCTCTTTATTCATCAGGGGTCGCCACAGCGGAATGAACCGCCTACTATTCTGGCATATGATTTACACAGTGGATGCCCATCCAGCTGCATCCCAGCACTGGGAAACACCCATACACACTCATTAACTCATACTCTACGGCCAATTTAGTTTATTCAATTCACCTAGACTGCATGTGTTTGCACTGTGGGGGAAACCAGAGCACCCGGAGGAAACCCACGCCAACACGAGGAGAACATGCAAACTCCACACAGAAATGCCAACTGACCCAGCCGGGACTCGATACAGCGACCTTCTTGCACTGCTAACCACTGAGCCACCGTGCCGCCCCAGTGCACTATATGGCACCTTTAAATAATTCATTCATTCATTTTCTTTTCGGCTTAGTCCCTTTATTCATCAGGGGTCGCCACAGCGGAATGAACCGCCTACTATTCTGGCATATGTTTTACACAGTGGATGCCCATCCAGCTGCAACCCAGTACTGGGAAACACCCATACACACTCATTAACCTATACACTACGGCCAGTTTAGTTTATTCAATTCACCTAGACTGCATGTGTTTGCACTGTGGGGGAAACCGGAGCACCCGGAGGAAACCCACGCCAACACGAGGAGAACATGCAAACTCCACACACAGAAATGCCAGCTGAGCTGTAAGGCGACAGTGCTAACAACTGAGCCACCCATATTTAATTGTAAATACTATAATAAAAGCAGAACATGTTCATAATGTCGGCTGTTGTCCTATGTTTTTTCATGAGATCAGGTTTTCAAAAATGATGTATAGTTTTAAATTCAATACCTTTTAAGACCCTTTTTAAGACTCTTTCCATACATTTTAATACCTCATAACCAGGGCTTGACATTAACTTTTTTGATTACTAGCCACAATGGCTAGTAGTTTTCCAACATTACTAGCCACTCGCCATTTTCACTAGCCACAATTTTATTGTTGGGAAAATATATTTTATACACATAAATATGACTTTGACATGCTAAAATTACTTGATTTAGATGTTGCGTTTTCTCCACATGCCTCATTCATTTCACTTTTTGTGTGTCGTGTATGAGCTTGCTAAATGTTCATGAGCAAATGGGTCATGGTTTCATAGTATTACAGTTAGTTTTTATTTCACATCATTTTCAGAGCTCAAAATGAAGGATTTACCAAATTAATCTCTGACCACACCAAACATAAACAATTCATTATTTTTTAGGCATAAATTTTTAATGTGTCAAAACAAGCATAATATAGCGGTTTACTATACTTTTTATTTGACAAAACATATGCACAGTAATCTGTCCTGGCTAAAGGTCCCAGATCACCAGTTAACTACACATAAATGGGGAGTAATCTCCCATTAAAGCAATGTTATTGTTAAAAATGATAATTAAACCACATTACGCAAAAGAAAGCAGGTAAAAAACATACCGTGTGATAATGAAAGGATTATAACGCACACGGTTAACGTTAGACCCATAAAAAATCTGTTCAAATAATGGTGAAAGTGAAAGCAACCGGTGCTGCTTACAAAAATACAAATCTGGAGCTCTTGAAAGCAGCAAGACTGTGGGTGCATGTTCATCACTTTTTGTCTAGTCTATTTGAAAGAGAACCGATCACATCAGCTGTGTTTCTAGACACAGTTGCTTCACGCTAGGAAACGAGAGCGCGCACGCGTTTTAAACAGTCGCGCGCATCAACTCAGCTGCGAGAGATCATCCTTTCATTCGATATTCATCTGCTTTTTTATTGCTCACGCGAACGTAATTATTTTTGTCAGTCGTGTTGCTTCTCAATTCTAAGATTACCTTTGCATGCATATTGGACCATCCTTATTGTCGAACCCTGCTTATATGAATTATTATCCGGGAAAATTATTTTCAACCAGCCAATGTGGCTAGTGGGAGTGTCTGTCTTACCCGCCACCACTGAAATCTACCCGCATTTGGCGGGTTGGCGGGTGTTAATGTAAAGCCCTGCTCATAACCACTTTTCAACTGGAAACACTGGCGAGATTTTAACTTGCAGTACATTTACTAAATATTCATGTAAGAAACTAATCCAATACTAAAACATTATTCATATACTGAATACAAATCTATTAAATCTAGCTAACTCAGCAGGTTGGTGCCTATAGAACGGTGTTGCCTTGCTCTGCAGTAAACAAAGCAGAATGAGGTCAAATCTAGTAGGATTTCATGCATCCTGATATTCACAGATTTAATTCAGGCAAACTTTAGCATACAACCATACATTGTGTAACGGAGGCCAGCTAGTAAGTGCTGTGCAGGTAAACCTCACTCCTCTGACCTCTAAAGGTGCTCTAGCGACAGATGCTAGAGGCCATGGCCTTTAGCCTCCTTTTTAGAGCAACCCACCCCCATGCGGAAGGTCGCCGGTTTGATACCAGCTCGGAGCGGGTTGGATGGCCTAGAACCGGCGGGGTTACATTGGTGCCGTGACCGCGATGGGAGTGAGGTTAAGGGGGGTGAGTGTAACGGAGGCCAGCTAGTAAGTGCTGTGCAGGTAAACCTCACTCCTCGGACCTCTAAAGCTGCTCTAGCGACAGATGCTAGAGGTCATGGTCTTTAGCCTCCTTGTTAGAGCAACCGACTCCCATGCGGAAGGTCGCCGGTTCGATACCAGCTCGGAGCGGCTTGGGTGGCATAGGACCGGCGGGGTTACAATTGCATAATCAGAAATTTAATACCTTGCAAAATAGCATTTAAGACTTTTTAATACTTTTTAAGGGCCTTAAATTTCTCTACATTGATTTATCAACTTTTAATACTTTTTAAGACTCCACGGACAGCCTGTATTATCTGTTATGATTATGGTGGCTTGAGAAAGCCATTCTGATATTCTACATAAACTTCTTCTTCTTCCGTCTTCTGAGACTAATTTTAAAGTGTATCTCCTCCTAAACTGTTCAAGCTACATACTTCGAACTTTCGTCAAACTTTCAGACTGGTCTGACTCGGGTTGCTATATCTTTTCTTACTGATCCGACTTTCGGTTTTCCGAAAAACGACCCAGAAAATTCCCAAAAGTCCCATTAACATAACATTGGGTCAAACTTTGTGAGCTCCTAACTCTTCATCAGACTGTCCTACAGACTTCTAACTGGGCTCATTTAACTCAGTCTAGCCAGCAGCCAATAACTGATGACTTTTTAACTTACTAGCCACTCCCTAGCAACCACTCACAGCACCCTAGCAACTGTCCCATAGACTTCCATTGTAAAAGACTGTCATTGACTTAACATTGGATGAACCTTTGTGAGCTCATAACTCTGCATCAGACTGTCCCACAGACTAATGGCTGAGCTCATTTAACTCAGTCTAGCCAGCAGCCAATCACTGATGACCTTTAAACTTAATAGCCACTCCCTAGCAACCACTAACAACACCCTAGCAACTGTCCCTTAGACTGTGACTAGCTATTTTAACTCATGCTAATAGTTTTAACATGCTACTGACATGCTAATTTTGCTAGAAAGATGCTAGCAACACACTAGTGACATGCTAGTCATGTTAGCACATGCTAATTCATGCTAGAAACAAGCTGATTCATGCTAGAATCATGCTAGTAACACACTAAAATCATGCTAGTAACACACTAGAATCATGCTAGTAACATGCTAGAATCATACTAGTAACCTGCTAATTCATGCTAGAATCATGCTAACAACATGCTAACTCATGCTAGTAGCATGCTAATTCATGCTAGAATCATGCTAGTAACATGCTAATTCACGCTAGAATCATGCTAGTAACATGCTAATTCATGCTAGAAACATGCTAATTCATGCTAAAATCATGGTAGTAACATGCTAATTCACGCTAGAATCATGCTAGTAACATGCTAATTCACACTAGAAAAATGCTAGTAACATGCTAATTCATGCTAGAAACACGCTAGTAACATGCTAATTCATGCTAGAATCATGGAAACAACATGCTAATTCATGCTAGAATCATGCTAGTAACATGCTAATTCATGCTAGAATTATGCTAGTAACATGCTAATTCATGCTAGTAACATGCTAATTCATGCTAGTAACATGCTAATTCAGCCTAGAATCATGCCAGTAACATGCTAATTTACGCTAGAATCATGCTAGTAACATGCTAATTCATGCTAGAAACATGCTAGTATCATGCTAATTAATGCTAGAAACATGCTAGTAACATGCTAATTCATGCTAGAATCATGCTAATACCATGCTAATTAATGCTAGAAATATGCTAGTAACATGCTAATTCACGTTAGAAACATGCTAGTAACATGCTAATTCATGCTAGAATCATCCTAACAACATGCTAATTCATGCTAGAAACACACTAGTAACATGCTAATTCATGCTAGAATCATGCTAATAACATGCTAATTAATGCTAGAAACATGCTAGTAACATGTTAATTCACGCTAGAAACATGCTAGTAACATGCTAATTCATGCTAGAATCACCTGCCTAGCAACCACTAGAAACATGCTAACATATTTGTACTTATCTATCCCGACTGTTTCAAACTTCATAAAAACTACTTCAGTTATTTACACTTTAAAACTACAAACTTTCAGACTCGGCTTTCTCAAGCCACCATAAAGTTTGTCCTCAAACTTTAATATCTAGTTATTATTATGATTATGAAACTTGTATTAAATTTGATTTATGATGACAGCGTGATTTCTTGAAAGGATATGATGTAACTCGCGGACATATTTTTTGCAGTGTGGTTTTCTGGTTCGGAGACCTGAACTTCCGAATCGAGGATCTGGAAATGCAAGTTGTGAAAGGAGCCATCGACAATAACAAGCTGTCCGTATTATGGGAAAAAGACCAGGTGAGACGGGCATGTGGCCAATACACATACACCCACACACCCACACACCCACACACCAAACACACCCACCGTTAATGCCCAAAAACACATTTTTACAGATAACACTTATCTGTCAGTATTATGAACATGTGAAATGTCATTGAGGAAGGAGCAATGATTATGTTTTTAGGTACCTTTTTTGTTTAAATATTTGCATTTTTAAAAACTATTACGTTTAGTCTATGTAGGCATGTTTATACTCGCACTGTATTTAAAGTTGAAGGTAAAATTATTCAGCCTCCTGTGAAATTCAAACTTTTTTTTTTTTTTTTTTTAAATCTTTTTTTGTTTTTAGCATAAGAAAATAAACAATAACATAAACAAACTTCAGGAAAAAAAAAAGGGGGGGGGGGGTACAAAGGCCAATTCACAATACACAAACAGTCGGACATAACATAATACAATATCGTCTAGAAAGCATAAGAGAAAAAAATAGAATTAAATATATAAAAAAAATAAGAAGAAATTTTACACAGAGAAATGTGTAGGCTCCACAACTCGACATATGCCAAAACAATCCCACCTATAATGAGTTACAAGTCAGCATCAGTGTTGCCAGATGTAGCTGACTTTTTCCAGCCCAAAAACCCGCCGACATGCGGGGGGGGGTTGAACGGTCCCAAATTACACGAAAGGGGGCGGGGGGGGGACGCTCCAAAATGTATGAGGGGTGGTTGGATCGTCCTATATTTCACAAAAAGTGGGGGGGGTGCTACCAAATGTCACGAAAACTGGGGGGGTTTGGGGAGATCGCGGGCAGGCAGTACCTTTACAATACCGCCCAAATATCCACTACCCGCCTATGTTATTTTTTACCCGCAAACTTGGATTCAAAACCGCCCAATTGGGCGGGAAACCGCCCAATCTGGCATCACTGATATAAAACATCATTGGTTTCCAGATTTTAAAAAATATGTGTAGTTTGTTTGCCATCCCACATCGCATGTCTTCCATTGGCAACATATAACTTAAGCTCCTAATCCAGGTTTCAAAAACAGGCACGTGATCTGACTTCCAATTTTGTAAAATGATTTTCTTTGCTAATATCATACACAAAGATACTGCCCGTGATATATATTTATCTCCTATTTCTGAGGTGTCTCCAAAAATGGCCAATTTTGGCTCTGGTGACTGAATCCTGTATACTTCAGATATGAAATTAAAAACGTTCTGCCAAAATGAACTAATTTTATGGCATTATTTTCGGCTTAGTCCCTTTATTAATTCGGGGTCGCCACAGCGGAATGAACGGCCAACTTATCCAGCACATGTTTTACACAGCGGATGCCCTTCCAGCCGCAACCCATCTTTGGGAAACACCCACACACACTCATTCACACTCATAAACTACGGACAATTTAGCCTACCCAATTCACCTGTACCACATATCTTTGGAATGTGGGGGAAACCGGAGCACCTGGAGGAAACCCACGCGAACGCAAGGAGAACATGCAAACTCCACACAAAAACGCCAACGAGGCTTGAACCAGCGACCTTCTTGCTGTGAGGCGACGGCACTACCTACTGCGCCACCTTATCTATTAACAAGTAATAAAAAAAAGAGACAGTACCTTTTTCTATTGGGTTGTGTTTTGTTATATTTTCAAGTGTCTGGTGTATGGTTATATTTTCGAACTCTTTTTCCAACATTTCTCAAGTGCTGATATTTTTTAAACATAGTAGATTGAATAACTAATATATTTAGTCTTTTCCATGATAACAGCACATAATATGTGATACTAGTATTCAGCTTAAAGTGACATTTAAAGGCTTAACTAGGTTAATTAGTCACTGGACAACAGTGGTTTATTCTGTAGCCAATCGAAACAAAGGAACCTTAAGGTGGATAACAATCTTGACCTTAAAAATTGATTTTAACTGCTTTGATTCCAGCCAAACTAAAGCAAATAAGACTTTCTCCAAAAGAAAAGAAATATAGGAAATACTGTGAAAAATTATTTGCTCTGTTAAACATCACCTGGGAAATATTGGAAGAAGAATTATTAATAATTTTGCTGTTTGTCCTTTCCTCCTCCTGCAGTTGAATATCGCCAAAGACAGTGAGACGGTGCTGGAAGGTTTCCACGAAGGGCCGCTTAAATTCCCTCCCACCTATAAGTTTGATGTGGGGACAGACACATATGATACCAGGTAAAATAGAGAACAACATTTAGATCTGTGTAACATTCCATAAGCATTCAGTGGCATCTTACGCTCTGCTATTTTAGCTATAGATTTACACTCACTGGCCGCTTTATTAGGTACACCTCACTATTCCTGGGTTGGACCCCCTTTCGTATTCAGAACTGCCTTAATCCTTTGTGGCGTAGATTCAACAAGGTACTGGAAATATTCCTCAGAGATTTTGCTCCATATTTACATAACAGCATCACTCAGTTGTTGCAGATTTGTCGGCTGCACATCCATGATGAGAATCTCCCGTTCCACCACATCCTAAAGGTGCTCTATTGGATTGAGCTCTGGTGACTGTGGAGGCCATTTGAGTACAGTGAACTCATTGTCATGCTCAAGAAACCAGTCTGAGATGATTCACGCTTTATGACATGGTGCGTTATCCTGCTGGAAGTAGCCATCAGAAGATGGGTACACTGTGGTCATAAAGGGATGGACATGGTCAGCAACAATACTCAGGTAGGCTGTGGTGTTGACACGATGCTCAATTGGTACTAATGGGCCCAAAGTGTGCCAAGAAAATATCACCCACACCATTACACCACCACCACCAGCCTGAAACATTGATACAAGGCAGGATGGATTACTGCTTTCATGTTGTTGATGCCAAATTCTGACCCGACCATCCGAATGTGGCAGCAGAAATGGAGACTCATCAGACCAGGCAACGTTTTTCTCAATCTTCCATTGTTTTGGTGAGCCTGTGTGAATTGTAGCCTCAGTTTCCTGTTCTTAGCTGACAGGAGTGGCACCCGGTGTGGTCTTCTGCTGCTGTAGCCCATCCGCCTCAAGGTTGGACGTGTTGTGTGTTCAGAGATGCTCTTCTGTAGACCTCGGTTGTAACGAGTGCTTATTTGAGTTAATGTTGCCTTTCTATCAGTTGGAACTAGTCTGGCCATTCTCCTCTGACCTCTGGCATCAACAAGGCATTTGTGCCCACAGAACTGCCGCTCACTGGATATTATTTTCTGTTTTCAGACCATTCTCTGTAAACCCTAGAGATGGTTGTGCGTGAAAATCCCAGTAGATCAGCAGTTTCTGAAATACTCAGACCAGCCCGTCTGGCACCAACAACAATGCCACATACAAAGTCACTTAAATCCCCTTTCTTCCCCATTCTGATGCTCGGTTTGAACTGCAGCAGATCGTCTTGACCATGTCTACATGCCTAAATGCATTGAGTTGCTGCCATGTGATTGGCTGATTAGACATTTGCGTTAACGAGTAGTTGGACAGGTGTACCTAATAAAATGGCCGGTGAGTGTATATAGAGATATATAGACTTCTTCATTTAAACATATACAGAGGGACTAAACAGACTCCAGATTATAATATAAAGGGGTAATTTCATATAGTACACTCATGTAAAGATAAAGGAAGTAAATAAGGATTTAGTGGAGATTTAGGGAGTAGATATTATTATTTAAAGCTGTCAAAACTGTTAGATGTTCATAACTACTTGAGTAAATAGTGAGTAACTTGTTTACATTTTTGAGTGATCTATCTCCTTAAGTCAGTCTTCATCTTTTTTTAGTGGTAAAAAGCGTATGCCAGCCTGGACTGATCGTATCCTGTGGCGCTTGCGGCCGATGGCTCAGGTCAGCAACAGCACCTCCAAACGCAGCTCTTTATCAGGTCTGAGCAGTGGAACCCGCGTTTCACAGCATTTTTACCGCAGTCACATGGAGTACACCGTCAGTGACCACAAGCCCGTCTCCTCTATCTTCACTCTACAGGTAAACACAATAGCTGAGGCTACATATACAGTTGACGGCAGAATTATTACACCTCCTGTATATTTTTTCCCCCAATTTCTGTTTAAAGGAGAGAAGATTTTCTCAGCACATTTCTAAACATGATAGTTTTAATAACTCATTTGATATTTGATATTTAATTAGCAGTGGTGGAAAAGAGTACTGAAAAATCATACTCAAGTACTGAAAAATCATACTCAAGTAAAAGTACCATTACTTGCCTAAAAATGTAGTGTAAGTAGAGTAAAAGTATCTGCTGTAAAAGTATCTGTTGTAAAAGTATCTGTTGTAAATATGACTCAAAGTAGGAGTAAAAAGTAGCCCTTTAAAAGTGCTCAAGAGTAGTGAGTAGTGAGTATTATGCTGTCAAAAGCTGATGCGTTTACATGTAATTTGTGGATGTGTGTGTAAACGTAACATTCTGTAGTGTGTTTAGTTATTGCCTAGCAGGCACACAACATCATGAGACATTAATATTAGGTTAGATTTAGGTTGTAATGTCAGGTCACCAAAATTAATTGTCAAGCCAGCAGCTAAGGACAACGTTATTTTTTTAAACATTTTTATTTCCTGTTGGTAAATAGGAAAATGATCAAAACTTTTTTCTTTGTATTTTTATTTAGCGAGATGCTAACGGTCTAATCCGATTCAATGATTTATGCTAAGCTAAAAGTTTTTCCCGACAGAACCGGAGATTGACTTAATGGATTCACAAATGCAAAAAAAACTCAACTGTTTAACTCTAGAGTAGCTATAGAGTAGCCCTATTTCCAAAAAAATCGAGTGTTTCTTTAACATGTGCTGGTCTTGCAGTTCCCGTATAAGGTGGACATGCCTTTGGTGACAATCATTGTGGAGGATGAATGGAGAGAGATTTCAGATGCAGTGGCCAAATTCAAGGTGGCGCCCAACTTTGCTCGAAGCTCTTGGGACTGGATCGGCATTTACAAGGTTTTTTCAAAGATTTCTTCTTTGTGGAGTATTTAAAGATTTATGTTTTTGACACTTAAGTTATGTTGATATATAGCTATAAATTAAGTACTTGTAATTTCTCAGGTTGGGTTTAAGCACCATAAGGATTATGTGGCGTACACTTGGGCCAAGCAGGAAGAATCGGATTTTCTGAGACAGGAGCACCAGGTAATGCAAATCATACATGCATTTACGTAATCGGACATATTAAACTGTGTTAGCTTTAATGAGGAGTTTTTATTTGGAATCTACAGGTGAATTTTACCGAGGAAGAACTGCCGAAGGAGTCTGGAGATTTCATGTTGGGTTACTATAGCAACAATACCAGCTCCATTGTGGGCATTACTGAGCCATTCCAGGTATATTATCAATTATTATTATTAATTTCAGCATGTATTTGCTATTTATTAATTAAATTAGCATGGTAATGAAGCATTGTATGCACGCATGAAAAAAGCGAGCGCATCACACTGCATGCGCTAATATTTGTGCGAGCATTCAGTCTTAATAATCAATAATACACAAGCCTTTATTGGCTATTGCAGCAATCAAACGCTTCCTATAATCACTGACTAGCTTTTTGCATGTCTCCACTGGTATTTCTGCCCATTCATCTTTAGCGATAAGCTCTAACTCTCTCAGGTTGGAGGGTCTCCCTGCCATCACCCTGATCTTTAGCTCCCTCCACAGATTTTCAATTGGGTTTATATCAGGACTCTGGCTGGGCCACTGCAAAACTTTTTATTCCAGCATGTATTGCCTATTTATTAATTAAATTAGCATGGAAATTAAGCATTGTATGCACGCCTGAAAAAATACAAACACATCAGACTGCATGTGCTACCTCTTCACTTCATATTTGGGCAAGTATTCAGTCTCAATAATCAATAGAAAAGCCTTTATTGGCTATTGCAGCAATCAAACGCTTCCTATAATCACTGACCAGCTTTTTGCATGTCTCCACTAGTATTTCTGCCCATTCATCTTTAGCAATGAGCTCCCACTCTTTTAGATTGGAGGGTCTCCTTGCCATCACCCTGATCTTTAGCTCCCTCCACAGATTTTCAATTGGGTTTATATCAGGACTCTGGCTGGGCCACTGCAAAACATTTTATTCCAGCATGTATTGGCTATTTATTAATTAATTTATCATGGAAATTAAGCATTGTATGCACGCCTGAAAAAAAGCGAACACATCAGACTGCATGTGCTACCTCTTCACTTCATATTTGGGCAAGTATTCAGTCTCAATAATCAATAGAAAAGCCTTTATTGGCTATTGCAGCAATCAAACGCTTCCTATAATCACTGACTAGCTTTTTGCATGTCTCCACTAGTATTTCTGCCCATTCATCTTTAGCAATGAGCTCCCACTCTTTTAGATTGGAGGGTCTCCTTGCCATCACCCTGATCTTTAGCTCCCTGCACAGATTTTCAATTGGGTTTATGTCAGGACTCTGGCTGGGCCACTGCAAAACTTTTTATTCCAGCATGTATTGCCTATTTATTAATTAAATTAGCATGGAAATTAAGCATTGTACGCACGCCTGAAAAAATACAAAGACATCAGACTGCATGTACTACCTCTTCACTCCATATTTGGGCAAGTATTCAGTCTCAATAATCAATAATACGAAAGCCTTTATTGGCTATTACAGCAATCAAACGCTTCCTATAATCACTGACCAGCTTTTTGCATGTCTCCACTGGTATTTCTGCCCATTCATCTTTAGCGATGCGCTCCAATTCTTTCATGTTTGAGGCTCTCCTTGCCATCACACTGATCTTTAGCTCCCTCCACAGATTCTCAATTGGGTTTATATCAGGAGTCTAGCTGGGCCACTGCAAAACTTTTTATTCCAGCATGTATTGCCTATTTATTAATTAATTTAGCATGGTATTGAAGCATTGTATGCACACCTGAAAAAAAGTTTATGTCAGGACTCTGGCTGGGCCTTTCAAAACGTTCATGTTTTTGACTGCTATAAAAATATATATTATTATTTTGTGAATTTGGTTTCGTTCAAGTTAAATTTGTTTTTTGTGTGAGTTATTATTGAGATAGAAAAACTATTTATTCTACAAACAATTGTTTATGACAATACATAACTTTAATAAATGCATAAGAATATTAGCCCACACTTTATTTTTATGCACAATTCACGCTATTAACAAACCAATAACTAAGACTTTTAGCTTAATAAACGACTAATTAGCTGCTTATTAATAGTTATTAGGGTAGTAATTGGGTTTTGGTATTAGGGATGCAGAATAAGGTCATCCTTTATAAGTGCTAATAAACAGTTAATATCTTAATAACATTCAGGTAATAGGCCAGAAGTAAATGGTGTGAATGGATACTTAAACTAAAGTGTTCCCAGATAATAAAATAAATACCAGTTTGCAAAATCAAGCAAAATAAATCAATGAAAAATGAATGAATGAATGTCTAGACGATGGCTGTGCCCGATCATAAGTGAAAGAATAAGATCAACAGAAGCTGATGCTGCTTTCCAGCTAAAGTATTTCTCTTTCTTTAACATCACCTAAGATTCAGTTGCCAGCCTCGGCCGCAGCAGGTCTGAGTCCGTCCGACAGCTCCGACTTTACGTCTGATGATGAGGTGAAAAAGCCGGATTCTGGAGACTCGAGTCCTGAAACTGAAGATCCTGTGAGCTCCAGACTCACAGAAGAGCAGACAGCGAAACCCAGCCGACCGCACGCCAGACCAAGGTTATTATTATAGTTTTGCATTTCTTTTTTTTTTTTTTTATAAAATTAACAATAATGTGTTTATGTTGATCATTATAGTTGAAGAGTAGCTTGATAAATAAGGATGATAGCTACCTACTTCTTGGTTATGGTGATTTTGTTTGTGCTGAATTGACCAATACTTTTATTTTTTACTTACTAAAATGACCTTGTTCCAGACACGGCAAACACCACGCCAGCCGTGCAGTTCAGCCCTCCGATGAGCCCGAAAACTCAGGAAAAACTGCAGCCGAGCCGGAGGAGCCTTAGCCAACCCAGCGGCGTCTCTGGAGGATCACATCAGCTCGCGGTCGCAGGTTCTGCTGGTTCTGTGATGTCCTTGTACATTTACCGTCCTGTGATGTTGTTTGGAGGTGTTGTCTTATATGTGCGGGAAGCGTTTAGTATGTGGTTCTCTCCTGAAAATACAAGAGGGCAGACTAAATTGCTTGTGCCTGGTTTAGTTGTGTGTATCGTACTATTCATCAATTTATTCTCCTTTTTCTGACTGCACAAGACAAAACCCTGAAGTCAATGAAATAGTGCTACACTCTTAGAAATAAAGGTGTTTTTTAACAGTGATGGCGTTAGAAGAACCACTGTTGGTTTCTCCCAAAAACGTTTTGCTTAAAGTATAGAATATTTCAATAAATAATTCACTATATAGAATTTTTAAAAGGAACAAAACCATTGATTCCAATAAGGAATCTTTAGTTTAAGAGTGTACACTACCTGATAAAAGTCTTGTCGCCTATCCAAGTTTTAGGATCAACAAATAATAACTTGACTTCTAGTTGATCATTTGGTATCAGAAGTGTCTTATATGAAAGACAAAGGCCTCTAGATTTA
Source organism: Danio kyathit (assembly GCA_903798195.1). NCBI lineage: Eukaryota > Metazoa > Chordata > Actinopteri > Cypriniformes > Danionidae > Danio > Danio kyathit. The sequence goes on along the minus strand of LR812523.1, from coordinate 81,151,677 downwards.
TTTTACCACAATAAAATATAATCATGTCTTGATTTTTAATGATTTAATTAGGACAGTGAGGTCTGACTTTGCTTAGACAAAATCTTGTCACTTAACAGAAATACTGTCCAATATATATATAAAGTCATGCTGCAGTGGAAACAGAATGAATATTGTGTCTGACTCCATCATGAGCTTGGAGGACTGCATCCATACATCTCTGCACTCAAATCACTTAATAAAGTCATCTGGAATGGCAAAGAAAGCGTTCCTGCAGGACTCCCAGATTACATCAAGATCCTTTGAATTCATCTTCAATGCCTCCTCCTTCATCTTACCCCAGACATGCTCAATAATGTTCATGTCTGGTGACTGGACTGGCCAATCCTGGAGCAACTTGACCTTCTTTGCTTTCAGGAACTTTAATGTGGAGGCTGAAGTATGAGGAGGAGCGCTATCCTGCTGAAGAATTTGCCCTCTCCTGTGGTTTGTAATGTAATGGGCAGCACAAATGTCTTGATACCTCAGGCTGTTGATGTTGCCATCCAGTCTGCAGATCTCTCGCATGCCCCCATACTTAATGTAACCCTAAACCATGATTTATCCTTCACCAAACTTGACTGATTTCTTTGATAATCTTGGCTCCATGTGGGTTCCAGTAGGTCTTCTGCAGTATGTGTGATGATTGGGATGCAGTTCAACAGATGATTCATCAGAAAAAACCACCTTCTGCTACTTTCCCAAATGATCAACTAGAAGTCAAGTTATTATTTGTTGCTCTTAAAACTGGGATCGACGACAAGACTTTTGTCAAGTAGTGTAAAGATACTTGCACAATATTGATGCTTTGAATTGATTCATATGGATTTTTTTACAGAATCAAGCAGCGTTTAATGCACAATAGTGAACAATTCTCATTGTTATTGGATTGTTATTGGGATCAAGGCAGGTCTTATTTATGTTTTCCAGTGCTCTGTTCCAAACCCTAGTGAGCTGAATATCTAGCTACATATGCATTAAAAGTATATTATATATAAAAAAACTGGAGTATTGCATAAATAATTCAGATTCATATCACAGTTTTCAAGAGCACAAAACCATCACTGCTTCAGTCAATTCTTCATTCATACGCAAATAAATAAATGAAAGAACAAATAAATCTACAAATTTGTACACAAATAAATATATAAATAAATATGCAAATAAATAAATGAATGAATGAAAAAATAAATACAAAAATTCCTGTGCAAATAAATATATAAATAAATAATTACGCAAATAAATAAATGAATGAATAAATAAATCCACAAGTTCCTGCATAAATAAAACGATAAATATGCAAATAAATATATAGGTAAATCTACAAATTCCTGTATAAATAAATATATAAATAATTAATACTGTGGGTAGATTGATTATTTATCTGCCTGCACTATTGATTATTTATATATTTATTTATGCAGGAATTTGTGTTTTTATTATATATATAAATGTATTTATTTGCATATTTATTTCTTGTTTTACTTATGCAGAAATGTATGGATTTATTTATTTGTTTATTCGCGTATTTATTTGTTTTATTTATACAGGAATTTGTGGATTTATTAATTAATTAATCAATTTATTTGCATGTTTATTTATTTATCGTTTTACTTGTGCAGGAATTTATGGATTTACTTATTTGCGTATTTACTTATTTATTTATTGTTTTATTTATGCAGGAATTTGTGGATTTATTAAATTATTTATTTATTGTTTTTGCAGGTTTCGTCTTCCATACAGATGATGCCTATAATGTACAGTCAAGCCTGTAATTATTGACACCCCTGGCAAATTCTGACTTAAAGTTTTTGTTCTAATGTAAATAAAAAGCTGAGAAATATTTTTTTTCCACAATGATGCATCTTGTCTTATTCTCTTTTCAGAGAAGCCCGTGTCATTTCCGGTCAAAAAAAAAACCAAACTTGCTGGTTGAATAAAAGTAACTTTAAGTCAGAATTTGCCAGGGGTATGAATAATTTCAGCCTTGACTGAAGACATCAAAAAGCAAGGTAGCTCTTTATGGTTTGGAGCAAAGCCTGTACATCAATGAGACTTTACAGTGTCATAGAAGATGTTGACAATGGCCTACTAAAGCTGAAACGCTGTCATCATTACTGTACTGTGAAAGGAAAAGATAAACTGTTTAATTACGATACACATGCACTGCAAATGCATATGTTTAGCAAACTTTCCTCAGGTCCTTGAAGGGCAGATGCATGTAAAGGGTGGACACAGCACTCGGTAAACAGTACAGTCTGTATATTATTCGTGTGGAGTGCCGTCTTCACCAACTGTTAGCATTATATGATATTATAGGTTTAACGATGAAATCTGTGACTGCAGTGCTGTCATGTTCCTGTGGTTAATGTTCTCGAAAATCATTTAAAAAAAAAAAAAACGTAACCTCCGTAACCTGCTACTGTAGTTTAAAGCCAACATGAAATGCCATTCACAAATCAATTTTAATTATTAGGTATATCAGAGACAGATAATGAAGAAATGCAGGCTGATGAACTATACTCTTATTCTAGCTCAATGATAGTTTACTGCAGTACCAGGGCTGCAGCAGTACAATGATATTACGCACCATCTAAAAATAGTCCCTTGACATAGACTATTAAAAACAGTGTCCGTGACATCACCCATAGGTTTCTGAAGTGCACAAATGAAGCTACAAGTGGGTGTGGCCAACCGTAAATGGGCAAAGAGGTGGGGCATCAGCTGAGGTGATGTGACCTAGCTGTTACTCAAGTGGCCACGCCCTTAATTATGCAGACATTTAAGGCTTAATATTCATGAAAAACATTCACTCCCATCACAGTTGTCATGAAGGGTATTATTAGCTATATACACCAAAATCTTTCTTTGTGCCAGGCTGTACACTTTTTTTGTTGTTGTTGTAAAGTTGGCCATTTTAACATTGGAGTCAATGGAAATGTGCTCTGTTTTGGAGTCAGACCTAGAGGCCTTTTGATGAACTGCAGTTTCAGTTACTTGCCGCTTCAGTTAGGTTGCCGCTTGTCCCTAGCTAGGTAACTTCCAGCATGACCACCTGAGTGTGCTAGTCAAGTTGTGTAATATCATTGCGCTGTTGCAGCAAAGTTCCTTGATTATTACGCCAGAACGAAAGTATAGTTTATTGGCCTAGAAAATAGCAACTTTTTATTTTCTGCCAGTCTTAGTACACAATGCAACTACACAAGAGTTATGCTTTAAATAGGAAGATTATTGAAACACTTTGGTCATTTCTGAGCGAGATGCTAATGGCCCAATCTGATTCCGTGATCTATGCTAAGCTAAGCTAAAAGTGCTCCCGCCAGACCCGGAGATTGGATGAATGGATTAAAAAATGGTAAAAGTCATCTGTTTAACTCTAGGGGAGTTGTAAAATTTGTCCTTTTTTTGTAAAACACCTTTAAACGCTTGCAGCAATTGTGTCGGACCTACCACGTACACACGACGCAAAAGTTGAAGTTGGCCTTAAAATTGTGAAAAGTGCAAAACCTGCTGCTTCTTCTCCAACACAGGCTCATTCTGAAAACCTACCTCTATATACATTTCTGGAGATCACGAATTATGTAGCCAGAGCTACGTATGGCTGCATTTTGTCTTTAAAACCAATGCTACAGGGCAGTATGACACCGTTCCTTTTCGTGCTACCAGCTGACCGTGATGTGAACGACTTTTCCACTATTACTAGTTTGTCCAGTAGCTTGCCGCGTACATCAGCGGACTTGTGACCTGGAGCCGAGTTGACCGCGATGACGGGGTTCCAGTCTGTCGAAGAACAGTTCCAGAAAGCAGATAAGACAAAAACAAAAGCCAAAAAATAAAATAAGTAAATAACATGGTGGGAATGTGGTAAAAATCAGGCGGCCGCGAGGGCTTTTTTTTCGGAATTGCTTTTGAAAACACTGTTAGTTGGGTTCAGAGAAGTGGGTGGGCGGGTCAATCGGTGCTATTGAAAACACTATCGGTTGGGTTTAGGATAGGAGGAGGGTGGGTCAGTCGATCGCTCAGTCAGACAGCAGCCTCTGGTGTATTTACGTGAGAACAGCAGGCGTGAATGGCACTCGCACGAGAAATGTGAGATCTCAAAAAGCGTACACAGCGGCCCCTGGTGGATTTATGTGAGAAAAGCAGACGCGAATGGCACACGTGAGAAAAATTTGAGATCTCAAAAAGCATACACAGCGGGCTCCAGTGGATTTACTTAAGAAGAGCAGGCGCGAATGGCACTCGCGAAAGAAATTTGAAATCTGAAAAAGCATACACAGCGGCCTCTGGTGGATTTACGTGAGAACAGCAGACACGAATAGCACTTGCGTAAGAAATTTGAGATCTCAAAAAGCATACATAGCGGCCTCTGGTGGATGTACGTGAGAACAGCAGGCGCGAATGGCACTCGCGAGAGAAATGTGAGATCTCAAAAAGCGTACACAGCGGTCCCTGGTGGATTTATGTGAGAAAAGCAGGCGCGAATGGCACTCGTGAGAAAAATTTGAGATCTCAAAAAGCGTACACAGTGGCCTCTGGTGGATTTACGTGAGAACAGCAGACGCGAATAGTACTCGTGAGAAAAATTTGAGATCTCAAAAAGCATACACAGTGGCCTCTGGTGGATTTACGTGAGAAGAGCAGGCGTGAATGGTACTCGCAAGAGAAATGTGAGATCTCAAAAAGCGTACACAGCGGCCTCTGGTGGATTTACATGAGAACAGCAGACGCGAATAGTACTCGCGAGAGAAATTTGAGATCTCAAAAAGCATACACAGCGGCCTCTGGTGGATTTACATGAGAACAGCAGACGCGAATAGTACTCGCGAGAGAAATTTGAGATCTCAAAAAGCATACACAGTGGCCTCTGGTGGATTTACGTGAGAACAGCAGACGCGAATAGTACTCGTGAGAAAAATTTGAGATCTCAAAAAGCATACACAGTGGCCTCTGGTGGAATTACGTGAGAACAGCAGACGCGAATAGTACTCGTGAGAAAAATTTGAGATCTCAAAAAGCATACACAGCGGCCTCTGGTGGATTTACGTGAGAACAGCAGACGCGAATAGTACTCGTGAGAAAAATTTGAGATCTCAAAAAGCATACACAGCGGCCTCTGGTGGATTTACGTGAGAACAGCAGACGCGAATAGTACTCGTGAGAAAAATTTGAGATCTCAAAAAGCATACACAGCGGCCTCTGGTGGATTTACGTGAGAACAGCAGACGCGAATAGTACTCGTGAGAAAAATTTGAGATCTCAAAAAGCGTACACAGCGGCCTCTGGTGGATTTACGTGAGAACAGCAGACGCGAATAGTACTCGTGAGAAAAATTTGAGATCTCAAAAAGCGTACACAGCAGCCTCTGGTGGATTTACGTGAGAACAGCAGACGCGAATAGTACTCGCGAGATAAATTTGAGATCTCAAAAAGCGTACACAGCGGCCTCTGGTGAATTTACGTGAGAAGAGCAGGCGTGAATGGCACTCGCAAGAGAAATGTGAGATCTGAAAAAGCGTACACAGCGGCCTCTGGTGGATTTACGTGAGAAGAGCAGGCGTGAATGGCACTCGCAAGAGAAATGTGAGATCTGAAAAAGCGTACACAGCGGCCTCTGGTGGATTTACGTGAGAAGAGCAGGCGTGAATGGCACTCGCGAGAGAAATTTGAGATCTCAAAAAGCGTACACAGCGGCCTCTGGTGAATTTACGTGAGAAGAGCAGGCGTGAATGGCACTCGCAAGAGAAATGTGAGATCTGAAAAAGCGTACACAGCGGCCTCTGGTGGATTTACGTGAGAAGAGCAGGCGTGAATGGCACTCGCGAGAGAAATTTGAGATCTCAAAAAGCGTACACAGCGGCCTCTGGTGAATTTACGTGAGAAGAGCAGGCGTGAATGGCACTCGCAAGAGAAATGTGAGATCTGAAAAAGCGTACACAGCGGCCTCTGGTGGATTTACGTGAGAAGAGCAGGCGTGAATGGCACTCGCGAGAGAAATTTGAGATCTGAAAAAGCGTACACAGCAGCCTCGCGAAAACAAAAACTGCAAAAAAACGTACCTCCTGGTAGGGCTGGGCGGTTTTTTCGATTTTTTCGATTAATTCACATTTTCGTTTTAAGACGATTTTATTTTTTACAAAATCGAGGAATCGCGGTTTTTTAATAAAAATATTAAAGCCGCTTTTCCACTATCGTGCCAAACCGCTCTAAACTGTTAGACAACCGTGCTGAATTGTGCTGATTCTGTGTGTTGACGTCGCAGCTCTGTTGATGTGCTGCCACAGCTGGTAGCGGAAGCGCGCCAGGGCGGACCGGCCATTGGGAACACCGGGACATTTTCCCGCTAGAGCAACAACAGCCCCGCAGTCAGCCAGCCAGCCAGCTTCGCGAATGTTTCCACGCGCGTCGTGCTGTTGTTCGCGTCCCGCAGCCGTCTGTGTCTCCCGCGCGAGCTGCGAGACGGGGACCCGCGCCACACCTGAAGGACGGTTACGGCGTGTTGTAAATGTCGGTCACCGCAGAAAGTCAAATCTTTCTTTAATTTGGACTTTTGCTTGAATTATGGAGTGGCACAGTAGCTGCCAAGGTACTGTATGAATTAAATCATAACCCATATATGCACCAATAAACAAGTAAAATGAATGAATGAATAAAATAAATATGGATTCTTAAATGTCGGCAGTTTTTACTCCAAAAAATATCAATACGTATCGACAAATGTTTAATAAAAATAAATTAAGCAATTTCCAACATTTCAGCTATAGGCTGTTATACGATTCAGTTAAATATAAGATAGACCTTTAAATATAGATAGATATGTAACAGGTTTCTGTGGGGTTTTTTTTTTTTTTTTTCACGGTGATCTTTAATATATACTGGGTGGTGGAGCTACGCACAAATATTTTCTAAAACGTCAAGCAGATATTTGTCTATAGCTCGTTAGTTATTTATGAAGACAAAAAATAATTAAAATAACAAAAATAAAACTATAAAATTACAAAGATAAAAAGAACAGCATTCTGCTAAATATAGTCCTTTATATCCTGATATGCTATGTGTTGTTTCATTCGTTTTTTTATATTTAACTTGATGCATTCGTTATTTAATGTTTAAATACTGAAATCGTTTAAATGGTTATATTTTACCATCAAAATGTAGTATATTTTATATCATTACCAACTTTTGATATAAAACCGCTGTTATTTTATTGATTGTTATGAAATAATTTAAGTGCTATATTTTTTATTAGTGAAAGTGCCCGCTCACTTTGACAAGGCCTGTCCAAATATATATTTCTGCCATGCCACTAATACAGATAAACTATTGTTGCATTATCATTGTTTATTTTTCTGTTATGTACAGAGATTTGAATATTTATTTCCCCTCCAATCCTTTTTAATCTTCACGTTACATTTTGGTCATTTTCTCTCCAAATAAAATTTGCCCAAAGCTGCACAACATATGACCTGCTGTGACTTCTATTGTAGCTATGTTTAGCATCCCTATATGAGAGAGTGCCATAACTGCGTTTAGTCACACTATTGCTTTTCTTTTACAAGTGAGCAAAAAAACTAGTTTCAGCATTTATTTAAATTTAAATGAACAAGGTAAGCTGGTAAGGTAGTTACACAGAAAAAAAAATTTAATAAATAAAAAATCGAAATCGAAATCGTGAATCGGTCAAACTTTATGAAAAAATCGAGATTTTTTTTTTTGCCATATCGCCCAGCCCTACCTCCTGGGATGTATTTGCCGCTCTCCAGAAATGTATATAGGGGTACGTTTTCAGAATAAGCCTGGGTTGTTCTTCTCTCTATACTACATCTACATCAACAAATAATGAACTTAAGTTTGCAATATCTGAATGGACCATACGACTTTGTTCAAGCAAGAATGATGCCGATCCAAACTTTCTACCAAATTAGGGTACTATTGGCAGTGGAAACACAAGCCTGAGTACAGTGACCCGTGCTGTACTGAACTGTGCAGCTCAGTGGAAAAGAGGCATTACAAAAGTTTGGTACTTCGGACAGTGGAAACATAAATGCACCGAACCGTACCACTCAGTGGAAACAGGCTATAAGTTGCAAGTACATCAACAGAAATCAGAGAAAATCAATGAAAAAATGCACAGTGGGTGAAGACACAATCTGTGTGAACAACCCCTTAAGGTGCATTCATGCTAACAAGACTGTCGGCTGCCAAATTTGTGCTGGTAGATGCTAGAATATTAAGGCTTTTCTTTATTATTGCATTGCTGCACGTCATTCAAAAACATTTATATTGAATAGCTTTTGCCACTGCCAACACACATCTGTACACCAGAAAGGTGCATTAAGAAAACAAACAGCATTAGCTTTGATTTCATGTTGACTTTAAGCCACGATTGCGTGGTTTCTATCCGATCTTTAGTCTGATTCGTGTCCAGTATTGTATCACGACTGTACTTGTGGTAGGAGTCCTGGTGTATCTGTTGTCTAGGGCTTTCTAGGATTGGTAAAACCTCTACATCTGTATTTCCCCTGTCCCTCTCCCATGTTGTCTTCTCGTCTCCAGCCGCGACTCCCTCGGGGGTCGCTCTATCTGGTTTTGACGTCGTCTACAGGGCTCTACTAAGTGCTCCGATATCGTAATCTATTGGATTAGTAGTTCGTGACCCGTAGAAATTTTGTACCATGACTACTTTTAGCCTTAGGACACGTGGCGTGCCGTCTCACTGTTTACATGGTTAGCCGAGTGAGAGTATAAGCGTGTCGGTGTAGATGTTTTTGCATGGACGTGTCATGGATATTCACCGTGTCGTGCTGTCCGCCACCTTTTCGATATTGTAGAGGTGTCAATGAAGCTGGATGGAATAGAAATGGAAGACGGTCGTTGTTTTACATTATATATACATGTGTGTGTTTTTTAAACAGATCTTTGTAGGAATATCTCTATATCTATATATATTGGAAATCAAACAATCAGGCATTCGGGAACAAGATACTTTTTAGTACGTTAATAATAGTCAACAAGGAAATGTCACTCTTGGCATTTTGACAAAAATACAACTTGATATTTGTAATATGTTTGTAATATGTTTTACCTGATGTCTATTTTTTTTTTTTTTTTTTTTTTTTTTGTAGGACCTACTTGCTCATGTCTGATCCTGTGTGTGTTTTACCATAATAGATGTAAAGTGAGTCTCATGTCATGTTCATTAGTGGTGCTTGCTGAGGCAATAATGCCAGGTTCACACTACACAATGTCCTTACCATTTGGGCACAATCCATTTGACGTATTTGTAAACAACAATAGCCATTAGGATGCAAGAATTTATCATTTTCTCATGTATAGCATATTATAATGTCCTGACATAAAGATAAAAATCATTAACGCACAGCTCTCTGAAATACTTGATTCTGATTGGTCAGTCACGATATTCCAGTGCATATTAAAGGGACCTATTACCTATTATTAGGGATGCTCCGATCGATCGGCCAGAGATCGGTATCGGCCGATAATCACATTTTATGACTTGATCGGTACTCGCCAATCTGGCCGATCTCATGAACCGATCACAGGTGTCTGTTTACGAGTTTATATGCAGAGAAACCAGACATGCTAGTTGGAGAGCAAAATATTGGAATGGTCTTGCATGTGTTTAGACCTTTTTACATATATAAGAACTGAGAGTTCTGTGTTTTTGACAATATTGCCAGTTCACTAAAACCTGGCTGAAATACAATTAAAAACATAAAAAAAAATGTTTTAATTGAATATTTCATAATATACCTTTTTGTAATATACTTACTGCAATAAACAAATATATATTTATAGATGTGCATTTTAACATCTTATGCATCAAATATGTACTTTTTCTTGATTGAGACATGTCGAATTCATCTTCCATCATTTGCAATGTTTCCAAATTGCTTTGTTAGTTGTTTTTCTTACCATTTTTTTTGTATCTGTTTTATCTATTATTTTCTGTAAAGTTGCTTCTGACCATGACATGTCCACACTAAATGGTTATAAGAGACATGTTTGAGGGATTATATGCAACATTCTTCATTTATTCTCTGAGGTGTAAGGCAAGATCTCCACTTAATTATCATACTTAGGGGGAAAATGTGCTCCATGTATTATAAAGCTTGAAGCATCAGAATCGGTACTCAGTATTGGCCGATCACCATCACAAAGAATCGGTACTTGGTATCGGCTGCAAAAATCCTGATCGGAGCATCCCTACCTATTATATCACTTTTATACTGGGTTTAAACACAGTTGTTTGGCAACAATCTGTGAATATAACCAGCTCCTAATGGTAATTAAGTTTGTTATAATCACTAGAGATGGGTACCGAAACTCGGTACTTTATCGGTATCGGTGCTACATTATAAAAGTATCAATAAGCTCTGATGTTAACGGTTCTGCTATCGGTACTGGAGAATTATTGCTGAATAAACATTACTTACAGTTGCATAATTTAACTGACCAACCTTTATAATTTGCGATATTTGATGTTCATCTGCACAGTGGCACACACACTGGCAATTACACATGAGAAATGCTTGTGTTTTCGGCGAGCGCGTCAAGCCGAACATCTTTGTTGTCCATGACCAATGAAGAATCTGATCAAATATCTGACCAAAATATTGTGTAGTCTGAATCCGGCATCAGGGTTCACATTTTAAACAACCACTGAACATGCATTGTTTGTGCATGAATGAGAGTTTTAATAACTTACACTTAGAATTAGAGACATGTAGATGATAATAACACACATATAGCGATGTTTTCCATAGGCAAGCACCACTCACATACAAAAAAAGGATCTAGTTTCTTTTGCAACAATACAGGTTGCCAAAAAGAAACCAAAAGCGGGATCAGGTTTGTTAATACTCATTATATTTTTATACTCCATTAGCCCTGCAAAATGTAAAAGATGCAGTATTGGAAAATTCGTTTTCCTTTCGAAGCCAAATAAATGTTTTGCAAGTGCCAGTGTTTGATACTTTGAATATTTTGTTTTATATGTTTCTAGAAATCCTTTTCTTTTTTCCTGAGCTTGCAAGACATCATATTAGCATGCGTAGGAAATGTTATGGGATGAAATGATGTGTGGGAATAGATTCGGTATGTAGAACAGATGACAATCAGTGCCAAAAACAGAGAAGAAACCTTTATTTAAGATTCTATTTATTTTCTTATTCATGGCATTGTTATGTCGGTGTCAGATTCTGCTGGTCAGCTTATTTAGATCATTATGAAGAAGGTGACGTGATTATACTGAGAGTATGAATTCATCAGTGGATTTTCCTCTTTTCAGTTCTGCACCTTACTTAAAGCAAACATTATTTATTCACTGCTGTTTTGGACTTGTATTGAACAGAATGTATCGACTTGTAGGCTTGTGAACCATCGTTCTCGGTTGTTGTTGTAAAATGGTGTCTTGCCTTATAGACCACTGTCAAACATTGGTGTCAAAATCGAAATAAATCCTTTTGAAAGTGTCAAAGTTGTATTGTTTACTTAAAATGTTTGGAGTCAATGAGATTTTTAAAACAAATGTTTGTTTGTTTTTGTTAGTAAAATGCACAGTATGGATTTTCAGTGAGATCCTTTTTGTTTAGTGTTGGCTAAGTTACTTTTAAAGGTGCAGTATGTAAGTTTGACACCTAGTGGTTGAATTAGGTATTGCATGCCTGGATCAAAACAAACACATGCGCAGGTTGCAAAATTGAGGACCAACGGGAGTGTACCTGATTATCAAGCCTAAAGGCTGATTTAAGACGGATTTAAGTCGTGTTCTAAATGAAAGCAACGACGCGTGATAGAAGAAATATTCTCCATATTAAAAGGAGTTTTTGTTCTAACCAACAAATGAAATTTATATTTTAGATTCGGTTTCTTGCTAATCTTGATAAGATTTCTTACAGCTGAACAACAAAACAATGATCACCTCAGGTACACCTCATGTGCTTTATTCAGTGTTAAATGCTAATAATGTGAGTTTGAATGCCATTTTACATGACATTTATTGCCATATACTGAAAGCAGCAGCAGATAGTTCACCGCAGATCTGGAAAATAAAATAAACAGTTTGAAATTGAACTTTAGAACTGTGAAATAATGCAAATCAACACTTATTAGTAATTTAGCATCTACATTTAGTATTGTAAAGAGGTTTAATATGTATTAATTAGATTATAAACCTTTCCATTTTGTTGGAGTGCAGTGAGTGCACTATTCTGTGCTTCTGATTGGCTGTATTTAAATTTCTGTCATGTTGCGTCTGGTGCAAACAGCCCAATTTCTTATCACTGCAAATCTCGTCACAAAGCGTGTTGTTAGGATACAATGTAACCTGCTCACCTAATGTTTACATGCGTAATATTTATATTATTTGCTAATTAATAACCTCATGTGGAACTCTGAATCTGCATCTCATTTCAGAGTCTACTACTGTCCACCGGAGGTCGCATTTCGGTCACGGACTCATGCTCTGAGAGCCTTCCTGACTGAATGAAATACGCTGTTTTCCACCAAGGCAACCTGGTGAGCTGAAATATAATTGGCTAAACTGGCATTGGGCGGATTAAAAGAACCAAAACAAAGACAGCCGTTCCGGCACGTATCGCACATTTTCAAAGCAGAATATCTGACTTCAGCATTGTTCACTTGGGATGTTTCTTAAATATCTGCAAACATATTATGGTGTTTTTATGCTTTAGAAGAGTCAAAGACTTACATACAGCACCTTTAAATTATGAATTACTTATTACATCATTAAATTGTATTTAAATTACTTTTCTTATTACTTTGCTTGTAATTTAATTCATTAAAACTACTTAAAAGCCCTTAAATATTAATATAAATAGATATCAAATAAAAAAAATGCTGGGTTGTTGTAACCCAACATTGGGTCAAATATGGACGATCCCAGTTGTTGGGTTAAAAAAAATGTAATTTAAATGAATTGAAAACGTTTTTTCCACAAGGGGGCGTTAGAGACATTATATATTTTCATTAATTCATTCATTTTCCTTCAGCTCAGTCTCTTATTTATCAGGAGTCGCCACAGCGGAATGAACCACCAACTATTCCAGCATATGTTTTACACAGCGGATGCCCTTCCAGCCGCAACCCAGTACTGGGAAACACCCATACACACTTACATTCACACAACGGCCAATTTTGTTTATTTGCATGTCCTTGGACTTGTGGGGGAAACCGGAGCACCCGGAGGAAACCCACACCAACACGGGAAGAACATGCAAACTCCACACAGAAATGCCAACTGACCCAGCCGAGCCACCCACCGAGCCACCATGCCGCCCCAGTGCACTATATGGCACCTTTAAATAATATATCACCAACATATTTTTGAAAAGTTTCTACATTTTACAATCTACATTTTATAGATTGTTGGTGCAACCGTCACATGCATTACTATAGTAAAGATGGAGCAGACACGTGCATATAAAACCACATTATGAAATGCACAAGGTAAGACATGTCAGTGTGTGAATTAAAACCGTCAATCATCAGCGTTGAATAACAGCCTCTGACTCATAAAGTACAGTATCATAACTAACCAAAACTCCTCTAGATGTTATGTAATGCTCTTTCACAGGTGAGACTGATAAGACAAACAACCCGGGCAACATAACAACTGTTATCACGCAAAAAGGTTTGTATATACAGCAGAAGTGTGTGTTTGTGTGCCAGCGTCTGATGCAACACTTTGCCGGATTGAGAGGTGTGGTGTTGAGTGCCATTGTGCTGGAGATTTGTGCTGGCAAACTGCTGTCTCATCCTGACCATGTCAAGGTCACACACAGCCTGGAAATCTGACTTTATGTGTCATGTTGAATAAAAACAATACTCTTAGTCATTGTTAATTTAAGATAGCATTAAAATCAGAAATGCTGCTTTAGTATGACACGACAGATTTAGGGAGTAAAATTGTGTGTATGTGTATGTGTGTGTGTGTGTCTTTGCAGCTACTCAATTCAATTCAAGTTTATTTGTATAGCGCTTTTCACAATTAATTATTGTGTACGTTGGGTGACATGGTCACTCAGTGGTTAGCACTGTCGCCTCACAGCAAGAAGGTTGCTAGTTCGAGTCCCGGCTGGACCAGTTGGCATTTCTGTGTGGAGTTTGCATGCTCTCTCCGTGTTGGCATGGGATTCCTCCGGGTGCTCTGGTTTCCCCCACAGTCCAAACACATGCGCTGGAGGAGAATTGAATAAACTAAATTAGCCGTAGTGTATGAGTGTGAGTAATGTAATGTATTTTTTATTTATTGCCATGTCAGCAACCAAGGCTATTTTCATGGGAAAACATTTCAATAATAAATAAAAAATTAAGAACAACAAACAAATGAATACACAAGTTAAATAAGATTTTTATAATTAATACTTGATAAGAATTCTACATTTTTTCCTGGTGTCACTTTGTTAAAAATGTCCTTAAGAGAGTTCATTTCATAAAAAAGTCTTCTGGAATCATTAAAAGCAGGACAGTCCAGTAAAATGTGTTTTACTGTAAGAGGAATTGTGCAGTAAAAACATTGTGTAGGGTCTTCATCTTTAAGTAAAAAGGCATGGGTTAGTCTTGTATGTCCAATACGACATCTGGTGAAAATCACCTGATCAACTCTAGTCTTAAAATGTCTTAAAATTCTGTGTGAGATTTCAGGTTGGATTTCATGTAATTTATTATTTTCCAATGCATCCCACTCCTCTTGCCACTTATTTAAAATGTAAACGTTGATAAAAGGTCTCATCTCTGAAGGGTATGAGTGTGTATGGGTGTTTCCCAGTACAGGGTTGCAGTTGGAAGGGCGTAAAGCATATGCTAGAATAGTTGGCGGTTCATTCCGCTGTGGCGACCCCTGATAAATAAGGGACTAAGCCGAAGGAAAATGAATGAATGAATTATCAATGATATTATAAATGAGTTTTTTATTAAGTGACAAAGTTCAGCTGTAAGCATAAAGTAGAGCTCATGGTGATCATTCTGAATGAAATTCTGCAGGCTTTAATTGCTTCCACGTTTAATCTCTGAGGTTATTATTGCATTGTTATTCACTAACTGGTCATATAATTTATGGACTATGCAACACTTAATGACATAAGCAGTGCACTTTGATATCCAGCTAGTGTTGGATGAGGAATCAGGAGATTTGTTTTGGTTTGTTTTGGTACACTAAAAAGTATCTGTACCTAATTACTGTACCTGAATACTGTTAGACTGGGAAAATGAGAAAACACTGTTTATTTCAATTGTAAATGTCATTTACAGGGAGTGCAGAATTATTAGGCAAGTTGTATTTTTGAGGATTAATTTTATTATTGAACAACAACCATGTTCTCACTGAACCCAAAAAACTCATTAATATCAAAGCTGAATATTTTTGGAAGTAGTTTTTAGTTTGAGCTATTTTAGGAGGATATCTGTGTGTGCAGGTGACTATTACTGTGCAGAATTATTAGGCAACTTAACAAAAAACAAATATATACCCATTTCAATGATTTATTTTCATCAGTGAAACCAATATAACATCTCAACATTCACAAATATACATTTCTGACATTCAAAAACAAAACAAAAACAAATCAGTGAGCAATATAGCCACCTTTCTTTGCAAGGACACTCAAAAGCCTGCCATCCATGGATTCTGTTAGTGTTTTGATCTGTTCACCATCAACATTGCGTGCAGCAGCAACCACAGCCTCCCAGACACTGTTCAGAGAGGTGTACTGTTTTCCCTCCTTGTAAATCTCACATTTGATGATGGACCACAGGTTCTCTATGGGGTTCAGATCAGGTGAACAAGGACGCCATGTCATTAGTTTTTTTTCTTTTAGACCCTTTCTTGCCAGCCACGATGTGGAGTACTTGGACGCGTGTGATGGAGCATTGTCCTGCATGAAAATCATGTTTTTCTTAAAGGATGCAGACTTCTTCCTGTACCACTGCTTGAAGAAGGTGTCTTCCAGAAACTGGCAGTAGGACTGGGAGTTGAGCTTGACTCCATCCTCAACCCGAAAAGGCCCCACAAGCTCATCTTTGATGATACCAGCCCAAACCAGTACTCCACCTCCACCTTGCTGGCGTCTGAGTCGGACTGGAGCTCTCTGCCCTTTACCGATCCAGCCACGGGCCCATCAAGACTCACTCTCATTTCATCAGTCCATAAAACCTTAGAAAAATCAGTCTTGAGATATTTCTTGGCCCAGTCTTGACGTTTCAGCTTGTGTGTCTTGTTCAGTGGTGGTCGTTTTTCAGCCTTTCTTACCTTGGCCATGTCTCTGAGTATTGCACACCTTGTGCTTTTGGGCACTCCAGTGATGTTGCAGCTCTGAAATATGGCAAAACTGGTGGCAAGTGGCATCTTGGCAGCTGCACGCTTGACTTTTCTCAGTTCATGGGCAGTTATTTTGCGCCTTGGTTTTTCCACACGCTTCTTGCGGCCCTGTTGACTATTTTGAATGAAACGCTTGATTGTTCGATGATCACGCTTCAGAA
This sequence comes from Danio kyathit, assembly GCA_903798195.1. Classification (NCBI taxonomy): domain Eukaryota; kingdom Metazoa; phylum Chordata; class Actinopteri; order Cypriniformes; family Danionidae; genus Danio; species Danio kyathit. The sequence goes on along the minus strand of LR812523.1, from coordinate 81,135,138 downwards.
GCTTGGCAATTTTAAGAGTGCTGCATCCCTCTGCAAGATATCTCACTATTTTGGACTTTTCGGAGCCTGTCAAGTCCTTCTTTTGACCCATTTTGCCAAAGGAAAGGAAGTTGCCTAATAATTATGCACACCTGATATAGGGTGTTGATGTCATTAGACCACACCCCTTCTCATTACAGAGATGCACATCACCTAATATGCTTAATTGGTAGTAGGCTTTCGAGCCTTTACAGCTTGGAGTAAGACAACATGCATAAAGAGGATGATGAGGTCAAAATACTCATTTGCCTAATAATTCTGCACTGCCTGTATTGTGTTCATCTATGCTTTTAATTTCTTTATTAGATTTTATGCCGATGCACTCCTCTACAGAATCATCCTAATCAATCTGAAATGATTATTCATTTTCCTTTAGCTTAGTCCCTTATTTATCAGAGGTCGCCACAGTGGGATGAACCACCAACTATTTCAGCATATGTTTTACACAGCGGATGCCCTTCCAGTCGCAATCCAGTACTAAAAAACATCCATACACACTCGTACACTACGACCAATTTAGTTCATCCAATTCCCCTATAGCGCATGTGTTTGGACTGTGGGGGAAACCGGAGCACCCGGAGGAAACCCACGCCAACACGGGGAGAACATGCAAACTCCACACAGAAATGCCAACTGGCAGAGCCGTACTCAAACCAGTGACCTTCTTGCTAAGAGGCGACAGTGCTAACCACTGAGCCACCGTGCCGCCCCTAAAATGATCAATTCTTTACAAATAGAGATATTCAAGTCATCTGGTGAAGTTGTATTCATATCGCAGATTCGCAATACATACATTGGATTTTTCCAATATTGTGCAGCCCTCAGTTTACATGCATGTGACCAGAAATGGCTTCAATTCAGATCAATATCGAAGTATTGCCGAAGTGTAATGTTGCTGAAACTGACAGCACAGTTTCTCCCCTTGGCTATTAGGATAAAGGATTCAGTGCTTAAATAAGCTGCAGACGTACAATTTACCTTTTCTCAAATCACATCAGGACAGCTGATAAGAAGCAGAAGTAGCACAAATCTCCAGGGCACCCTTTTTATCTCATAACTGTATTCTGGCTTCCTCCGGCTATAATTGTGTTTTTAGTGTTCATTGTTATCACCGTTGTTATCGCCAAGGTACATCAAATAATAAGATATGGTGTTATGAGGATGAAGTATACTGTGAGATATAAAATACAGTACCAAAAAAAGAAAACATGACTTTATGATGCATTCTAGTACTTTCTTGTTAATGTTTTGTTAGTCAATTATTAGAACTATATGGTTTGTATATGTGTAAAAGTTAATAATGTTTATTATTACAACAGTTTGCATACTTGTGTTAATATATTACACTACCTGACAAAAGTCTTGTCGCCTATCCAAGTTTTAGGATCAACAAATAATAAGTTGACTTCCAGTTGATCATTTGGTATCAGATGTGTCTTATATAAAGGCAAATGCCTCTAGATGACGCTTATTTTACCACAAAAAAAAATGATCATGTCTTGATTTTTATTTATTTTATTAGTAAGGTCTGACTTTGGTTAAACAAAAGTCTTGTCACTTAACAGAAATAATGTCCAGTATATATATAAAGTCATGCTGCAGTGGAAAAAGAATATTGTGTCTGACTCCATCATGAGCTTGGAGGACTGCATCCATACATCTCTGCAATGACTCAAATCACTTATTAATAAAGTCATCTGGAATGGCAAAGAAAGCGTTCTTGCAGGACTCTCAGAGTTCATCAAGACTCTTTGGATTCATCTTCAACGCCTCCTCCTTCATCTTACCCGAGACATGCTCAATAATGTTCATGTCTGGTGACTGGGCTGGCCAATCCTGGAGCAACTTGACCTTGTTTGCTTTCAGGAGCTTTGATGTGGAGGCTGAAGTATGAGAAGGAGCGCTATCCTGCTGAAGAATTTGCCCTCTCCTGTGGTTTGTAATGTAATGGGCAGCACAAATGTCTTGATACCCCCCATACTGAATGTAACCCCAAACCATGATTTTTCCTTCACCAAACTTGACTGATTTCTGTGAGAATGGTGGGTTCCAGTAGGTCTTCTGGAGTAGAAGTCAAGTTATTATTTGTTGTTCTTACAACTGGGATCGATGACAAGAATTTTGCCAGGTAGTGTACATATTATACGAAGTATACAATGGGATATGCAATATATAAATATTGTAGATCTATATAATATAAATAATATTTATCTATATCTACACTGTAAAATATTATGTGACAAAAGTCATAAAAACAAATGTATTCATGTTACTTTAATTAATATTAACCACCTAATCTAGTTTCAACTTATTTTTTTTACTTCCACAAAGTTTAACTACATATTTTAGTCAGTTTGAATGAAATGATGTAAGTTGAGTTGACTATAAAATCAAATATTCAAATAATAATACATCAAATAATAAAATATTATGAATACTATGAGAAATGAATGGCATGTAAAATAATTGATTATGATTATTTTTTTAAGATCATAGTCCATTCTGTTGTTTTATAGTATATTAGTCAATCATATATTATAATATTGTGTGTATAAACTTTCACAAGTCATGGGTAGTTATGTTTGTCATCACCATGTGTTGCACAAGAGTGTACAGTCACGTGGATATCTTATGTTGTTTACATGATCCTCCAGTATACGTGGTAATCTGTATGGTTTGTTAATGTGTTAGTCTATTAGTATATTAAATATAGTTTAATTGATTATAGTTATCATTTGCTCGAGAGTTGCTCTCATAGAGTTCACATTCATACACTGCATTGTTTATAATTAGTGGTCTTCAAAAAATAATAATGGTCCAAAAATATGGATTTAATCTGATATTATTGAAATAAACTGTTGTGGTAATTCTACATTTGCTCTAGTAATACAACAACATTATACATACATTATATTAATACAACATACATACATTATATTTATACATGATAGTAATATAAACAAATTACACAATACTGTAGTTTTCTACAACTATATGTTATTTTATACTACTTTTATGTACTTAGAACTAAACAAAAACTAAAGTATACTACATATTAGTTTATCAGTTCACTATAGTTAATACAATATGCTTTAGAATTCATTAACAAAGAGTTAATATACAATATAAAGCACAAATAATACAACTTTAATACTGTAGTATGGTTAAAAACGTATTTTTTCGTGTGAGGTAAGATGATACACGAACAAGTGAATAAAAGTGTAGTGTTATTGTCGTATTGTTGTTTGTTTTGAGTAAATACGTTGGCTACCTTTATGTTGTCGACTATTCTCTTGCGCAAGTGTGTGTGTGTGTTTGTGGACTTCGCTTACCGTGCAATCCCACGCAAGTTTACATCATTCGGCGCCACAGATTTCTGAGCCAGCCCCCCCTCCACTCCACATGGTATGATCCTTTCACCTGACAGGACGAATGAGAGCAACCCCCCGATGACGCGGTCGGATCGCTCCATAAATACTCTCACGTTTCTTAGAGGGGTGACACAGATTTCCCTGCGTTTCAGCTGAGTTGAAGTTCTACGAAAGAGAAACCAAAAAATGATGAACGGACAGATTAACGGTTTCCACAACTCTCTCATCGAGGAGGACTGCTTCTTGTTTACATCCGAGTCCGTTGGAGAAGGCCATCCAGGTAAAAAAATTAAATAAAAACTCACAAAACTTTGGGTTCAAGTCCGCTATTACATAACAGCACCTGTAATAACGCTATATTTGCGTCCTTATTTCAATAGCATATTTTTTAAAACGTAGTTTTACTTCAAACCTGCACTTGTTTTTGTTTGCAACTGTTATTCAAATGCATTCGTTCGATATTAATATTTAAACAAACGTCTGCACTGTGCACGTTTTCATGGCCGTGTCTCAAAAATGACATCACCTCCACATTCTCACGTGTTAGCTGACACTATCCACCGCTCTGATACCACAAAAGGTAGGGTATATGTAGGGAGCTGAGCGAGTTTTGAGACAGGACCCGTTGTAAACACGTGGAATAGGGCATGCGGTCTGCGCAGACTCCGCCCTCTTTTAGAGAAAAAAAAGAGCGCGGGTTTTTTTCCTCACATTCAGCTGAATGCAAGAATGAGGCGTGCCCACATGAAGAAAATACTGTAGTAATATATAATAAATACTAGTAATACTATTCTAAAATACTTTAATTAACATATTGTGGTGTTTCTCTAGTTGCTAATTTGACACAACAACCATATTAACATAAACAAATGATCCAATACTGTTTTTTACAACTGTAGGGTATATTATACTACAAAACACCACAAATGAATGCAAGAATGAGGCGTGCCCACATGAAGAAAATAATACTATAATAATTTATAGTAAATGCTAGTTTTTTTTAACCATACTATTTTAAAATCCTTGAATTAACATTGTGGTATTTCTCTAGTTGCTAATATGACACAACAACCATATTAATATAAACAAATGACCCAATACTGTACTTTTCTACAACTATATAGGGTATATACTACAAAAAACGTTACATTACCGTTTACTGAGGTAAAAATGAAAGTATACTACACTCGAAAAAATATTTTTTTTGCTTGTTCAGACTACCTAATTAAAATGAGCTCAAACAACACAATTCTTGAGGTTTCATTGGGACAACTTAATTATTATATATATTTTTATTATAATATTTTTTTCGGGATTTTCACCTTTTTTGGACAGGACAGTAGAGAGAATTGACAGGAAAGTGTGGGGAGCAGAGAGAGGGGAAGGATCGGCATAGGACCTCAAGGCGGGAATTGAACTTGGGTCGCCGTGAACACCGGAGTGCATGTGTCGGTGCACCATTGGCACCGACTTAATATTATTTTTTAACACCGTATAGCATAGTATAGTTCAAAAGCACTATAGTATCAACTAAAATTCACTATAGTAAAAAAGAAAAAAAAAGCGTGTTTTTTTTTCCATTTGCAACTGAATGCAAGAATGAGGCGTGCCCACATGAAGAAAATACTATAGTAGTTTATAATAAATACTAGTAATACTATTTTAAAATGCTTCAATTAACATATTGTGGTATTTCTCTAGTTGCTATTAAGGTAACACAACAACCATATTAATATAAACAAATGACCAAATACTGCACTTTTCTACAACTATAGAGTATAATATACTACAGTAACGTTACATTACAGTTTACTGTGGTAAAACCTAAAGTTTACTACAGTATTACAGCTTATCAGTTGACTACATGTAAAACTATAGTATTCTCTAGCATTTATAAAGTTTTGTAAATAATATTATTTTTACACACCATGTAGCGTAGTATAGATTAAAATTACTATAGTATTTACTATAATTTACTATAGTGTTTTTCCATTTTGACAATTATTAATTCTTCGCAGACTCTGTCCTCTTTCAGAGAAAAACAGCGTGATTTATTTATTTTTCCTTGTATGCAACTGAATGCAAGAATGAGACGTGCCCACATGAAGAAAATACTATAGTAATTTATAGTAAATACTAGTAATACTATTCTAAAATACTTTAATTAACATATTGTGGTAAGTGTATAGTTGCTAAGGTAACACAACAACCATATTTATATAAACAAATGACCAAATACTGCATTTTTCTACAACTATATAGGGTAAATACTACAATAAACGTTACATTACCGTTTACTGAGGTAAAAACGAAAGTATACTACAGTTTTTATTACAGTTTATCAGTTCGCTACAGGTGAAATGACAGTATTCTCTAGCATTTATGCACAAAGTGTTGTAAATAATATTATTTTTACACACCGTATAGCATAGTATAGTTCAAAAGCACTATAGTATTTACTATAATTTACTATAGTAAAAAAGAAAAAAAAAAGCGTGTTTTTTTTCTCATTTGCAACTGAATGCAAAAATGAGGCGTGCCCACATGAAGAAAATACTATAGTAATTTATAGTAAATACTAGTAATACTATTTTAAAATACTTTAATTAACATATTGTGGTATTTCTCTAGTTGCTAATATAACACAACAACCATATTAATATAAGCAAATGACCAAATACTGTTTTTTTTTTTTTTTTTTTACAACTGTAGGGTATATTATACTACAATACACCTCAAATGAATGCAGGAATGAGGACTGCCCACATTAAAAAAAACAATACTATAGTAATTTATAGTAAATGCCAGTGTTTTTGAACCATACTATTTTCAAATACTTGAATTAATATATTGTGGTAATTCCATAGTTGCTATTAAGGTAACACAACAACCAAATTAATATAAAGAAATGTCCTAATACTGCACTTTTCTACAACTAAATAGGGTAAATACTACAATAAACGTCACATTACAGTTCACTGTGAAAAGAGCACACTGAATGTAACAATGAGAACTGCCCACATGAAGAAAATACTATAGTAATTTATAGTAAATACTAGTAATACTGTTTTGAAACACTTGTATTAATATATTGTAGTAATTCTATAGTTGTTAAGATAACACAACAACCATATTAATATAAACAAATGACCCATACTGCATTTTCTACTACTATAGAGTATAATATACTACAGTAATGTTACATTACAGTTTACTGTGGTAAAACCTAAAGTTTACTACAGTATTACAGCTTATCAGTTGACTACAGGTAAAACTATAGTATTTTCTAGCATTTATGAACAAAGTGTTGTAAATAATATTAGTTTTACACACCGTATAGCATAGTATAGTTTAAAAACACTATAGTATTTACTATAATTTACTATAGTGTTTTTTAATTTTGACAATTATTAATTCTTCGCTGTTCTCTTTCAGAGAAAAACAGAGCGTGGTTTTTTCCTCATTTGCAACTGAATGCAAGAATGAGGACTGCCCACATTAACAATAATACTGTAGTAATTTATAGTAAATATTACTGTTTTAGAACCATACTTTATTAGTATTTTAAAATACTTGAATTATTATATTGTGGTAATTTTTTAGTTGCTATTAGGTAACACAACAACCATAATAATATAAACAGATGACGCAATACTGCATTTTCAACAACTATATATTGTATATACTACAATAAACATTACAGTTACATTACATTACCGTTTACTGTGGTAAAAACGGAAGTATACTACAGTATTTATTACAGTTTATCAATTCACTTCATGTGAATCTATATTATTCTGTAGTGTTTATGAATAGTGTTGTAAATAATATTATTTTTACACCGTATGTATTACACTTTAGCATAGTATGGTTCAAAAGCACTATGGTATTTACTATAATTTACTATAGTATTTTTTTCATGTTGGTGGGAACACAACATTAGATTGGAAATTGTTTTACATGTTCAAATACTGTACATTTGCGTTTAGTGCATTTCTTTTTAGATGCATTTTAATTTATTTTTAAGTCTCATTTTTGATCATTACCCGCATGAAAAAATACTATAGTAAATACTATAGTGTTTTTAACCATACTATAGTAAAGTACTTGAATTAATATATTGTGGTAATTTTATAGTTGCTATGGTAGCAGAAGCAAAGTACGCATTTTATACTACAGTACACCACCGCTAGTGTGGTAAAAATATCTGGGTTACAACACAAAGACGTGTGTTATTATTATTATTTTTACAGAAAATAGTAAATCAAATGCATATACATAAGAATAATGATAATAGAAAACGGTTTATAAGCTTAGTGTGATACAAATATGCATTGACGTTGTTATTATTGTGTTGTACAGATAAGATTTGCGACCAGATAAGTGATGCAGTGTTGGACGCTCATCTGAAGCAAGACCCAGACGCAAAGGTGGCTTGCGGTATGTTGACTTTAAGGGGAGATTTTGAAGTTTGCATGTGCTATTTCTGATATTGTGTCATCGCAAAAGCATGAAAATGAATGTTACTGGTCTTTATTTAGAAACTGTTGCCAAAACTGGAATGATTTTGCTGGCTGGAGAGGTGACATCTCGTGCTGTGGTAGACTATCAGAAGGTGGTCCGAGACACCATAAAACACATCGGCTATGACGACTCAACCAAGGGTTAGTTTGATGATGCATTTGATTTTATTACACATACAGGAAGTGCAGAATTATTAGGCAAGTTGTATTTTTGAGGATTAATTTTATTATTGAACAACAACCATGTTCTCAATGAACCCAAAAAACTCATTAATATCAAAGCTGAATATTTTTGGAAGTAGTTTTTAGTTTGTTTTTAGTTTGAGCTATTTTAGGAGGATATCTGTGTGTGCAGGTGACTATTACTGTGCAGAATTATTAGGCAACTTAACAAAAAACAAATATATACCCATTTCAATGATTTATTTTCACCAGTGAAACCAATATAACATCTCAACATTCACAAATATACATTTCTGACATTCAAAAACAAATCAGTGACCAATATAGCCACCTTTCTTTGCAAGGACACTCAAAAGCCTGCCATCCATGGATTCTGTCAGTGTTTTGATCTGTTCACCATCAACATTGCGTGCAGCAGCAACCACAGCCTCCCAGACACTGTTCAGAGAGGTGTACTGTTTTCCCTCCTTGTAAATCTCACATTTGATGATGGACCACAGGTTCTCTATGGGGTTCAGTTCAGGTGAACAAGGAGGCCATGTCATTAGTTTTTCTTCTTTTAGACCCTTTCTTGCCAGCGATGCTGTGGAGTACTTGGACGCGTGTGATGGAGCATTGTCCTGCATGAAAATCATGTTTTTCTTGAAGGATGCAGACTTCTTCCTGTACCACTGCTTGAAGGTGTCTTCCAGAAACTGGCAGTAGGACTGGGAGTTGAGCTTGACTCCATCCTCAACCCAAAAAGGCCCCACAAGCTCATCTTTGATGATACCAGCCCAAACCAGTACTCCACCTCCACCTTGCTGGTGTCTGAGTCGGACTGGAGCTCTCTGCCCTTTACTGATCCAGCCACGGGCCCATCAAGACTCACTCTCATTTCATCAGTCCATAAAACCTTAGAAAAATCAGTCTTGAGATATTTCTTGGCCCAGTCTTGACGTTTCAGCTTGTGTGTCTTGTTCAGTGGTGGTCGTTTTTCAGCCTTTCTTACCTTGGCCATGTCTCTGAGTATTGTACACCTTGTGCTTTTGGGCACTCCAGTGATGTTGCAGCTCTGAAATATGGCAAAACTGGTGGCAAGTGCATCTTGGCAGCTGCACGCTTGACTTTTCTCAGTTCATGGGCAGTTATTTTGCACCTTGGTTTTTCCACACGCTTCTTGCGACCCTGTTGACTATTTTGAATGAAACGCTTGATTGTTCGATGATCACGCTTCAGAAGCTTGCCAATTTTAAGAGTGCTGCATCCCTCTGCAAGATATCTCACTATTTTTGACTTTTCGGAGCCTGTCAAGTCCTTCTTTTGACCCATTTTGCCAAAGGAAAGGAAGTTGGCTTATAATTATGCACACCTGAAATAGGGTGTTGATGTCATTAGACCACACCCCTTCTCATTACAGAGATGCACATCACCTAATATGCTTAATTGGTAGTAGGCTTTTGAGCCTATACAGCTTGGAGTAAGACAACATGCATAAAGAGGATGATGTGCTCAAAATACTTATTTGCCTAATAATTCTGCACTCCCTGTATATGTGACCTCTAGTACAGGTCAAGTAGCTGCAATTATATACACTTTTAATGATTACTAACATGGATATAAAATAAACTCAATAATAAGTTTTATCATTAAATTAGTGTCTGTTTGATTTATTCCTATAACCCTGAGATTGTAGTGACCGCAATTAAATCCTTGGCGACCCCTAGTGGGATCATGCAGTTTTAAAATAGAAATAGTATATTCAATAAAAAAAATACTGAACATCCACAATCCTCTCTCCTGAACCCGTAGGCTTTGATTATAAGACCTGTAATGTGCTGGTGGCTCTGGAGCAGCAGTCTCCAGACATCGCTCAGGGCGTTCATTTAGAGCGAGACGAGCAGGACGTTGGGGCTGGTGATCAGGTATGTCAGTAGAGTCTAAAATCTGTCAACGAAACTCTTAATATTTCCTCTTATACGGATTTTTTTTGTAGTATTTCAATTTGTACAGTTGAAGACAAAAAAATGTATCCCTGCTGTGAAATTCTAAGTTCATTCATTCATTTTCTTTTTGGCTTAGTCCCTTTATAATTCTGGGGTCGCCACAGTGGAATGAACCACCAACTTATCCAGCATATGTTTTACGCAGCGGATGCCCTTTCAGCTGCAACCCATCACTGGGAAACATCCATACACACTCATTCACACACATACACTACGGACAATTTTAGCTTACCCAATTCATCTATAGCGCATGTGTTTGGACTATGGGGGAAACCGGAGCACCTGGAGGAAACCCACACGATCACGGGGAGAACATGCAAACTCCACACAGAAATGCCAACTGGCCCAGCCGAGGCTCGAACCAGTGACCTTGGCATTTCTGTGTTTGTATGTTCTCTCTGTGTTGGCGTGGGTTTCCTCCGGGTGCTCCGGTTTCCCCTACAGTCCAAACACATGCCCTATAGGTGTCACGACTAATAAAGGATGCTGAGAGGGATCCAACTGCAAGTAAAAGTTTATTTGACAGCGTCAGAATAAACAAAACAAGTAGGGATCATGTGAATAGTCACGGGATGAGAGGGCTGTAGACAGACAGGAAACCGAAAGACGAACGGGGTCCAGCAGCCGCTCCTCACAGTCCTGAGCACAGACAGAGACGCGTGAACAAACATAACGAACTGACAAGGAGACATAGAAGCGTTATCCTGATATAGCCGAGAAAATGAACTTCAGCTGGCCGGCTAATCAGAACAGCTGAGCTCCGTCATAACACGTGACATACACAGATGCACCAAAACAAATACACGTGGACGACCAAAACTAAACAAACCCATGTGATAAAACAGACACTCAGGAGTGCGCACAAACCTACAACCGTGACAGTAGTCATTGTTGCCTGGAGTGTGTGAGTATGGGTATTATGTGTATGGGTGTTTCCCAATACTAGGTTGCAGCTGGAAGGGCTTCCGCTGCGTAAAACATATGTGGAATAGTTGGCGGTTCATTCCGCTGTGGTGACCTCTGAAATACAGACTAAGCTGAAGGAAAATGAATGAATGAATTTCAAACAGAGTTTTAATACATTTTAAGACTAGATTTGATCAAGTGATTTTTCCCAGATGTCATATTGGCAGTGGTGTAAAGTAACTAATTACAAATACTCAAATTACTGTAATTAAGTAGTTTTTCTCAGGAATTGTAATTTATTGAGTAGTTTTAAAAATCTGTAATTTTACTTTTCCTTGAGTACATTTTTACTGCAGTATCTGTACTTTTACTCCACTACTTTCCTTCAACCTGCAGTCACTACTTTATTTTTCTTGTCCATGGGGATTAGATAAATCAGTCCTGACATTCCTGTCCAATCAAATAGCACATACTGTAGAAGGTAAATCGCATCATATTGAACTACCTCAAGACGTGTGCGCTTTATAATTGCAGCAAACTGTTTGAAAGTATTAAAAGTGTCCATGAAGATGTTCAAAATCTTTACGCGCATTGACCAGAGACTGTTTAGATGCAGGTCACTGATGAGAAGATGACGGATGTTTACTGTATGATGACCGAAATGGCCTTAAACACCCAGCAGGCACAGGACGTCAACATGACGTCTAATTAATGTTGAACCCTAACGTCATGGGGACTTTGCATTTTGTTTGGAAATGAAAATCGGGTTGACGTCAGAACTCAACGTCAGGCCAACATCAATATCCAATGTCCAACCTAAAACCAATCAAATATCAACGTCTAATGATGTTACAGCTTGACATTGTGTGAATGTTACCCCTATGACATCTATCAGACGTTGGATTTTGGTTGTCGTATCTGATGAATAAATGTCAGTATTTGACGTCATATATGACATTGGTTTAAGATGTTGGCTCGACGTTGGATTTTAGTCACTTTCTAACAACCTAAAATCAACCAAATATCAACGTTATTTGACGTCATTATTGGACATCAAAATAACGTTGTCCTTAGCTGCTGGCTTGACAATTAATTTTGGTCACCTGACATCACAACCTAAATCTAACCTAATATTAATGTCTCATGATGTTGTGTGCCTGCTGGGCAATAACTAAATGCACTACAGAATGTTACGTTTACACACACATCCACAAATTACATGTAAACATATCAGTTTTTGACAGCGTAATACTCACTACTCACTACTCTTGAGCACTTTTAAAGGGCTACTTTTTACTCATACTTTGAGTAATATTTACAGCAGATACTTTTACTCTACTTACACTACATTTTTAGGCAAGTAATGGTACTTTTACTTGAGTATGATTGTTCAGTACTCTTTCCACCATTGGACATACAAGAATAACTCATGTTTTTTTTGACCCCACTCAGTGTTTATTCTGCACAATTCCTGGACTGTCCTGCTTTTAATGACTGCAGACGGCCTTTTTATGAAATGAAACTCCCTTAAGGAGATATTCAGCAAAGTGTCTCAAGGAAAATGTAGATTTTTTATCATGTATTAGTGGTTAAAAATTAAAAAATCTAATTTATGTATTCATTTGTTTGTTGTTTTTTTTAATTGTATATTTGTTAATGAAATGTTTTTGCTATGGAAAGCCTTTGTTGCTGAAAGGGCAATGAATAAATATACATCATCATCACCATTTTTCCTTATCCTTAAAAATCTTATTTTTTTAAGTTTAGCTGAAATAAAATGTGTTGTTAAAAATATAAATATATAAAAATGGCTAAGGTCAATATTATTAGCTCCCCTTTTCAATTGGCTACAGTACAAACCACTATTGTCCAATTACTTGCCTAATTAAATCAGTTAAGCCTTTAAATTGCACTTTAATCTGAATACTAGTATCTTGCTAAAAATAACTAGTATAAATAAATATTATTTACTGTCATCATGGCAAAGATGAAATAAATCAGATACTAAAAATTATTTATTAAAACTGTTATGTTTAGAAATGTGTTGGAAACAAATCTCTCTGTTAATCACTTGTAAAATATTTGAAAATAATTAAGTTTCACAGGAGGGCGAATATTTGTGTCTTCAGCTATATATTTTCTGTATTTTATTTTAATATATAATTTAATATTTTAATATATATTTTCAGGGTCTAATGTTCGGTTACGCCACCGACGAGACAGAGGAATGTATGCCACTCACTATTGTGCTCGCTCACAAACTTAATTCCAAGATGGCTGAACTGCGCCGTAACGGGACCCTGCCCTGGCTCCGTCCAGACTCCAAAACTCAGGTTTGAGGAACCGAGAGCTGTAGTCTTTTCACTGTGTGTTGGTCCTGGAAGTATTTTCTATAGGGGTTTAAGAAAAAAGTCGTTATTATCATGTTATTTGCATTGAAACTTTGATTTAAAGGTGCAGTATGTAAGTTTGACACCCAGTGGTTGAACTAGGTATTGCAGTCCTGAATCATAATAAAGGTACGCCGGGTTGCCAGTTTGAGTGATTTTAAACTGTGTTCTAAATAAAAGCAACGACACGCGATTGAGGGAATATTCTCCATATTAAAAGGAGTTTTGGTTCTAACCAACACCTCGAATTGATTTATTAGAAGCGGCTTCTATTTCTCACAGCTGAACAACAGAAACCTATGACAAATCACCTCAGGTAAGCCTCGTGTGCTTTATTCAGTGCTAAATGCTAACAATGCGAGTTTGAATGCATTTTACATGACGTGTATTACCATATACTGAAAGCAGAAAGTTCACCTCAGATCTGGAAAATACAATAAACTGTTTGAAATTGAACTTTAGAACTAAACACATATGAGTGATTCAGCATCTACATTTAATGATGTTAAAGAGGGTTAACATGTATTAAATAGATTCTAAACCTTACCGTTTTGTGAGTGAGTGCATATTCTGTGCTTCTGAAAGGCTGTATTTACATTTCTGCCGTGTTTTGTGGTGCAAACAGCCAAATGGCTCATCACTCATAACAATCTCGTCACAGCGTGTTGTTAGGACACGCGATGTAACCTGCTCACGTTCCTAATATTTATGTCATTTGCTAATTAACGTCATGTGGAACTGAATCTGTCTCATTTTGACATCTGATACTTTCCACTACACTGTAGCATTTCGCTCATGGACGCATGCTTTCAGAGTCTTTCTGAATGAATGAATGAATGAAATATGCTGTTTTCCAACAAGGCAACCCGGGGTGCTGAATTATAATTGGCTAAACTGGCATGTGCATGTGAAAATTACCTAAACAAAGACAGCGTTCCGGCACGGAAAAAAACATTTTCAAAGCAGAATATCTGACTTCAGCATTGTTTGTCAGTTAAACAAGTATGTTCACTTGGGATGTTTCTTAAATATCTGCACACATATTATTGTATTTTTATGCTTTAGAAGAGTCAAAAACTTACATACAGCACCTTTAAAGGGATAGTTCATGCTTCACTTGTTCTAAACCTGTTTGAGGGCGTACTCTCACTAGGTACCATTGCCTTGAACTATGCCGAAGCGCGGTTATCCCACCTCCCCTCTCCCCCGATGGCCTGCATTCGAGCCGGAGCACATTTACGTCATCAATGACTGTTCAGTTTAACAGAAGCACTCTCGCTCAGCACAGCGGACATTGCTTTAGTCATATCGTTTTGTATTATTTTAATCATTTGATATGCGGTGACACGCAGTCAAATATTTAAAATATTATCATAAAAGTCCTCGTGCTGCAGGTATTAGGAGGTTTGCGTAAGGTGCAGCTGATTAGCAGCGAGGGGTTTGTATCTTTAATAAACTATGACAGTTCGTTGTTAATTAAACAGTAAGAATGATTAATAAATCCATATGAAACAGTTAAAAGTGACTTTGAGTCTTTGGTTTTGGGCTCAGGCGCGCTTTGCACTCACACTACAAGCCCCAATCCCAATTCTACCCCTTAGCCCTTCCCCTTACACCTACCCCTCATTTTGCGCGTGCCCGTCAAGGGATAGGGGTGTCCCAATTCTCTTTAGCTTGAAGGCGTAGGGCTAAGGGCAAGGGGTATACACCCCTTCGAACTAAGATTTTTCAGGACCACACTTAAAACAAGGGGTAAGAATTATTCCCAGAATACACCTGCCACAACGGTAGTATTGCTGAACCCGGAAGTAAGGAGATCCACAAATTAGTATTTTTTGTCATTATTACGAATTTTTACGACAAACAAACATATGTTTTATTATATTCATAACCGCGTTCATGTTTTACGGTCATGCTTTAAAAAAAAACCCCGCTAAATTTCACAATCTATAATCGATAATCATAACTCTTGTACAGCAGTCCCACAACATTATGACACTGGAATACCCTGTCAGAGCAGTCTAGTGGCTGAAAATGAGCGTTTTACAGTGTCTGCTATAATGTTAATGTTGTTTTCGTGTGTTTACATAGATGAATACGGCCGCTGTGTAAATGCACAGTACAGTTACGATCTTATTGCCACATTAGATCGTTATGATAACATAATATATGCCTTCAGTGATTTCCTGAAGATAAACACCACAAAATAACCCAACTGGAATAACTACAGCAGTCGCGACCGTCTGATCTCATATGAAGCAAGAGATCGTGATGACATATGATGACGTGTGCAGGTGTTGAAGTGCTGTCCCAATTCTTAGGGGTATGTTTTGAAGCCCTTCCCCTTAATCCTCGGTTTTAAGGGCCAAGGGGTAGGGGTACAAAATAGAATTGGGATTGGGCCCAAGTGTATCGTGCCAAACCCCAACCGAACCGCGCTCTGGCACACCTCTTTCAAATAGGCCAGGGGCGGCCAACTGAACCATACCTGAGCCCGATTCGGAGCACTCGCACTTGTCAAACAAACTGGGAAACGTGCCCGGGCACTGTTCAGATAGCATAGTGTGAGTACGCCATGAGTTTCTCCTTCTGTTAAACCACGCCCAATACCTCAGACAGACCTAATCTGGACAATTTAACTGAAAACAAGCAGGAAGTGCATTTTCAGATTTCAATTAAACGTTACAAGAGCAAACTGTTTTGTTTTTCTTAATGACATGCAGAGATGAATTTTTCACCAAAAAACTAACAATGTGAGCTAACAAAATCAATACAGTTAGTTTTGATTTCAGTTGTACTTTAAAGGTTTATAACACTGATCATCAACTGGCGGCCCACGGGCCAAATCCGGCGCGCTGAGCCGTTCAATCCGGCCCGCAACTGGATTCCAAAATTGTGAGTATCAAAAAGAAAATGGTGGTCCACACTATTAAAGCAACTCAAAATAACAACAACTGAGTGTCTTGTCAGAATAACCACCATTTATGACTATAAGGCTACACTCCGAAATGAGGACAGACTCAGACCATGCGGCGTTAAGCATTTATTGTTTCAAACAGGTTTTAGCGTAAGTGAAGACCGGGTGGGGTGTAAGCGGAGTGCGCGCGACGTGTGTGTGATGAAGAGCAAGGAGGGATGCGGTGGAGAGGTGTGAGCGTATTTGAGGAGCGAGCGGGAGGGAGACGCGCGATTTCCGGGAGATTATCATTCATTTGGGGGCATCCGGGAGTCTCTACGCATCTGCAGGAGACTCACTGAACTTCCATGAGACTTGGGATGTCTGCCTCAGGACTAAAAAAAGGAGGAAAAACGATCTGGCACAACTTAAAATAGCATGGTAAATAAATAACCTGGTACCAGAACAAAACAGGTCACAAATAATGTTCGCACATCAAATGAAACGTTAAGTGGGCTTGAATTCAAATCACAATGCTGAAACGGGCTCCTCACAGTGCTCAATCAATGGCTAAAGTCACATTTCCCCTTGTTGACCTAGCCTAATTGAGTTGAGGCAAAATATCTATCCTTCCTAGTGGTCGACTGTGGTATAGGTGATGGGAGCCTGAATCAAACGCCTTCAGTTTTGTAATGAAATTCACAAAGTATAAACATTAAACATAATGTTAAGCCAAAATGAGATTTTTATTTGATTTTCTTCTTGGGGGTCCGGCCACGAAGGAGACTGTCTAGTAAAACTCTGGCCCTCTGACAAATATAGTTGATGACCCCTGGTTTATAAGGTATTGCTATAAATCCCTGTGGAGAAAATGAATGGAGTTTATACTTCTGGACCCAACATTTCAGAACACAAAGATGTGATATCTAAAAGTGTTTGCATGCAGTTGTGTGTTGGGTTATAGTGCGTTTTCTGACTTTCAACAGGTGACCGTGCAATACAGACAGGAGCATGGAGCCATGCTGCCCATACGCGTCCACACTATCGTCATCTCTGTGCAACACGATGAAGACATCTGCCTTGATGAGATGCGTGACGCTCTTAAAGATAAAGTCATCAATACTGTGGTGCCCTCGGTTTATCTGGATGACGACACGATCTACCACCTACAGCCCAGTGGGCGCTTCGTCATTGGAGGCCCTCAGGTGAACAACAGTTTGTGTAGTTTATGTAGGACTCGGAGTTCCCATGCTTCTTGAAAATACTTGAATGTCAGACATGTGGATTCAAGGCCTGGAAAGTACTTAAAAACAAAAGCAAATTAAATTGTTTATGGTGTTATTTCGGCACAGTGGCTCAGTGGTTAGCACTGTCACCTCACAGCAAGAAGGTCGCTGGTTCGAGTCCTGGCTGGGCCAGTTGGCATTTCTGTGTGGAGTTTGCATGTTCTCCCTGCGTTCGCGTGGGTTTCCTCTGGGTGCTCTGGTTTCCCCCACAGTCTAAACACATGCGCTATAGATGAATTGAATTAACTAAATTGGCCATTGTGTATGGGTGTTTCCCAGTACTGGGTTTCAGCTGGAAGGGCATCCGCTGTGTAAAACATATACTGGAATAGTTGGCTGTTCATTCTGCTGTTGCGACCGCTCATAAATAAGGCACTAAGCCAAAGGAAAATGAATGAATGAATGAATAATAACATGATTTTATTTGTTTTTGTTGTCTATTATAATCTAGTTAACACAATTGTCCTTTTGTGGTGGGATCGATTTGATTCTGTTAGACTTAACAATGGTTAAAGGCACAATATGTAAGATTTTTCCACTTACATTGTTCCAAATAATTCACAGAATGGGTAAATGCAGAGAAATAAGCAGTTTTAGGCCCCGTTTACACTAATGCATTTTCGTTTTGAAACTGCGTTTTGGATCAAAAACAATCCGCGCCCACACTAGCGTTTCATCTAGCGTTTCTAAACATATCTCCGTCCACACTACTCCACCAAAAACGTATATCACGTGACCATTCGCGCACTCTGGGCATGCGCGTTCAAGCATAAACAGGAAGCATGTGTCTCGCTCGGCATTTGTTTATTGTTAGTCAACAAACGCTGGTTGAACGATGAACGCGAGCGATTAGCGAGTGCTCAAACAATAGCTTGCCTCTTGCGAATATATGCAGCTGCTGTAGTAAAAAAGGCAGAGTTTTACTGCACAATGGCGCCTAAAACGGACAATAGTGCAAACAACGCTCCCATTTCTGTGTCCATGTTGTTGTTTACAGTGAAGGCTGGTCTGCCGTCTTCCGGTAGCGTTATAGTCATGTGATAGGGGCTTGACAAATAAGGGAAGGATATGCAATGATCCAAAAGCCCCAATCAGGTAGCGAATCTCAGCAGCCACGCCTCCGTTTTCAGATGTCTTCGTTTTCCCCCATCCCCACAGAGACGGAGCAGCAGCGTTTTCGAATGAAAACAACCTCTCCAGCATTTTCAAAACGCTCTGTTTTTGGGGCTCGAAAACTCCGGCGTTGTGTGGACGGAAGGAGTAACCGTAGCAAAACTTATGCGTTTTAAAACGAAAACGCATTAGTGTAAACAGGGCCTTAGTTAGTGTTTGGAGTGTGTGTTCATGTTAATGACATCTCACACCCTTGATATCTGGTTTGGTTTTATAAAAAACAGGGAAACAGCAGCGAGGCTTTATGATGTTGTGTGTTTCGTTCGAATGCACACAGCAGCATTATAACAGAAGACTTTTGTTTGTTGTGAATACACGCCCTCTAGTGGGGAAGATCACATACTGCGTCTTTAAAGCTATTTAAATGTTGAAAACGCTCTGTTTTTCAGTGATTCCTTTAGTCTTTTTCATTCTGAAAGCGTAGCCCTATACACATTCCTGGAGATCGCGAATTATGTAGCCAGAAGTATGTATGTCTGCATTTCGTCTTTAAAACTAACGCTACGGGGTGGTATGATGCTGTTCCTTTTCGCGCTTACCAGCAAACTGATTACCTCCGTGTGCACTGCTTTCCTGCTGTTACCAGTTTGTCCAGTAGCTCGCCATGTACTTCGGCGGACTTGAGACGCAGTTGACCGCGGCGACAGGGTTTGAATCCGGTGAAGAACGGTTCCAGAAAGCGGGTAAGACAGAAACGGAAGCCAAAAAAAAAAATAAACAAGTAAATAACAGGGTGAGAATGTGGTAAAATCAGGCGAGGGCTTTTCTTTTTTCTGGATTGCTTTTTAAAACTGTCGATTGGGTTTAGGGAAACACCATTGAAAACGCTATTAGTTGGGTTTAGGGAAGGAGGAGGTCAGTCAGTCGACAGTGGCCTCTGGTGGATTTACAAGAGAACAGCAGGCGCGAATGGCACTCGCGAGAGAAATTTGAGATCGGAAAAAGCGTACACAGCGGCCTCTGGTGGATTCGCGAAAATTAAAACAGCAAAAAACGTAGCTCCTGGGACATATTTGGCGCTCTCCAGAAATGTATACAGGGGTACATTTTCAGAATGAGCCTGGGTTGTGATTTTTGGAAATGTATATGGAAGAAGTCTGATTAAACACAAATAGGTTTTTAACATCTATGCCTTTCTGTTGATTTAGGGTGATGCCGGTCTGACTGGTCGTAAGATTATTGTCGATACCTATGGAGGCTGGGGAGCTCACGGTGGAGGAGCGTTCTCTGGAAAGGACTACACTAAAGTGGACCGATCTGCTGCGTATGCTGCCCGCTGGGTGGCTAAATCCCTGGTGAAGGCCAAACTGTGCAGACGTGTACTCGTGCAGGTAAATCAGATGTTTAGTGCTCTGCTGAGGGTAGGCCTGTCACAATAATCAATATATGGACTTATCGCTAGGCCCACACGGAATCTGCGCGTGCAGATTTCCGCAGATTTTTAGTCCATCATTAATTCTGTTTATTTACTTGAGTAAATGTGTGTAAATCTGAATTTATTCAGTTTTTAAATTACACATATTTCACATATTAAGGTTTTAGTCATAAGACTCCCAAAATAATTCCGCAGAAATCCGCAGATTTTTACCAAAATTATCCGCAGAAATTGCAAAAAACGTCCGCAGATTCCGTCTGGCCCTACTTATCGCACATCACATGGACATGACCTCAATCATTTTTGTGATGCAATATATATTGTCCATACATAAAAACCAATTCTAGCAACATTCTCTCTTGGAGGTGTCAGTGTCAGTACGGTTGAAAAACACTATAGTATTTACTATACATTACTATAGTATATTTTCATGTAGGAGTCTGACGACTGAAAATAGATGTGGTAGCAGATATCCCAGCCTCTGTTACTCTTTACTTTGCACTTTTGTGTTAACATTTATTATTGTTTATTTAGGATATGTGTTTTCACATTCTGATACTACTGCCTGATTATCAAACTGTTAAAATGACTATAATTAAATATAATATTCTTAAGAATAAAATATGATGTGTCTCAGTTGGTGAAGACAAAATGCATGGAGATTACGACTTTATGAGTGAACAATGCATTCAATTAAAATAATTAGAAATTTAAGATATAAGATGACCCATTTAAGATAACATTTAAAAGAGTTAATGACAGTAATTCAACTTTGGGCTTGGCGTGGTTAGCACTGTCGTCTCACAGCAAGAAGGTCACTGGTTCGAGTCCCGGCTGGGTCAGTTGGCATTTCTGTGTGGAGTTTGCATGTTCTCCCCGTGTTGGCGTGGGTTTTCTCCGGGTGCTCCGGTTTCCCCCACAGTCCAAAGACATGCGCTATAGGGGAATTGATTAAACTAAATTGTCTGTGTATTTGTTGCGTGTGTATATGAGTGTGTATGGGTGTTTCTCAGTACTGGGTTGCGGCTGGAAGGGCATCAGCTGCGTAAAACATATGCTGGATAAGTTGGCGGTTTATTCTGCTGTGGAAACCCCTGATGAGTAAGGGGACTAAGCTGAAGGAAAATGAATGAATGATACTCTACTATACTATACTATACTATGCTATACTATACTATAAAAATAGCATCTGTTATAATGTGATGTATATGTATGCAAATATGTAATTTGCCACACTTGTGAAGTGCTGGAAAAGGTTTAAAATACACCTGATATGTGCTTACATTTGACTTTGGAAAAGGTGTAATACTTATAATACTAATATAATACTTTAAAATTGATTTGCAAATGGGTAAACATTGCCTTTGCTGATACACAGGTCTCTTACGCCATTGGAGTGGCTCATCCTCTCTCCATTTCCATCTTCCACTACGGCACATCCCAAAAGAGCGAGCAGGAGCTGCTTAAAATTGTCAAGAAAAACTTCGATCTTCGCCCGGGAGTGATCGTGAGGTAAAGAAGGCTCGTTTGATGCACTTTCATGTCTTGAATTTTAGCTTAAGACGAAGCTCAGCGAATCATTCCTTTCTCTTCTGCTTCTGTCTGTGCTTCCCTTTCATTGGGTGTTTGGATCTTTCGATTATTTCTGACAGATGATAATAGCTCTTGAACTCACTTTCAGGTTTACATAGTAATTATTTCAATTACCAACACCGCATAGCATCACTAATGAAACTTAATTGGCTCTAAACAACATTTTTTTTTGACTCGTGAAAAAGTATTTAGCTAGTGTTTGCTTTTAGACTTGCTCTTTGTTTCATGCTGCAGTTTCCTCCTTCAGGTTAAAGGTAAGGTAACTGCTTTATCATCCCTTCTTTTCTCTGGCTGGCTGGCTGTTCAACTACTACTTGATTGTCTTTTAAATGCACACACATTTATTTTGAAGAGTCAATAATCCATCTGCACTGTGTTTTAGGGAGCTGGAGCTGAAGAAGCCAATATATCAGAAGACCGCTGCTTATGGCCACTTTGGTCGTGAGTCCTTCTCTTGGGAAGTGCCTAAAAAGCTGCACTACTAAACCTTTTGTCAAGGTTTTTCCTCTCTAAGCCTGTTGGTGTAATCTACAGAGAAGCCCACATGACTTACGAGGAGAAGTCTGTTTCTGGCACTACTGGTCCATCTGATTTAAACTGTTTCCTCTCATTTTCCTCCCATACCGCATCACTCATTTCATTTCTAAGTGTAGAGTTTATTAAGTTTCAAATGTGATTACACTCTCAGAAAAAAGGTACAAAAGCTGTCCCTTTACGGTATTTAAAAAAAAATGTATACTTTTGTACTTAAAGGGTATGTTAGTACCTCAAGGATCCATGTTGGTACCCTTAAAGTTATATATTAGTACCTCAAGGATCCATATTGGTACCCTTAACGTTATATATTAGTACCTCAAGGATCCATATTGGTATTTTTTAAAAGTTATATATTAGTACCTCAGGGATCCATATCGGTATCCTTAACGTTATATATTAGTACCTCAAGGATCCATATCGGTATCCTTAACGTTATATATTAGTACCTCAAGGGTCCATGTCGGTACCCTTAAAGTTATATATTAGTACCTCAAGGATCCATATTGGTACCTTTTAAAAGTTATATATTAGTACCTCAAAGATCCATATCGGTATCCTTAACGTTATATATTAGTACCTCAGGGATCCATGTCGGTGTCCTTAAAGTTATATATTAGTACCTCAGGGATCCATATTGGTACCTTTTAAAAGTTATATATTAGTACCTCAAAGATCCATATCGGTATCCTTAACGTTATATATTAGTACCTCAGGGATCCATGTCGGTGTCCTTAAAGTTATATATTAGTACCTCAGGGATCCATATTGGTACCTTTTAAAAGTTATATATTAGTACCTCAAAGATCCATATCGGTATCCTTAACGTTATATATTAGTACCTCAGGGATCCATGTCGGTGTCCTTAAAGTTATATATTAGTACCTCAAGGATCCATATCGGTATCCTTAAAGTTATATATTAGTACCTTAGGGATCCATATCGGTATCCTTAAAGTTATATATTAGTACTTCAAGGATCCATATCGGTACCCTTAGCGTTATATATTAGTACCTCAGGGATCCATGTCGGTATCCTTAAAGTTATATATTAGTACCTCAAGGATTCATATTGGTACTCTTAGGGTTATATATTAGTACCTCAAGGATCCATATCGGTACCCTTAAAGTTATATATTAGTACATCAAGGATCCATATCAGTACCCTTAATATTATATATTAGTACCTCAAGGATCCATATCGGTACTCTTAAGGTTATATATTAGTACCTCAAGGATCCATATCGGTACTCTTAAGGTTATATATTAGTACCTCAAGGATCCATATCGGTACTCTTAAGGTTATATATTAGTACCTCAAGGATCCATATTGGTATGCTTAAAGTTATATATTAGTACCTCAAGGATCTATATTGGTACCCTTAAAGTTATATATTAGTACCTCAAGGATCCATATCGGTATGCTTAAAGTTATATATTAGTACCTCAAGGATCTATGTTGGTACACTTAAAGTTATATATTGTACATAAAGGGTCCATATTGTACCTTAAACGTACTTATTAGTTAGGGATGCATGATATATCTGCGGCCATATCAATATTGACCGATGAATAGTTTTTTATTTTTTTAAAAATATATTTTCCTTATCGGTCCAATATCAAAATTAGGCCAACATCTTTAAGCTGATAAATTATGTATTTATGTTGGTTGGACCACTTCATGTGCTTTTTCATTAGATTTTGGTTAATGTTCAGTAACTTGGTTGCTGTATTTATGCACTATTTTATTCACTATTTTACTGTTTATTTTTCTCCAAATATTACAAGTTATTGGGTAACGGTCATATATTTTATATCAGTGCATCCCTAATATTAGTACCTAAAAAGTACAAAGATGTACCATTTGAAGAGGTACCGCCTCAGTGACCACTTTCGTACCTTTATTTCCGAGAGCGTATGGATAATCATCATTAGCATATTAAATGAACACAAGAATTTTTAATGTAAGGATTGTAAAATATTAAGTATTAATTATGCAAATGCATTACAAACACTGTATTATAAGCATTCCCAATCATTTTTAGTGTTTGTAAAGAATGTGTATTATTTATTTGTGCTGTCATACATGCACATGTATTGACATCTGTGTTCTGCTATACTGTATGTCGCTCTACTTTCCTAGTGCTCTGTGGTTTCCAAGTGTCATACAGAAAAACTTTGCTTGCTGCAGGGCCTGGGTGTGCAGTGCCATTTATTTTGGCCAATACTAAAGCGTTAATCGATGCTTATCTTCTTTCCTTAAACAGAGGGGTTGCAATTTTGGCTGGTGTTGTACAGAGAAACTGGCCTTGTTTACATGCTTTCGCTCTGTATTTCTTAATTTCTTTCTTCAGTTGTAACTTATTTTTAACAATAAAATGTTTTTTGGCTTTGGATGTCACTGTGTCTTTCTTTCTTACTACTTTCTGTATATAGAAATACATGCATATGGTCTAATATCACTGGGCATGATCTTCATTTTGGAAATTTTGAATTGTGTGTATATGTATATGTACATAAATGTAATGGCAGTGAGTAACTATTGTATCATATCGTAGATTAGGGGTGGGACAAAATATCGATATGCCTATATATCGTGATATTTCCAGCAACAATACATTATCGATACTCTGGCACCAATATCAATATTTATAAATATTGACATTTATCTAAATGTACAAAAGATTTGAATTAAAGGTCCCGTGAAGTGCTTTAAATGTGCATTTTTATTTGATGTTTGATGTAATTTCAATCCGAAACACGAAGAAAGGGTGGGACATATTGTAGCCCCTCCCCTTTTTATAAAACAGCCAATAGCATTTTACATCAAATGTGAAGCGTCTGGAAGGGGGCGGGGCATGTCAGATACTAGAGAGCATTTGATTGGTCACGATTTGATGAGAAACTGAAGTATGATGAAATTTTGTCACTGTTTTGGATCACACTAGCTTGTCGATATCCCAATATCTAACAATACTGATACTAACATCTAAAAAACTTTATTTTAATTTCATGGGATCTTTAATTAATCAGACTTACTGACTGCAGCAGTTTTGGCTGCAGTACACCCAGCCGCCACCAGGGTGCAAGGCGCTTCTCGTAATGGCGGATCAACAATACATCAGAGACGCACCTGCACACTGACAGATGAGCCATTGGAATGGTGAAAATGTCGGGCGTACGGATAACTGCTTCAGTCCAAGCTGGATCAAGGTATTAGTGTGTTTCAGACATCACAGTTCTCCTGAATTTTCCGCTAGTTTCTCCCTCACAGACCCGCTTTCACTTCGCTAGATCGCTCGCGCGTGTCCACGGTCAGTGCTATGAGACTTCATACAGATTTGTATTTAAGTAGTGCTTAAACTACTTAATTCCGAAAAAATTTACATTAGATAAAGATATCAATACGACATGAAGATGAAATTAAAAGGGCCTTTCGTTATTTAACTATTACAGACCTTGGGAAAGTCTTAGATGATATTATGAAAACTTTGGCTGAAAATATTAGGGAAATTTAAAAAACAATGTAAACAAAAACACCTTTTTAATTTGATGAGTTAATAACTAATGTCCAATGCTGGAGACATAAGTGCTCAGAGGAGTCTGCGCACCTCTCTGAGCATTCTGATCAGTTACTGTTCCAGTGGGAATGCATGATAAAAAATAAACTAGGGCTAAGCATAAAGTACATCAAATAAGTTGGCCAAGTTGTAATAAGTGTCAGAAAACTAGTTACAGAAAACTAGAAAGCTTTACACTGCAAAAAATGTTTCCGAAATAATGTAAAAATTAAGTGAATTTTTCCATAAATCAAGCAAAATATTCTGGCAATGGGTAAGCAAAATAATGTTGTTTTCACTTTGAAATAGGATTCTTTAACTTGTTCAGACATTTGTTCAGTATCCTGCAAATGCATAGAGACTCCCGCATACCCCCCCACCGCTCTTGAGAAACGTTGCGCAACCGCCTCTCCCGCAAATAATCTGGAAATTATTCTTCCCAAGTTGGGATGTCTGCTTGTTTTAATGAAAAGCTCACTTTATTTTGACGAATTATTTCTAAAAACAAGACAATATTTTTTCCTTGTCTAGAAAATGCTTCTGGATTTGAGACTTTTTAGATATTTGGACTGGAAACAAGACAAAAACCTTAAAGGTGCAGTATATAAGTTTGACACCCAGTGGTTGAACTAGGTATTGCATGCCTGGTTCAAAACAAACGCAAGCGCGTGTTGCCAGATTGACGACATCAACAGGTGTGCCTGACTATCAAGCCTAAAGGCTGATTTAAGTCGTGTTCTATATAAAAGCAACAACACGTGATAGAAGAAATATTTTCCATATTAAAAGGAGTTTTTGTCCTAACCAACATCTGAAATTTATATTTTAGAAACTGCTTTTATTTCTTGTAGCTGAACAACGGGGTAAACTGACAATGATCGCCTCAGCTACACCTCATGTGCTTTATTCATTGTTAAATGCTAGTAATGTGAGTTTGAATGCCATTTTACATCACATTTATTACTATATGCTGAAAGCAGCAGCAGATAGTTCACCTCAGATCTGGAAAATAAAATAAGCCATTTGAAATTCAACTTCAGAACTGGGACTCAGTGTAAACCAACACATATCAGGGATTCAGCATCTACATTTAGCAATGTTAATTAGGTTTAATATGTATTAATTAGATTATAAACCTTACCATTTCGCTGGAGTGCAGTGAGTGCACTATTCTGTGCTTCTGAATGGCTGCATTTAAATTTCTGTCGTGTTTCGTCTGGTGCAAACAGCCCAATTGCTTATCATTGCAAATCTCGTCACAAAGTGTGTTGTTAGGACACGGGGTTACAATGTAACCTGCTCACCCAATGTTTACTTCATACCTGTCAACATTGGCATCTGAAAATAAGGGATACTCAACCAAAAAAATAAATAAAAAAATTAATAAATATGTACATCTGGTTTCATTGTAAATAAACTTCTGAAATGATCAGTAATACTTCACTGTATAATTTAAACATTCTGATTAAAGAGCAGCGATTGAATCTCTCATTTAGATTTTTTTGGTTTGATTACATTAAATAACAGAGCTGTCACTTTAAAACTGCACAGCTCTATAATGAAAGCATTTGACTGTTTTCCTAACCGTTTATGCTCATTTAAGACAAAATGTGTTGTGTTTAAAAGAAAACCCAACAAGATCAACATGTCTAGATGTTGTTATTATTATTATTATTATTATTCATTCATTCATTTATTTTATTTTCGGCTTAGTCCCTTTATTAATCAGGGGTCGCCACAGCGGAATGAACCGCCATTATTATTATTATCATTATTATTATGATGATGTGTATATGTTTGTTCAAACATGCACCCAAAACCCAGTGTCCACTTGAGCTCAGCATCAAATCGCGTACGTACAGAATCTGCTTGGGAAACAGCGTCTATTTATCACTATGGAGAGCTTCAGCTGACAGCAGGGGCGGACTGGGAACGCATTTTCTACCGGGCCAAAGTGACTGTCAGTCAGGCCACTTCCGAAGCGGAGTATAAAGTATAAGTGTAAAGTGTAGCGGAGTATTAAGTTGGTTGCACACACCTCCGCCTGTCGAGCCTCCTCTCCTCTCCTCTCCTCTCCTCTCTCTCTCTCTCTCTCTCTCTCTCTCTCTCTCTCAATTCAATTCAATTCAATAGTTGCTTTATTGGCATGACAAATGTTACAATTGTATTGCCAAAGCAGTTATAAAGTTTACATGAAAACGTAACATATATATATATATATATATATATATATATATATATATATATATATAAAAAAAAAAAAACTGTACACACAATAGATAGTAGTAGAAGTAAAAAAAAAAAAAAAACATGTATATATATTATAAATATATATTATAATTAAAATATAGATAATACATCATATTATTCAATATATCATATTTATTGTATGGTGGCTTGAGAAAATCAAAACTTTCCGCCAGACTGGCAGACTTAATGTTGGGCTCATTTAACTCAGACTACCAATCTGCCAACCACCGATGACCGTTTACCTTACTAGCCACACCCTAGCAAACACTTACGCCACCCTAGCAACTGTCCCATAGACTTCAAAAAAAAAAAAAAAAAACTACCGTTGACTTTACACTTTTTTACTCTCTCTCTGTCTCTCTCTCTCTCTGTCTCTCTCTCTCTCTCTCTCTCTCTCTCACTGTCACGCGCCCGTCTCGCAGCTCGCGTGGCGCGGGAGGGAGAGACAGACGGCTGCGGGGACGCGAACAACAGCACGACACGCGCGTGAAAACACGAGCGAAGCTGGCTGGCTGGCTGACTGCGGTTGCCTTGGCAGCGGGGCTGTTGTTTCTCTAGCGGGGAGGGTGTAGATTGCGGCAGGCCAGATTGACCGTCAGGCCACCGGGAAATGTCCCGGTGCTCCCAATGGCCAGTCCGCCCCTGGCTGACAGTCATGCATCTTTATATGAACTGACTGTTTTGAGGATTGCATAGGGGCAATGGCGTCTGTAATGAAAAGGAAATGAATCGCGCCGTTTTTATGTTTATTGCAAAGTGTTTACATGCATAAATAAAATGAAAGCACAGAACCGATTCACATTTAAGAGCAAGGGCGGCCCCTGGTGGTTCGGCGGTATGGGTTGCATATAGGGAGGATCGGCTCTTCTCAGAAAGATAAAAAATACGGGAGAAATACGAGAAAATACCTTTACGGGATGACAGCGGGATAGAACTGTAAAATACTGGAGAATCCCGGGAAAAACGGGAGGGTTGACGGGTATGGTTTACTTTTGTAATAATTATATTATTTGCTAATTAATAACCTCATGTGGAACTTTGAATCTGCATCTTATTTCAGAGTCTGCTACTGTCCACCGGAGGTCGCATTTCGGTCATGGACACATATTTTGAGAGTTTTCCTGACTGAATGAATGAAATATGCGGTTTTCCATTAAGACAACCCAGGGTGCTGAAATATAATTGGCTAAATTGGCAGTGGGCGGGTTAAAATAACCAAAACAAAGACTGGCGTTCCGGCACGGAAAACACATTTTCAAAGCAGAATATCTGACTTCAGCATTGTTTTTCATATAAAGAAGAATGTTCACTTAACATGTTTCTTAAATATCTGCAAACATATTATGGTGTTTTTATGCTTTAGAACAGTGGTGTAGTCCTAAAAAGAAAGGTGATGTACTATTACACCCGACCCAAATTTTAAATGAAAGTAGGCAAAGAAACAACGAAAGTCAATGCTTTTTTGATTCATTAGCTATATATATAGCTAATATGTAAATTTTTTTTTTTTTTTTTTACATCAGTTACCTGTAACCATTAACTTCCACAAAAGGAAAAACAAATACTGTCAATGTAAGTCAATGGTTACAGGTTTCCAGCTTTTTTCAAAATATCTTCTTTTGTGTTCAACAGAAGGAAAAAAAAAAGACAAACTGGTTTGGAACAAGTAAAGGTTGAGTAAATGATGACAATTGTCATTTTTTGCGTAAACCAAAAAAAGAATCCATTTAAAAAGAAAACAATTCAAACAAATTTGCGCCATTATTTTTGATTGTCACATTCATGCATGCTTGTTTTAAACCAAACTATTAGGAGTCTGTCTTCTGTTGTCGCTATTATATACTAGTAGTTACCCATTTAAATCGCATATTGTTATGCGATTTATGAGTAGTCTTTGTCTCCTCGTTTTTAGTGTTTTATATATAGTGTCATTCCCTGTAGCGGTAGGCACAATTAAGATATCTGAAATACTGTTTTACAGGGGCGATTTTAGGATTTCTCTCGCCCTAAACAGATGTGGTTTGCTGATTAAATGAAAAACGAGCTGAAAACGGAGTGGCGGAAGTCTGCCACTGTTTTCATATCAAAATTAAAGGGGACTGAGGCGATCATTTAGTAGTGTACAGTTCATGAGCTAATCGCAAAACCTTTAAGGGTGCTGAATACGCTTATTTCACGCGACCGCCATTTTAGAACACGAAA
Source organism: Danio kyathit (assembly GCA_903798195.1). Classification (NCBI taxonomy): domain Eukaryota; kingdom Metazoa; phylum Chordata; class Actinopteri; order Cypriniformes; family Danionidae; genus Danio; species Danio kyathit. Next base: position 81,104,873 of record LR812523.1, on the reverse strand, counting down.
GCGAGGCTGCGGTGGGAAGAAAGCCGGAAGTATAGGATCAGCACTGTAAACATTGCAACAATATGCTGTGTGCTATAAACCTCCAGCTGTTGCTGCGACTTCAAAATGCAGAAATGGTGTAAACATCACTTTAATATCATTCCGTTCAGTTTAATATAAACAATTTAAAACATATTAGGCATCAAACAACATCACAATCTCTTTAAGAGTGATGCGCTTAAGTGTCCTCCTAGACTTCAGTTCATGGCAGCAGGTAAACACCGTGGGGACGCTTCCCTGCTTCAGCCTATGTAACCGGGTGAGTGATAAAACACTGCAGTCCTCTGTAGCACATCTTCGTGTTGTCTTTAACGGTGTTGTCCCGGTACTGAAGTTTTAAAAACGTCAATTTCCCGCTAACATTTAGCGCGCTCAGCTGATTTGCCGTAGTATTCACCAGTGCTCAACAGAATGACTGTGAAGGTCCTCAGTTCACCGCTCTTCAGATTGAAAACACACATAGACGGATATTGGAGCGTTTTAAAGCCGTGAAGATCAGCGGATTCATCAGCGGATCGCTCGTCTGTGTTTGCACTCAGTAAACAGCTGTGCCGGTGAGTTTGGTGAACTGATGACCTTTACAGCCAATCAGAGTGATTTCCGTTGAGCACGTGAACACAATGGCCAATCAGCGCTGTTTAAGAACTCCGTGAACAGTGTCTTAAATGTTAACGAGAAATTGGCGTTTTTTTATATTTCATTACGGAAATTTTGTATCGTGACTAGTCTAATATAGTGAAAGAATCAGTTCATTAACTTGAGTTTGATGAATGGCATCTAAAATGTGTGTTTGGGAAAGAAAACGTTAGCTAAGTAGTGCCATTTCCCTTAACTTAGCTGAAAATGAGGTCAAATATCCCTTTTTATTTTCACTATTCATTCAGAATGGACCTTCGGGTCACTCGGAAGGCGCTGAAATCATAAATTTGTGTCACTTTCTCTTCGCTGATAAGATATACAGCCAGGTACACAACATTCCTGTGTGACTCAGTCTATACTTCCGGGTTTCTTCCCACCGCAGCCTCGATTTCGCTGTTAATAATGGCGGCCGCGTGAAATCAGTCTATAGAAATATAGGAGGGCTAAAGCGAAGCCCATGCTGTTTCATAAATTTACCTGAACGTTTCAGCGAGACATCATTCAGTTGAGTTGTCGTGGTCTTCAAAAAACTCATGAAATTCTCTCACATGCAGCTGCTGCGGTCGTCAGGGGCAATGGAAAAAATTAAGTATACTGAGTATACGTGCGTATAGCAAGGACTACACCACTGCTTTAGAAGAGTCAAAAACTTACATACAGCACCTTTAATGCAAATTATTGATATATTTTTTTACAAGATGATTTGGTCTCGATTGCTAATTATTAAATCAACACGTTTCATTTCTTACAGTTGCAGTGCAGCACATAAACATCTACCAGAGAATCATAATCATATTTTGCTCTTTAGTAACACAGCTCTACACCATGAATAGCATCTGTGCTTAACTTACATAAAGTTTGCTTACTTTCCGAACTCAAACATCAATCTCTGAACATGACCTGAGGGAACACACCCTCGGCCTGTATCAGTTACTCATATTTTTTATCTCGCATCGTATAAATGGCTTGTACAGTACTGATACTGTATGTGCTTACTGGTGTGAAAACGTATCTAAAAATAAGTCAGCGGAATTAAAGGTTAGATCTTGACCTGTACAACACAACTAGGCTACACAAACCTCAACCAGTTTTTAGTGCATTATTTCGTGGGAAGTTATCACTTATTCCAAGAACTGCTTTGAACAGCATTAATGGAAAAACTTCACAATCATCAGCTCCATGTGGACGTTTCACACAGCGGCCATCATTGCATCATCCACACACACACACACAGTTATCAAAACCAAACACTGATGATGGAAAACACTACATTATGCGCACATTAGAAATCTGAACTTAACACGTTGCAATATTAGAAAATAAGAATTATGGTAAAGAAAAATTGATATGAATGTTTTTTATTCAACACTGAGTTTTCATAATTATCCGTATATGAGCAGTTTTCCGTATTTTGTGATTCATATTTTTATTTTTCCTCTTTTATTTATGCTTTTGAATTGCATTATGGGATCTTGATCTTTCTTCCAACAACGTTTAACCTTGAAAAATTTAAAAAAGTGACTTTTATAAACATTTTGGATAGTTTAAAGTGATATATTGTCTGGGTTGGTGTTGTATATTATCCTACTAAAACCTTGTAATAAACTGTACCATATAGTAAATAAACGAGTTGCTGATTGAATGTGCAGACACGTGCAGGGGTGTGCATCTGACTCTGCTCACTGTTTGGTCTCTGAACGTCCAATCAAATTCAAGGATTCGGGTGAGGTCTGCGGGAGGAATGTGAACGTTTGTGTCCTCTCTCAGCAGTCTGATCCAATGCCAAAACCTCACTACTCACCCCCCTCCCCACCCCACCCCGGAGGGGCCCCTAATGCCTGCGGGTTCTTATGTAATCTGTGCATTGAAGATTCTGATGAACCATATCTGTGTTTTGTAACATCAGCAGAAAGATTTGTTGTCTGTTTGTTTAGATGCTGAACGCTAAATATATTTATGTATTTACCTGTCTATCTATTATTAGTATTATTTTTCTTTTTTATATATATAGTTCCAAAGTGCTGTTTAACAAAGTGTATTTTTTAAACAAAATTTTGTTTGGCTGGAACAAAGCAGTTTTATATTTATTAAATATAGTTTTTAAGATTTTAATGTTTATATATATATATATATATATATATTATACACTTTAGGTACACCTTACTAGTACCGGGTTGGACCGCATTTGACTTCAGAACTGCCTTAATCCTTCATGGCATCGATTCAACAAGGAACTGGAAATATTCCACAGAGATTTTGCTCCATATTGACATGATAGCATCACACAGCTGCTGCAGATTTGTCGGCTGCACATTCATGATGCGAATCTCCCGTTCCACCATATCCCAAAGGTGCTCTATCGGATTGAGCTCTGGTGACTGTGGAGGCCATTTGAGTAAAGTGAACTCATTGTCATGTTCAAGAAACCAGTCTGAGATGATTCGCGCTTTATGACATGGTGTTATCCTGCTGGAAGTAGCCATCAGAAGATGAGTACACAAAGGGATGGACATGATCTGCAACAATACTCAGGTAGGCTGTGGTGTTGACACGATGCTCAATTGGTACTAATGGGCCCAAAGTGTGCCAATAAATATCCCCCACACCATTACACCACCACCACCAGCCTGAACCATTGATACAAGGCAGGATGGATCCATGCTTTCATGTTGTTTATGCCAAATTCTGACCCGACCATCCGAATGTGGCAGCAGAAATCGACTCATCAGACCAGGCAACGTTTCTTCAATCTCCTATTGTATAATTTTGGTGAGCCTGTGTGAATTGTAGCCTCAGTTTCCTGTTCTTAGCTGACAGGAGTGGCACCCGGTGTGGTCTTCTGCTGCTGTAGCTGCTCAAGGTTGGATGTGTTGTGTGTTCAGAGATGCTCTTCTGCAGACCTCTGTTGTAACGAGTGCTTATTTGAGTTACTGTTGCCTTTCTATCAGCTGGAACCAGTCTGGCCATTCTCCTCTGACCTCTGGCATCAACAAGGCATTTGCGCCCACAGAACTGCCGCTCACTGGATAGTTCCTCTTTGTCGGACCATTCTCTGTAAACCCTAGAGATGGTTGTGCATGAAAATCCCAGTAGATCAGCAGTTTCTGAAATACTCAGACCAGCCCGTCTGTCACCAACAACCATGCCACTTTCAAAGTCACTTAAATCACCTTTCTTCTCCATTCTGATGCTCACTTTGAACTGCAGCAAATCGTCTTGACCATGTCTACATGCCTAAATGCATTGAGTTGCTGCCATGTGATTGGCTGATTAATAATTTGCGTTAATGAGCAGTTGGACAGGTGTACCTAATAAAGTGACCGGTTAGTCTATATAGTCATTCAGTCATTTTTCTTCGGCTTAGTCTCTTTATTCATCAGGGGTCACCACAGTGGAATAAACCACCAACTTATCTAGCATATCACAGCGGATGCCCTTTCAGCTGCAACCCAGTACTCGGAAACATCCATATACACTCATTCACACTTGAGCAAATTAAGTTTCACCTGTAGCGCATGTGTTTGGACTGTGGGGGAAACCCACACCAACATGGGGAGAACATGTAAACTCCACACAGAAATGCCAACTGGCCCATCTGGGGCTCGAACCAGTGACCTTCTTGCTGTCCTGCACCATCGTGCTGCCCTTACTGTCTAAATATATTAAATAACAACTTGAAATGACTGTATATTTGCTAGCTGGTGCATTAAACTCAGTAATATCTGAATCTCATTCAAAGCTGCTGTCTAATTGCCAATAAATGCACACCTGTGATCACAATGTACTGTACATCAAATCCAAATTGGTACAAGGTGTTCTTATAACCACCTATGAGTTATGAACCAAAGATGACACTCCTTCAGATACTGGCTTGTGCAACTTAGTTTATTTTTTATTTATTTTATTTAAATGTAGTTATTTAATATTATTTTAATTAATTTATTATTATTTATTATTTAAAATCACCAGGTCTTTATCCAAATAAACTACAAAAAATGTATAGGAATCATTTTATGTCATGATGGAAATATTAGGCATCAAATATTGGAAGAAATTATAACGCGACATTAAATTATGTAACTAAAATGCTGTGATTTAATAAGATTTTTTAATATCATAACTAAAATGCTGTGATTTAATATGATTTTTTAATATCATAACTAAAATGCTGTGGTTTAATATGATTTTATTTTAATATGATAACTAAAATGTTGTGGTTTAATATGATTTTTTAAAATGTAATAACTAAAAGGCTGTTAATATTCTTAATATGAGCAGAAATTAACATTTTTTATGGTTTTATGCAGGGCTTACACTTTATTTTTTCATATTTAATGCTTAATCATAGGCCATAAATGCGGCATGAAATTAACTAAAATGCTGTGGATTAATATGATTAATATGAGCAGAAATTTAAAATTTCCTGATGGTTTTATGCAGGGCTTAATACAGGGAGTGCAGAATTATTAGGCAAGTTGTATTTTTGAGGATTAATTTTATTATTGAACAACAACAACCATGTTCTCAATGAACCCAAAAAACTCATTAATATCAAAGCTGAATATTTTTGGAAGTAGTTTTTAGTTTGTTTTTAGTTTGAGCTATTTTAGGAGGATATCTGTGTGTGCAGGTGACTATTACTGTGCAGAATTATTAGGCAACTTAACAAAAAACAAATATATACCCATTTCAATGATTTATTTTCACCAGTGAAACCAATATAACATCTCAACATTCACAAATATACATTTCTGACATTCAAAAACAAAACAAAAACAAATCAGTGACCAATATAGCCACCTTTCTTTGCAAGGACACTCAAAAGCCTGCCATCCATGGATTCTGTCAGTGTTTTGATCTGTTCACCATCAACATTGCGTGCAGCAGCAACCACAGCCTCCCAGACACTGTTCAGAGAGGTGTACTGTTTTCCCTCCTTGTAAATCTCACATTTGATGATGGACCACAGGTTCTCTATGGGGTTCAAGTCAGGTGAACAGGGAGGCCATGTCATTAGTTTTTCTTCTTTTAGACCCTTTCTTGCCAGCCACGCTGTGGAGTACTTGGACGCGTGTGATGGAGCATTGTCCTGCATGAAAATCATGTTTTTCTTGAAGGATGCAGACTTCCTGTACCACTGCTTGAAGAAGGTGTCTTTTAGAAACTGGCAGTAGGACTGGGAGTTGAGCTTGACTCCATCCTCAACCCGAAAAGGCCCCACAAGCTCATCTTTGATGATACCAGCCCAAACCAGTACTCCTCCTCCTCCTTGCTGCCGTCTGAGTCGGACTGGAGCTCTCTGCCCTTTACCGATCCAGCCACGGGCCCATCAAGACTCGCTCTCATTTCATCAGTCCATAAAACCTTAGAAAAATCAGTCTTGAGATATTTCTTGGCCCAGTCTTGACGTTTCAGCTTGTGTGTCTTGTTCAGTGGTGGTCGTTTTTCAGCCTTTCTTACCTTGGCCATGTCTCTGAGTATTGCACTCCTTGTGCTTTTGGGCACTCCAGTGATGTTGCAGCTCTGAAATATGGCAAAACTGGTGGCAAGTGGCATCTTGGCAGCTGCACGCTTGACTTTTCTCAGTTCATGGGCAGTGATTTTGCGCCTTGGTTTTTCCACACGCTTCTTGCGACCTTGTTGACTATTTTGAATGAAACGCTTGATTGTTCGATGATCACGCTTCAGAAGCTTGGCAATTTTAAGAGTGCTGCATCCCTCTGCAAGATATCTCACTATTTTTGACTTTTCGGAGCCTGTCAAGTCCTTCTTTTGACCCATTTTGCCAAAGGAAAGGAAGCTGCCTAATAATTATGCACACCTGATATAGTGTGTTGATGTCATTAGACCACACCCCTTCTCATTACAGAGATGCACATCACCTAATATGCTTAATTGGTAGTAGGCTTTCGAGCCTATACAGCTTGGAGTAAGACAACATGCATAAAGAGGATGATGTGCTCAAAATACTTATTTGCCTAATAATTCTGCACTCCCTGTAAAGAGATGTATTTAATGCTTAATCATAGGCCATAAATAACAAGGCAAAGTGCAATGAAGGTGTCTAAAAGTGCAAATATTTTTTTAAAATCAATATCCATCATGAACATCATAATATGTGGGTATGCACTAAACAATACTATACAATAAATCAAATCTTCCTTAAGAAGTTAAGTTGGTACAGGCTGTTCTTATAAACGCCTAAGAGTTATGAACCGAAGATGACACTCCTTCATATACTGGCAAGAACTTTGTGTAACTTCATTTATTTTATTAATAAGTGGGTGCGAATAAACAAACTAAATAATTTCACAAACCATTTAGCTATAAACTACAATAAATGTATAGGAGTCATTTTATGTCACGATGAAAATATTAGGCATAAAATCTTGGTATGAAGTATAACGCGACATAAAACTATGTAACAGATGCTGTGGTTTAATATGATTTTTTTTTAAACATGTTAACTAAAATTCTGGGTGACACGGTGGTGCAGTGGTTAGCACTGTCGCCTCACAGTAAAAAGGTTGCTGGTTCGAGCCCTGGCTGAGCCAGTTGGCATATCTGTGTGGAGTTTGCATGTTCTCCCCGTGTTGGTGTGGGGTTTGTTCCACTGTGGCAACCGCTGATTAATAAAGAGACTAAGACAAAAAGAAAATGAATAGATGAATGAGTACAACTCTTAAAATAACACCACAAACAAATTATTTTACATTTAATTCAAGCCCTTTCAGGGACTTATGCTTGTTTTGCCCATATTAAAAGTTGCAGTGAAAAGAACAAAAGAACTAATTATCAAGTGTTTACAGGGTTCCTGTGAGTAACTTTAAAAGCATTAAATTAGCTTTTGTTTTTAATTTATAAGACTTATTCTTTGTGCATTTGCTTGTTCATGTGGCAGATCATTTATGAGGGGGAAGTAGTAAACTACATCTCTAACATGAAAGAGAATAAATGGCTAAATTCATCTTAAGTTATACGGTCGTCTTCTATCATTTATGAGGGTTTTTGCTTTTACTCTACAGCTGCAGTCATGGTGCTTCTCATCAAATAACATCCCAGCAAACAGTTTTGTGTTTAATAGACGTCAAATAGACATCTAAACGTAGACAGCTTGGCTAAAACGTGGGCTTTCAGTGAAAATCTTAAAGGCATCTAAGAATAGGCCAAAACTAGACTAGTCATCAAGATTAGACAGACTTTATCCCCCGGTTTCATAAACGAGGTTTAAGGCTAGTCTTGGATTAAATTGCATGTTTGAGCTGTCTCAACTGAAAATAACTTGCAGTGAGATGTCTTAAAATATGTCAGTGTCATGTTTTGTCTACAGGTGCACACTAGTAATGTGTTTTTCTAAGGCTGTTTTTATAAATGTGGCTTAAATAGCCTAATTTAACTAATGTCTAGTTCTGGCTTAAGCTAAACCCTATTTGTGAAACTGGGCCAAAATGTGTAGTCATTCATTTCTGTTTATTTGATGACTAGTCTAGTTTTGGCCTATTCTTAGACGTCTATTAGATTTTCACTGACAGACCAAATTTAGACTTGTTTTAGCTAAGATGACTATGTTTAGACGTCTATTAGACATCTATTAGACATCTTTTAAAACAAGACTAAACTTGTGCTGTCAGTGAAAATCTAATAGACGTCTAAAAGAATAGCCCAAAACTAGTCATTAAGATTAGACAGTCTTTATATGTGTAGTCATTCATTTCTGTTTATTTGATGACTAGTCTAGTTTTGGCCTATTCTTAGACGTCTATTAGATTTTCACTGAAAGCCCAAATTTAGCCTTGTTTTAGCTAAGATAACTATGCTTAGATGTGTATTAGACATCTTTTAAAACAAGGCTAAACTTGAGCTGTCAGTGAAAATCTAATAGACGTCTAAGAATAGCCCAAAACTAGACTAGTCATCAAGATTAGACAGACTTTATATTTGTAGTCATTCATTTCTGTTTATTTGATGACTAGTTTTGGGCTATTCTTAGACGTCTATTAGATTTTTTCACTGACAGCCCAAATTTAGCCTTGTTTTAAAAGATGTCTAATAGACGTCTAAGCATAGTTGTCTTGGCTAAAACAAGGCTAAAATTGAGCTGTCAGTGAAAATCTAATAGACGTCTAAGATTAGGCCAAAACTAGACTAGTCATCAAGATTAGACAAACTTTATATGTGTAGTCATTCATTTCTGTTTATTTGATGACTAGTCTAGTTTTGGGCTATTCTTGGACTTCTATTAGATTTTCTCTGACAGCCCAAGTTTAGCCTTGTTTTAAAAGATGTCTAATAGACGTCTAAGCATAGTTATCTTGGCTAAAACAAGGCTAAATTTGGTCTGTCAGTGAAAATCTAATAGACGTCTAATAGGCCAAAACTAGACTAGTCATCAAATAAACAGAAATGAATGACTACACATATAAAGTCTGTCTATTCTGTTTATTTGACGACTAGTCTAGTTTTGGCCTATTCTTAGAGGGCCAAGACGACTATGTTTAGACGTCTATTAGACATCTTTTAAAACAAAAAAAATGCTTGCTGGGATCTGTCATTCTTTACACAGATGTAAACTTCTTTTCTAATGACTTAGTCTGTGTATTTTTAGTTTGGAGTTGCTGGATAATAACTGGATTTCAGTACTTACTATACATTTATAACTAGCAAGAAAACGCACTTAATTAAATTAGGCCTACATCACTATTATATTTGGGGTTTTTACTTTGTTTTGGGGAGTTTGTTCTTGTCAGGGCATCAGTGAAGCAATGATGACCTCTGCTGGTCATCTAAAGAAAATGCAAAGATTAAATGGTTTCAACACTTTTGAAAATAGTCACACTTTCAACATTTCTGCTCATCTGTCAATATTATTACTATTATTTCAGGACTGACCGTCTCTAATCAAACCAGCTAAATATAACTTACAATTAAAATACACTGACTGTGCTGTCTTTTATCACAAGAGGGATGGCCTAATCAAATTGTGCATGTATACATAGGTTTGTTCATTCATTAATTTTCTTTTCAGCTTAATCCCTTTATTAATCTGGGGTCGCCACAGTGGAATGAACCGCCAACTTATCCAGCATATGTTTAACGCAGCAGATGCTCTTCCAGCTGCAACCCATCACTGGGAAACATCCATACACAGACAATTTAGCATGCCCAATTCACCTATAGCGCATGTTTGGACTGTGGGGGAAACCGGAGCAAGCCCAGGCAAACACAGGGAGAAATACTCGTCTAAAATCATGTTATTAGGCCTATGGAGAAAGTCCAAATGTGTGAATATAAAACACTTCCCCTCAATGTTTTATTACAGTATGCAGCCAAACCATATCAAATTCGTGACTTTTACATAAATACACTGTATTTTTTTTTTAGTTATTTACAAAACTGTTAAGAAATTTTAGCATTTTGTTATTTACTGGTTGGGTTATTGCATTTGTTTTTAACCCAATTTTAGCTAGCACAATTGAAAAGTTAAAGGATAGGTCACCCGATAATGTTCTAACTTGAAATCAGTCATCCTCAACTCTAGCCTATATCTTAAAGTTAGCACATTAGTTGCCATTTCTTTTATAGTCAAAGAAGCTTTAAAGATTGTGGTTTTTGTAGTAAAACCACTAAATTATTAATACTTTTAAATATTTAAATTTCTCAATTGTACGGCAAGGTAAACATACAAGTATAACTCTATGATATATTATTTATTTATATCATGCACTCATTTAAATATCATTCAGTGTGCTATTGACATGCAGTAATTACTTTGCACACTCTTGGCTTAAAAAAAAAAAAAAAAAAACTCCTGCTGCTCAACTTTTAGGATTTTGCCAAAACCAAATTAGAAACCAGTGTAGATCACATTGGCGAGCGGTCTTGACAAACCAACTATATAAGATACGGTTTACATTTGTACAGATAGCCCTTTTATACTTGGTACTTCGTTTTACAGCCACATACTCCAAAAGGCTTTTAAGTGTTGGCTTTTATTATTTTTTTTTGCATTTACACAATGTACATCAAATGCAGATTCTTATTGTATCGCCACAAGTGGCTGTATAAGCCAACAGTGCTATTGTCCAGGAGGGGTGCATATGGTCTGAGAAATTTAAACTGAGTTTCCCTAATACAGGTCATGATTTGTATATTGTGTATATGCAGTGAAAAGCATATGGTGTTCTATTGTAAAAAAAATTAAAGCATGCAGTATTTTTTCAGACCAATATTTTAAGTAGAACACGTGTAACCATTTTCTCACAACTTTATTTCAAATTAACCATGTAAACGACACATTTATACACAAAGGATAACCTCTAGCAGCAGTCTACCAATGTTAAACTTGTGCACTTATTTAATTAAAAAAAAAAAAAAAAAAAAAAAAAAAAAAGCCAGATTAGGGTAGAGTTGGCTTTATTTACACAGACTCTTATATTTTCAAATGTATTCTTTGCAAATTAAAAATAGGGAAATCATATTAGCAGTCAATGATTGTTAAAAAAAGTACAACATTGTTTGGTCAATTCAATAATGCTGATGTGGTTTTATACAAAAAAAAAAATAAAATAAAAAAAAAACCCTTACATGCCATTAACCAAATATTCAAAGTAGCATGGTAAACAATATTGTCACAAGTTGTCACTAAAAGAATGTGAATATAAAACCAACTTTACCTCAATTTCTAATAGTAAATGGTACATCGAAACAGCACAGATAAAACATGACAGAGTTCAAAAACTCCAATACTATAAACTGCCAACACAAATTAGGCTAATACAATAGCAAGTAGATCCATTCAATTAAACACTGGTTCGCAGAGGTCTGCTCAGGGAACGTGCAATGCCAACTGTAGACTGTAGACTCTCGTCCAATGAGGAGCCGCGATTGTCTACAGTTTGATTGGACCCTGGGCCAATCGGAGGGCTGCATTGTCTAAAGTTTAAAATCACGCGGCCAATCGGCGCTGAGGATTTTCTACAGTTTCTCTCACTCTGGACGCTCACAGTTTATCGGGTCAGAAAGCTCATCTGCTGTCGAGATAAATTCATCTGCTGTAGAGATTTCAAGTGGTAAGTTATTTTTATACTGTTATATTGATGCACTGTATGTTTTGGTCACATCACGTTTGAAATATTTCACTCTTTGTGCAGTATTTTGTCTTTGCTCGTGACGCTGCTCTGTCAGAAAGTACACCTGTAGTAGAGATTTCGTGTGATAAGTTATTTTTATACTGTTATATTGATGCACAGTATGTTTTGGTCACTTCACGTTTGAATTATTTCACTCTTTGTGCAGTATTTTGTCTGTGCTCGTGACGCTGCGCCTTCAGAAAGTACACCTGTCGTAGAGATTTCGTGTGATAAGTTATTTTTATAAGGTTATATTGATGCACAGTATGTTTTGGTCATTTCACATTTGAAATATTTCACTCTTTGTGCAGTATTTTGTCTGTGCTCGTGACGCTGCGCCTTCAGAAAGTACACCTGTCGTAGAGATTTCGTGTGATAAGTTATTTTTATAAGGTTATATTGATGCACAGTATGTTTTGGTCATTTCACATTTGAAATATTTCACTCTTTGTGCAGTATTTTGTCTGTGCTCGTGACGCTGCGCCTTCAGAACGTACAGCTGTCGTAGAGATTTCGTGTGATAAGTTATTTTTATAAGGTTATATTGATGCACAGTATGTTTTGGTCATTTCACATTTGAAATATTTCACTCTTTGTGCAGTATTTTGTCTGTGCTCGTGACGCTGCGCCTTCAGAAAGTACACCTGTCGTAGAGATTTTGTGTGATAAGTTATTTTTATAAGGTTATATTGATGCACAGTATGTTTTGGTCGCATCACGTTTGAAATATGTCACTTTTTGTGCAGTATTTTGTATGTGTGCGTGACGCTGTGCCATCAGAAGTTCGCCCATTACAGAGATTTCGTGTGGTAAGTTATTTTTATTCTATTATATTAATGTTTTGGTCACATCATGTTTGAAATATTTCTCTGTGCAGCATTTGGTCTGTGCTCGTGACGCTGTGCCGTCAGTAAGTTCACCTGTCATAGAGATTTCGTGTGGTAAGTTATTTTTATACTGTGATATTAATTACATGTATTTTTGGCTGCACAAAACCTGAAAGAGTTTAGCTTTTGTATTATTTTCGAGTCGCGGGGATGGCTCCATATAGTAAACAGTTGTTTCATTAAAATATAGCAACAAACATGCTAATAAATGAATATCCCTTTATATACAGAAATATATGTGACCATGGCGATTATTATCATTAGTTGTTACTATGAGAAGCGAAGAAAATTTTAAGATCTTAATGCCTGGGACAAAACATATGATCAACACTTGTATTTGTTATCATAAGAATATAGTAAAATCGTAATTCCCATAGACTAAATAATATATCACTGATTCTCAAGGCCTGGGACAAAAACATATCCAGCAATTACTGCTACAAGGTTTAAAATAAAAATGTGCATGCATTATATATCATTTGTTGTGTTATTTCAAGTATTATATGTGTAAATGATATGAGATTAATGATAGAACGTATTTAACATCCTTAGAATGTATTTTACCTTACCTTATATCAACCATATGGAGGTTGATATTAATAGCTGCCCGTTTTGTTATATGAAAAACACAAAATACAACTGTAAGCATTTAAAAAAATGTTTGATTTAACAGAGCAATTGATGGATTCAAGGTATTTGATATAGAAATTCATGTTTTCATCGCCACTGTCAAATGCATCATCTCTGTCAGCACTGTTAACCCTTGTTAGATCATTCTTTTGCTATTTCATTTATTTGTTAAACAATTAATGTTAAAAAAAATAAATGCAAAAAAAAAAAAAAAGGCTTACAAAAAATGTCATTTTAATACTTCATCATGAGCTCTTGTATTTGCAGAGCTAAGACCATATTTCCTGTGTGTATTTATGATGCTTATAAGAATATTTCTTACAGGTGTATTAGACATGGATCCACTGTTGCCCACCCTGAGCATCGTTGACACCAGTGTGCCACAGGACAGACAACAATGCTTTCTTAAAGCATCAAAGGACGCCAAGACCCTGGCCTCTCACAACAGGTGCTTCGAGCGGAACACTAGCCAGGACAAAAAAACTGCTTTTGAGGAAGGTAATATCTGATTTGTGCGTTTCTGCCCTATGCGTACACTGCAGCATAGACTGTTTTTTGCATTAATATTATTTATATGTCTTAGCCCAAAAAAGATGCCAGCACATTACTTGTACGCCATCTGAGGTCCAGTATCTCGGCCAGCTCATTCTAAACTTTGGCAAATACATTGGCCAAAGTTTTAAATGGCTGGTGGAGAACGAAGTTGGCTACATTTAGTAGTAAGTATGTTGCTATATATTTGCATAAGTTGTTTTTGCACAAATAAATTATCTTTTTGAAATTTCAGTGTGCTGGATCTACACATCAAGGAGCGTCGCCATCAAGGAAGAAAAGAGGACCCAGGTGAGTATATAAAGGATCTTCTGTTACAGTATGTGCAACTGTTTCCACAGGTTTCCTGCCACCTCGAGGTCAACGTGGACAGGGCCATCTACGGTCAGGGCCGCTTCAGGTCCTTCACGTTCCTGGAGATGTGGCAGTGGTACAGCCTGCACAAGACCCTGCAGGCTGATCCACAAGCTGGCAGCGCCCAAGAAAAAAAAGATGGCACAGGAGGCGTTTTGCTCTGTGCGGCAGTGGCTGACGATGAAGGAGGAGGACATCACCGTCAAGACACTGAAGCGGTTCCGGCAGTACATTCTCACCAAAGAGGTAGGCTTTATTTATTTTTAAATGTGACTTTATTAAAAAATCATGCTGGCAACATTTCATGCAAACTACAACCTGTAAATCACAGAAACCTCCAGAGGACAAGGCTCTTCCTGCAGCGGCGGCCAGCTCCAGCTCGTCGGGATCCAGAGGTGACGGTGGATGGGAGGATGATGCGCTACTGGTGGAAGCCCTCAACGCTTTTGAAGCACAAGGTGTATATCTGTCTTCAAGGTCTTCAACTGTTCATGTACCATAGCATAAATCTTTTAATAATAAATAAATCAATGACACACAAAATCAAAACACTGTGCTGATGAGATTGTCATCTTGCTGCTTTGACACTGACTTTTGCCCGTCTGTGTTTTTTTGTCCTTCTCTAGCAGTTGAGGACAAAGGCGGTCTGCCGAAGAAACCACTCACCTCCTCTGAAAGACAAGGTTTATCACATTATAAAATGTCACTTATTAACATCTATTCATACTGTTGTAGCATGAAATATTTATTCAAGGTAATGGAGCAAGGACATTTTTACAGTATCTCAATAGTATATTTTCTTCTGGAGCTTTTTTTGTTTTATTATTTTATTATTTTTTTGTTTTATTATTCATGTTTTTCAATTGGCTACAGAACAGAGTGTTAACCTAGTTAAGCCTTTACTTTTTTCAGGCTGAATACGGTAACACTTTAGTATAATGGTCCATTAGTTAATGTATTTACTAACACAAAGTGTCACCAATCTTGTGCAGCATTTATTAATCACAGTTCAACATTAATGCATTAGTAAAATCCAAAAAGTTGTGCTTGTTGACATTAGTTATTGCACAGTGCGTTAACATGAACTAACGTTATTTAACTTAACATTAAATCGTTAACAAAGATGAACAAATACTGTAATAAATGTATTAAATTGCTTGTTCATGTTAGTAAATGCATTAACTAATATTAACTAATGGACCATTATTCTAAAGTGTTACCCTAAATGGTGACACTTTACAATAAGGTTATATTAGTTAATGTTAATGCATTTACTAACACGAGCAAGCAATGAACAACACACTTAATACAGTATTTGTTCGTGTTACAGTCATTCATTGTAAGTTCATGCCAACTCACAGTCCATCAACTAAGCATTAAATATTATTTGAATAATGCATTAGTACATGTTGAACTATGATTAATAAATGTTGTACAAGTATTGTTCATAGTTAGTTCATGTCAGTAAATACATTATCTAATGAAACCTTATTATAAAGTGTGACCAAATATTATTTACTGTCATCATGGCAAAGATAAAATAAATAAATTATAAGAAATTTGTTATCTAAACTATTATGTTTAGAAATGTGCCTGAACAAATCTTCTCTCCGTTAAACAGAAATTGTGAAAAAAAATACTCAATAAAAATTTAGGAGGGCTTATAATTCTGACTTCAACTGTATGCATTAATAAATAAAAGAAGTCACACTAAGACACTGGGTTCTGATAATCACAACTGTTCTCATTTATCAGCCGGGAAAGCAAAGAGAAGGAAACGGTCCTATGAAGATCTTTCACAGAAGCCCCACTCAGACTCTCCACTGTCTGCTGTAAGTCCCTAGTTTGTACATCACAGGTGGTATATACTCCTGAATACAGGTCTGGAGTGTAGATGGGGAGGGCGTGCAAAAAGTATGATTATGTAAATGAAAAAGGTTTTCACTAATATACTTACTTTGTTTAAGGCTCCTGCGTCGACTTCTTTATTGGAGGCTCCTGCATCAGCCTCATCAGTTCCTGCGCCGTCATCTTCATCGGCTCCTGCATCAGCCTCATCAGTTCCTGTCTTTTCTTCTTTATCGACTTCTGCATCAGCCTCGTCAGTTCCTGCCTTGGCTTCTTCATCGGCTCCTGCATCAGCCTCGTCAGTTCCTGCCTCGGCTTCTTCATCGGCTCCTGCATCAGCCTCGTCAGTTCCTGCCTCGGCTTCTTCATTGGCTCCTGCATCAGCCTCGTCAGTTCCTGCATTGGCTTCTTTATCGGCTCCTGCATCAGCCTCGTCAGTTCCTGCCTCGGGTTCTTCATCGGCTCCTGCATCAGCTTCTGTGTCAGCTCCTGACGTTGAACCTAGAAGGTCATCTGGTGGGTCAACACACAGCGACCCAGCACATTCTGAGGTAACTGTCTAAGTACTCTGTGGTTGTTAAGATAAGAAAACTGCTTAGTTGGTTTTAACATAGTTTTGTCTCTGTTATTCTAATTACCAGGTGTCATTTGAGGGTTGGCACAAGATGTGGGAGTCTGGTCTTCATGGGCTGCCCAGTGCAGACATACTGTGGCTGAAGGAGGATGCTGAAAGGGGACTCTTTCAGAGGGCTATGTCTTATAAAGACAAGCATGGGAACAGAAAGTGGAGGAAAGTCCTGAAGGATGACCGGATGTGGTTTTACCCTCCAGAATTTCCTGGAGTGGTGGAAGGAAAAGTCCCCTCAGCAGACGCCTTTTTTCACAGCTCCGTTTTTTTCTGGAGACCAGTAGGTGTGTGGCGTTACAGTCTTCGGTGCCCAAGGTCTGACTGCCCAGCACGCACCAATCAGAAGGCTTTTCTCTACCGGTGTGGGTATTCATCCACGGTAAGACAGATCTGCCACATGTCTGGCTGGTACTCCATGCTGACTGAGGTCCTGGCATGCAACGCCTGTAGAAAGGCTGCGAAGGAGTCGGAAGAGCACACCATTGGTCGGTTCCTGTCATGGGATCAGTGCATCCTTAACCAGCTCATTCCAGCTCACAGAGCGGTGTTTCCTGCTGTCTTGACGCTACGGTCAGTCTCTGCATAATTTCACAATGATTTGTATTCTGCTAGAGTCTAAAAAAAAAAAGTTAAGATTCACCGTCATCTAACGATTGTGTTGCTCCTATAATTCCAGGCGTGGCGTGGACAAGCAGGTGATCCGCCTGATGAGGGATCGCACTGAGGGAAACACCATGGTAAAGGTTTGGAGACAGGTGCAGGAGAGCCACTGCGAGGACTATCTGCAGAGAAAGGACTTGTACACCACTCTTCTCAGCCAGTACAACAAACCTGGAAAGATCACTCGTAAGTCAGAGTTAATTGTTTTCTTAAAGGGATAGTTCACCCACAAATAAGTTGTTTTAAACCTTTATGAGTTTCTCTCTTTTGTTGAACACAAAAGAAGATATTCTGAAGAAAGCCGAAATCCTGTAACCATTGACGTCCGTGGTAGAAAAAAAAAACAAATACTATGGAAGTCAATGGTTACAGGTTTCTGACATTTTTCTAAATATCTTGTTTCGTGTTTAAAAGAAACCCATAATGATTTGAAATTATTAGAAGGATCAGTAAATGATGACAGAATTATTATTATTTTTAAATTCATATCCTTTTGAGCATTTGGTCAAAGACTAAGACTAAAAGAGTGCAGATTCCGTAAGTAATAACGTCGACACCTGTGTGTCTGTTTTCTCTGCTTTTAGGGAGTTTGTGCCAGCAGTTCCAGCGACCACCAGCAAGGAGAGAGCCGCCATCTGCCAGACTGATGAGAAAGGCATTTCTCATTTCAGAGGCAGAAAACATTGAGGACTATCGTACTCAGATTATGTCCACATTTGGCAAAGTCCTAAAGTACGACTCCACCAAGAAGGTAAATTTAACACAATGGAAAAAAAGTCTGTTTGTAAACATATTGCAAAACCTTTTTACTGTTATCGTTTCAGGAAATCCTTTATCAGAGGGTTTTAATCCTTAAAGTATTATTGTCCACATTTGCATCATGGAACATTTTAAATAAGTCAATTATTATTAATTAATTAATAATAAATAATAATTATCTATAAATTAATATCTAATATGGCTTACCAGTGCTCTAAAATGCTGTTAGTCACCAATACACCTGATTATTAATCATACTTGCCTACGTCATCGCGTGTCTTTTTCTTCACTCCAGGATTCCTCTCCTGCATGCTCTGCATCCAAAATCTAATCAGCTGCAATGCAAAAACACATTATCAATTCATTTCTGAATATTAGTGACTTAATTACTAATACTTAGCATGTTGCATTGATGATCTGGTGCAGAAAACTTATAGAAAACTTTTACTTACAAAACAACTAGATTCAAACATATGTATTTTTTTTTTTTTTTTTATTTGTTATCAGATCTGCAAGAAACTCTCCGGCGATGGAAAAGGCACTGCAGAGTGGTGTACTAATGTGGCCAACGATCAGGGGCAGATCCTCATATCTGTCCTCACCTGTGAGGAGTCATTGGAGAAGATGAGGCCGATGGCTGAAGGCCTCGTGGAGAGGTACAGGAGAGCTGACGAGGCACCGCCCGAGCTCATGTATGTGGATCGTGGCTGCTGTCGCGTCCACGGCGTGTCCTCGGTTGAGCAGCTCTTCAGTGACTGGACGGACAGGGGGATGCTGGTACGGCTGGACATCTTTCATTGGATCCATCGATTCGATGCAGCCCTACGGACAGATCATCATCCAAAGTATGCCCTGTTCAAGTCTGCCCTCTCTGCTGCCATCTTTGCCTACAACAAGGACGATATGGCTCTTCTGGTACAGGCGATACGTGCCGGTCACCCAACCAACTATGCCTCCCTGACTGACAGCCAGATCATCGAGCTGCGTGTCAGTAAATATGACCTCAGCCATTACGTCAGGAGAATTACAGTTGGTGCCCAGGAAACATGTGCGCGCGTGCAGTGCGCCATTGATCTCCTGATCAATGCCAATGAGAGTTTACAGTGTTTTACACTAATTTGTTGATTGTTGTAACACTGTTATTGATGCATAAATGTATGTTATATTAACAGTTGATTGTTTCAGAGTATACAGCGTTTTACACTTATTTGTAGATTGTAACTCTTATTGTTGCAAAAATGCTATAACAGTTTACAAAAGTTTAGTTTTTTTTTTTACAGTTTGCACTAATTTGTTGATTGTTGTAACACTTATTGTTGCACAAATGTATGCTATATTAACAGTTGATTGTTTCAGAGTATACAGCGTTTTACACTCATTTGTAGATTGTAACTCTTATTGTTGCAAAACTGTTATAACAACAGTTTACAAAAGTTTACAGTTTTTTTTTTTACAGTTTGCACTAACTTGTTGATTGTTGTTGTTATTGTTGCAGAAACTAATATTATATTAGCATTTGATTGTTTAAGTTTACAGTGTTTTACACTAATTTGTTGATTGTTGTAACACTGTTTTGTTCCAGAAATGTATGTTATATTAACAGTTGTTTACAGTTTATAGTATTTCGTTAATTGTTTTTTTTTTTTTGTTTTTAATTTATTTACTTTTTAATAATTATATATTATTATAAGATATTATGTTATTTAAAGTACTTTAATAACTACTTTGTCGTTACTAATGTTGCTTTTTATACTTTAATTGTTTTTTTTTTATTGTTAACTTTGTTTTTTTTAAGGGAAACATTTTTTTTTAAATATCTGAATGCTTGACCTGGCAGCAATTTTTTATTTTATATATACAAATATATTCTTATATCTATTACTGCTATCAATAATATTATAACTAATGATAGTAATAATGTGTTTTTATTTATTATTTACAAAGTATATCTATTGTATACATTTTTATGTCAGGCAGGTCTAACAGTATGTTCAGAACTTTTCTTTTGCACTTTTAATAAATTTGGATAATAACATACTATCTCGTGTTTGTTTTTGTATGTGTGGGAATGACTTCATTAGTTTTAAAAAATTGCCTAAAACTTCTGAAACATTTTAATCCGCTTGTTAAGTGTGACGTCACGTGAAGGGGGTTCCGGGTCCAAGCGCTCTATGAAACGAAATGAGGAGACTCATCAAATGCTAATAATAAACGTTTACAAAGCGATGTAATACTTTCAAAAATCACAATCGCAATATATATGTCCATGCCTAATATCTGATGGCCAGAAAGTGATGAATTTTTTATAAATTGTTAAAATTTTGGTATTTGTGATGCAGAAAGCCCAGTGATTGTTGTGTACACTATGACTTTATATAAAATTCACTTTAATGTGTGATATGAATAAAAAGTGATCATAAACGAATATTTTGTAAATTCAAATGAGTGGCGGCTTGGACCTGGAAACAGTATTACATACGTCACCATCACGTCACCAGTTAACAAGCGGATAGTAACGTCTGGTACAGAAAAGTTTATTGCTCCTCTGTGTTTTCCCAAGTCCAGCTCTGGAGTCGAAGACAGCTTATCCTGCTGCCATCAGATGGGATGCCACTGGATTTATCCTAAAACCACACTCCAACATCAAGCTCCACCAGCAACACACAAATACCACTTGGTTAATATGGTGTAAAAAAACAAAACAAAAAAACAATACATTATTCAAATATCCTGACTTTACACTCTCAAAATACAACTGTTGTAATTTGTTACAAAGTAGTTAGTTACTATGATTAAAGTACTTACCCGGTGACAGAGTAAGGGATTATTATTTGTTTTATGTAATTGTATTACTGTTATTAGAAATATGATTGCATATCTGTCTAATATAATAGAACAGAAGCAAAGTATTTGCATTTTTTGTTATACAAACATATTTAAGAATAATTCTACTAAACATGCATTATTAAAAAAGTTTGACCTTTAATTTTTACTATTATTTATATTACATATGGATATTATGTTTATAGAACTGATATTACATATTAATTTATATATTCCATGTGTCACATTTCGAATTACCTGTGTTAAGGTTTATGGGGATTTTGAGTAAACCAATTAAAGTTTATAATTTATAATATGAATTTTAAACTTAAATTTTAATGACAAACTTATTAAATCATAATTTCATAGATTACTTTAGAGCACAGTGAGAGTTGTATGCTTTAATTTCAAAAGCACCACACCAAATAGAACGTGTCCTGTCAGTTACTACTCCTGTTTGTTTTGATTACATCATCAGGGGGTTGTTCACTCACAAAAGCAGTTCATTCACGGTTTGCTTAAACTCAATACACCAATCAAGTGCTGTGATTGCCTACACGTCTATACTGAAATTTGCACGCCGTACAGGTCGATCGCCATTCGCAGCAAACAGCACGATGGAAGTGTAAAGTTTCTCAAAGTGAGAGGGAAAAAAATGCCCCTAAAGACTTATAATACTGGATGCAGCTTCTGGTCAATTGGTCCAAACACGTGTCCCGACGAAAAACATGAAATCTGAAGAATAAAAATACAATATATTAGTTAGAAAACGGGTTAATTACAGCTAGTTTTACTTAACACTAAACTGAAAGCTAATTAGTGTTCCAGTGATTGAGGATAGAACCAGCTGACGGGCACATGCTGGTACCGAAGACATTGCACTGGCGCTAATATACCTCCATATATTCACACAAGAGTACAAACAACCGCGAGCATGCCAAGAATGGAGGTCCGTATGCAAATGCTTATACAATAAAAGCGTTATAAAGCCTTAACGTCATTAACAGACTTCAAATAAAGCAAACTAAACACAATAAACTAAAATTATTTTGCGTACCTTGCGACAGTTCCTCCAGGTGACGCTGAGACGAAAGAAAGAAGAAAAGCCGCTCCGGTTATTTTATACTAGCGATGGCGTCATCTACTCGTTGACAGAAAACAGCCAATCGCCTGACGGCTTTGTGTAATGGGGGTGGAGCCAACAACGCTATCGTCCAGCACATGGTCTGAGAAACTTTACAAACCTTTATCAAGCTTCTGGCTAAAAACATGGCTAAAATTTACAGGCTTAATACATTGGAAATAAAAAAGGGGAAGTGCATAAAAAATATTGAATACAAAAATATATATAAAAGCAAATTACAAGACATTAACATATAGGTGGGAAATTTTTTAGTACACATTTAGTATTTTTTGTCTAAACCTGAACTTATTTTGACAAACTAAAGATATCATATTTATATATCAACTTTGATGTTTGCTTGAGAAACCCTGCTTTGGTAATTGAAACAGTGCAGCATTATTTTAAAAGCTGCACAAGTTTGCTTTGATTTTTGGAAAAGTTTATCCTACTCAATTGTGTGCAAATGGTTTTTTTTACAGTTTTTAAAAATGTATGCGCATCTTGGCATTCCCATAAGACATTTTTTATGCAATATTCCAAAATGTGGATAAAATATAAGTGGATAAAAACATAGCTATAGTGTGTGTCAGAAACTAAACAATTGAAACCTTAACCCTTAGTGATTGTACAAACCATTCATTTTCTTTTGGCATATTTATCAGGGAAGTGGCGCAGTAGGTAGTGCTGTCGCCTTACAGCAAGAAGATTGCTGGGTCGCAGGTTCGAGCCTTGGCTGGGTCAGTTGGTGTTTCTGTGTGGAGTTTGCATGTTCTCCCTGCGTTCGCGTGGGTTTCCTCCGGGCGCTATAGGTGAATTGGGTAGGCTAAATTGTCCGTAGTGAATGAGTGTGTGTGAATGTTTCCCAGAGATGGGTTGCGGCTGGAAGGGCATCCTCTGCGTAAAACGTGCTGGATAAGTTGGTGGCTGTGGCGACCCCAGATTAATAAAGGGACTAAGCCGAAAAGAAAATGAATGAATGAATATTTATCAGGGGTCGCCACAGCAGAATGAACCGCCAACTATTCCAGCATATGTTTTATGCCGCAGATGCCATTCCAGCCGCAATTCAGTACTGGGAAACATCCATACACACTTATTCAAACACATACACTATGGCCAATTTAGTTTATTCAATTCACATGTGTTTAAACTGTGGGGGAAACCGGAGCACCCGGAGGAAACCCACAATAACATGGGGAGAACATACAAACTCCACACAGAAATGCCATCTAACCCAGCTGGGACTCGAACCAGAGACCTTCTTGCTGTGAGATGACAGTGCTAACCACTGAGCCACCGTGTCGCCACCTATCTTCTTGTAGTTTTTATGGCGGTTGGCAACCAGCTTTTTGAAGCATTACCGCCACCATCTGGATTGGAGTGTGGATCAAGAGTTAACTAACCCAGAATTTCTTATAGTGAAACAAACAAACAAACAAACAAACCATTTAAACCATTACCCATTTAAATAAATAAATAAATTTATTACACCTATTTTGTGATTAATAACCACTCTACTAAATTCTGTGTCTCAACCCTGTGTCTTTCAAGAAGTTATATACATAGCTAAAACAATCACCTGTGCTCAACTTTAAAATGTTCTTTATGTTTGGTCAGGGGCGTAGTAACCATGGGGGATGGGGGGGGATATGTCCCCCTCACTTTTAGAGACAGACCATTTAGAAAGAGGTGATTAATAATTATATGAACGTAAACTTTTGGATCTGATACAGCTGTCCCCCCCACTTTTAAAATGTCCGCTACGGCCCTGTGTTTGGTTCAACTTGTTTTTCGTGTAACTGTGTGAATAATCTATTTCTTTCTGTGTGATATATTGAGCAGTGCATCAATGCATCAATGCATGTTCTATAGTCTCCTGGTTGTTATTACATTCACACATCCCATCTGCATGTTTATTGATCATGTATAATGTACTATTGAGTGCTGTGTGATTAAATCTCATTCTTGTGAACGTGTCATCGCCACCTATCGAGGAATCAACAAACCTAGAAGCATTAAGAACAACTGGAATAATTGACAGAAGAAACCTGGACTGTTGCTTGATTGATGACATTTGTTGTACATTTTTTTTCAAGTATTCAATAAATAAATAAAGACCCCTGCTGAAAAAAACAGCTTAAACCAGCCTAAGCTGGTTGGCTGGTTTTAGCTGGTTGACCAGCCTGGTTTTAAAGGGGTTTTGGCCATTTCCAGGCTGGTTTCCAGCCATTTCCAGGCTGGTTTCAAGCCATTTTCCAGCCTGGCCTTAGCTGGTCAGTATGGAAAATAACAAGCTTAAACCAGCTAAAACCAGCTTGACCAGCCTGGTTTAAGCTGGACAGCTGGTTTTGGCTGGTCAAGCTGGTTTTAGCTGGTCAACTCCCAGCCTGACCGGCTAAGACCAGGCTGGAAATGGCCAAAACCCCTCTAAAACCAGGCTTGTCGACCAGCTAAAACCAGCCAACCATTTTAAGCTGGATTTTTCAGCAGGGAGAGAATAAATTAACTGCTTTTTTGTTTACATGTGACTGACGCAGTCAAATGTTACACTTTTTAACTTAACAGTATCAATGAGATATATGCACACTGACTTTTATTTTCAGTCAGCCAGCCTCAGGGCTTCCGGTTAATTGTCATCCATACAAAATCGCCGCATTTAAGATCTGATTTCTTTAAAAAAAGCATCGATCTTCAGTGACTGGTTGGGATACAATATAAAGTGGGTATCAGTCCAAACAAGAAGCACTGCATTAAATTATATTTTTCCACGCCATGTCTTTAAATATGTAAATTAATTTTACCCCAGTATTTTCAATGGAGTTTCTGCACTAGCCTTTTGTCTCTTTTTATGATTTAACAACCAAATTGATGCTTAAGTCTATTTAACTGTATTTTAATTACATTACAGCATCGATGCTGTAAAAGGAATCATAAGAAATTGAAAATAGTCACATAAAGCTCTCACCGGAGGTTCATCATTGGCTGAAAAACACTAGCTGTGCATATAGCCAAGTGGGGAACAATACATTCATTTAACAAAACATACACACGTCTAATCACATTTCCATTAAACCGAAGAAATAAATAACCCTGAATTTACTCATAATAATAATGTTTAACCTCAGCGCGACTCTTGAGGGGTGGAAACCATCTGTTTAAATTCAAATTCAGTGATTAACTGTCAATCTCTATATTATTATTTAGTTATTATTTATATTTGCTTCATAGTGACTTTATATCAAATGTTATACAAGCTCATATATTTGCTGAAAAGTGCACGTGCACACATCCGCCAGCTCACGGATGCGCGCAGGGGCAAAGTTCAGATGGAGGCAAGATGGCGGCTTCCTGTGACAGGTATTGTAACGCTCAGGCATCCTAATAGGATTAAGTGTGAATAAAATCAAAGACTTAACCGTTTGAAAATGTTCTTTACTACTGTAACCCATTAGAGTTATTAATGTAACACTCATATCAATTCACAGCTTGTAAATTAATCCTTTACCTTAGCCACGATTCAATTGAAATGACTGCTATTGTGGAACTATGGTACTGTGACGTGTTTATCGGTTATATTTACCAAATTTTCCATCTGTTTTTGGTGTAATTGAATGCGTTAGCTGCAGTGTCTGCACAGGTGTTTGTTTTGTGAACTCTGCTGTTGTGTTTCAGCTTTGTTTTGCTGCTGTTTCTGCTGTTTGTGACCGCTCAGGCTGTGGACCGCAGTAACTTCAAAACATGCGACCAGAGCTCATTTTGCAAGTGAGTATCATTTAAATTCATAATATATTTGAGGAAAAAACGCGATAAATGAGTGTAAAAACGGAGGTAGTCTGACTCTGTAAATGAATGTAAGGCGGTAGCGCGTGTAACATGTTACTTTTCTAATCGCTGCTCTGAACGGGCCAATCACAGAGGTTTGTGGTTATGAAGGCGGTTAAAATCGTCTTACGCTTTTACATTTGCAATTGTATTTGTCACCAATTAATGGAATTAACAAACGTGAATTGTTTACTAGAAATGTCTCAAACGTTAAGACAAAAACAGCTGAATCTTTATCATTAGAAGGTTTATCTTTCTGAGCTAGCGCGCTCCCCCTTTAGGAAGGCTAGTTAATTAAACTCGACAATATTTCCTCTCAAACTCTATACTTCTTACTAGGGTAAAGTTGGTTTCACATTCGCACATTTTGACTTTCTCCTTAATAAAATAATTTCAGAAAAGCATTATTTGCAAATACTAAATAGGGAAATAATATTAGCAGACAATGGCTATCAAAATACAACATTGTTTACGGTCAAATAAATAGTGCTAATGTTGTTTTGAAGTGTTTACATGCTATTTCAGACCGTATATATATATATATATATATATATATATATATATATATATATATATATATATATATATATAGTAGCGTGGTAAACAATATAGGGAAAATGTCACAGGTTGTCACTGAACGAATGTGCGAATATCAAACCTACTTCAATATACTTTATATGATTTTTAAAGGGGTCGAAAACCCCAAAAAAGTTACATTTGCTTGTTAGTGGAGCGACATGAGCAATCTTTTTCTTTAAAATATCTAAACCACTTTGAGGGTGTTACGTGTTTTGCTTACTTTCATTTTTCTAACTGTTGGAAGAATGTTCAAATCCAGATAAATAAGCTATTTTAATTAGTGGCAAGCATTGTTTCCCATGCTGCCATGCTAATGTCGCTTTAATATGTTGTGCCTGACAAGGTTATAGGAAACAAAATGATGTGTCTAGAAGAAACTGAACATTTCTTCAGTATTATTACATGCAATCCACAAATCTTTTGAATCAAAATGAATCAAACTCCCCCCAAAATAAATTTGACATGTCGGTCTCTCCTAATAAAAATTTGACAATTTACAGTATAAATTATAAGTGTGTAGACCATTTCAATGTGATGTCGTCAGTGGCCCATGAACAATTCCTGCTTGTTGTCAAACTAATTAATAACTGTAAAAAGAGGCAATTTAATCATAACTTTACATTAAAAAACCTGCCATAAGATTGTTTATTAATACGTGGAGCTTTTTGGATTCTCTGAAGCTAGGGAAAATAAAAATGTAAAACAGGAAACGCGTTAGGACCATTGTTATTGTTTACATCCCTCAAAATGGTCTATAATTCCCTGATGCCGTTTTTGCTAGTCAGTGCTTCTGTTTCTTCAACATTGGTGTATTCATGGTGTTATTCTTATTGTTTTGTCTTCCCAAAAAATACATAATATAATTTATTTTTTACATTTAAAAGACATTTATAACATTCATTCATTCATTTTCTTTTTGACTTAGTCCCTTTATTAATCCGGAGTCGCCACAGCGGAATGAACCGCCAACTTATCCAGCACATTTTTATGCAGCGGATGCCCTTCCAGCTGCAACCCATCTCTGGGAAACATCCACACACACTCATTCACACTCATACACTACGGACAATTTAGCCTACCCAATTCACTAGGGATGCTCCAATCAGGATTTTTGCAGCCGATACCAAGTACCGATTCTTTGTGATGGTGATCGGCCAATACTGAGTACCGATTCTGATGCTTCAAGCTTTATAATACATGAAGCACATTTTCCCCCCTAAGTATGATAATTAAGTGGAGATCTTGCCTTACACCTCAGAGAATAAATGAAGAATGTTGCATATAATCCCTCAAACATGTCTCTTATAACCATTTAGTGTGGACATGTCATGGTCAGAAGCAACTTTACAGAAAATAATAGATAAAACAGATACAAAGAAAATGGTAAGAAAAACAACTAACAAAGCAATTTGGAAACATTGCAAATGATGGAAGATGAATTCGACATGTCTCAATCAAGAAAAAGTACATATTTGATGCATAAGATGTTAAAATGCACATCTATAAATATATATATTTGTTTATTGCAGTAAGTATATTACAAAAAGGTATATTATGAAATATTCAATTAAAACATTTTTTTTTACGTTTTTAATTGCATTTCAGCCAGGTTTTAGTGAACTGGCAATATTGTCAAAAACACAGAACTCTCAGTTCTTATATATGTAAAAAGGTCTGAACACATGCAAGACCATTCCAATATTTTGCTCTCCAACTAGCATGTCTGGTTCCTCTGCATATAAACTCGTAAACAGACACCTGTGATTGGCTAGATTGGCGAGTACCGATCGAGTCATAAAATGTGATTATCGGCCGATACCGATCTCTGGCCGATCGATCGGAGCATCCCTACAATTCACCTGTACCGCATGTTTTTGGACTGTGGGGGAAACCGGAGCACCCGGAGGAAACCCACGTGAACGCAGGGAGAACATGATAACAAGTGTAAAAAAATAATTATCTGACACATATGTCATTTTTGTCATTCATAAAAATATGAATTAGGGCTGAACACTACATTGTTCGAGCATCGATATCGCAATGTGTGTACGCGCAATAGTCACACTGCAGAATTATATAACTTATTAAAGAGTAAAATATATTATTCAGTATATTTTTTAATTATTTATACAATGATGACCATATTATTTTACATTTAATGGATCAATTTCTGTACTTGAATACTGTTAGACTCCCCAGAAAACCACTGTTAATTTATTTATTTTTGCTTGTTATTTATTATAAAAAGACTTGATCATCCCAGTCAATCTAAACGAATGAAATTTTTTCCAAACGATCTATTCAAATCATCTGGTGAAGTTGTATTCGCATTATATCGCAGCAAAACAAAATATCACAATGTCAGATTTTTCCAGTATCGTGCAGCCCTATGATGAATACTGCCAAAATTGGTCAGATACAGCCTTGTATGCATTCACTGTGCTGCACATATTTCCTTAAGTGTGTGAATGTGTGTTTACAGGCGTCAGAGGGAGCTGAAGGCAGGTCAGTCTCCGTACAGAGCTCTGCTGGACACACTGGAGCTGAGCGACTCCAGACTCACACTGCAGCTCATCAATGACAACAACAAGGTCAGTGAGAGCCGCACAGAACTAGAGCAAAAATATAAATAAGCATGTTATAACAATATAATAAACAGCTTGACTGCAGCTGATTTAAAGGGATAGTTCACCTAAAATAAAAATTGTCATTATTTGCTCTCCCTAAACTTTAAACAACATTTGAGTTTCTCTTTTCTTTTGAACTCGCAAAAATGATATTCTGAAGAATGTTATAAATCGGTAGCCGTTGGCATCCATACTATGGGTGGGGATATCTGATTAGACAAGTGACTGCATAACAGTGATTTGTTCTGTAGCCAATCAAAACATATTATTTCTTAAGGGGACTAATAATACATTAACAGCTTTTAAAGGGAGTTCACGTATAATTAAAAAATCGTCATCGTTTACTCTCCCTTTACTTGTTCAAGACTGTCTTTTTAACACGATTGAAGATATTCTGAAGAAACCTGTAACCACTGACCTCTAATTTTGTGCTCAACAGAATAAACTTACCATATAGTGGATATTTTTCCTACTATGATAAACAAATACTATGGAAGTCAATGGTTACAGGTTTTCAGCATTCTTCAAAATATCTAATTTTGTGTTCAACAGAATAAAGATATTCACTGTTAACTCTGTTTCTTTCTTACGTTAACCCAAAAGAAGATATTCTGAAGAATGTTGCTTACTATATAGTGGATGGTAGCCAATGAACATATATAAAGATATTTTGAAGAAACCTGAACCATTGACTTCCATTGTATTGGTTTTTCCTACTATGATAAACAAATACTATGGAAGTCAATGGTTACAGGTTTTCAGCATTCTTCAAAATATCTAATTTTGTGTTCAAAAGAATAAAGAAACTCATAAAGATATTCACTGTTAACTCTGTTTCTTTCTTACATTAACCCAAATGAAGATATTCTGAAGAATGTTGCCTACCATTTAGTGGATGGTAGCCAATGAACACAATTGAAGATATTTTGAAGAAATGTGTAACCATTGACCTCCATAGTATTTGTTTTTCCTACTATGATTAACAAATTCTATGGAAGTCGATGGTTACAGGTTTTCAGCTTTGTTCAAAATATCTAATTTTGTTTTCAATACTATTAACTCACTCTAAAGTGAGTTTCTTTCTTCCATTGAACCCAAAAGAAGATATTCTGAAGAATGTTGCTTACCATATAGTGGATGGTAGCCAATGAACACAAAGATATTTTGAAGAAACCTGTAACTATTGACTTCCATTGTATTGGTTTTTTCTACTATGATTAACAACTTCTATGGCAGTCAATGGTTACAGGTTTTCAGCATTCTTCAAAATATCTAATTTTGAGTTCAACAGAATAAAGAAACTCATAAAGATATTCACTGTGAACTCTGTTTCTTTCTTACATTAACCCAAAAGAAGATATTCTGAAGAATGTTGCTTGCCATATAGTGGATGGTAGCCAATGAACACTAAGATATTTTGAAGACACCTGTAACCATTGACTTCCATTGTATTTGTTTTTCCTACTATGATTAACAAATTCTATGGAAGTCAATGGTTACACAGAGCTCGAAATTAACTTTTTTACTTTGTAGCACCGGTGCTCCCAACTTCAAAAATTTAGGAGCACCAGAAAAAATTTAGGAGCACCCACCAAAAATGAATGAGCACCACTGCAAATTGAATATTAAGGGATTTATTGTATTTGAAAACAACATCAGTCAGGACTAACAAAAACCAGAAACAACTATCTAACTAATGCTGTGATGACTTATTGATACCTGTGCAATAATTCTAAAATTAATGTCTAATAATTGTAAAATATTATTAATGATGACGATGATGTCAATAATACTTACAAAGAATAACATTTCTCATTATCATGCTGCCCTGAATGTGCTTGAATGCGAGTTATGTACTGTAAAAGGTCCTGCTGTTACTTTATGAAAAATAAATTTATGATTTGCATCAAACAAAAATGAAGCATTGCAGTAAGAAATATTTATTTTGCACTATTGTTTTTATACGCATGTCAATTTAATAAATAATATTTCTGCTACAAAACAAACAAAAGATTATAATAAATCATTCAATCCAATGCTGAAAGCTGCAAAGCAGTCATCAGTAAATAGAAAAATAATCTACATCTCAAGAAAGAATGGACCAAAGCAAGTAAGAAAAGTCTCACTTCTACACTCTTTAAAGGTTTTGGTTTGGGTTTGTGTCATTTTAAATGCTCTGTCTCGTTATGAGCTGATTTTCATTTTTCTGTGTTTGTGGAAATAAGCAGGCGAGTCAGCCGACCCAATATATGACCAGGGCAGAACAGGATTTTCGTGATGACCACCGGCGCAAATATCGTTCTTTGTTATGAGCCGCAGATTCAGTTTAAACTTCGTAAAGGCGAGCTTCTTTGGCGGTGATGTGTACAGTGTTAGATTTTACATTTAGCGGACATTTGCGCTGAACACGCAGTGAATGCAACGCATCGAGATTCGGGCACTTTATCCGAAAACCCTCGATTGATCTCGGCTGGCGCCCTTATAAGTTCCCTGTTATCTGACAGCGGAAAGCCTTGAGTGATTGGCAGCTAATATTAACCAATATAGCGGCAGGGAAGACCGATTCAGCACGTTTTTAGAAAAAAATCGAAACAAGTCGCACTACAACCATTATATGCAGTCGCACAAATGCTCCCAAATATATTATGAGGTCGCATAGATTAAATTTCGGGACCAAAATGGTCGCAATTTCGAGCCCTGTTACAGGTTTTCAGCATTTTTCAAAATATCTAATTTTGTGTTCAACAGAATAAAGAAACTCATAAAGATATTCACTGTTAACTCTGTTTCTTTCTTACTTTGAACCCAAATGAAGATATTCTAAAGAATGTTGCTTACCATATAGTGAATGGTAGCCAATGAACACAATTAAAGATATTTTGAAGAAATGTGTAACCATTGACTTTCATAGTATTTGTTTTTCCTACTGTGATAAATTCTATGGAAGTCAATGGTTACAGGTTTTCAGCATTCTTCAAAATATCTAATTTTGTGTTCAAAAGAATAAAGAAACTCATAAAGATATTCAATGTTAACTGTTTTATTCTTACGTTAAACCCAAATGAAGATATTCTGAAGAATGTTACCTACTATATAGTGGATGGTAGCCAATGAACACATATAAAGATATTTTAATGAAAAGTGTAACCATTGACTTCCATAGTATTTGTTTTTCCTACTGTGATAAATTCTATGGCAGTCAATGGTTACAGGTTTTCAGCATTCTTCAAAATATCTAATTATGTGTTCAACAGAATAAAGAAACTCATAAAGATATTCAATGTTAACTGTTTCTTTCTTACGTTAAACCCAAATGAAGATATTCTGAAGAATGTTGCATACCATATAGTGGATGGTAGCCAATGAACACAAAGATATTTTAATGAAACATGTAACCATTGACTTCCATAGTATTTGTTTTTCCTACTCTGATAAATTCTATGGAAGTCGATGGTTACAGGTTTTCAGCTTTCTTCAAAATATCTAATTTTGTTTTCAATACTATTAACTCACTCTAAAGTGAGTTTCTTTCTTACATTGAACCCAAAAGAAGATATTCTGAAGAATGTTGCTTGCCATATAGTGGATTGTAGCCAATGAACACAATTGAAGATATTTTGAAGAAATGTGTAACCATTGACCTCCATAGTATTTGTTTTTCCAACGGTGATAAATTCTATGGAAGTCGATGGTTACAGGTTTTCAGCTATGTTCAAAATATCTTATTTTGTTTTCAATACTATTAACTTACTCTAAAGTGAGTTACATTGAACCCAAAAGAAGATATTCTGAAGAATGTTGCTTGCCATATAGTGGATGGTAGCCAATGAACACGTATAAAGATATTTTGAAGAAACCTGTAACCATTGACTTCCATAGTATTTGTTTTTCCTACTATGATTAACAAATTCTATGGGATTCAATGGTTACAGGTTTTCAGCTTTCTTCAAAATATCTAATTTTGTGTTCAACAGAATAAAGAAACTCATAAAGATATTCACTGTTAACTCTGTTTCTTTATACACTAACCCAGAAGAAGATATTCTGAAGAATGTTGCCTACCATATAGTGGATGGTAGCTATTGATTTCTATAGAAAAAACAAAACTAATGTAGTCTCTGGGTGCTGGTAACAGTCTGGTTTCTTCAAAATAAAATCTTTGCGTTCAACAGGAGCAAGAACCTCTTTTGAGAATTGAATCTTGTGTTTGTTTGCAGGTCCGCTTGTTGCTGGAGCTGTACAGACTGCAGGGGAACATGACACGGGTGAAGATTAATGAACTTAAACCAATCAAGCCTCGGTATGAGGTGCCGGATGTGCTCATCTCTGATCCCATCACTGAAGCGTAAGTCAAGTTTGTTTCTCACCATCACAACTGCTTTTACTGTGTATTGTATTACTCTGTATTGCAGTATGTTATTGCATTGCTTGTCTGCCATGTAATAGCCGATAAAACTGGTATGGGAATAAACATTAATGCTACTACTAAAATAAAAATAGATACTTTTTATCAATAAAAAGAGAAATCGGTAAAACAAACTACGTATATACAGTTGAAGTCAGAATTATTAGCCCTCCTTTTTTTTCCCCCTAATTTCTGTTTAATGGAGAGATGATGTTTTCAACACATTTCTAAACATAATAGTTTTAATAACTCATCTCTAATAACTGATTTATTTTATCTTTGCCATAATGACAGTAAATAATATTTGACTAGATATTTTTCAAGACACTTCTATAGAGCTTAAAGTGACATTTAAAGGCTTAACTAGGTTAATTAGGTTAACTAGGCAGATTAGGGTAATTAGGCAAGTTATTGTATAATGATGGTTTGTTTTGTAGACTGTCGAAAAAAAAATTATCTTAAAGGGGCTAATAATTTTGACCTTAAAATAGTGTTTAAAAAAATTAAAAACTGCTTTTATTCTAGCCGAAATAAAACAAATAAGACTTTCTCCAGAAGAAAAAATATTATCAGACATGCTGTGAAAATTTCCTTGCTCTGTTAAACATCATTTGGGAAATATTATATAAAAAAAAAAAAATCAAAGGGGGGCTAATAATTCTGACTTCAACTGTATATATTATACTTGATGGTCTTCATGAAATAGTTATTATGAAATAGTAGCAGGTTAATTAGGCAAGTGATTGTATAACGATAGTTTGTTCTGTAGACTATCAAAAAAAAAATATTGCTTAAGGGCCCGATCACACCAAACGCGCTTTTACATTACAAAAAGCGAGGCACACCACAATGCCCTTTAGAGCTGTAATCGGGCCATAAAAGTTAGGCCCAACAGGGCCCGAGACCGACAGAATTTGGCCTGAGCCTGACAAGTACATATTGATCATCAGCTTTTTAAAAACCCGAACCCGTTTACAGCCCGACATTATTCAAATGTGCACATGCACACAGCTCTTTTGCCTTTTTTTTTTTTTCCAAGAATGAGTCGTTTATACGCATTTTAACATAATTTATTAATAAACGTTTAGGCCACTTAGAGGATAGAACAAAGAAATAAAATAAGTCTTCTGTAACATCTCAGCACTCTAAATAGGCCTAGGTACATACTAGAGCTGCACAATTAATCGTAAAAAGATCGCGATCTCGATTCTACCCCCTAGACTATCTTAATCCAGCATTTATACGATTCTGCCAATCATATTTTAAAGTTCAGGAAAAAAAGCAAAGGCGGCCGCACAAGTCTTCACGTTGTTTTACTACAATGTTCAGCAATGTGAACACCTCCAAATGGTGTTGAAAGACTCACATACTGTATTTATAAGGTATAATTCACCCACAAATGTAATTTCTGTCTTTATGTAATGATGTATTCACGGCCGCGAAAACACACGTGACGTGAGCTGACCGTGTTGTGAGATGTTACCACAGAGAGGGCGGTTGCGCGCCTGTGAATGATGCCCACTTTAGTGGACAGAACTTGCATAGGTTGTGAATAACAGGTAATCAAGTTGTAAATATCATTCAGTTTGTGGCACAGAGCGATCGTTTGCAGCTTAGCAGTAAAAATGAAACCGAAAGCAGGCACATCATTTAAATAATCATATCGCATTTTAGACTTTTGATTGCGACAAGCATTTAATTTGTTTTTCTTTCATAGCGAACACAGAGTGTTGTGCATGAGAATAAATGTTTAACAGTGTCAGTATAACTACTCTAGCCTATATACTGTTGAATATAATGCAAGAGGTAATCTGATAATGACGAATGTCTGATTTTACCAGTAGAAAAAAATGGTCTAATAATGTTGTCAATGACAGATTGCAAGCACATGTCTCAAACACAATAATTCAACATCAGAAATATGAATAGTTGTATTCTGAAATAACAATAATATTAGCCTACTCATACTGTATGAACCTTTATTTTACATCTACAGAATCGTGAGAAAATCGTGATCTTTATTTTAAGCAAAAAATCGAGATTCTCATTTTAGCCAGAATCGTGCAGCTCTAGTACATACACTTAGCCTTTAAATTGGCCAACACACCAATAAAAACAAGTCTTTCCTAACATATTAAAATAAATTCTAAATTATGACGGGTATTTGGCAATAGCAAAGTTAAGATAAAGGCTCTGCTGGATTTGTTTCGCCTATTCTCTTCACAATGCGGCCTTAAGGCGACGGTGAAGCTGAATAATTAAAGAATAATGCCAACATTAGCCTATATACTCTGTCTGCATTATGTATTTATGATTAATATTTAGTTATAATTTGAAATTACTTTACCCACCAAGATTAGGCTTTGCAAATGTGTTTGCGGAGGAACATTTTTTTGAATCCACTGTAGGCCTAGATGGCTTTAGCCTGGTCCTGCGCTCACTGATGGTGCGTCCAGCAGCACTAAACACTCTTTTACTGCTGCTGCTACTGACCGGGATGCATACAGATCTGGCTAATTTTGCAAGTTTTGGTAAAAATGACCCCGTGCATATTTATAGAAATTAAGGCCCGAACCCAAAGATCTTCAGCTCTAGTGCCCTTTTTGTTGACAAGAAAAAAAGAAGCGCGGTCTGCTTTTTATTGTGCATGAGTGCTGCTTTTGATATAGTCATAATTGTAATATTTAATTATATTATGATATTCAAGATTTGTAAAGTAATACAGCTATGGACAACTTAAAACTGCAACCACTAGTCTCTCCTCCATCTTTAAAAGTCTCCGTAGTCGTTTTGACAGCACAAACTCTGCTGTCACTCAACGGAAACCCCGCCTCTGCTTTCATTTGATTGAAGAATGAGAAAGATGCGACTGGCGTAACGCGAGGTGCGCATGGCGCATAAGCAGCCCGCAAAACTCTCCCGGACGTTAGTAAACAATTCAAAAGATGCGCCTCTCAACGCAAAAAGCGCGTGTGGTGTGATCCGCTCCTAAGGGGGCTAATAATATTGACCTTAAAATGGCTTTAAAAAAACTTAAATTAC
The DNA here is from genome assembly GCA_903798195.1 of Danio kyathit. NCBI lineage: Eukaryota > Metazoa > Chordata > Actinopteri > Cypriniformes > Danionidae > Danio > Danio kyathit. The sequence goes on along the minus strand of LR812523.1, from coordinate 81,068,327 downwards.
TTTTATTCTAGCTGAAATAAAACAAACAAGACTTTCTGCAGAAGAAAAAATATTATAGGAAATACTGTGAAAAATTCCTTCCTCTGTTAAACATCATTTGGGAAATATTTGAAAAAGGAAACCAAATTCACAGGAGGGTGAATAATTTGGGCTTCAACTCTAAATAATCATATTGTAATATTTTCTGAATGGAATAAATGGTTTAATAAGCTGTGTTGTTCTGCTTGTGAGTTGTCAGCTGACTGACTGACCGACTGTGTCCTCAGGCTGTCCGTGGTGTCTCAGGATGACAACAGTCTTGTTTTGTCTCTGGGTGGAAACGAGCAGCGGCTCATCGTCAGCGCTCAGCCATTTCGCCTGGACATCATCGAGGGCCCTCAGGTGCTCGTGTCCCTCAACTCCAGGGGTCTGCTGGCCTTCGAGCACCTGCGGGTGCGCAAGGACACGTGAGTCCAAATCACACACAACAAACGGCACGTTCAGAAAGCTTGGGATAGTTCACCCAAAACTGAAAAATCTGTCATAATCTACTCATCCTTTACTTCTTCCAAACCTGTTTGTCTGTCTGTCTTCTGTTGAATACGAAAGAAGATATTTAAAAAAAATGGTGGAAACCTTTAACCTGCGACTTCTGGTATTTGTGAATCCCAGTGTTTCCCAACCCTGTTCCTGGAGGCACACCAACAGTACATATTTTGGTTGTCTCCCTTATCTGAACCATTAATTTCAGGTTTTTCGTGTCTTCTAATGATGATTAAATACAGGTGTATTTGAATAGGAAGAGGTTGAAAATGTGTACTGTTGGTGTGCCTTCAGGAACAGGGTTGGGAAACCCTGGTTTATCCTATGGATGTCAATGGTTACAGGTTTTCAACTTTCTTCACAATATCTTCTGTAGTGATCAACAAATCTAAGATTTGGACATGCTTGAGCATGAATAAATAGTAAGTCAGTCATCACTTTTTGGGTGAACTATCCCTTTAAGATTAGAGGACGCTGTCTATTATCTAATACTTAAGAATACTGCTTTCCTGGGCTCTATTTCTGGTTCACTGTGTACTCTTCCCACTCCATTTCTAAGTCTTTTTGTGCTATTAGCAGTCCTTAGCAGCCACTTAGAGATGTGGTCTTAAAGGGACCGTTCACCTAAAAAATAATATCATTTTCTCATCCTCCACTTGTGCCAAACCGGTTTGAACACAAAGCAAGATACAGTTAAAGTTAAAATTAATAGCCCTCCTGTGATTTATTTTTATTTATTATTATTATTTATACGTAATAAATAACCCACTGCAACACGTAGCATGTAGCATGTTTGCCTCACAGCAAGAAGGTCGCTGGTTCGAGCCTCGGCTGAGTCAGTTGGCATTTCTGTGTGGAGTTTGCATGTTCTCTCCGTGTTTGCGTGGGTTTCCTCCGGGTGCTCCGGTTTCCCCCCACAGTCCAAAGACATGTGGTACAGGTGAATTGGGTATGCTAAAATTGACCGTAGTGTATGAGTGTGTGTGTGTAAATGAGTGTGGATGTTTCCCAGTGATGGGTTGCGGCTGGAAGGGCATCCGCTGTGTAAAACATATGCTGTATAGGTTGGTGGTTCATTCTGTTGTGGCGGCCCCAGATTAATAAAGGGACTAAGCCGAAAAGAAAATGAATGAATTTATACACGCATAAATATGTATATATATTGAAGTCAGAATTATTAGCCCCCCCGAATTATTAGCCCCCCTGTTTATTTTTCCCCCAATTTCTGTTAAATGGAGAGCAGATTTTTTCAACACATTTCTAAACATAATAGTTTTAATAACTCATTTCTAATCACTGAGTTATTTTACCTTTGCCATGATGACAGTAAATAATATTTGACTAGATATTTTTCAAGACACTTCTATAGAGCTTAAAGTGACATTTAATTAGGTTAATTAGGTTAACCAGGCAGGTTAGGGTAATAGGGTATATGTCGAACGTCACGTGACCAAACCGGATCCCTGGGTAGAACACTTCCGCTCATCGCTATTTCATATGCGCCAGCGGTTTGTTATTGAAAGTAGTAAGTAGTGTTTTATACGTTATATAATAGGATATATGCGCAACTTTCGCGTTCCAATCAACCTGGGCAGAACACTTCCATTTTTTCACTCTCTGCTAATTTGGAGTTGTTTTATACAAGAAGCCTCCAGGAACTACCAAAGTTAAGCATCACAGATGTCCACCGAATATGCTCATTATCATCTAAATGTCCGCCCAAAATTGGCCAAAGGATTTAAATTGTATGCTTCATCATACACAATGAAATATGAAGGTAATTAAGCTAGCGGAATGGAAATGCTGTACAATGTCACTAACTAGCTAAATATATTTATTTATATATATTTATTTATGTTTATATATATATATATATATATGTTTATATATATATATATATATATATATATATATATATATATATATATATATATATATATATATATATATATATATATATATATATATATATATATATATATATATATATACATATATATATATATATATATATATACAGGGCTTTACAATAACACCCGCCAACCCGCCAAATGCGGGTAGATTTCAGTGGTGGCGGGTAAGACAGACACTCCCACTAGCCACGTTGGCTGGTTGAAAATAATTTTCCCGGATAATAATTCATATAAGCAGGGTTCGACAATAAGGATGGTCTAATATGCATGCAAAGGTGATCTTAGAATTAAGAAGCAACACGACTGAAAAAAATAATTGCGTTCGCGTGAGCAATAAAAAAGCAGATGAATACCGAATGAAAGGATGATCTCTCGCAGCTGAGTTGATGCGCGTGACTGTTTAAAACGCGTGCGCGCTCTCGTTTCCTTGCGTGAAGCGACTGTGTCTAGAAACACAGCTGATGTGATCGGTTCTCTTTCAAATAGACTAGACAAAAAGTGATGAACATGCACCCACAGTCTTGCTGCTTTCAAGAGCTCCAGATTTGTATTTTTGTAAGCAGCACCGGTTGCTTTCACTTTCACCATTATAGAACAGATTATTTATGGGTCTAACGTTAACCGTGTGCGTTATAATCCTTTCATTAGCACACGGTATGTTTTTTACCTGCTTTCTTTTGCGTAATGTGGTTTAATTATCATTTTTAACAATAACATTGCTTTAATGGGAGATTACTCCCCATTTATGTGTAGTAAACTGGTGATCTGGGACCTTTAGCCAGGACAGATTACTGTGTATATGTTTTGTTAAATAAAAAGTATAGTAAACAGCTATATTATGCTTGTTTTGACACATTTAAAATTTATGCCTAAAAAATAATGAATTGTTTATGTTTGGTGTGGTCAGAGATAAATTTGGTAAGTCCTTCATTTTGAGCTCTGAAAATTATGTGAAATAAAAACTAATTGTAATACTATGAAACCATGACCCATTAGCTCATGAACATTTAGCAAGCTCATACACGACAAACTAAAAGTGAAATGAATGAGGCATGTGGAGAAAACGCAACATCTAAATCAAGTCATTTTAGCATGTCAAAGTCATATTTATGTGTATAAAATATATTTTCCCAACAATAAAATTGTGGCTAGTGAAAATGGCGAGTGGCTAGTAATGTTGGAAAACTACTAGCCACCGTGGCTGGTGATCAAAAAAGTTAATGTCAAGCCCTGTATATATATATATATATATATATATATATATATATATATATATATATATATATATATATATATATATATATATATATTTTTTTTTTTTTTTTTTTTTTTATGGTGTCTCAGACTTCTTCATAGACCTGTGACAGGCTGCCCCAATGCTGACATCACCAGTCAACCTGTCTTTATTTGATACTGGTGCAAAAATTCACAAAGTGTTAATATGAATATGTAGATCCATCCGGCAGACCAGATAACTTTATAGCGTTAGCTAGTTAGTGACATTGTGCAGCATTTCCATTCCGCTAGCTTAATTACCTTCATATTTCATTATGTATGATGAAGCATACAATTTAAATCCTTTGGCCAATTTGGTGGCCGGACATTTAGATGATAATGAGCATATTCGGTGGACATCTGTGATGCTTAACTTTGGTAGTTCCTGGAGGCTTCTTGTATAAAACAACTCCAAATTAGCGGAGAGGGAAAAACTGGAAGTGTTCTGCCCAGGTTGATTGGAACGCGAAAGTTGCGCATATATCCTATTATATAACGTATAAAACACTACTTACTACTTTCAATAACAAACCGCTGGCGCATATGAAATAGCAATGAGCGGGAGTGTTCTACCCAGGGATCCGGTTTGGTCACATGACGTTCGACATATACCCTATTAGGCAAGTTATTGTATAATGATGGTTTGTTCTGTAGACTATCGAAAAAAAATTGCCTAAAGGGGCTAATAATTTTGACCCTAAAATGGTTATTAAAAAATTAAAAACTGCTTTTATTCTAGCCGAAATAAAACAAATAAGACTTTCTCCAGAAGAAAAAATCTTTTTAAGGTCTATATTATTATCCCCCTTAAGCAATATATATTTTTGATTTGCCTAATTAACCTAATTAAGCCTTTAAATGTCACTTTAAGCTGAATACTAGTATCTTGAAAAATATCTAGTCTAATATTATTTACTGTCATCATGGCAAAGATAAAAGAAATCAGTTATTAGAAATAAGTTATTAAAACTATTATGTTTAGAAATGTGTTGAGAAAATCTTCTCTCCGTTAAACCGAAATTGGGGAACAAATATACAGGAGGGCGAATAATTCAGACTTCAACTGTATACTGAAGAATGCTGGGAAAAAACAGCATTTCCATAGTATTTTTGTTTTATAATTTTCCACATTTCTTCAGTATATCTTGTGTTCAACAGAAGAAAGATTCATAAAAGTTTACAACAACTTAAGCGTGAGTAAATGACGGAATTTTTGTGGTGACCTATCCCTTTAAGGCTCATTTATAGCAAGAAAGATAACAATTATTTGTGTAACAAAATAAAATTGTCTAACAAAATTGTGTAACAATTATCCACTTGTGTTCATTAGAAGCATTCCAATGTAATGCCTGTTTAATATCTAAAGTTTGTTTCTTCTGCATACTCTCTTTATTCTTGCTGCTTTCTCATTACTGGCTTTACTGCACTAATTCTCAGTTAAAACAGGACTGCTTTCATCTAAGCCCAGAAGAGCATAACTGTACATGCGATACAATCTCCGTCAGTTTCGTTATAGGAATTTACATTGGCTCTGATTTCTTAAACAGTTTCGTAGATGCAACAACATTATTAAGTGAAACTGTTAAGCTGTTTTTTGATGATAATGATAATATTAAATACTGTTGGAGGCTAAATTATTAGCTCTTCTATGAAATTAAAGCTTTGTAAAGTGATGTTTAACAGAGAAAGGATCATTTTGCAGTAAGAAAGTCTCATTTATTTTAGTTTCACTAAAATAAAAGCAGTTTTTGGATTGTTATTGTTATTTTTTTTAACATCAGATAATATTATTAGCCCTGTTAAGATTTTTTTTTTCTGATTGGCTACAAAAACCACTGCTGTAGTCCGGTGACTTGCTTAATTAACCTAATTAAAATAGTTTAAATTGCTTTTTAAGCTGAATAATAGTATCTTGCAAACTATTATGCACTGTCATCATGATAAAGACAAAAGAAATTAGTTAAAAATATGTTCTCTCTGTTGAACATCGCTTGGGGAAACATGAAAAATAACTCGAGTTTGACGAGAGGGCTACTAATTTAGTTTTCAACCGTACAGTTATTTAGATTGCAAAGTACTGGAGTGCATGCAAACTAGATTGTATTGACTATGTTGTGCATTTGGAAATGGCATTGATACCATGTAGGTTTGTCCGGAAAGATTTATGCATTATTTTTCAAAAGAAATATAATTTTAAATGTGTGTGTATATATACATGTATGAATGTGATGTCATGTTATTCTTTAAATGTGTTCACAGTAAAATTGTCATCAGGCTAAATATTGAAATATTGCCCTTGGGATGTGTAGATCGATTTTACTCCAGAAGTATGTTTGTAAATGTTATTTCTTTGATCAATTCTCATCACGTTTTCTTTTCCTTCCCCCTTTTTTTCCTCCACTTTCCTCTCTTCTGTCACGCTCTGCAGTATCTCACATAAAATAAGTAGCACAGTCGGTAGCATGTGGGACTCGATCAAGAGCGTTTTCTCTAGGTAACATCCATTTGTCCAGTTCTTGACTGTGAAAAATCACACATACAATCTCAAATCTGAACATTAGCCTTGTTTGTTTTAATCAGTGGAAGTGAATTAGAATTAAAATCTTTGTGTGTGTGTGTGTGTGTGTGTGTGTGTGTGTGTATACAGCAGGGAATATAAGTATTGAACACTTGATGTTTTTTCCAGGGAATAATATGTCTAAAGGAGCTGTTGACATGGAATTGAAGCAGATTTTGGTAAAAACCCAAACAATGCAGACATTAAAATGAAACAAAATAAAAAAAAAAAAATATGAAAAATGAGTTCTTTGTGATAACAATGGAATGACCGAAGGAGAAAGTGCTGAACTACTGAAATGAATTCAAAACTTTCTATAAAAGGTGTTTTTGGTGATGGCAGCTGAAAGACGCCTCTCATATGGAGAATGAAGTCACATGCATTGCTCAGGTGTCAGACTTCAACAGGGTGTAAAATCTTGCTGGTTCTGTGGGTCTCGCCTGTCAAATCTGAGCTTTATTTTGTATTCTCTATTGGATTTGGATCAGGTGATTGGCTAGGCCATTCTACAGCTTGATTTTCTTTCTCTGAAAGCATCTGAGAGTCTCCTTGGCTGTGTTTTGGATCATTCTCTTGCTGAAATGTCCACTCTGGCTTCATCTTCATCCTCCTGCTAATGCAGATGTTGGACTGAAGCAGCTGATATTCATTTACACTGAGGAAGGGCAGAGGGTTGCTGAAGAACTACTGAGAGATTTCAGCTGCTGTCTGGGCTTTCACTGCCGAACTACACCTCCCTTTCTTTATCTGTTCAATACTTTTTTCCTGTGTCATTTCTTTTATTTGTAAACTAATTAGATTCTTTGCATATATGGATTTCTTTGGTCGTTACCAACATCTGGTGAAAATTTCAAGTCAGCAGCACCTTTAAAAATATTTTTTTCTGAGAAAAATGGTGAAGCGTTTAATACTTATTACCCCCACTGTATATATGAAGGGTTCAGATGCAAAAACTTCTAAATGCCGTCTGAAATGTTTTTCAGGTTCAGTTTTCTGTGTAGGTTCAGTAATATCACTTTTATGGCAAATAAGTCCTTTTTATGGTCTTTAAAGCGAAACATAAACAAAGGAGGCTGAAGAAAAAATGGAAGATGGAAATTTCAGATGGTTTTTGCATCCTAGCTCTTCATATATACTGTAGGTTTGAAAGGGTAAGTATGGTACCTAAAATAATGTTTTGTGTACCAATGATAATTGTTTTCACTGATTTAGATGTAATGCACATTAGTTTTGTTGATTTTTGCTTTCGTCACATGGTTTAATGTACTGCCAGTTGATTGTGGATCTTGAAACTTGACCATAAACATTTACAGACCACGAAACCGTACCTTTGCTAAAAACACAAAGTTAATTTTTGATTTGCTCATCACTAGTGGTGGACAAAGTACACACATCATGTAGTTGAGTGAAGTGTAGGTACCATAATAAAATATTATTTAGCAGAAGTATGAAGTTTTACTTGATTCCCATTTATTAAAAGTAAAAAAATACTAGACCTAATAAAATAACTTTATTATTTTTGCATATGTGAATGGATGAAATGCAAAATAATAATATTTTGTGGCTGGAAGGACATCCACTGCTTAAATCATGTGCTGGAATAGTTGACTGTTCATTCCACTGTGGTGACCTAATAAATAAGGGACTAAGCCGAAGGAAAATGAATGCATGAGTAATATTTTTTTGCAGAAATGTATTCTGTGTCCATCTTTATGTAGATGCATGTGTTATATGTTTCTCATGCAAATACTCAGTATTTAAGTATACACTATAACCATCGCTGTCCACCACTACTTGGGTAATAAACTACTCTTTTGACAAGGAATAAACTCTTAGTTATAGCTACATCAGTTCAATTTCAGATAATTGTTATTTGATAACACAGGTTGTGTTTTTAGCCACTTAGTGTATGCTCTGTTAAACCGAATACTATAGCTTTGCAAGGAAAATGAGAGATTTACAGAATCAACAGATGTAGAATTAGGCCTCTCATGATATCTGTGTTTTGTTGTACGATATATTGCACCAAAATACATTGCGATTAAACTATATTGTCATTTTAAGACCATTTTATGCCACTCATTATATACAATATAGCATCATCACAATGCAAGTACACTCTTCCAGAGAACACATCAAATTTTATTCTTAAGAATATTTCATCTAATTATAGTCATTTTAACAGTTTAATAATCAAGCATTGGAATCAGAATGTGAAAACACATATACTAAATAAATAATGATAAATGTTAACAAGGTAAAAAGTAACAGATGCTGTGATATCTGCTGCCAGATCTATTTTCAGTCGTCAGACATCCACATGAAAATATACTTTAGTAATTTATAGTAAAATACTACAGTGTGTTTTAACCATACTGACACTGACACCTCCAATAGAGATAGAGATCTCGAGCAATCAGCTAAAGTGTTGCTAGAATTGTTTTTTATGTATGGGCGATATACATTACATCACCAAAAATGATTGAGCTCATGTCCATGTTGGGCGATAAGTCCATATATTGATTATTGTGACAGGCCTATGTAGAGTCACCGTGCATTTGTGATTTATTTATTTTTTATGCATGAATTCATAGTGATTCACTATAATGCAAGTATTATATTCCTCTGATTATCAGTGTGTTATACTGGTGGCCTCTCTTTACAACTTCCTTTTGCTTTACCAATTCTCTTAACACCAAGTCTTTTTTATTAATACAAAAATGTCTGCTTTACAGCAACAGCGAGTCTGAGGAAACCACAGGACAAGAGAAAGAGGAGCAGCAAGCCAGTGAGGTGCGCGCATGTGTGTGTGTATGTGTGTTTGCATGTGTGTGCATGTTTCAATAATATAAAGCGTATTAGAATCTGGTAGTAGTTAATTCATGCATTCAATCATTTCTTTTGTCCTAGTCCTTTATTTAACAGGGGTCGCCACAGTAGAATGAACCACTAACTATCCCACCATATGTTTCCAGTACTGGGAAACACCCATACATACTCATTCACACACTTACACACTACGGCCAATTTAGTTCATGCAATTCACCTATAACACATGTGTTTGGACTGTGGGAGAAACCAGAGCACCCGGAGGAAGCCCACACCAACACGGGGAGAACATGCAAACTCTACATAGAAATGCCTACTGGTCCAGCAGGGTCTCGAACCAGCGACCTTTCTGCTGTGAGGGGACAGCGCTACCCAGTGCGCTGCCATTATTATTTAATTTTTTAATATAATTGATATTAGAAAAATCTGATATTGAGACATTTAATTTTACTGCGATTTATATATTGCGATATGAATATAATTTCACCAGCTTATTTGAATAGCTCTATTTGGAGCGATTCCATTCATTTTAATCGACTGCGATGGTCAGGTCCTTTTCGGTGCAGTGGATCTGCATAAATTAAGCAAAAATATATGAATTAACAGTGCTTTGTTTTTTTTTCTGGGGAGTCTGACAGTATTCAAGTGCAGAAATTGAACAATCAAATGTAAAACACCATGGTCATCATTGTATTAATAATTTGAAAATATATAATATCGTTTAATCTTTAGTAAATCTAATCCTGCGATTATTAAACGCGTTGCAATATCTTTGCACAAACTATATATTGTTCCGCCCTAATCGAAACTTTACAATGCAGATTCATTGGACCTAGAGAGTGTACTGTTCATTCATGAGCTTTAGGATATGCATGCTATATTTGTTAAAATACAATCTGGCTTCCTTTTATTCTAGTGGATTATAATTTTTTAAAAATCTGATGTTTATTTTAGGATGGACAAATAAAAGAAGAGGAGGAGAAACCGGGCATGTGGGAGGAAACCTTCAAATCTCATAGTGATTCAAAACCCAATGGTACATTGACATATTATTTGACGTTTTCTATTTTATTCTACAACATGTTAAGTAGAACATATGTTAGAGAAATGCAGTTATGTTTAACCTTTTTTTTTTTTATGTCTTTTGTAATCTCCATTTCATTTCAGGTCCGTCGTCTATTAGTTTAGATTTTTCTCTGCCTGGTGTAGAGCATGTGTACGGCATTCCAGAACACGCAGACACACTCCGACTGAAGAGCACAGAGTGAGTTACACAAATGATACAATGCACAAATTGTTCTTAATTATTGCAATGATCTGGGGTCTCATTTAGAGCTGCACGATATTGGAAAAATCTAACATTGCCTTTTTTTTATATTCTGCAATATACACGACCTGATAAAAGTCTTGTCGTCTATCCTAATTTTAAGAGCAACGAATAATAACTTCTAGATGATCATTTGGAAAAATGTCAGAAGGTGGATTTTTCTGATGAATCATCTGTTGAACTGCATCCCAATCATTACAAATACTGCAGAAGACCTACTGGAACGCGCATGGAGCCAAGATTCTTACAGAAATCAATCAAGTTTGGTGAAGGAAAAATCATGGTTTGGGGTTACATTCAGTATGGGGGCGTGCGAGAGATCTGCAGAGTGGATGGCAACATCAACAGCCTGAGGTGTCAAGACATTTGTGCTGCCCATTACATTACAAACCACAGGAGAGGGCAAATTCTTCAGCAGGACAGCGCTCCTTCTCATACTTCAGCCTCCACATTAAAGTTCCTGAAAGCAAAGAAGGTCAAGGTGCTCCAGGATTGGCCAGCCTAGTCACCAGACATGAACATTATTGAGCATGTCTGGGTTAAGATGGAGGAGGAGGCACTGAAGATGAATCCAAAGGATCAAAACTCTGGGAGTCCTGCAAGAACGCTTTCTTTGCCATTCCAGATGACTTTATTAATAAGTGATTTGAGTCAGTGCAGAGATGTATGGATGCAGTCCTCCAAGCTCATGATGGAGTCAGACACAATATTCATTCTGTTTCCACTGCAGCATGACTTTTTATTCTATGCTGTACAAAAATAAGTATAATCATAAAAGCCACTTCTGATACCAAATGATCAACTAGAAGTCAAGTTATTTGTTGTTCCTAATATTTAGATAGGCGACAAGACTTTTGTCAGGTAGTGTATATTGTGATATGAATACAATTTCACCAGATGACTTAATATCTCTATTTGGAAAGAATTTGTAATGTTCGATTGATTGGGATGATTTTTCATCTCCACAAAATCTAATTAACAATCTATAAATGCAATAAAGAAAAAAGATACCATTGAATTAACAGTGTTTTAGCGTTTTCCGAGTCTTAACACTGTTCAGGTACAATACTTGAATAATAATAATAAACATCATTCAATAAAATTAATTGATATTACAGTTACAAAGAGTGCAATTTATTATGCCTGAATGCTTTGAAAAAATTATACAATCACAGCTCTCAAAAACACATGCAAATGATGCATTATAATACAGACTCAACATTGCATATCCTGCAGTGAGACTACTGCGAATGACCACATTGCGATATTAATATTAAAACCATATATTGTGCAGCCCTAGTCTCATTTATAAACATTTCCGCTTGTGTTGCACATACCCACGTCACGTCCCACGCAAAAGTTGTTTAAAGGTTTATGCAAATTTTATAAATCAGACTTCAGATCACTTCATTGAAAAAAATGTATTATAATTATATACTTTTTGAAAAGTGCACTTTATTTTATAACATGCAGGTTAGCTGTATACTGTATACACAAAAGAAGTCAATGGCTGCTGGTTAAATCTTTCAAATAGCATTTCTTGTGCTAAACTGAGCCAAAAAATTAAATAAATCAAACCGGTTTGGAAGTGAGTAAATGATGAACTATTAATGTTATAAATAAATCAAATCAGTTGTCCACTATATTTCTTTGCATTTTGATTTTTGTATTCGAGCTTAAGATCTTTTTACCAGGATTGACATTTAATGGCTTGTATAGAAGAGATTTCAGTTATTGAATTTGACCATAATGTTTTTTCCCTTTAGAAATTCAGACCCGTATCGACTGTACAACCTGGATGTCTTTCAGTATGAGCTGCACAACCCAATGGCTCTTTACGGGGCTGTTCCTGTCCTCATTTCTCACAGCACTGAGCGCACCATGGGCATCTTCTGGCTCAACGCTGCAGAAACATGGGTGGATATCGACTCAAACACTCCAGGCACGGTGAGTCAACCTGACATGATATAGCACACTGTTTTAACACATTTTAAACATGTTACCAATGTGCTGAATCGTGGTTACAACATGGCAAAACATGCTTACAGGGTGTTAAAACATGCTAGAAACAGATTTGTTTAGAATTATTTCTTGCATGATTCAGCACAGTCTTAAGATTGATAGACAAAAAATATCTGAAAGCCTTTCAGTGCTATTAATTGCTTATACAGTGGGGGAAATAAGTATTGAACACGTCATTGTTTTTCTTAGAAAACATATTTCTAAAGGTGCCATTGACTTAATTTTCACTGGATGTTGGTAACAATCAAAGAAATCCATATATGCCACGAAAACAAAACTAATTCATTTAGAAATGAAGTTATGTGTAATAAAATAAAATGAAAGAGGGAAAAAGTATTGAACACATGAAAATAGGGAGGTGTAGTTCGGCAGTGAAAGCCCAGACAGCAGCTAAATTCTCTCAGTAGTTCCTCAGCAACCCTCTGCCCTTCCTCAGTGTAAATGAATATCAGCTGCTTCAGTCCAACATCTACATTAGCAGGAAGATGAAGATGAAACCAGGGTGGACATTTCAGCAAGACAACGATACAAAACACAGCCAAGGAAACTCTCAGATGCTTTCAGAGAAAGAAAATCAAGCTGTAAAATGGCCTAGCCAATCACCTGACTTGAATCCAATAGAGAATATAAAATAAAGCTCATATTTGACAGACGAGACCCACAGAACTATCAAGATTTTGACACTGTTGAAGTCTGTGAGAATCTCACACCTGAGCAATGCATGCGACTTTATTGTTCATCAGACAATGTTTGTGAAAATGCTGGATTTTGTGCAGGTGTCTAGTGATGCTCCTCAGACGAATGTCCGCTGGGTTTCTGAGAGCGGAATTATTGACGTCTTTATCATGCTGGGACCAAAACCTGCAGATGTCTTCACTCAGTACGCCTCACTTACAGGTACGCAAACACACTAGTAAAATTTAATTCTAGTTTATTTGTATAGCGCTGTTCACAGTAATTCTTGTTTCAAAGCAGCTTTACAAACGGTGCACATTATTGTATTACAATCAAATTCAGAAAAGTTTAGCTAGTTACTAATACCTTTAACTAATTAACTAGTAACTAATAGCTTTTAAAAGTTATTATATATATATATATATATATATACAGTTGAAACCAGAAGTTTACATACACTCTAAAAAAAGGAACATAACCATTTAAAAAAAAATGTCAGATGGTAAATCATACTAAACGTTTACTATTTTAGGTCCGTTAGGATTACCTAAATGATTTACATTTGCTAAATGCCGGAATAATGAGACAATTTTATTTATTTTATTTTTTTTGAATTTTTTATTAATTTCTAGACAGTCAAAAGTTTACATACATTTGCTTGGTATTTTTAGCTTTGCTTTTAAACTGTATAACTTTGGTCAAATGTTTTGGGTATCCTTCCACAAGCTTCTCACGATAGTTTGCAGGAATTTTGGCCCATTCCTCCTGACAGAATTGGTGTAACTGAGTCAGATATGTTGGCTGTCTTGCTTGCGCAAGCTTTTTCAACTCTGTCCACTAATTTTCTATAGGATTGAGTTCAGGGCTTTGTGATGGCCACTCCAAAACATTCACTCTGTTGTCCTTAAAGCACATTATAACTAATTTGGCAGTATGCTTAGGGTCATGGTCTGTTTGGAAGACCCATTTGTGGCCAAGTTTTAATTTCCTGGCTGATGTCTTGAGATGTTGCTTCAGTATTTCTACATAATGTTCTTTCTTCATGATGCCATCTATGCTGTGGACCAGTCCCTCCTGCAGCAAAACAGCCCCACAACATGATGCTGCCGCCCCCATACTTCACAGTTGGGATGGTGTTCCTAGGCTTGTAAGCTTTCCTCTTTGTCCTCCAAATGTAACACTGGTCATTATGGACAAACAGTTCAATCTTAGTTCCATCAGACCACAGGACATGTCTCCAAAAATTTGTCTTTTTCCCAGTGTAATTTAGCAAATTGTAATCTGGCTTTATTGTTGATTCTGGCTTGTTGATTTTCCCATGTTGTCACACAAGGAAGCAGTGTGTTTGAGGTTTTCCTTAAATACTATTCTACAGTTGTGCCTCCAATTAACTCAAATGTTGTCAATTAGCCAATCAGAAACTTCCAAAACCTTGACACCATCATCTGAGCTTTTTCAGAGGCAGAATAATCTTATTGTATGTAAACTTGACTTTCAAGAAAAGTTAAACAATTTCTCAAAAAATCTCTCTCTCATTATTCTGCTATTAAGCAGAACAGAAACAAATGTGATAATCCTAACTTACCTAAAAGAGAAAGTTTAGTCACATTAACATCTGACTTTATTTAAATGGTTATGTGCCTTTTTATACAGTGTATGTAAACTTCTGCTTTCAACTGTATATTATATAAAAGCTATTATATATAAACATAGTTAACCTGCAGTTATGTAGTATACAGGTGATGTCTATGTGTGCAAATTTATAAATGCATGATTTCAATGTACAGTTGAACTCAGAATTATTAGCCCCCCTGTTTATTTTTTTCTCCATTTTCTGTTTAACAAAGAGATTTTCTCAACACATTTCTAATCATAATAGTTTTAATAACTCATTTCTAATAACTGATTTATTTTATCTTTGCCATGATGACAGTAAATAATATTTGACTACATATTTTTCAAGACACTTCTATACAGCTTAAAGTGACATTTAAAGGCTTAACTAGGTTAATTAGGTTAACTAGGCAGGTTAGGGTAATTAGGCAAGTTATTCTATAGCAGTGGTTTGTTCTGTAGACAATCGGAAAGAAATAGCCTAAAGAGGCTAATAATTTTGACCTTAAAATGGTTTTTAAAAAATTTAAAACTGCTTTTATTCTAGCCGAATTAAAACAAATAAGACTTTCTCCAGAAGAAAAAATATTATCAGACATACTGTGAAAATTTCCTTGATCTGTTAAACACCATTTGGAAAATATTTAAAAAAGAAAAAAAATCAAAAGGGGGCTAATAATTATAACTTCAGCTGTATATATATATATATATATATATATATATCATTATATTTTATTTTAAAAGCACAATTCCCTCGGTCTGAGTGAACTATAACTCAGTTACTTACTCATGTACTTTAAAACCATATGGTACATGTGTTTTGAGTACATTTTTAAGTCGTTGTGCCCACTCTTAAATCTCCTTCATGGATTTTCATATTCAGTTAGAACAAGAAATTGGGAACACTTTCTATGAAGCCTGTATTTATAAAGCATTATAAGGGTATTCATAATGCATAATAATATGCATAATCCCTAATAAACAACCTTATGATAAATAATCATAACTAAAAATAAATATTCTTTATTCATTGCAATGCATGCATACTGTATGTGTTTTGCTTGTATTGCATATGTGTGTTGTGTATATATTGCATATGTATCTTTGCTTATTTTCAGCATAAGAACAAAAATAAGCACATACAATCACATACACTTGTGTTCTAAAACCTCAAAATACAGTTGACCATGTTTGATGAAAGCATTTTGATAGGATTTGATATAATTTCTAGTGTATTTGTGTCTGTAATGCTACCTTCTAAATGCTTTCCCCCTACATGGGTATTAAATTTGGTAAAACCAAATTATATTTTGTTAGTAGTAAGCAGGGCTTGACATTAACTTTTTTGATCACCTGCCACTGTGGCTAGTAGTTTTCCACTGTTATTAGCCACTCACCATTTTCACTAGCCACAATTTTGTTGTTGGAAAAATATATTTATATGCATAAATTTGACTTTGGCATGCTAAAATTACTTCATTTAGATTTTGTGTTTTTTCCACTTGCCTCCTCGTTCATTAAACTGTTTTTTGTTTATGAGCTTACTCAATGAGCATGAGCAAATGGGTTATGCTTTTTATAAAAAAGTGTCGCATTGCAATTAGTTTTCTTTCACAGGACTTTTCAGACTCAACACAATAAGGATTTACCTTTTTTTTTTTTTCTTTGGCCACACCAAACTAATTATTTCTAATAATTGTAAATAAAACAAGCAAAATACTGCTGTATACGTACACTTTTTATTCAACAAAACAGCTGACAATTAAAAAAAAAAAAAAAAAAAAAATATATATATATATATATTCTCACGCATCTATGCACAGTGGTCTGTTCTGGTTTAAGATCCCAGATCACCAGTTAATTATGCATACAACAACATATTAAAGCAAAATTATTGTAAAGGATGATTATTAAACTATATTAACAAAAATAACAGCAAGCAAAAGAAAGCGGGTAAAAAAACATTTTGTGCGCGATAATGAAAGGATGATGCCGCGCACACGGTTAATGTTGGGCCAATTAATAATTTGTTCAAAGAATGGTTAAAGCGAAAGCGACAACAGCTGCTGCTTACAAAGAATCTCGAGCCCTTGAAGGACTGTGTGCACGAGCATCGCACTAGTTTCGTTTCCAGGCATGGTTTCTTCGAGTGAGGAAACAGCACAGGAGCTTTTAAACACTCGCGCGCATCAAATCATCTGTGCGCGCGACACTAAAGCCCTCGTCAGTGAGTGAGGAAAGCCTGTCTCACCGTGCGCGTGATCCTCTCATTCGTTATTCACCTGCTTTCTCATGCTCGCGCGAAAAGCTGTTTTTGTCAGTCGTGCTGCTTCTCGATTCTACGATCACATTTATACGCATACAGACAAACGGTCATAAACTAAACAGTCTAATCTGTAGTGACGACGAGCCAGCACTGGCAATTTAAAAATGAGTTTCAGCCAGCCAAAGTGGCTAGTGAGAGTGGCTGTCTAACCTGCCACAACCAAAATCTACCCGCATTTGGCGGGTGTTAATGTAAAGCCCTGGTGGTAATAGTAAGAAATATTGCATTGTTCAATTGTGATTTAATTGTTGTGAAATTTTTACAAATTTTTGTTGTGATATTTTCATGATAATTGTTACGTCCTTTTAGATGTTAATATTAAACTAAGGGTATTTGACATAACATATAATAGTTTCGTGTGTGTCACAAATGGAGGGAGAAAAAACCCCACAGAAAACCAAATATCACTGCAATTA
Organism: Danio kyathit; assembly: GCA_903798195.1. NCBI lineage: Eukaryota > Metazoa > Chordata > Actinopteri > Cypriniformes > Danionidae > Danio > Danio kyathit. The sequence goes on along the minus strand of LR812523.1, from coordinate 81,050,851 downwards.
TTTATTGCCCATACTTCCAGTGAAATCAGTGAAAATATATTATACCGTGAAAAAAATATTTACAATAAATTACCTGTTGGAGAGGAGGTAGATGGAGGTGCTTAAGTCAAAGAAATAAATATAACAAAACACATTAACTGTATTAAACAACTAAACTAAATATGAAAAGAAAAGCATGAAAAGAAACATCTTCAATGTACCAAACGTCTTAACTAAACTACTCTAAATAAAAATAAAACATACACAAAACAGCACCCTCTCCTAAACCTAATGGAAATAATACATGAAGGATCCTGAGTGTTTGTATATGTATATCGCGCGACTTACTCACTCCTACACCTTCTCCGAGGTATCACTCAAAAGCATCAGTTAACTGTACAAGTTCACAAGCAAACATATTGCAATTTCAAATCTCACAAGACTTTAGACAAGAGCACTAAATCACCAGCAAAGGAAACGCATTCTCTCAGACTAGTCCTCGCAAGAGAGACTGTCCTCATCGAGACCCACAGAAAGAGTGAGAGCGAGATAGAGAGAGAGATCGCCATTGCAGTTTGGGCTCGGCTTTTAAACGCTACGCTGACCAGCGATTGGTAGCGCGAATCCAGCGTCAGCAGCCTACGTCATCAGCATGAAATGCGGATCCTCCAATGCCGTTCGTACCTGTAACACACGCGTAAACGACACACCCACATACAAACAAACACACACACACATAGACCCAAAATACGTTCTGCAAGCGAACGTAACAATAATTAATACAGTCTTTATAGTAATTATTAATAATGTGTTGATAATGACTCTGTGCATTAATGTTGGTCACACTTTATTGTAATGTACAATTCACTCTATTAACAAACCATTAGCTAAAATATTTAACCCAATAAAGTACCAATTTGCAGCTTATTAATAGTTATTAAGGTAGTAGTTGGGTTTAGGTATCGGGTAGGATTAGGGATGTAAAATAAGATCATACTTTATAAGTGCTAATAAACAGTTAAGATCTTAATAATAAGCCAGTGGTAAATGGTGTGAATTTACTTTAACTAAAGTGGACTCATAATGTTTATTCTCTGCTTATTTTAAGTGGTTTCATTTACTCATAAATTTGGTGGTGATGTTTTTTTTGTCCTCAGGCACGCAGTCTCTTCCTCCTCTTTCTGCGCTGGCGTATCATCAGTGTCGCTGGAACTATAATGATCAGGAGGACGTAAAGGCTGTGGATCAGGGCTTCGATGAGCACGACATCCCGTATGACTTCATCTGGCTGGACATTGAACATGCTGATGGAAAACGCTACTTCACCTGGGACCCCATCAAATTCCCCACACCCAAAGACATGCTGAGGGGGCTGATGGACAAGAGACGCAAGGTGTGTGTGTGTGTGTGTGTGTGTGTGTGTGTGTGTGTGTGTGTGTGTGTGTGTGTGTGTGTGTGTGTGTGTGTCTGTCTGTGTGAGTGATGGAAAATTAAGCCCTGTGGGTTATACAACTAAAAACTGCATTTATTTGATTAAAAAAGGAGTTTTGGGCAAACATGAATCACAATTAATTGTAATTTGTACATAATATATATGTGTGTGTTTATTGTATATATTTATTATGTATATACAGGGAGTGCAGAATTATTAGGCAAGTTGTATTTTTGAGGATTAATTTTATTATTGAACAACAACCATGTTCTCAATAAACCCAAAAAACTCAATATCAAAGCTGAATATTTTTGGAAGTAGTTTTTAGTTTGAGCTATTTTAGGAGGATATCTGTGTGTGCAGGTGACTATTACTGTGCAGAATTATTAGGCAACTTAACAAAAAACAAATATATACCCATTTCAATGATTTATTTTCACCAGTGAAACCAATATAACATCTCAACATTCACAAATATACATTTCTGACATTCAAAAACAAAACAAAAACAAATCAGTGACCAATATAGCCACCTTTCTTTGCAAGGACACTCAAAAGCCTGCCATCCATGGATTCTGTCAGTGTTTTGATCTGTTCACCATCAACATTGCGTGCAGCAGCAACCACAGCCTCCCAGACACTGTTCAGAGAGGTGTACTGTTTTCCCTCCTTGTAAATCTCACATTTGATGATGGACCACAGGTTCTCTATGGGGTTCAGGTCAGGTGAACAAGGAGGCCATGTCATTAGTTTTTCTTCTTTTAGACCCTTTCTTGCCAGCCACGCTGTGGAGTACTTGGACGCGTGTGATGGAGCATTGTCCTGCATGAAAATCATGTTTTTCTTAAAGGATGCAGACTTCTTCCTGTACCACTGCTTGAAGGTGTCTTCCAGAAACTGGCAGTAGGACTGGGAGTTGAGCTTGACTCCATCCTCAACCCGAAAAGGCCCCACAAGCTTATCTTTGATGATACCAGCCCAAACCAGTACTCCACCTCCACCTTGCTGGCGTCTGAGTCGGACTGGAGCTCTCTGCCCTTTACCGATCCAGCCACGGGCCCATCAAGACTCACTCTCATTTCATCAGTCCATAAAACCTTAGAAAAATCAGTCTTGAGATATTTCTTGGCCGAGTCTTGACGTTTCAGCTTGTGTGTCTTGTTCAGTGGTGGTCGTTTTTCAGCCTTTCTTACCTTGGCCATGTCTCTGAGTATTGCACACCTTGTGCTTTTGGGCACTCCAGTGATGTTGCAGCTCTGAAATATGGCAAAACTGGTGGCAAGTGGCATCTTGGCAGCTGCACGCTTGACTTTTCTCAGTTCATGGGCAGTTATTTTGCGCCTTGGTTTTTGGTTTGGTTTTTTCCACACGCTTCTTGCGACCCTGTTGACTATTTTGAATGAAACGCTTGATTGTTCGATGATCACGCTTCAGAAGCTTGCCAATTTTAAGAGTGCTGCATCCCTCTGCAAGATATCTCACTATTTTGGACTTTTCGGAGCCTGTCAAGTCCTTCTTTTGACCCATTTTTCCAAATGAAAGGAAGTTGCCTAATAATTATGCACACCTGATATAGGGTGTTGATGTCATTAGACCACACCCCTTCTCATTACAGAGATGCACATCACCTAATATGCTTAATTGGTAGTAGGCTTTCGAGCCTATACAGCTTGGAGTAAGACAACATCCATAAAGAGGATGATGTGCTCAACACTAATTTGCCTTATAATTCTGCACTCCCTGTATAAACACACATTCATGCATATGTTTGAGAATGTTATATTTATATTTAAATATCTTTGTAAGTATTTGTTTTGTATAGTTTTATTTTAATTGTGTGAGTGTATGCATGTGTGTATATATACGCACACTTATATTACACTTTTATATTATTCTTTTGGATGCAATTTTAATCTTTGCTCAGCACACAAAAAAGGCAAAGTTGTGTAAAAGTATTTTATTTTAAAATGTTCTTTATTCCTGTAATTGGAAGCTGAAATTTCAGCATTGCTACACCAGTCTGCAGTGTCACATGATCGATTAAAACATTCTAATATGATGATTTGACGCTGAAAAAACAACTACTATTATTATTTATAGTATGAGGAATGTTGATCACAGCTTAATGGGAACATTACATATAGAGTGTGTGTGTAAACTGTGATTTAATACCTTTTAAATGTTGGGATGAGGAAGGTGTGGAAATTTTTTTTTTTTTAAATTTGATTACTATTCATCAAGGGTGCATTAAAACGATCCAAAGAGACTGTAAAGTAGACATTTATAATTTCTGTTTCAAATAAATGCAATTGTTTGGACTTTTCTGTTTACTTCAGCATTGTTAAATTACATTTTAAAATAAATTAGAAGCATTATTAATAAATGATGCAAATTATGGTTTACCAAATCATCAAATCAGACCTTCTGAAGGATCATGTGACACTAGTACTGAAGTAATGTGCAAAATTCAAGTTAAATAATAATAAAAATCACTACAAATCTCTCAATATTACTTTATCTACCTGTAGTCATGTAATGTTTTTCAAGCATTTGATAATATGTGATATCTAAGGTGATGCAATATTTATTTATATTCATGATGCATCCAATGTTGTGCATCTCTTATATTTTATAATCATTTTATAATATCAAAAACCAAGTCCCACTTTTTGTTTTGCTCTTTTTAATTTAATTTATGCACGATGACACTTTTTGCATTATATTTCAGCATTTAAATAAAATTAATCACATTTTCCAACTTAAAGATTGCAAATAATCCATGTTCTCGATGTAACGCAATGCCCAAAATCCATCTTTTGGATGAGATGTTAAGCCGAGGTCCTGACTCTCTGCACTTATCGTAAAGAGTAGGGGTATGACCCCAGTGTCCTGGCCAAATTCTCTTCCATTGGCCCCTTAAACCTGGTTTATACTTCTGCGTCAAGTGATCGGCGTGACCCACGGTGCAAGCCTCGCGCGTAGCCGTGCATTTATACTTCTGCGTGCTCTTTCTGTTGCTCTGCAATAACACTTTTGAAACGCTAGCTGGCTGTAGGTGTTTATGTTCCTCTGTGTCGAGTTTCTTCACTGGTGTTTGTTTTTTCTGAATGCTTCCTTAATGTACAAGTGGGTCAAATTTGCTCATTTTGAGGCGGGAACCGGCGGACGTGCAGCTACTTTAATCAAAAGGCAAAAACTCCTTCACGGGATTCCACTCTTGTAAACACTTGCTGCATCACGCTCGCGAGGCTCTCACCTCCGCCCACATTTTTTTGAGAGGTGCGCGTCAACGTCGCCGACGGCCCATGGCGAGGGCTATGCGTCCACGCGTAGGCTGCGCCATAGCATACGCGTGCACTTGACGCAGAAGTATAAATCAGTCTTTACCCATCATGGCTTGGTCACTGTTTCTCCACTCCACCAATAGCTGGTGTGTGGTGAACGCACTGGCGCCGTTGTCCTGTGGCTGCCGTCGCATCATCCAAGTGGATGCTGCACACTGGTGGTGGTGTGGAGAGACTGACTGAAGCGCTTGGGTGTATAACCATACACAATAAATGTGCTATAAATACACATAACATTACAATACAGTACATTACAAAATCATTGAGATATTCACCCCGATTACTCTAATATATCATTGTGCGTATGAATTTTATTGTTACCAAATCAGCTGTTTTATATAGTGTAAAACATCCAAGCCTTCACTATATCACCCTGCATAAATTGTTGTATTCCATCTGATGACGTTGTGTTTGTGTCCTCAGCTAGTGGCCATTGTAGATCCTCACATTAGGGTGGACAGTGGCTACAGGATTCACAACGAGATCCGCTCCAAGAACTTCTATGTCAAGAACAAAGATGGAGGAGACTATGAGGGCTGGTGTTGGCCAGGTGTGTACATTTAGTCATTTAGCTAACACTTGTTTTTTAGCGATTCAACAAAATGAAATGGTAAGGAACAGAGAATTAAGTGCTAGAGTAAGGAGGGGGGGGGGATGGGATGTTTTTATTTTTATATAGAGAGATTAGTGTTGCTACAGGTGGTTTGTCAAGCCCACTCACCTCTGTGAAGCTCACTTCATAAATGCACAATGTATTTCTTTTGAGCTATTGAGTGATTGTAAGAAAGTGTCTGGTCCAAAACTGGTGCAAGTTAAAGAGATGAAAGAGTGTGTTTTCTACAGGTGGTTTGTCAAGCCTACTCACCAGAGTGAGGCGCACTCAGAATTCCATAATGTTTTGAGGCTGTCGTGGTGTGGTATCTGCTCACCTGTTCATCATCAATGTGAAACTGCTGAAACGCTCTGTTTTCTTCTGAAGGTAATTCAGGCTATCCTGACTTCACTAACCCGGAGATGAGAGCGTGGTGGGCCAGCATGTTTGCCTATGACCAGTATGAGGTTTGATTTTTAATTAGATTATTTACCATTAAATTGTCAATGTTATGGTAATTTGTGTTTTGTTTTTATCGTTTGCTATCATGTTGTGATTGTGATGCATTGTGGGAGACCCTCGAAAACAAGATGGTACATCTCAAGGGGTTAATCCCAATAAATAAAACGTAAACAAAGGCTGCTCTCACCATAAAACATATTTTATTAGCATGTGAAAGTACCATTAGACAAGATTTTTATACTGAAAACATGTTTTTTAGTGCGTACTCACACTTTGCTATCTGAACCGTGCCCGGGTGCGTTTCCTGGTCCGTTTAACAAGTGTGAGTGCTCCGAATCGGGCCCAGGCCTGGTTCAGTTAGCCGGCCCTGGCCCGGTTGGAGGAGGTGTGCCAGAGTGCAGTTCGGTTTGGGCGCTGTATGCTTGTAGTGTGAGTGCAAAGCGTGCCTGAGCATGAAACTGAAGACGTGACGTCACTTGAGTCACTTAAGTCACTTAAGTGACTGATTCATATAGATTTATTAATCATTCTTACTTTTCAATGAACACGAACTGTCATTGTTTATTAAAGACACAAACCCCTGGCTGCACATTCAGCAAACCTCCTAATATCTGCAGCACGAGGACTTTGTTCATTTATGAGCGTCAAAATTGGTGGATCTGTTCGGCAAAATATTTGACTGTGTGTGTCGCTGCATCCCAAACGATTCAAATAATACAAAAATATAAAACTAAAGCAGTTTCCCAGTGATGGGTTGTGGCTGGAAGGGCATCCGCTGCGTAAAAAACGTGCTGGATAAGTTGGCGGTTTATTCCGCTGTGACGACCCCGGATTAATAAAAGGACTAAGCCGAAAAAAAAATGAATGAATGAATAACTAAAGCAATGTCCACTGTGCTGAGTTAGAGCGCTTCTCTTCCTGTTAAGCCTCATTCACACTACAAGCGATTCGCAGCAGCAAAGTGACAAGCGGCCATTCATTTCAACGAAGAGCGAGCGACTTCTGGCGACCTCAGTCTATGCGAGCGACAGCGACCGTTGGCAACGAGGTGGGCGTGTCGAGCGACACAACAAAGTTGAGAATCATTCAACTTTATGCAAATGAAGAGCGACTTTCTTGAGTGACAGCCAATAGGAGCACCAGTAGAGCTCATGTGATGCTCGCTCAGAACCCGGTTGTATTCGTGCTGTATATACCTAGACAGAACTGCGTTTGCAGCAGGTCGCCGCCCAGAGCGACAGGCAGGTACAAAGTCGCTACTAGTCTGAAGGAGGCAGAACAGTCGCATCATCAATGACGTAAGCGTGCTCCAGCTCGGAAGATAAATTCCAATGTGAGTGTAGGCTAAGGGGGGGAGGACAAGCTTGCTTTGTCATGGTTCAAGGCAACTGTGCCTAGTGTTATTTAATCATAATCCTAAAATACATCCTAATATACAGTTCCATTAAAACAGTAATTTAAAAATGCAATGTGCACCCTCTGTCCTCTGTTATACCAACCAATGCAGTTATCTTATTCTTTTAACCGCATCATGGGACCCTATGTCTTCTGCCAAAATTCATCCGCTCATACTACAAAAACAACACGCGTGAAGAATCAGATAAAATCTTGTTGGCTTGTTGAATTATGCACTCAAAGATGTCTTGCAGCGAACCAAGTGTCTCAATTCTTGTAATTTTTCTTTCCACTCTCATCAAGTGATTTACTTGGGTCCTGTTAGATTTCCAAACCACAATAATTCCATAATTCCATGAATGTTTGTGTATCAGCTCTTATTGCAATATGAAGTTCTGATCATGTCATGTTTTTATGTATATTGATCTTGCCTAGAAATAGCCATAAGTTGCTGATGTGGCAAATAAAGCTTTATTAAAAGTTCATTAAAAAAATTTTTTATGCAGGGCTCTATGGAGAATGAGTACATCTGGAATGACATGAACGAGCCGTCTGTGTTTAATGGTCCTGAGGTGACCATGCACAAAGATGCTGTTCATGGTGTCTGGGAGCACAGAGACGTACACAACATTTATGGCCTCTATGTGGTAAGAGAATCTTTCCTACCATTTTAAAGTTAAAAGTGCAGTATGTAAGTTTGAACTAGGTGTTGCATTCCTGGATCAAAACAAACGCAAGCGCAGGTTGCCAGATTGAGGACCAAGAAAGCAACAGCACCCAGTTTTTGTTCTAACCAACACCTCGAATTGATATATTAGAACCAGCTTCTATTTCTCACAGCTGAACAACAGAAAACTGACAAGGATCACCTCAGCTACACCTCATGAGCTTTATTCAGTGTTAAATGCTAATAATGTGAGTTTGAATGCCATTCTACATGACATTTATTGCCATATACTGAAAGCAGCAGCATATAGTTCACCTCAGATCTATAAAATAAAATAAACCATTTTAAATTCAACTTCAGAACTGGGACTTAAAATAAAACACATATCAGTGATTCAGCATCTACATTTAATAATGTTAAAGAGGTTTAACATGTATTAACTAGATTATAAACCTTACCATTTTGCTGAGGTGCAGTGAGTGCACTATTCTGTGCTTCTGAATGGCTGCATTTAAATTTCTGTCGTGTTTCGTCTGGTGCAAACAGCCAAATTGCTTATCACTGCGTATTACGTCATGTAGTGTGTTAGGACACACGGTTACAATGTAACGTGCTCACCTAATGTTTACGCTCGTAATATTTATATAATTTGCTAATTAATAGCCTCATGTGGGACTCTGAATCTGCGTCTCATTTCAGAGTCTGCTACTGTCCACCGGAGGTCGCATTTCGTCATTAGCGCATGCTTTCAGAGCCTTTCTGAATGAATGAGTGAAATACGCTGTTTTCCAGCAAGGCAACTCGGGGTGCTGAAATATAATTGGCTAAACTGGCATTGGGCGGGTTAAATGACCAAAACAAAGACAGCCGTTCTGGCACGGAAAACACATTTTCAAAGCAGAATAGCTGACTACAGCATTGTTTTTCAGATAAACAAGATGTTCACTTAGCATGTTTCTAAAATATCTGTAAACATATTATGTTATTTTTATGCTTTAGCAAAGTCAAAAACTTCCATTCATTCATTTTCTTTTTCAGCTTAGTCCCTTTATTAATCTGGGGTCGCCACAGCGGAATGAACCGCCAACTTATCCAGCAAAACTGGAATTTCTAAAAACTGCATGTTCTATGCAGCGGGTGCCCTTCCAGCTGCAACCCATCACTGGGAAACACTCATACACACCCATTCACACACATACACTACGAACAATTTTAGCCTACCCAATTCACCTGTACCACGTCTTTGGACTTGTTGGGGAAACCGGAGCACCTGGAGGAAAACCACACGAACGTGGGGAGAACATGCAAACTCCACACAGAAATCCCAACTGACCCAGCCGAGGCTCGAACCAGCGACCTTCTTGCTGTGAGGCGACAGCACTACCTACTGCGCCACCGCGTCGCCAACTTACATACAGCACCTTTAAAATAATATGAAAATGCACTGAAAAAAAAAGGGAGCAGTTCTTGCACTCAAGTGGTTCTAAACTTTGATTTTTTTTTTCTTTTGTTGGACATTTGTTGAACAACTGGTAATGTATTCTAAAGAATGTTAAAAGCAACCAATGACATCCATAGTAGAAACAAAGTACTATAGAAGTCATTTTTCCGACGTTCTTCAAAATATCTTCCTTTGTGTTCAACAGAAGAAAGAAACCGGTTTGAAACAGGTGGACGGGGATTAAATTAAACTTGAAATTTAATTAAAAAGAATTTTCATTTTTGGGTGAACTATCCCTTTAAGGAGCAATGCGTTGTTTATTCTAAAAAGTTTCTGCATCCACATTGCTTTTCTTAAACACTTCATTCATTTACATGCATTTAGAAGAGACTTTTTTCAAAACTGACATAAATTGCTTATGGTTATACAAGACCAGCATCAAGCGATCTCTTATAGCAAATCCCAACAATCTAATAAATTTTCTATGGACTAAATCAAGCCCTGCCTAACATTTGATCTTGTTTCAAAAGCTTTTTAACTGGAATGTCAAAATAGGGAGGACAATATTCTGCCTACTTTAAAGGACAGAGCGTGAATCTGAGTCTAATGTTGATCTTCTCAACTATATTTTTGTATTACCAGCAAAAGGCGACATCTGAAGGCCTGATTCAGCGTTCTGGAGGAGTGGAGAGACCTTTCGTTCTGACCAGAGCATTTTTTGCTGGATCTCAGCGTTATGGTGAGAGCCGTGTGATTACATTTATTTATTTAATTCAATTACAGTACCTGAATAATGTTAGACTTGGAAAACGATTAAACACTGTTTGTTTCAATTTTAAGTATAGTTATCCATGCTTTTAATTTGTTTATTATATTTTATGCAGATGCACTCTCCTATAGAGTTCGATCTAAAATTATGAATTCTTTCCTAATAGAGATATTCAAGTCATCTAGGGAAATTGTATTTGTAATGCAATATGTATATTGCACAATAAGGAAACATCGCAATGTTAGCTTTTTCCAGTATCGTGCAGCCCTAATTTGGTGGCGATTTCTGTCTGTGTGTGTGGCTCAGGTGCGGTGTGGACGGGAGATAATGCTGCTGAATGGGGTCATCTGAAGATCTCCATCCCCATGTGCTTGAGTCTGGGCTTAGTGGGCATCTCTTTCTGTGGAGGTCAGCTATTTCCTCATCTGTAACCATAAAGTGCTTGCTTATTTTTTAATTAGGTTGGATTTTTTTCTAAATATTTTGTTTTTAATTTTGAAAAAAAAAAAAAATTATTTATGTTTTTATTTCATTTAATTGTTTTATTTATTTATATTATATATTGTTCTATTCATTTAATATATTTATTTTTTTCTTTATATATATATTTTCTTTATTTCATTTATTTATTTTTATGTTATATTATTTTATATTTTTATATTTGTATATATTTTAAGTTTTTTTTATTTATTGATCTATTTCATATATTTTTTATTATTTATTTAATTATATTATTTTATTTAGTTTATTTCTTTTTTATATACATGTATTTTATTATATTATATATCTTTACATTTTTTATTGATCTATTTCACATTTTTTATCATTTATTTAATATACATTTTTTATTTATATTTTATTTTAAATTTATTTTATTCATTTGATATATTTTATTTATATTATATATTTTTACATTTATTTATGTTTCTTTTTTTATTTAATAAATATTTTTATTTATATTTTATTTATTTCATGTTTATTTATTTATTTATTTTATATATTGTATTCATTTTATATATTGTATTTTTTATTTATTTTATTTTTAATTTTATATATTTATTTTTTATTTATTTATTTTATACATTTTATGTATTTTTACATTTTTTGTTTATCCATTTCATATATTTTTATTATTTATTTTTGTATTTTTTATTATTTATTTATTTTTTAATATATTTTATTGGTTTATTTATATATATTTTTTCATGAACGCATTAATAGACTCAATATTTCTTCTCTCTTTTTTATGCAAAATGAGCATGTGAACAAAATTTTACTGAATTATCTGCAGAAATTTTAATTCTGTTCAAGTCCAGAAACACAGATTGAAACAAACATTTCAGTCAATTGCATCTTTAAAAATCACATGCTGTTTTTTTTTCTTTCTCAGCCGATGTTGGCGGTTTCTTTAAACATCCCAGTTCTGAGCTGTTGGTGCGATGGTATCAGGCTGGAGCTTATCAGCCGTTTTTCCGTGCACATGCTCACATAGACACACCGCGCAGGGAGCCTTGGCTGTTCGGCCCAGAAAACACTGCCCTTATCAGGGAGGCGGTGCGCCAGCGATATGCCCTCCTGCCATACTGGTACCAGCTATTCTACAACGCACACAACACTGGGCAGCCTGTTATGAGGTGAGACAACACACGGACAACTGACAGGAACAAAAATGCTTTGAAAATGAACCCAAATGATCCTAAATTCAAGCTATAGGGGCAAACGTGTTCCTTCACGCTTAAAAAAAAAAAAAAAAATTTTTTTTTCTTGATTAAAGTGAAAATTTTGGCATCACTTTTAGATCTGCTTACATTTAGAAGTTCAGCCATGAGCCTTGTAGCCAATCACATGTTGTGTTTGTGTTGCATTTACTAATGCATTAGCCAATCAGAGCCATTTAGAGTTTTGATAGTGATGAATACAAATACTTTTGTTTGGGGCACAAGCTCACTGGCTGAGTTCTGACATCATTAACTAAATTGCATATATACACTTACTGGCCAGTTTATTAGGCACACCTTACTAGTACCTGGTTGGACCTCCTTTTGCCTTCAGAACTGCCTTAATCCTTCGTGGCGTAGATTCAACAAGCTACTGGAAATATTCCTCAGAGATTTTGCTCCATATTGACAGGATAGCATCACACAGTTTCTGCAGATTTGTCGGCTGCACATCCATGATGCGAATCTCCTGTTCCACCACATCCCAAAGGTGCTTTATTGGATTGAGATCTGGTGACTGTGGAGGCCATTTGAGTACAGTGAACTCATTGTCATGTTCAAGAAACCAGTCTGAGATGATTGGGGGGATCCATGCTTAATGTTGACGCCAAATTCTGACCCGACCATCCGAATGTCGCAGCAGAAATCGAGACTCATCAGACAAGGCAACGTTTTTCTCAATCTTCTATTGTCCAGTTTTGGTGAGCCTGTGTGAATTGTAGCCTCAGTTTCCTGTTCTTAGCTGACAGGAGTGGCACCCGGTGTGGTCTTCTGCTGCTGTAGCTCATCCGCCTCAAGGTTGGACGTGTTGTGTGTTCAGAGATGCTCTTCTGCAGACCTCGATTGTAACGAGGGATTATTTGAGTTACTGTTGCCTTTCTATCAGCCCTAACCAGTCTGGCCATTCTCCTCTGACCTCTGGCATCAACAAGGGATTTGCGCCCACAGAACTGCCGCTCACAGGATATTTCCTCTTTTTCAGACCATTCTCTGTAAACCCTAGAGATGGTTGTGCGTGAAAATCCCAGTAGATCAGCAGTTTCTGAAATACTCAGACCAGCCCGTCTGGCACCTACAACCATGCCACGTTCAAAGTCACTTAAATCACCTTTCTTCCCCATTCTGATGCTCAGTTTGAACTGCAGCAGATCGTCTTGACCATGTCTACATGCCTAAATGAATTGAGTTGCTGCCATGTGATTGGCTGATTAGAAATTTGCGTTAATGAGCACTTGGACAGGTGTACCTAATAAAGTGGCCGGTGAGTGTATATTAAATGCAATGAAAATGAACAAAATTGACCCCTAAAATCAAGCTATTGGGCCAAACATGTGCCTTCACAGTTATATAATACTTAAATGTTTTAAACTGTTAATTGAAGCATCATATAATTAATTGTGGGTTCATGGTGGCGCAGTGGGTAGCTCGATCGCCTCACATTATGAAGGTCACTGGTTCGAACCTCGGTTGGATCAGTTGGCATTTTCTGTGTGCATGTTCTCCCCGTGTGTTTGCTCCGGTTTCCCCCACAGTCCAAACACATGCGCTATAGGAGAATTGGGTAAGCTAAGTTGTCTGTAGTCTATGAGTGTGAATGGGTGTGTGGGTGTTTCCCAGTGATGGGTTGCAGCTGGAAGGGCATCCGCTGTGTAAAACATATGCTGGATAAGTTGGCGGTTCATTCCATTGTGGCGACCTCAGATTAATAAAGGGACTAAGCCGAAAAGAAAGAAAGAAAGAAATGAATATAATTAGTTGTCACTCTTTTCTTAGACCTCTATGGGTAGAATATCCTGCCGATGTCATCACTTTCACAATTGAGGATGAATACTTGATTGGTGAGGGTTTTTTAAATATATATTATGTCTTTTATAATTAGCCCTAGTAAATGTCATAGATAAGTCTAAAACAAGTTAATTTCTCATGATAGGGAAGGATTTGCTGGTGCACCCGGTCACTGATGAGGGCGCCACTGGTGTTACTGCATATCTGCCCGGGAAAGGCGAGGTGATGTGTTTATTATCTTTGAACCTTGGGGCATCTGGAATTGATTTTTATTTCTTCCAAGACTCTCTGAACGTCCCCTGGGTTGCTCTTGTAGGTCTGGTATGACGTTCACTCTCTCCAGAAGCATGATGGGGATCAGAGCCTCTACATTCCTGTCACCATGAGCTCTGTAAGTCCTCCTGTTTATTTCACGTTTTGATCTTTTATTTTGAAATATTGCATTGTAAAGTATGGGCCAATACAGAAATAGATCACCATTGCTACCACCCAGAAGACTTTAGTAGCTGAATAGTCCACATTTTTATATATACAGCTGAAGTCAGAATTATTAGCCCCCCTGTATATTTTATTCCCCAATTTCTGATTAACAGAAAGAAGATTTTCTCAACGCATTTCTAAACATAATAGTTTTAATAACTGATTTATTTTATCTTTGCCATGATGACAGCACACAATATTTGACTCGATATTTTTCAAGACACTTCTATACAGCTTAAAGTGACATTTAAAGACTTAACTAGGTTAATTAGGTTAAAGTTAGGTTAATTAGGCAAGTCATTGTATAACAGTGGTTTGTTCTGTTGACAATTGAAAACAAATATTGCTTATGGGGGCTAATAATATTGACCTTAAAATTGTTTTAAAAATATTAAAACTGCTTTTATTCTAGCCGAAATAAAACAAATAAAGACATTCTCCTGAAGAAAAAATAATATAGGAAATGCTGTGAAAAATTCCTTGCTCTGTTATGCCTCGTTCACACTAGCAGCGACTTTGTAGCTGACTGTCACTCTGGATGGCGATCTGCTGCAAACGCAGGTCTGTAGCACGGAGAATACAACCGACCTCTGAGCGAGGTGAGAGACGATCACGTGAGCTCTACTGGTGCTCCTATTGGCTGTCGCAAAAGAAAGTCCCTCTTCATTTGCATAAAGTTGAAGCATTCTCAACTTTGTTGTGTTGCTCGACACGCCCACCTGGTCGCAAACAGTCACTGTCGCTCGCATAGACCGAGATCGCCGGAAGTTGCTCACTTTCCATTGAAATGAACGGTTGCTTGTAGTGTGAATGAGGCTTAAAACATAATTTGGGGAATATTTAGAAAAAAATAATTTAAAAGGGGGTGAATAATTCTGACTTCAACTGTATATATACAGAATTATTAACCCTCCTATTAGTGCTCAACTTTTTATAACTCGCAAAGTTTTTAGATCTGCAAAAAATAGAACCGATAGATGGAAAGCAAAATGAATGAGCACACTGAATAATATGGTGGTAACTCAGTGAAATGGCAATAGTTAATTTTTTGCAATGCAATTTTTTTTTTTTTATGAATCTTTTTTTATTTTATTTTGTTTTTATAATTTTTGTTAAAAATATAAAATCTCTTATTTTTTTTTAAATACAGTGTACATCATTTTGGTCCTTAATAGGACAATAGTTTATTTTTTATTTTTTGCAAAACATTTTATTTTCATTGACATCATTTTTTAAACTATTTAAAATACTTTGAATGTTTTATATTTTGTTACAGACATACAGTGTCATCCTGCAACTGTTTTGCAGCATATCAAATGTCCCAAACCCTATTTTAACTGTCCAAAATGGGGAAAAAATGTTGTTTTTACTCTCTGATAGTCAAAGCAAGTAAAAAAAAAAATCTATGTTACATTCAGGAAAAAGTGTTTTATGTAAATTGGGACCACGAGTCCACATATATGGACATCATTTTTCTCTAAAAGTTCATCATATCAAAAGATGATACTTAGATTTTTATTCTAATTAGGTTCCAATAAGCCCAAATAGCAAAGAGAAATAAAAAATGCATGTAAAAACACCTTGGGCCTTAAGAGGATAGCCACTTAAGAGCTGAAAATGTGCTGTCCACGTATGTGGACACTCAAGCCCAAGGAGGATAAACTTTTTAAAAAATGTGCAATTGTTTATTTGTAAATGACTATGTACTTAATTTTTCTCTAAAATTAACTATTTGATTGAATATTAAAGAAACAAAACTAACTCCATAATAATAATGACTTTAAAATAGTAAAAAAATAACTGCTTTTATTCTAGCCGAAATAAAACAAATTAGACTTTCTCCAGAAGAAAAAGTAATATAGGAAATGCTGTGAAAAAATTCCATAAACATCGTTTGGGAAATATTTGAAAAAAAGAAAAAAAATTCACAGGACTACAAATATAATCAATAATATACATGCAGACAGTATAATGCACTTTTATCATAGTGTGGTTCAAAAACACTATAGTATCTACTAGGGATGCAACAATACAGTTAGCTTACGGTTCAATACATACCTCGGTTTTTTAACACGGTTTTCGGTTCGGTTCGGTTCTGATGGCTTAACACATAAGTGTTTTTTTTATTGTTATTCTATGCTTAGGCAATAGGAACAGTAAGAAAGAGAAAAAAATTAAAACGATTTATTGCAATACTCCTGTATTTTACTTCAAAGCCAAGAAAGGTACACTAGTTCCTAGTGTATTGTATAATAAAAAAAATTAACACTAAAATCTCACAGCTGCTGGTAGCCTAAGTACAAACTGGGCATTAAATATTAATTAAATCTTTTTAATAACTGCTTTCTTATTGTATGTAGTTTCAAATAAAATGATTACTCCAGACATTATTGCTTTTATTACTATTACCATTAAAAATAATAATAATAATAATAATAATAATAATAATAAAAACAAGAATAATTAATATTAGAGTGATTTCTGAAGGATCATGTGACTCTGAAGACTGGAGTAATGAAGCTGAAAATTCATCTATAAAATCACTGGAATAAATGATTCAATTAAATTATAAACTACTTTTGAACAGGATTTTTATAGTGCAATAACATTTTACAATTTTACAATGTGTGCTATATTTATGATGAAATAAATGCAGCCTTGGTGAGCAGGAGAAGCTTATTTTAAAATATTTAACAATCATACTTACCCCAAACTTTTGAGCAGTTGTGTATATATTTTATAAGCGAAAATATGCACTTTAATTTTGACACCCACAGACATAAATACAAATCAGAGAGGTCAGACTTTCTCATACAGAGCCTCATTTCAGTTGTAAAGTTTTGTAAAAATCTATTGAATTAATCTATTAAAGAAACGTTGGCTAGAATTATGCATATAGGCTTACATTACAAATAAATAGATGAACCGATCATCAGATCATGCATTAGATCATGAAGCAGATCAATGTTGATCTTTCTTTCGAGCTGTCAGTGCAGAAATGAACAAAACAACAGGCCTAATATAACATATTATAAGATTAAAATATGGAAAGATTAACAGTTGGTAACTTCGTTCAATCTACCTAACTGATAAACAGCTCTCGTTAATATTTCAGCATGCTTTCACTTTCGCATTAGACACGAAACGCACATTTACCGGTAGGAATGACATCCCGCCCTGCTCATCATTTGTATATATGGCTATTACACAATCGTAATACACTGTGGTATAGCCTGGGTCCTTAGTTCGTTAAATTGTTTTGTTTTCTCACTACAATCGATCTGCTCAATCGAGCAGAGACCACCTCATTCAGGCGATCTCGGAGCGATTGATTTGGCGCTGATTTGAGCGCGATTCCTGGACTCGCATATGCCAAACGAACCGCGCTAACGGGGGGAAAGAGACAGATTCCGAAACAAACGTCTATGTGTGAAAGCATCCTAAGATTGTATTTGAACGACATTGACAGACAGTCGCAGCCAAACTTTTGTGACAAGGCAGCAATCGGGCCAGTGACCATTCTGTACACTGGCCCGAGCGTCTCTCATGCTGGCCTCGGGCCATCGGGCAGTCCTTATTTTCGAGCCCTGTAGTGATTGAATATTTACTCGCGGGGAGGAGTTTCCTCATCTCAGCTCGTAAACTTACAGGGACACACAAACGGTCTATTCGGAGAGAAATAAAACGCACATAAATTATTTAAACGTAAAACCGGAAAAACCGCAATTCACAAGCGCGTATTGAACCGTGGATGTCGTACCGAACGGTTCAATATTGTATTGAGAATTGTGGCATCTCTAGTATCTACTATAAGTTACTACAGTATTGGGTGATTTAGTTGAGGTGATTTTTCAGCCCTTGCCTTGATGGATGGATTCATGTAGGAATATAATTAATTAATCTAAATTCATTTCAAAAACAGTTTTCTGTAATTGCTTCCTGTATCTTGTGTTTTCACTTCATCAAATGACAGAATCCTGCTTTTCTCTCCTTTCTCCTTCTCCTGTTCCAGATCCCAGTTTTCCAGCGAGGAGGATCCGTCATCTGCAGGAAAGAGCGTGTCAGGAGGTCTTCATCTTGTATGGAGAACGATCCCTACACACTCTATGTTGCTCTCAATTCTCAGGTAATCCCAGGATCTTTGTTTATATTTGCAAATGTAAGTAGAAGTAGTGAAGACTGCATCCCAAATCGCCTACTACTCGAGTATGTACTGCATTTGAATTTGAATGTACTACACGACCATTAGAAAAGTACTTTCTATATAGTATGATTTGAACTTGTAGGTTCTACATCCGGCATTTGTCATGGTCATGTGACCTACCTGCATTAGTTGTGTTGCTTAACTCTTGTTCATGAATTATCTCGCGTTGCATCATGGGATAGCGTAGCATTCATTAAATGTGCACTTCAGAATCTCGCCAGAAGTAGTAAGTCATCTGGGTACTTTTAGCATACTGTTTTTTTCAATACGTTAAATTCAGACGTACTACTCGGCTCGCATACTATATAGTATGGAAGTATGCGATTTCAGACGAGCCACTCTTGATCTGTGTGTTCTGCTGCAGGGTTTTGCTGAAGGAGAGCTGTACATCGATGACTTCCACACCTTCAACTATCAGAAATCCAAGCAGTTTATCCACCGGCGTCTGTCCTTCTCTAACAACAGCCTGACCTCCAGGTTAGTCAGGATTATTTGCCCTCCTGTGATTTTCTTTTTTAAATACTTCCCAAATGATGTTTAACAGATTGAGGAATTTTTTTTACAGTATTTCCTATAATATTTTTTCTTCTGGAGAAAGCCTTTGTTTTATTTCAGCTAGAATAAAAGCAGTTTTAATTTCAATATTATTAGCCAATATCAATATTATTTTTTCCTCAGAAAAATGAATAGAAAATGCTTGGAATGTACCTGCAATTCTGGATTTTGTGTGTGTGTGTAAATATTATCGAAATATTGTGGCTCACCCTATTTTACTATGTTGTACATTATCTACATTGTATTTCCAAGCAGACGCTACAGAATTGCACCCATCTTCATTCTTTTCCTCATCTATTTGTCTTCTCTCTTGCTTGGTTCATCAGAAATCTGGCTCCTGATGCTCAGTTTTCCACCGAGTCTTGGATAGAGAGGATTGTGGTCATTGGAGGCAGTCGACCGTCCTCAGTTTCTCTGATCAATGCAGGTCTGTTTCACTTTGCTCATCTAATAATATATACACAACCTTGTGGGCTCTTAAAGGGTCACGAAACACCAAAACACATTTTTTGAGCTGTTGACAGTCATATATGTGTCCCACGCTGCTATAAACACTATTAGGACACATATATTGCACTAAAAAGTGAAAATTGGTTGTTTTTGCGTTATTTTGAGCAAATTCGTTCTTCCGGTTTGAAACGAATTTTTGATGCTGCGTCACGGCCATGAGATACATAGGTGTAAATCGAGCCGGAGAGTGGCTGTCTGTCTTTTCTAGGACGTTCTTACGTATCTGAGTGTGCGGCATTAATTCATGAGATGACGTGCTTCAAACCAATCAGCGCGCTCTATTGTGTATGACGTGAAACTTCATTAATATGCATGATAGCTCCGGAGACTGTTTACCTGTTACACTGTTCAGACGACAGAAAGACGCCACGTTGTGTTGCCAAAACAAGTGAAAGTACAAGAATTTCAAGACAAGAGTCGTCGGTGTTATTAGTGTGTTGCAACGAAGGTTTTGTTTTCATTTTCCCTTTATGAGAGAACAGCTGGACTCACGCGTGGATTACAGTGCACGCGACAGAAACGCGTTTGTAAGCAACATTTTTACCCGAGAGCTTTTTCTCATCTGGAAATGGTGAAATCCGGATTTGCCGCTCATCTCCCTTTAATAAAAAGACACAGCTCCAGTTTGATTGTCTGTCTACAGATTTGGTAAGTGTTTGCAGTGGAGTGTACTTTGTTTAAATGCTGCTCTCCGATATAAACACAAACTATTCCCGTCGTGCAGGATTTTCGCCGCATTTTGTGACAGGATAGTCTATACACACACGGCTTTCTGACGCTACCTACCGAGTACATAAGTTACAGAGAAATGCGGAGGATTTTTTTCTCTTATTCGTCGTTTCAATCAGCCTCTGTGTGTTTGTTTTTCCTGTCAAACTTAGCGCGCGCCCAAATGTTAACTCCTCTCTATGCAAAATCTTATCCTCTTTCCCTCCCCCGACACTCCCTCACTCCCAGAGCTGGACACGCCCAACTTTCCTGACTTTTTTCAAAACAGAGGTGTGAAAACACCCTGCTGAGACAGGGGGTTTCGTGGCCCTTTAAAGTCTTAAAATCACTGAAATATGGTGTTGTAGGTCTTTTTTATTCATTTTCTTTTCGGCTAAGTCACTTTATTAATCAGGGGTCGCCACAGCAGAATGAACCGCCAACTGATCCAGCATATGTTTTACGCAGCGGATGCCCTTCCAGCTGCAACCCATCACTGGGAAACACCCATACATACTCATTCACACACATACACCACAGACAATTTAGCTTACCCAATTCCCCTATAGCGCATGTGTTTGAACTGTGGGGGAAACCGGAGCACCTGGAGGAAACCCACACCAACACGGGAAGAGCATGCAAACTCCACACAGAAATGCCAACTGACCCAGCCGAGGCTCGAACCAGCGACCTTTTTGCTGTGAGGCGATCGTGCTACCCACTGCGCCACCAGGCCCCCCCTTTAAATAATTTTAAACAGGTCTTAATTTTCTTTTGTTTATGTTAAGCCACCCAACAAACCATCTAAAAAAAGTTTAACAAAAGTTACATTTATTAACTCTTTTTACCAACATGGTTTAATTATCTTCCTTACAATAGCACTAGTTTAAAAGTTCTCTGTGTATTCATAGCTACCTGATGAGGACACTGACCTGGGCACGCTGTTGTGCATACATTTAGTTTTTTATCGTTTTAAAAAAGAAAAGTAGTTATATAAATATACTTTTTTCAGCATAAGGGTTTGTGTTTATTCATCTAAAATATGTGGTTAAGAAATAACTAGATTTTATTAAATGTTTAATTAATTAATTTTTCAATGACATAGGACTGCGAGGCGGAATCAAACTCGGGTCGCTGTGAGCACCGGAGTGCATGTGTCGACGCACTAACCACTATACCACTGGCACCGACTAGATTTGAATTTTAATGGGGCAAGTAAACATCTTTTCCACTGGCCATTAGAAAAAAATACTTAGCATTTTGCCCTGTATAAGGCTAAAATTTCATTTATAATGCTCTAAAAAAGGTCTTAAAGTCCCTATGAACCGGAAGCTGTGATCATTTTTATTTATTTATTTTTTTATAAATAAATAAAACAGTGGGTGTGGTTTGTTTTTTCTACTGCGAGCTGATTGGATGTAGTAAGTAGGCGTTTCCTTCAGAAAGATTGGGAAAGGGGTTTTAGAAGAGTTATTACAACCTAACAGACTCCTCCTGCTCAACATTTCTGTTTGTAGTCAAAACTGACAGCTGGAGGGGCGTGGTTAAATGTGTGTTAGCCTATAGCCTTAGACAGACGTCATTTAGGATTTAACTGAAAACAAACAGGAAGTGCATTTTCAGATTTCAACTACACATTACAAGGGCAAACTATTTTTTTTCTTTGACATGCACAGATATATCGTTAACCACAATACTAGCAAGGTGAGCTGACAAAATCAACATGGTTAGTTTTGATTTCATAGAGACGTTAAAGTCTTAAATTTGACATTGTGAAACCTGCAGAAACCCTGGCCTTATTACCCATTTTGACACCATCACTCTTTACTACTAGTTATAGCATGAAATCTGTATTAAAGAGGACCTGTTATGCCCCTTTTTACATGATCTAAAATAAATCTGATGTCCCTAGAGTGTTTAGTGAAGTTTCAGCTCAAAATAACCTATAAATAATGCTTTATAACCCTCTGAAACTGACTCTTTTAGGCTTTGATCGCACTTGTGCCATTTTGGTGACTGTCGCTTTAAATTCAAATGAGATTGTGCTCTTTTCAAAAGAGGGCGGAGCTACAAATGCCTGTGTGTCAGCATGGTGGCAGTTTCAAAAACAAGACAAACGTCCTATGCTAATGAGGGCGAGATGTTTATTATTATTATTAAATATCTGTCATTATTTAGCGTTGATTAGTGAATTATTGGTTGTTGGTGTAATATAGCCCTTTATAAATTGACAAATTATTAAGTTTATATAGTGTGTATATATAGAAATACTTATTAATAATACTTATTATTTTCATATGAAAAATTCTTTTGATGTTGTGTTTGGTCACCATTTTTAATTTTAAGGTCCTAGATTAACCAAACATTTTTTACCTAATTATTCATTTTCTCTCGGTTTAGTCCCTTTATTTATCAGGGATCGCCACAGCATAATGAACCACCAACTATTCCTGCATATGTTTTACGCAGCGGATACCCTTCTAGCTGGAACCCAGTACTGGGAAACACCCATACACTCACATTCATACACACTCACACTACGGCCAATTTATTTAATCCAATTCGCCATATAGCGCATGTGTTTGGACTGTGGGGGAAACCGGAGCACCCGGAGGAAACCCACACCAACATGGGGAGAACACTCCACACAGAAATACTAAGTTCACCAAAGTGAACCAGCGAGCTTCTTGCTGTGAGGCGACATTGCTAACCACTGAGCCAAAAAAAATTACAATTAACCTAATTATTGTTTGTTTTGTTTTTCAGATGGTGTGGAGTCAGCTTTAGAGTTTGAGTTTGACTCTAATCCTGCGGTGTTGACTGTCCGTAAGCCATCAGTCAGTGCAGCAGTGGACTGGACTGTTGTTTTGCGGTAAAACACAATCTTAACATGCAGCAGGAGGAAATACTGCACATAAAGAACACAGAAACAGAGAACGGGACCAGATCTGATGTTTTTAAGATGATGAGATCAGTGTGAATGCAGACTAATCGAGTTTGATTGAACAAACGAGACCAGAGGAGGGTTTAAATTAGCAGTTTTATAATTGGGTTAAGTTAAAACGGAAATATTAATAATATAGAGGATATTGATTAGAGCGTTTGAGTTAGGTTTTGTTTTTTGTTAGTATATTGCTTTTTTTTTTTTCTTGGCTCAGATTATTTTGGCAAAACAAACAAAAAAATTCATTTGTTTTTCCTTTTTCACTCGACAAGTGTTTTAATTAGAGCAAAATTATGAATAGTTCTAAGCTTCTTACAATTTTTCAAGCCGCAAGACATCCAGGCCTATTTATTGAGGCCACACTCACGGTTACGAAAAATCCATTAATTAACAGTTTCCTTATTTTTTCATTTACTGTTATGAACTGCATTATGGGACTTAGCTGTGTTTTTTGATGTTGAAAAATTGACTCTATAAAAAATATTGATTGACGTTTTAGTAGTTTGAAACCATATATTGCATAAGAAAGTGTGTATATATATATATATATATATATATATATATATAATATATAGACTTAATATATAATAATAAGTCTATAGTACAGTAATTTTACAGCTTAATTTACAACTCCAGTAAAGACTAATATATGACTTCAAACTATTAAAAATGTCAGTAGAAGTCACTTTTCAACATCAAAAGCTGTTTGTGGTCTCAAATGCAATTCAAGAGTATAAATAAATGAGGAAAAAACATGAATTACAAAATATGGGAAACTCTTCATTTAGATTTTTGTGTGTGTGTTCGAGGAATCAGCTAATCATGAGCTGATTAATACCCAAATCTTCTGATATAACCTGCCTTACTCATATATCCCTCCCAAATCTGAAGCGATAAGTCATATTTATGCATTATTACATACAATAAATATACTTTAGGACTAATTTCTTTATTGATACGAATTCCCATTTGGGGCTTCTTAAAAACAATCCAAATGAAAAGGAAATGATCAGTATTTCACATGGGTAACATTTCAGAATGTATTAACAGATGTGTGTTCTCATACATGTTTTTGCCTGTTAGAGCACAGCAGCCACCGATAAAGTATTTAGTGTAAATTTGTAAGAGTTTGATTAATAGTCAGGCTCAGAAACAGACTCTGGTAGAAGTAGAAACCACTAAACAAACTCCTGAAATACAGCCCGGGACTCTTACATATCAACACCGAGCAGATTTAAAGGGACAGTTCACCCAATAACTGAAAATCCTGTAGTCATTTACTCATCCTCCATATGTTCAAAACCTGGTTGAATGTTGGGAAAAGCAGCTATTTACTGCCTGTTATTTTGTTTTTACCATTGATGTCATTTGAATGATATATTGTATAAGAAATAATATATATATATATATATATATATATATATATTGAAATAAGTCCATAAAATAAGAGAATAAGTTCTTTCAGTTTATTACCTGAATTTTGTATCACTTAAACCCAGACAATATATCACTTCACACTATTAAAAATGTCAATAAAAGTCACTTTTCAAACTTTTTTTTATTTTTTTACCTTAAAACCTAAATGAATGTTGGGAAAAACTACTTATAATAATTTTTTCAGTTCCTACTATTGATGTCAATTGCTCCCTTTCCCCCCAACATTCTTCAGAATATCTTGTTTTGTGTTCAACAGAAGAAAGAAATTCATAAATCTTTACGAGCAACTGCGCGTGAGGAAATTAGGAAATTTTTGGGTGAACTATCTCTTTAAACGAAAGGATTCTGGCTGGAGTGGCTTTTACGAAAAGCAGCTGAGAGAAGGGAAGTCTGCAATGTGAAGAGGAAGCAGATGAGATGTTGTAATAAATGCCTGATGATTTTGGAAATAAAGACCGGATGGATCCACCACTGACTTTTATTTTTTAGGTTTGATTTAATAGATTTAAAACATTGCTATTATTGTTGAACGTCTGGACAAATCTTTAACAGGGTATATGCAGGACTCCTAAAAGTAATTTCAATACCTTTTTAAGACTTTTTAAAGACCTTCTGAGAATATTTTAAGACCTCGTCGCCACCAAGTTCTAGTCAGTATCAAACCTTTAACTTGATAAACAGTTGTAGTTAAATCAACGAAGCTCAACCATGCAACAGAACTGAGATAAAGTTGGAAGAAACAAAACCCTGTAATATTTATATTATTTGCTAATTAATAGCTTCATGTAGAACTCTGAATCTGCGTCTCATTTCAGAGTCTGCAACTGTCTACCGGAGGTCGCATTTCGGTCACGGACACATGCTTTGAGAGTCTTCCTGACTGAATGAATGAAATCTGCGGTTTTCCATCAATACAACCCGGGGTGCTGAAATATAATTGGCTAAACTGGCATTGGGCGGGTTAAAATAACCAAAACAAAGACAGTAATGCACATTTTCAAAGCAGGATATCTGACTTCAGCATTGTTTTTCAGATAAACAAGAATGTTCACTGAGCATGTTTCTTAAATATCAGAACTCATATGATGGTGTTTTTATGCTTTAGAAGAGTCAAAAACCTACGAACAGCACCTTTAACAGTAAGCAATTATCAGCCAATACAAATATGTGCGCCAACGTATTGTGCATCACTAACTACGTTTACACCAAAAGAGGCAAGAGCATCAAAGTTGCCAGAAGTCATTTATTTTCAATGGGAGCTGGCGACAAGGAGCAGCAGGGAGCGTCTTCACCGGTGTGGGCGTTGAGGAGAGTTAAAATCAAGTCAACCTTATGGTAATGAGCTGTGATTTGGTTCGGCTGCAAACAATCAGAATGTAGAAGTCCACCGCTTGAGAGTCGTCCAGAGAACACCATCACTGTGAACTTTGGTTCCGACCACAGTTGTTCCCAAGGGTTTGATTATTGCGGTCGCCGGATTGCTGATTATTTGCAATGTTTTCTTACAGGAACATACATTAAAAAGTTACTGGCGAGTTACTGATGTGCATCAATGTTATATATCCATTTTTTTTTCTTTAAAAAAAGCTGGAATCTCATGTGACAGTACAAAACAGTGTTGCTGCTTCAGAATATTTCAGACTTATGGACACATTGGATAATAAAGTGGAGCAAAGCCACACCACATGCAACTTGATCTTCCATTGTTAAATGAATTTGGTGAAAAGTGCGCAACATTTTCACGCTAGAAAGCATGTTTTATGCAGAAATGTAACTGATATTATATGCTGCAACGGCTCCTTTTAATACGAGATCAATGTAGCAAATTTTGACGCAGGAGCTGAGGGTAGACATCGTTGTCGCCAGGGCGGCCAAAGTGACCTTTGACGCTCTCAGCGCCTTCGGCACATTTTCATTCTGTGCAGTCCTGTTATTTAGAGCAACACTTTGACATAATTTCTATCTCTACTCGTTTGATTAACATAAATAATCATGTGTGACATCACTAAAGACCAATGTGGTTCAATTAAACAACAACTATGGTAGTTAAAGAGACGGTTCACCCCAAAAAAAAAATTCTCACCATTTACTCAGACTCAAGTGATTCCAAACATATGAATTTCTTCTGTTGAACAAAACACAGGATATTCTGAAGAACAACGGAAAAAGCAGCCATTTTGACAGAAATACTATGGGAGTCAATGGCTGTTTTTCCAACAATCTTCAAAATATTTTGTATGTTGTTGTTCAGCAGAAAAACTAAATTCAAGCAGGTTAAAGTAAGTGGAAGCTGAGTAAATGATGCACGTTTTCATTTTTGGACCATCCCTTAAAATCCTACTGGAATGATTGGATGTTAAAGTGCTGTGTAAATGTAACTAATAATAAGAACAACAACATGACATTACTGGTCACAAGCTTCATGTGCAGTGGTGTAACCTGAAGAGATACTGAATAAATCAGTGAACAGTACAAAAAGATTCAAGTCATTGGGATGTTATGATGTTGATAGCTTATTTTGAGGCTCTAATAGAGCGCTGCAGTGATGACTGAAGGTGAGGATACGTCAAGCAACTTTTAAAGCAACGTTGCCATCATTTTCAATAGGAAAGAAGCCATGCAACATTGCTCAAAAACTTGCTCCATGCATCATCACGAAGGGGCTGTTTACACCAGGGCCCCGTTTCAGAAAGGAGGTTAAGTGAAAACTCGGAGTATGTTAACCCTGAAATGAGAGAAACTCTGGGTTTTCTGTTTTAAAATGGCAGGTTTGTCAAACTCAAGAAAGCAGGGTAAGTCAAGCCTGCTTCTGAAAGAGAGGTAACTTTTACTCTGAGTCAGTTACCATGGTAAGTTACTCTGTGAACCTAACCTGGTCGGGAGCAGGTTTTATTCTCTAAACTCAGTTTCTGTCGGTCTCCTCCCCTTTTTTTTAAAGACGAAACGCCATTTCTCGCCTTAGCCTTACATTTCCACCCACATGTTTTAATGCTCATTTTAGATGTGCACATAAAAAGATCGTTGATGAAAATGCCAAGATGTGCATAACTTCAGAAAATAGGCATTAAAAACGTATGCGCGTAATAACGGAGTAGGATAAAGCTTTTATTCGATAAGAAAAGATGTGCATAAACTGCGATAGAAACACTTTTACTGAACAAATTTCAGTATGTGTATTAAAGGTTTGATATGAGAGATCATGCGATGATGAAATTAAGTCTGAATGGACAAAGCAGCAGGCTGAGCACACTGTAAAACATCTGAAATGTTGTTTTGGTCATTCTTAAACACCTTAACTGTTTTAGTATTAATGTTATTATATTATTAATGACCTCCAGAGCGTGTCAAGAGTGCCTGTTCTCCTCGTCTCATGGCTTCAAACGCCACCACGTGTTCATTGTTTGTCAGCATTGTCCTCTGAGGTGAGTCATTTGTTAAATAAAGAAAAGATTCAGACAGCTTCTTCTACCGCAGTAAATTCTGGTTTCTGCAGTAATATTTTTGTATAAATGGAAAGCAAATGACATTTGTCTACTTCCTTTTTTTGCTAATCTGAAAAATGGTTTGATCCGTGACTCAAAGATAGTGTGATCTGAACCGTGAGATTTGTGATCCGTTACACCACCAATAATAACACTAATACATTTCAGATGTTTTACAGTGTGTTCAGCTTGCTGGTTTGACCATTCACACACATTTTTATCATCACATGATCTCATAACAAAATCACATGACCTTTTTTAAATGTGCATACTGGAATTTGTTTGGTAAATGTGTTTTCATCGTAGTTTATGCGCCTCTTTTCCTATCGAATAAAAAGTTTATCCTACTCAGTAACAGTGCATCCGGAAAGTATTGATAGCGCTTCACTTTTTCCTAATTTTTTTTTGTTACAGCCTTATTCCAAAATGGATGAAATTCATTTATTTCCTCAACATTCTACACACAATCCCCCATAATGACAATGTAAAAAAAGAGTTTTTGAAATTGGTGCAAATTTATTAAAAATAAAAAGCTGTAAAATCACATGTACATCAGTATTCACAGTCTTTGCTCAATACTTTGTTGATGCACCTTTGGCAGCGATTACAGCCTCAAGTTGTTTTGAATATGATGCCACAAGCTCGGCACACCTGTCTTTGGGAATTCCTCTTTGCAGTACCTCTAAAGCTCTATCAGGTTGGATGGGAAGCGACGGTGTACAGCCATTTTCAGATCTCTCCAGAGATGTTCAATAGGATTTGGGTCTGGGCTCTGGCTGGGCCACTCAAGAACATTCACCGAGATGTTGTGAAGCCACTCCATTGATATTTTGGGTCATTGTCCTGCTGGAAGATGAACCGTCACCCCAGTCTAAAGTCGAGAGCACTCTGAAGCAGATTTTCATTCAGGATCTCTGTACATTGCTGCATTTATCTTTCCCTCTATCCTGACTAGTCTTCCAGTTCCTGCTGCTGAAAAACATCCCCACAGCATGATGCTGCCACCACCACGCTTCACTGTAGGGATGGTATTAGCCTGGTGATGAGCGCTGCCTGGTTTTCTCCAAACGTAACGCCTGGCATTCACTCCAAAGAGTTCAATTTTAGTCTCATCAGACCAGAGAATTTAGTTTCTTATGGTCTGAGAGTCCTTCAGATGCCTTTTGGCAAATTCCAGGTGGGCAGTGGCTTCAGTCAGGCCACTCTACCATACAGGCCTGATTAGTGGATTGCTGCACAGATGGTTGTCCTTCTGTAAGGTTCTCCTCTCTCCACAGAAGAACACTGAAGCTCAGACAGAGTGACCATCGGGTTATTGATCACCTCCCTGACTAAGGCCCTTCTCCCCTGATTACTCAGCTTAGATGGCCGGCCAGCTCTAGGAAGAGTCCTGGTGGTTCCAAACATCTTCCTCTTACGGATGATGGAGGCCGCTGTGCTCATTGAAACTTTCAGTGCAGCAATAATTTCTGTAACCTTCCCCAGCCTTGTGCCTCGAGACAATCCTGTCTCAGAGGTCTACAGACAATTCCTTTGTCTTCATGCTTGGTTTGTGCTTTGACATGCACTGTCAACCCTGGGACCTTATATAGACAGGTGTATGCCTTTACAAATCATGTCCAATCAACTGAATTGACCACAGGTGAACTCCAATGAAGCTGCTGAAACATCTCCAGAATGATCAGTGGAAGCAGAATGTACCTGAGCGCAATTTAGAGCTTCACTTACTGATGTACATGTGATTTTTCAGCTTTTTCATTTTTAATAAATTTGCACCAATTTCAAAAACTCTTTTTTCACATTGTCATTATAGGGGATTGTGTGTAGAATGTTGAAGAAATAAATTAATTTAATCCATTTTGGAATAAGGCTGTAACAAAAAAAAATTAGGAAAAAGTGAAGCGATGTGAATACTTTCTGGATGCACTGTATGTGTATACTTTTTTTTTATGTGCATTTTCAAAATTTATGCGCATCTTCCATCAACCATTTTTTATACGCATGTCCAAAATGTGCATAAAAATAGGTGGGTGGAAACATAGCTAATGATGCATAGACCTCATTTGATCAATCTCAAAAGTACTAAAATGCCACCAGTTTCAAGGTTTTGGTCTACGAGATCCCGTCAGCCCTGCAAAGCTCACTCCACACAGGCTCTCAGAATCATCTCGTAGCTGAGGAAGGTCACAGCATTGACAGGGAAGGCTCTCACGCTGTTGAGAAGAAGACCTTTGAAGAAGACGCGTATGCCCTCTTCACGAACACTCACAGTAATGCAGTTCAGCACGCCGCTGTAGACCCGACCGCCTCCGCCTGACATCTGCAGTCGAGCTTTCACCACGTCCATAGGGGTCGCGCAGGCCCACGTGACCACACCAGCAACACCGCCAGCCACCATCACAGCACAGTGACCTGTGGGTGATGTTAAAGAAAGATCAGAACTTTTAAAGGAGCACTCACTTTTTAGGGAGAGAAGTCCCCTCAGAGTTAAACAGGTGAGTTTTACTATCCAATCAGTCGAACTTCAGGTCTGACGGAAGTATTTGTAGCTTCGCCAACCTGATTTTACCAAGTAAGACATGTTGCTGGATTACCATCTATGTTGATCCAATCAGCCAATCAGAATTTAGGGAAACGTTTACAGTTTAAGTTTAGGCTTACGGTTAGGTTTGAGCACTTCTACATGATTGTTATCCTATTATTACCCTCTGATTTTGGAAATAATTTTGATATAATTGAGTTTAGGGGTGGGGAATAGGTATGGAGTACATTTTCTAGCAAAAATTATGTTCCAGGATCAACTTGGATGTTAATCTAGGATCAGATCATACTTGGCAAAATCATGACGGGATTTTTAGCTTAGCTTAGCATAGATCATTTAATTAGATTAGACCATTAGCATCTAATTGAAATGAGGAAAAAACAAAACAAAGAGTTGATCATTTTTCTAGTTAAAGCTTGATTCTTCTGTAGTTACATTGTGTACTAAGACTGATAGAAAATGAAAAGTTGCTATTTTCTAGGCTTATATGGCTAGAAGCTAGCTATACTCTCATTCTGGTGTAATAATAAGGGAGCTTTGCTGCTGTAGGAGCAGTGATCTTAAACAGCGCTGTTACATAGCTGGGGACTATTTTCAAGCTCTGTGTAATATCATTGCACTTCTGCAGCCATGATATGAAAGCAAAGTTCCTTTATTATTATGCCAAAATTAGAATGTACAACCTTTAATTTTCTCTTAGTCTTAGTACATAACTACAGAAGAGCAGGGCCGGAGTGGGACTCCTTTTCAGCCCTGCAGTTTCAAGCTTTAGACCGGCCCACTTCAGTTCACGACTGACTATATTAAAATAAGGTAATTTCCAATTCAGTTTCTAATGACACTATCATGTCTTTTTCAAGGAAACAGCTGCTTTAGAACTTCAAATATTTTCATAAATATGAGAACATTAAAGGGGAGCTAAATCTCCAACACTATTCTTTAAAACATCACAATGTCCTTTCCTGCAATATCTGAATATATATTCTGTGCAAAATTCTTTATAGATATCCAGTCCTTTGTAACGGTGGTCACACAAAAAATAAAATATGTACATCTACATAAGTAACCCACACAGTATTATATGTCTTAACACTAAAAATTCAAAAAAAATAGGTGAGGTTCGAACCCGGGTCGGCAGCGTCGTAACGCAACATGCTGATCACTGGACCACAATGGCGCTGTTATGCAAGTGTGTTTGTGTAAGACTCTTTAAAGTCTTTCTGATCAAGTTATGTCAGATTTATTACTGTAGTGAATCATCTGATTTTCATTGAGCAGGTGTAATATTCATTAATATTAATTATTCCAATTCTTATATTCACTAAGCTGCCGCTGTTTGGGGTGGAATGATAGTTACGCATTTTAAGCAGGCTGCATTTTGCTCACGGGGTTGCGAGAAAATAAATAAAAAGAGCGGAGCTGCGGCAAAATAATGAATAAAAAGAGTGAGGTTATAGTCAAATAAATAAATAAAAAAAGTGCGACTGCTGAGAGTGCAAGCAGCTAGGGACACGGCCCTCGCAGCCAAAAAACGGACCGGCCCACTGGGAATCCTCCCGATTAGCCAATCCGGGCCTGCAGAAGAGTCAAGGTTTTAGCTTAGCATAGACCAGAGATGCTCAAACTAGGGCCCGCAGGCCAAAGTTGGCCCATGGTAACATTTGATTTGGCCCACCATGAGAAGAGAGGGAGAATGATGGGGATGGTTTAGAAATGGTCATTTCAAATTGAATGTAACCTTTTATTTGTTTATGTTGTTAAGCCACATTAAATTAAATGAAATGTTTCAATTTAAATGCTGTAATTTAGTTTAAAATGTACATACTGTCACTCGACAGATAAAGGACAATGCAGAGACTTTGAGCATATTCAGCATTGAACTCCACTGTTTTAAATGTGATGGTTTATGTTTTTATTGCAATAAGTTATCATTTAAAAAGTTATACTGCATTAGTTAATACGATTCAAAGTGATGTTTTTCTATTTATTTTGAAATATTCTGAAATAAATTAGCAAATTATCCATGGCAGCTTTAATGTGAAATAGTGTGGTATTTGTATTCTTGGCCCACGGCTCTCAATGATATTTAGTTTTAGGCCCTTCATACGAAAACATTTGGGCACCCTGGCATAGATCATTGAATCAGATTAGACCATTAGCATCTTGCTCAAAAGTTTTGTTCTTATCTAAAGCATGACTCTACTGTAGTTACTTTGCTGCTGTACCATGTCTGCAATATTTCACAGAGCCTGAACATAGTTCCCGAGCTAGGTAGTAAACAGTACTGTGCAGTGGTGTAGTCCTAAAAGAAAAGGTGGTGTACTATTACCAACCCAACCCAATTTTAAATGAAAGTAGGCAAAGAAACGACGAAAGTCAATGTTTATAAATATATATATACACATACATATACTTTGGAAGTCAATGGTTACAGGTTTCCTGCTTTCTTCAAAATATCTTCTTTTTGTTCAACAGAAGAAAAAAAGCAAAACTATTAGGGGGGCTGAATAGAAATATAGAGGGGCTAAAGCGACTCCCATGCTGTTTTATAATTTTACCTGAATGTTTCAGTGAGACATCACTCAGTTGACTTGTTGTGGTCTTCGAAAAACTCATGAATTTTTCTCACAGCTGCTGCGGTTGTCAGGGGTGGGAATGGCACAAGTTATACAAAAGTGCTCCAATTGCAACATATTAAGATGAGAGTTAAAAAAAAAAAACATTTGGTATACAATTAAAGGGGACGTGAACATATACATGTACATTAGGGAAGTCTAATCAGCTAAACAAGTGAGTATACCAAGGGTATATGCAATTATTGGTCATCAGAAATGGTAATACCCAAGCAGCTCTTGGAAAAAAGTAGACATACTGAGTATACGTGCGTATAGCCCCGACTACACCACTGGTACTGTGTAATATAATTGTACCTGCTGCAGCCATGGTACGGCAGCAAAGTTCCTTGATCATTACGCCCGATTGAGAGTATAGTTCCTCTAGCCATATCAGCCTGGAAAAAAAGCAACTTTTCATTTTCTGTCAGTTTTAGTACACAACGTAACTACAGAAGAGTCAAGCTTTAAATAGGAAAAACTATTTTCTTGAGTAAAATGCTAACGGTCTAATCTGATTCAATGATTTATGCTAAGCTAAAAGTGGTCCTGCCAGACCCGGAGATCAACTAAATGAATTCAGAAATGCTAAAACTCATCTCTTCAACTCTAGGTGAGTTGTAAAAGGATCCTTTTTCCAGAAGAGCTCGTATAATCTAAGGCACAGGTGTCAAATCCAGTTCCTGGAGGGCTGCAACACTGCAAGGTTTCCGCTACTTTCATTCTACCATGGCGGGGCGCCACGCCAAAATTCATCCCGCCACGGCTACATTACAGCTTCTCATTCAAAACATTGTCGTTTTTTTTAAATAGCGGGTTATAATCGCACCAAAACGTATTAAAAGGTAAGTGAATTATAACAGCGCAAACTTTTCTGTAACCGTATAGTGCTGTGCATTATTTGTTAAACCCTTTAAGGTGACATGCTGACTGACTGACTGACTGACTGACTGACTGACTGACTGACAGGTGCGTGATGCAGCAAACACGGCGTATAGCTTTCAGTTAGGATGAACAGTTTCCATAATTATACTTTACTAATAGATAAAGGTCTATGGCTCTGCATACAACAAACAAAGACTTATTCTTGCTGGAGTTTATAGCCGTTTCACTTTACCTCAGGACACATTAATGCCGCTCTGTAGGTCTATTGGAGACGTTCATAAATATTCTTAGCAAATCTAATAAATGTTGGAGACAAATTCACTACGTAAACGCGTTAAATTGCACTTGAGCAGCGTATATTTGAGGACGTGCAAGAAGTTTTGTGCACGAACAGAGGAAATCCTAGCGCAAGCGAAAAGATCTGCGTGCTCGTATTACACAAATCCGATCTCGACTTGTATACTGCGTCACATTTGTCATTGAAATAACGCCAAAGGTAGTTGGTAGATCAAAACGCCTGCCGCCACAGCTGGAAAAAATCCTAGAGGAAACACTGCACTGCACAGTTTAGTTCCAACCCTAATTAAACACACCTGATCAAACTAATGAAGTCCTTGGCTGTTTCTCAATATGCGTTCTTCAGTGGTCTTGCGTCCTCGTGTTCTCATGTAACGTCATCATCAGCTGCCAAAGTTCAGTTCCAATACTCAAGACCGCAAGAACAGAGGACGCGTGAAACTTCCCGGATGTGTTCTTGATATCGAGGACACACCGATGCAGACTTGAGCACCGATCTGGCTCTAGAAGTCCCAGAAGTCGTTGCGACTGGAGGTGGGAAGCGCAGCATTTTATTTAGATTTATTATTAAAGTTCAGCGATATCACTTATTTACCTCAAGAGTTTCCCTAAATGAAACGGGGAATATAAACATCACCATGGACATCTTAATAAAGGAATAAACACTAAGGGTGTTTGTTTGCTGAAATTCGTATTAAAATATGTTTATTTACATTGTGCAACGTATATTTATAATGTTTTTATGCCTAGTATATATTTTGAAAAGGGGAAAAACAATAAATCGTGGTATAAATGCTGTAATGTTTAAATAATTAACACGTGAAGGTCACATGACCATCAGGAAGAACGCAGCATCTCATTTCTCAGAGGACGCCTTCTCTGTTCTCGTGGTATGCCGAGTTCGTTCTTCCGAGGACACCTGGCAAGACCGGTCTCCACAAGAATGCAAGTCCGTTCTCTGCGTTCTTGGAATTGAGAAACAGCCCTTGAGTTTTGTTTGAAACCTACAGGTGAGTGTGTTGGAGCAGGGTTGGAACTAAACTGTGCAGAGCTGCGGCTCTCCAGGAACTGGATTTGACACCTGTGATCTAAGAGTTGAAAACTTTTGATCAGAACGAATCTTATTTTGCCTCAGAAGATCTCCCATGAAGACTGCTCACCTGGCTGCTTCCCTTTTTCCGTCATCATCCTTAAGATGAACTCATATGGCAGGAAGTAAAGTCCATAACAAGGCACGTCTCGAAGAGCAAGAGCCCAGAATCCCCTGAATAGCCCTTTCAGTCCGTCCTCTCTGACAATCACAGCGACGCAGTGTAAAGGCCCTCTGTATTTATTCCCAGCCGATCTGCTTCTGGTCTGGTTCTGCAGACGCACTTTGACCAGGTCTATCGGAGCGGTTACGAATAACTGCAAAACAGCACCAGTTAGCAACATGCAAAGTGTTTCGGTATTTTTGCTGTCTTGACTCGCAGTCGTACCTGTGCTAGACCTGAGAAACAGCCGGCCATGAAGACATGAGAGAGTGGAGAGCGCTGGCTGTGGTCACTGTGGTGGGACTGCGTCAGATAATCAAGGGCGTTACTGTAGGATCCAAACGCCACAGCATTGCTGATGGCCACCGAAAGCACAGGAACGGACATGCCCTTAAAAAAGCCATGCAACTGGAGAATAAAGAATGTGTTTTCATCACATTTCTAAGCATAATAGTTTTAATAACTCATTTCTAATAACTGATTTAGTTTATCTTTGCCATGATGACAGTAAATAATATTTGACTAGATATTTTCAAGACACTAGTATTCAGCTTAAAGTGACATTTAAAGGCTTAACTACGTAATTAGACATGTCATTGTATAACGATGATTTTTGTAGACAATAAAAAAAAAAGTGTGTGTATAATATATATATATATATATATATATATATATATATATATATATATATATTACTAATAATATTGACCTAAAAATGCATTTAAAAAAATTAAAAACTGCTTTTATTCTAACGAAAATAAAACAAATAAGACTTTTTCCAGAAGAAAAAATATTATAGGAAATACTGTGAAAAATTCCTTGCTCTGGTAAACATCATTTGATGATCAATATTTAAAAAAGAAAAAAAAAATGTATAGAAATTTTGACTTCAACTGTATGCATTTATTTTCACCAGTCACTGTTCTTTTTTTTTATATATATAATTATTTTTTATTCTTTATTTGACAGGTGTAGTGTGCAATTCTGAGTGTGCTTCGTGCAGGCAAGTGGGCTTGGCTAACCATTTGTAGGACACACTTTCTCCTCTCCGTATGCACCTAACACCTTCTTATACATGCTTCATACTTCTTAGCAAACATTGTGTAATTCTAAGTGTGCTCCAATTAATTAAATTCAACTTAAACTCAATTAAAGTTTATTTGTATGATGCTTTTCACAATATTTATGCTTCTAAAGCAGCTTTGCAAAAGGTAAAAACCACAAACCACTGGTAGGGACTGGTCTACTCCCTGTATGCTCAAAGGAACTGCTAAATGAGCACATGTAAATAATAACATTTGTGCTATCATACATAAGTCTGCAATTTTTTCCATAAAGTAAAAAAAAAGTTTTGCTGTTAAATATTACTGCAATTCAAAAAAAAAAAAAAATGTTCTCTATTTGAAGACGTTTTAAAAAATGAATTATTTTGTTAATGATATTTTCATCATCACAAAGGGTTTTGGGCTACTATTAACCACTTGCCTTAGGTTAAATCTATAATTTGCCACTATGCTTCAAAACCTATGTATTATTAGTGTTATTTCTTCCTCTATATATTTTAATAAACACAGGTCAGAAAAGAATTACGCACGGTGTGTGTGTGTGTGTGTGTCAAAGTTGTATTTGAAGACTTACTCTTTCATTTGTGTACGTTTTCATCACACAGTCACGTATCCCTCCATACACAGACTGGGTCTGCAAGCGCACCTATGATCAAAATAAATGCATAAACTACATAAGACAATAACTAAATCAGATACACTCGCCGGCCACTTTATTAGGTACACCTGTCTAACTGCCCGTTACTGCAAATTTCTAATCAGCCAATGACATTGCAGCAACTCAATGCATGTAGACATGGTCAAGATGATCTGCTGCAGTTCAAACAGAGCATCAGAATGGGGAAGAAAGGTGACTTAAGTGACTTTGAACGTGGCATGGTTGTTGGTGCAAGACGGGCTGGTCTGAGTATTTTAGAAACTGCTGATCTACTGGGATTTTCACACACAACCATCTCTAGGGTTTACAGAGAATGGTCTGAAAACGAGAAAATATCCAGTGAGCGGCAGTTCTGTGGGCGCAAATGCCTTGTTGATGCCAGAGGTCAGAGGAGAATGGCCAGACTGGTTCCAGCTGATAGAATAGCAACAGTAACTCAAATAAGCACTCGTTACAACCGAGGTCTGCAGAAGAGCATCTCTGAACACACAACATGTCCAACCTTGAGGCGGATGGGCTACAGCAGCAGAAGACCACACCGGGTGCCACTCCTGTCAGCTAAGAAAAGGAAACTGAGACTACAATTCACACAGGCTCACCAAAATTGGACAATAGAAGATTGGAAACAAGTTGCCTGGTCTGATAAGTCTCGATTTCTGCTGAGACATTCGGATGGTCAGGTCAGAATTTGGCATCAACAACAGGAAAGCATGGATCCATCCTGTCTTGTATCAACGGTTCAGGCTGGTGGTGGTGGTGGTGGTATAATGGTGTGGGGGATTTTCTTGGCACACTTTGGGCCCATTAGTACCAATTGAGCATCGTGTCAATGCCACAGCCTAGCTGAGTATTGTTGCTGACCATGTCCATCCCTTTATGACCACAGTCTGCCCATCTTTCGATGGCTACTTTCATCAGACTGCTAATGATCTCAGACTGATTTCTTGAACATGACAATGAGTTCACTGTACTCAAATGGCCTCCACAGTCACCAAACCTCAATCCAATAGAGCACCTGTGGGATGTGGTGGAACGGGAGATTCGCATCATGGATGTGCAGCTGACAAATCTGCAGCAACTGCGTGATGCTGTCATGTCAATATGGAGCAAAATCTCTGAGGAATGTTGAATCTACGCCACGAAGGATTAAGGCAGTTCCGAAAGCAAAAGCGGGTCCAACCCGGTACTGGTACTAGTAAGGTGTACCTAATAAAGTGGCTGGTGAGTGTATATCTATCTATCATATCATATTTGATATATATCTATCATCAAAGAGAGACTTACCTTTACTGTATCCAAAGGGTGTCCAACAACTAAACCCACAGCACCTAACACACAGATACACAATGATTAACCCGTCGAGAATGACTGAATAGTTCAGAAACTAAATCATTTATTATAGTCCAGGACAATAAAAATCCCTTCGCTATGTGCAAAAAAGTACTATTTGATGTTAATGCTATGGTGTTTAGATCTAATGAATACCATGGTATTTAAATGTTACTTCAATTTATGGAAGAAAATCATGATACTGCTATGTCGTTTAAAAACTTTTAGCATATTTACAGTAAACTGTTTTTGAACCATACTATAGTAAAGTCTATTGTACTGTATATAATACAGCATTTACAACATTGTGTTAATGCTACAGCATACTGCAGTATTAACTAGTGAACTGATAAACTATGTAGCTTTAGTTTATACTACAGTAAACTGTGGTGTGCTGTAGTGTAAGTTAATATATAGTTATAGTAAATTTAATACAGCGTTTGGTCATTTGTTTATATTACTATAGTTGTTGTAACAGCAACTATAAAATTACAACAATAGATTAATACAACTGCTTTACCATAGCATGTTTCAAAAACACTGTTGTATTTACTATAGTATTTTTCCATGTGGGTGGGTTCTAAAGCAAAAAAAATACCTGAAATCCATCCTGCGATGAACTCCACAAACGGCATGGTACATTCATTTATTCACCTGTTAAAATATACACATTTAAACACGATTTTTCAGTGACAAGTGTGTTTGATGCGCGTGTGAAGCTCGTGCAGCAACAAATGAATGACTCGCTGCCAAAGTTCAGTTATAGAGCACGACAACATATAGTTAACCGGCTTTACATAACGTTAATATAGCGATAAAACACGTATCAAAAACCATCTTGCATCAGTAAAGAGTACTTTCTCGGGCTACTTAAGCAAACTCAACCATTCTGGATGATTTGAACAACCTTACCTCATTGTTTTTTAGCTGCAAAAGTCTGAAGAGAATCTTAAGAATGTTTGTTTTCTCAAGAGTTTCTTTACTGCCGCCTGCTGGTGATAATGCGCATTCACAGCTGTTTGTGCAGGACTGTAGTGCCTGTAGTGCAGGGGTGCTCAATCCTGTTCCTGGAGATGTACCTTCCTTCAGAGTTCAGCTCAGGGGCGTTGCTAGGGTCGAACGGGATAAGGGGCTTAGCCCCAAAGAAGTTGAACCCCCCCCCCCCCAAAAAAAAACAAGTTATAATTAACCCCGCTAAAATACTCCCGTGCACTTTCAAATAGGATTATAAATGGTTTAATAATCAATAACGGGTGTTTGAGACTTTTAACAATAAATTGTGAAGCTTTTTGACTTGTAACACCAAAAAGGAAAAAACATTGAGAAATGAACCCACTTCTCATTTACTAGTCTGTTATGAGCCATATCACACCTCTTGAGCCTCTTATCTCCTCCTGATTTGCAGTTTCTGTTTGTTTTTTGTAAATGTAATTTTCTGCATGTCTTCAAATCTAAAAATATGATTTATTTATAGTGCGAGTTGTTAATCAATGTGATATAAAGCTACAAACATGTTCATTTGGACAGAGTGATTAACTGAGGTGTAGTGTTGTCAAGATACTGGAAGTTCTAAATTCAATACCCTGCAAAATATTGATATTTAATAGGATACTGTTTTTTATATAATAATAACTGTATCAAAAATAGTAAAAAAAATAAAAAAATAAAGATCTATATGCTAGAAATATGTTTACATCAAATTTCTTTAGAGGGACATTTTTTCAGCTTTCCTCAAAATAGGTTGATGTGGGCATTGTAGCACTTTAAATGCATGTAAGCAGAGCAGAAATTCCACATATGCCTCACAAAAGTTGTTAAAGATTTCAGGAAATCCCTAATATGGATGAAGGCATCCAGCTATTGCTGTAGTTGAATGAATAAAAATAGAATCTGAATAAACATAAAAAGGCTTTAACTGATCATTTACATGACTGTGACAATAAATGGTTTAACGGTGTTCTTCCAGCCATCTTAGGTATTTTCATAAGAAAGTCGATTTATAATTCGATGCTAACTGACAGCATGTTACAGTAGAATATAGCTATAAAATAATATGCTAGATGCATGAACTCACTGTGATTTAACTATTACAGAAACAGATGTGACTGGCTATATCATATCTATAGATAAACATGTCTAGATATCTATATCATATCTAGAAAAGTTAGTACAATTTAAGTTTTTCTGACTAATTCGCATGTATTTACATTAATATGACGCACATTTTATTGATTACAGTTATTTTATTTCACCAAAACTACACACATTTTATACTGTGAAAACAAACATTAAGCTTCATCAGTATTTAGAACTATTCAGTTTCGCGAAACAGTTGTATTATTACCTCATTAGCTCCTCAAAATAATGAATGAATGATTACACTGCAGTGGCGGGATGTTTTTAGCACCATGTGACAACAGTGCCACTCCCACCTGCCGGTAGAAACAGGTACTGCTGAACAGCTGACTTTAATTATCCGACACAAACGCTGCGTTAAGTGGAACACGCGTGATATATGGGATCGTTTTAAGTACTTAGATAACAAAATAAATGTTATACAACCTATTTTTATTTAAGTGCAACATATTCCAAAAGATCAGGGGCTTTTGACAATACATCAGGGGCTTGAGCCCCCAAAGCCCCCCCCTCGCAACACCACTGGTTCAGCTCCAACACTTATCAAACACACCTGAACCAATTAATTAGGACCTGAACAGCAGTAGATAATTACCGGCAGGTGTGTTTGATATGGGCTGCAACTGAAATCTGCAGGAAGGTAGATCTCCAGGAACAGGATTGAGCACCCCTGCTGTAGTGTATTGATGATATGTCCATTTCATTCATTTTCCTTCGGCTTTAGTCCCTTTATTAATTAGGGGTCGCCACAGCGGAATGAAGCGCCAACTTATCCAGCATATGTTTTACACAGCGGATGCCCTTCCAGCCGCAACCCAGTACTGAGAAACACCCATACACATTTATTCACCCACACCCTCGTACACTACGGCCAATTTAGTTTATTCAATTCCCCTATAACGCATGTGTTTGGACTGTGGGGGAAACCGGAGCACCCAGAAGAAACCCACACGAACACGGGGAGAACATGCAAACTCCACACTGAAATGCCAACTGATCCAGCTGGGATTCGAACCAGCGACCTTCTTGTTGTGAGGGAACAGTGCCAACCACTGAGCCACCGTGTTGCCCCCATTTCAATCATTAATTCATTCATTTTCTTTTCGACTTAGTCCCTTTATTTATCAGGGGTTGCACACAGCGGAATGAACCGCCAACTTATCCAGCACATGTTGTACGTTTCTTTTTCTGGATTGCTTTTAAAAACACTATTAGTTGGGTTTAGGGAAGGGGGTGGGTGGGGGCATCGGTCCAGGGGCACCTGCAGGATTTTGTTCAAAGGTACGCACATGTCCAGCACCCCCCCGCCCCATCATCCCTTATTCCTATTTCAATCTCAAAAAACACTGATGCTTGCTGTCAAAGGCTATAGGACTTTATATATATGTATATATAAATCTAAATGTATGATTTGCCTAAACACTCCTTCGACTGAACTTGCCGCGAGTGAGACAGAGAAAATGAAAGCACATCGTTGTATCTTAATTTTAATATATTTTTTGTTGGTCAGTTAGATAAACAAGAATAACGAATAACATCTGAGGTGAAGTGCTTCAAAACCAGCTCGCTATATGCTTCAGTGCCAAAACGCGAACTGGTTTGTTAAATAAAATAAAAATCTAGCCTAAATAAAATTAAAGTGAAATATTCACAGTTTCAGAGAAGCCTGTATTAAACTGTTTTCACTGTTATTTACCAAACCATCCATTGCGCCGGTCAATTACAATTTAATTCGTTTAATCAAGCAGGTAATTTGAATAAGCAGGACAGCTGTACAAAGTAGGCTATTTGCATTACCTCGGAAGAACAAACTCGGTTGGAAGGGTGAGAGAACTCAGAAACTGGTT
Source organism: Danio kyathit (assembly GCA_903798195.1). NCBI lineage: Eukaryota > Metazoa > Chordata > Actinopteri > Cypriniformes > Danionidae > Danio > Danio kyathit. Next base: position 81,008,324 of record LR812523.1, on the reverse strand, counting down.
GTGAGAATGAAGATGTCTGCTTATTTGTCCCAGTCTGTCAGATAAAACTGTTTAAAACACCTTGAATCATGTAGCAGTTCCATGTTGCGCAGCTGGATCATAATTGTCCGATGACTGAGACACAATTGAGTTCCCCCGGCTCCGGTGCTGATGAGACTGTGGTCTCCACCCCATGTGGGGAAGCAATATAGTTTGTTTCATTAGCTTTAGGCATTTTGGCAAATGTCTCAATTAAGTTTAGCTGTTTTAGAGAGCGTTTACTCATTTTGAACCTTGTTTTAAACAATAGCTATCTGAATTGTATTTTTAGTGTGCTGAAAAACCGCCAGCAAAACCAAAGCTAATAGATTACTTTACCCAACTCCCACCATGCAAGTACATACACACTTTAAAACACACAAACGCACACCTTTATTTATTCTCATTCTTTCTTGCAAACAAATTATATAATAAATAAATAAAAAAGCTGCATTAATTCGCACCCTCTCATGGTAGTGTAACCCTGGTACAGGTAAGTACACACTAGGTTCGCTAATTAAATGTATATAATGATCAAAAAGTCCTATATCCACAATTCAATGTAAATAAATAAAATCTGAAACCTCAAGTTGCATACAAAAATGATTGCTTGTATTTTCTTTTCTTTTTTTCCTCTTGAACAGTAATTGTAAAAACAATACAATAAACAATAAACAAGTGTGTGTGCATTATCAGTGTATGTGTATCTTCTTGATGAATCTGAAATCACCAGTTTTTTATGTCCTTTCAGTTCACGTTGCTGAGCTCAGATCAAGTATTCCCATTCACAGGAATTAAAATCCGTTTTAGTCCAATATCAAGTGGAAAAAGTCTGAATTGCACAGTCCTACCGAATTGCTGGAAGCAAAACACTTCAAAAATCCAATCCAAATCACTGACTCAAGCTGGGTGGCTCGCCATCTTCTATCCAGAAGAAAATCAGATAACCAAAAACCTAGCCTGCATAAGAACAGGCACAATAATACTGAATTATAATAATACAAAATAATTCACTTAGCAAATAAACATAATACACTTGCATTTATGTCCTACATGCATACAGTATGTTCAGTCAACAAAATAATAGATAATTAATCATAAGTTGTTATGGTTTTCATAAAACATAATCAGATATCACTTGCAATATTAAATAAATGATTAGCATCTTCCACTGACATGTACTCACATATAGTAATACATCTTTAATCAGTAATAACATTCAGTTACATGTAATTATACTTATGAACTGTTAAATAAGCACAAACATGAAATAACATCAAATAACTTTGTTTTCAATTCTATATGATTTATAATTTAGTACTCACCGAGATTCAATGATTATATCTATTTCCAAAATCACAGAACACACAATTAACAATTCTTCTGCTCTTTTTTGTGGTAATATGCTCCTTCATTTAACTAACAAGGAATATTTCACTTTGTTCATGCAGCTAAAGTTGTTTCTCTCCATCTCATCTCAATCTCTCTGCACTGAAAGTCCCGCTGACATCCTACCTCAGCATAGTGGGCGGAGCTTGAAAATTAACCAATCACAATTCTTTAATCATGCCTGCTTAACAATTGCTCAACAACAGATTTCCTAGATTTTGGTTGCATCTAGCATTGTGATTTGAGAAATAAAATAAATGAATATATAATACAATATTAATATAAAATTAATGAGTAATTGTAAAAATAACATACCATAAGACTTTTTTTTATGGGGGTTACAGTAGGTATGCACAGTGCGTACAGCCGTACGGCTGCAGGCGCCACTGTATCGGTCAGTTGGTCAGTCAGTCAGTCAGTCAACAGTGGCCTCTGGTGGATTTACACAAAAACAGCAGGCATGAATAGCACTCGCGAGAGAAATTTGAGATCTCAAAAAGCGTTCACAGCGTCCTCTGGTGGATAAGAGAAAACAAAAACTGCAAAAAAACGTACCTCCTGGGACATATTTGGCGCTCTTCAGAAATGTGTACATATGTATATAATCAGAATGAGGCTGGGTTGTTTTTAGTCCTGTCATGGCTTTGTCATTTATTTTTTGGAGTGTGCTTACATTTTCAATTCAATTCACCTTTATTTCTATAGCGCTTTTACAATGTAGATTGTGTCAAAGCAGCTTCACATAGAAGATCATAGTAAATTGAAACAGTGTCAGTCCAGTTTTCAGAGTTTCAGTTCAGTTTAGCTCAGATCAGTGTGGTTTATTCACTACTGAGAGTCCAAACACTGAAGAGCAAATCCATCGATGCGCAGCTCTACAGATCCCGAACCATGCAAGCCAGTGGCGACAGCGGCGAGGAAAAAACTTCACCAATTGGCGAAAGTGAAGAATTTAAAAAACCTCGAGAGTAACCAGGCTCAGTAGGGCACGACCATTTCTCCTATGGCCAAATGTCTTGTGCAGAGCTGCAGTCTAGGCGCCGGAGGCTGGAGAATGCTGGACCTCAGTGAGGACTCGTCTGTCCCTGGAGTGTCACAGGAATCAGTCTCATGCTCTCCACTCCTCCATGACCACCACAGCAGCTGCTCAGGATACGGCCTGGTCCAGGATTATGAAAACCTTGGGATCATCTCGTCGCTGGTCTTGGATCGCATCAGTGGCGCTGCATAGTCTGAGGGCCTCGGGATGAGTATCCCCAGGTGGAAATAGAGAATAAAGAGAATAATTAACGTAGCTGCTGTTCATAGTGTATATAAACGAGATGCAAAAACCTGTGTGGGGCACACTCATGCATCATACCGCTAAGTGATGCACTGAGTGTACGCTTTGCTAAAAAGATAGGTTTTTAATCTAGTTTTGAAGAGCGAGAGTGTGTCTGAGCCTCGGACATTATCAGGAAGGCTATTCCAGAGTTTAGGGGCCATAAATGAGAAGGCTCGACCTCCTTTACTCGACTTTGCTATTCTAGGTACTACCAGAAGCCCTGAGTTTTGAGATCTTAAAGAGCGCGTTGGATTGTAGCGAGACAGGAGGTTGGTTAGATAAACAGGAGCTAGATTATTTAAAGCTTTATAGGTAAGAAGCAATATTTTATATTCAATACGAAACTTAACAGGCAGCCAGTGTAAGGAGGATAAAATTGGGGTGATATGATCATATTTTCTAGACCTGGTAAGAACTCTGGCAGCTGCATTTTGCACTAGCTGAAGTTTGTTAGTAGAGGATGCTGGGCAGCCAGCAAACAGAGCATTACAGTAGTCTAACCTAGAAGTCATAAAAGCATGGACTAGCTTTTCTGCATCTGAGATGGATGGCATACTTCGTAACTTTGCAATATTTCTCAGATGAAAGAAGGCAGTTTTTGTGACATTGGATATATGATTTTCAAAAGTTAAATTGCTGTCTAATATGACAACCAGATCTTTTATAGTAGAGCTAATGCTAACTTTGTATCCCTCTAATTGCATTTCTTTCAAATTCCTTTACCTGTTTAAGAGCTTTGAACAATTTAGACGTGGGTGTGTGCGGGTCATTAAAGCCTCTTTTGCTTGCATCAGCAAGATTGCCGTAGGATTGGAGATTTTATGGGAGAGAGAGAAAGAAAGAACAGGTGCAGGCTTTCCAGGAGACACACTGCAGATGCTGTCTGAAACGGAGAAACAAAAGAAGCTCCCTCCCCTCCTGCACGACTATCCCAAAGGAAACCTTTCCACCGGCTCACAGCTCCGTGCGCCAGGACCGTCAACAAGGTTTTGTTCCATTTCTGCACAAAATGCCTGTGTCTGCTGCGCTCGCATACACAAATCCTGCATCCACATTCACGCAGACTCCACATGGTTCCTCCTCGCTGCATTACTGGATAAAGGGAGGAGGAATGAGGACGCATTCAGTCACGGGCGGTTTTTAAACACACATTTTCTCAGTGTTGTGTAGAGCATGCAGGCTTTGATGCCTACCGTATTAATCATGTCAGCCAGCTTTTATTATCCACAATGCATATTGTTTCCAAACAACCCCACAGAAATGAGTCCCATCGGAGGCATTAAAAGAGACCGTGACAAGGAAAAACTGAAGGTATTAACGTAAATGAAGAAACCTGAAGAAGATCGTCATCATCTGACTAAGGTGAAATAAATGTCTGTAAATCAAATTTAGTTACATTATAAATGGTGGTTCAGTGGTTAGCACTGTCGCATCACAGCAAGAAGGTTGCTGGTTCGAGCCTGAGCTGGGTCAGTTGGTGTTTCTGTGTGGAGTTTGCATGTTCTCCCTGCGTTTGCATGGGTTTCCTCCGGGTGCTCCGGTTTCCACCACAGTCCAAAGACATGCAGTACAGGTGAATTGGGTAGGCTAAAATTGTCCGTAGTGTATGAGTGTGTGTGTGTGGATGTTTCCCAGAGATGGGTTGCGGCTGGAAGGGCATCCGTTGCGTAAAAACATGCTGGATAAATTGGCGGTTCATTCCGCTGTGGCGACCCAGAATTAAAGGGACTAAGCTGAAAAGAAAATGAATGAATGAATAAATGGTGGTTCAGTGGTTAGCATGTTCGCCTCACAGCAAGAAGGTCACTAGTTCGACTCCCGATTGGGCCAGATGGCATTTCTGTGTGGAGTTTGCATGTTCTCCCCGTGTTGGCGTGGAGATTCATTTTCCTTTGGCTTAGTCCCTTATTTATCAGGAGTGAACCGCCAACTATTCAGGCATATGTTTTTCGCAGCAGATGCCTTTCCAGCCGCAATCCAGTACTGGTTCAGTTGGCATATCTGTGTGGAGATTACATGTTGAGAAGTTTTGTGTCCCTAAGCTGCAACCTGAAGGTAGTGTCACACCCCTGTTCAGTTCATGGTTCCCTCCAATCTCCGCCCACTCAATCTCTGGCCAGTCAGGACTGCCTCAAAGGCTTTATTAATGGCACCTGTGCCCACAGTTTGCCCTTTCTGGCTGCACATGACATAGAGTTTGTCTGGTTTCTTTGGTTGTTTTCCTATGTGTGCATATCTGATCATGTAAGTGCCCTTTGTATGATTTAAGTTGACATACAGTGTATCTGGAAAGCATTCACAGCGCTTCACTTTTTCCACATTTTTTTTTTTGTTACAGCCTTATTCCAAAATTAATTAAATTCATTGATTTCCTCAAAATTCTACACCCAATACCCCATAATGACAATGTGAAAAAAAGAGTTTTCGAAATTGTTGCAAATTTATTAATAATAAGATCTGTCCAGAGATGGTCAATAGGATTTGGGTCTGGGCTCTGGCTGAGCTACTCAAGAACATTCACCGAGTTGTTGTGAAGCCACTCCATTGATATTTTGGCGGTGTGTTTGGGGTCATTGTCCTTCTGGAAGATCCACCGTCGCCCCAGTCTGAGGTCAAGAGCACTCTGAAGCAGGTTCAGAGTCAGATTCAGGATGTCTCTGTACATTGTTGCATTCATCTTTCCCTTTATCCTGACTAGTTTTCCAGAAAAACATCCCCACAGCATGATGCTGCCACCACCATGCTTCACTGTAGGGATGGTATTAGCATGGTGATGAGCGCTGCCTGGTTTTCTCTAAATGTAACGCCTGGCATTCACTCCAAAGAGTTCAACTTTAGTCTCATCAGACCAGAGAATTTAGTTTCTTATGGTCTGAGAGTCCTTCAGATGCCTTTTGGCAAATTCCAGGTGGGGAGTGGCTTCAGTCTGGGCACTCTACCATACAGGCCTGATTGGTGGATTGCTGCACAGATGGTTGTCCTTCTGTAAGGTTCTCCTCTCTCCACAGAAGAACGCTGGAGCTCAGACAGAGCGACCATCTGGTTATTGATCACCTCCCTGACTAAGGTCCTTCTCCCCTTGATCACTCAGTTTAGATGGCCGGCCAGCTCTGGGAAGAGTCCTGGTGGTTCCAAACATTTTCCACTTACGGATGATGGAGGCCACTGTGCTCATTGGAGCAGATATTTTTCTGTAACCTTCCCCAGCCTTGTGCCTCGAGACAATCCTGTCTCGGAGGTCTACAGACAATTCCTTTGTCTTCATGCTTGGTTTGTGCTTTCTCAGATGTTTCAGTAACCAGCAAGGAAATAACAAAAATACAATGCTTCAGTCTACCAACAAAATACATAACTAAACAGAAAATATGGCAAACATGAAACATATGAGCACTTAAGTCAACTTAAATCATACAAGGTGCCATTAATAAAGCCTTTAAGGCAGTCCTGATTGGCCAGAGATTGAGTGGGCGGAGATTGGAAGGAACCATGAACTGAACAGGGGTGTGACACTACCTTCAGGTTGCAGCTTAGGGACACAAAACTTCTCAACAGCCGCCCCCAGAATTGTAATGCAAATTTGACAGATTACGGGGGATCAGGTAAAGCCGGGAGAAAAACCAGGTGGGCAATCCTGTCCTTAACCTGGACATCAGCACTCAATTCAATTCAATTCATCTTTATTTGTATAGCGCTTATACAATGTAGATTGTGTCAAAGCAGCTTCACATGGAAGATTATAGTGAATTGAAACAGTGTCAGTTCAGTTTTCAGCGATTAAGTTCAGTTCAGTTTAGCTCAGTTCAGTGTGGGTTAATAATCACTACTGAGAGTCCAAACACTGAAGAGCAAATCCATCGATGCGCAGCTCTACAGATAGCACTCCTATACCGGCCATCCTTGCTGGAATGGAGGGAGATGACCTTTCCCACTGGCCACTGAGATCGGGGAAGTTGGGGATCAGGAATCAGAACATCAGTGTTAGGTTGTAAGTTAGGATTGTCTGTGCGCCACTTCTGACTAGACTGAAGAGAGGGGAGGTAATTCCTGAGGAAAAGACATGCGGGAAAGAAAATTGTCCATAGTGTGTGAATGTGAGAGTGTATGGGTGTTTCTCAGTACTGGGTTGCAGCTGGAAGGGCATCCGCTGCGTAAAACATATGCTATAATAGTTGAGCAAAGAAGGTCGCTGGTTCGAGTCCCGGCTGGGCCAGTTGGCATTTCTGTGTGGAGTTTGCATGTTCTCCCCCTGTTCGAGTGAGTTTCCTCCGGGTGCTCCGGTTTCGCCCACAGTCCAAACACATGCACTATAAGTGAAGTTTCACAAACTAATTTTGAGAGGAGCACGTGATATGATTGAGCACGACTGGCTTCTCATTTGTAATCAGTAACAATCCAATCAGAGTGATCCAAGCTTACTATAAATGGATTGTTTTCTCCCTACTGCTCTATCTTCATTTTGGAAGAATCCCCCCTTCCACCCCATCTCCTCCTTTTCCTCCCTTTTCTAATGCCGAGTTTTTTTAGCCCCGATTTTGACTCGCCGACAGGTTTTGAGAAATCGCAGACAAATGCCTGAAATCACAGGCAAATCGGTGCTCGTGCACGCAAGTGACAATCACACAGTGTGAACTATCAAAGACGCGATCTGAGAGAATCGCCGATGAGCCGCCGATGCCAGTCAGATATTTGGCATGCTGAATATCTGGAGCTGTCGGCGATTCAAATCATGCCGTGTGAAATGAGTTTTGACTGAAAATAACATCAGCGATCACCTACAGCCAATGAGAGAGCAGCATCCACTAGCGTGGGTACCTGCAGGCCAGAGGGAGGCTGGGGGAGAAGTTAAAAGCGCTCATTTTCAGTCTATTTAGACCCAAGAAATCGAGGAAAAACTAGTGGTAATTTGGCAGGAGCGCTGTGTCTGTTTGACATGTCATGTGAGCAATATCACAACCAGGTCAAAAAAGAAAGTTGAGGAGAAATTGCTAATTCCCTTCAAACCCAGGTGAGCAAATATGTACATTTTCTACCTCATTAAAGGCTTCTTTCTCATTATGTAGTTCATAACAAAAGATATATTACGTGTTTTTGGTTGTGAGACGTAGTTTGGACGAAGTTGTCGGCGATTCTTCCTATTCTAAAGTCATACAGTGTGAAACCCCCTGACGTCGATCCATCTTGCAGTGTAAACAAAGCAGCGACAAAACGCTAGCCCCAGATAGTCATGCAGTGTGAAAACATCTGTGACACGATTATTTTGAAAATCATGCAGTCTGAACTCGGCATAAGGGGGAGCTCTCGAGACCTACCTGATCTCGGATCCCCTGATATGCTTATTGACCGGGTCGGTGCCTTGGGCTCAAGTATCTCCGAGCTCAGGGTTCTCTCCCAGGACAGCATGCCAAACCTGCTATAAACGCTAAGCATCTAAAGCCTGGTTTATACTTCTGCGTCAAGTGATCGGCGTGACCCACTGCGCAAGCCTCGCGCGTAGCCGTGCATTTATACTTCTGCGTTCTCTTTCTGTTTCTCTGCAATACACTTCCGAAACGCTAGCTGGCTGTAGGTGTTTGTTCCTCTGTGTCGAGTTTCTTCACTGGTGTTTTGTTTTTCCTGAACACTTCCTTAATGTACAAGTGGCTCAAATTCGCTCATTTTGAGGCGGGAACCGGTGGACGTGCAACAACTTTAATCATAAGGTAAACACAAAACAACAGTCTCCATCAGGAGCTCCTTCACGGGACTCCACACTTGTAAACACTCGCTGCATCGGGCGCGCGGCTCTCACCTCCGCCCACACTCGTCAGCGCTACCAAGCCGACCAATCACAGAGCTTGCGCTACGCGTACGCGTTATATTTTTTGACAGGTGCGCGTCAACATCGCCGACAGCCACGGCGAGGGGCTATGCGTCCACGCGTAGGCTGCGCTGTAGCATACGCATGCGTTTGACGCAGAAGTATAAATTGGCCTTTAAGTGGGAACTCTTGAAACTACATTGGCCATAGTGTAAAAAAAGTGTGTATGGGTGTTGGGTATAAGTTGGTGGTTCATTCTGCTGTGGCGACCCCTGATGAATAAAGCGACTAAGCCGAAGGACAATGAATGAATGATTGAATTAGAGAGAGATGTTTTACAAAAATATATTTTATTGTGATATATGTTTACTATATATTCCTTTCTATCATTCATTTATTGTATTTTCGGCTTCGTCCCTTTATTAATCCGGGTTTGCCACAGCGGAATGAACCGCCAACTTATCCAACACGTTTTTTACGCAGCGGATGCCCTTCCTGTCGCAAACCACCTCTGGGAAACATCCACACACATTCATACACTACAGACAATTTAGCCTACCCAATTCACCTGTACTGCATGTCTTTGGATTGTGGGGGAAACCGGAGCACCCGGAGGAAACCCACGCCAACGCAGGGAGAACATGCAAACTCCACACAGAAACGCCAACTGACCCAACCGAGGCTCAAACCAGCGACCTTCTTGCTGTGAGGCGACAGCGCTACCTACTGCGCCACTGCGTCGCCATATTCCTTTCTATTTTTGTATATATTATTATATTCATCAATATTGTTATTATTACTATTATTTATATTGACCCCCCCCCCCATAGACGCACACACACACACACACACACACACACACACACACACACACACACACACACAATACTTAATTGTTTAAATCATAAATTGTTAAATACATTGTTAATTGTTGTGTTTTTTTATCACCATTTCAGTTCTGTGTAACATTTGTCATGCCGATAAAGCAAGTTTGAATTGGATTGAATTGAGAGAGAGAGAAAGAGAGAGAGAGAGAGAGAGAGAGAGAGAGAGAGAGAGAGAGAGAGGTGCGCAGTGCTGCAGCAGAATCCCTCTCAATGAAGCCTCTCTCAGGTCTGTCTGACTAACTAGTGCTGCATTGGAGGAAAGAGACAGAGAGAGCGGGACACACACGCACACACACACACAACACACACTGCAGGACTGCATGAGCCGAGCACCAGCATCCATCAGCGGATCTACAGAGCCTCCTCTGCCCGGCACGGCGCTCTCCGGCTGCGAACGGCACCATGGCACAAGCCGCCAAACATCTGCGCAAAAACAAGGATTTAGAGGCTCTAGCCGAGCAGGAGAGGAAGGAGAAGGAGGAGGAGAAGTCCAAGAAGAGGAGCCGATCGCGGGAGAAAAAGCGCAAGGTAGGGAAGAGGGATAAGTTGGCAAGCGGGAGGAGGGAAGGGGGAAGGCGGTGTACGGCTGCTGTGTGAACACGTGCAGGCACAGGTGAGCTGAGCCGCTGCTGCTGCACCAAGATCAAAACAAGAGCCCGTGTAATGCTCAACACGGGTCAATGTGTGTTACTTCATAGACAGAAAGAAAAATGCAATGGGTTTCAAGTTAAATGCATGTATTGTTATGCATGATAGCTGAAACGGGATTATTTCTGTGCATACTGGCACACGTACAAGTCAATGGGTGTTATTATTTCATAGATAAAATAATGCAGTCAATTTAAAATCAAATGACTGAAGATGCATACTGTCATAACATTGGCACACAGTTCAATAGGTGTTATTTTAATCAATTTCAAATTAAATAACTGAAAATGCATACTGGCACATAGCACAATGGGTGTTACTGTTTCATAGAAAACATAATGCATTCATTTAAAAACTAAATGCATGTATTTTTAGTAGCTAAAACTGCATTATTTATGTTTATACTGCCATTGGGTGTTATAATTTCATCAAAAAATAATGCAATAAATTAAAAATGATATGCATGTATTTTTAAATAGCTGCAACTGCATTATTTCAGTGCATACTGTAAATGGGTGTTATTGTTTCATAGAAAACATAATGCAATGAATTAAAAATTAAATACATGTATTTTTAATAGCTGAAACGTCATAGGGTTATAATACTGGCACAGTTCAATGGGTGTTATCATTTCATAAATAAAATATGCAATGAATATAAAATTAATGGATGTATTTTTATTAGCTAAAACTGCATTATTTCTGTGCATATTTGCACATGTACAGGTCAATGGGTGTTATTAATTCATAGAAAAAGTAATGCAATCAATGTAAAATGACATGCATGTATGCTTAATAGTTAAAACTGCACTAGTTTTGTGCATATTGTCGTAATACTGGCACACGTACAGGTCAGTCGATGTTATTAATTCATAGAAAAAACAATGCAGTCAATTTTTAACGGCTAAAACTGCATTATTTTTGTGCATACTTCCAGATCCTAAACAAAATAAATAATACTGCTATTAATTTAAAATTAGATGCATTTATTTTAAATAACAGAGACTGCATTTATTTGATGTATCCTCTCAGATATGAAAGAAAGCCATCAGATGCAGATATGTCATGTAGCTCCAGTACTACACAGTAGTTTAAAACAGGCAACCCCACTGCTGAGTTAAGCGTCACTATCAGTCTTGCATGGGTACATATTGTACACATCTACCTATATTAGCTAGTATGTACATTTTTATTCTAATGATCATATATTGTGGATAGAAAATAACACGAACAGGAATAGTTGAATGAAGTTAAATTGAATTTTGTAAATTATAATTCTCATTCTCCAGTACAAATTAGTATTCGGAGTATACTATATGGGGCTGAAAAAAAAGCATATAAAAATTGCTGAGAGTATAAAAAAAAATCTATATATATATGTATTGTAGATACTATATAAAGATATGCATTGCTTTTCATAATACTTGATGTCTAGTTATAAAAATTTCAATATACTATACGTATATAAGAAAAGCAGAGGTGATAAGTAATGCATTTTAATGTTATAGCTCAAAACATGCAGTGCTTAAGCAGAGATTTGAGATGTGTTGCTTAATAATATAATGTGGTTAGAGCAAGAAATCTCTCAGAACCAGTCTATTTTACCACCTGTGTGTAAAGAATTGAAGCGTTATAGGTTTTCTTAGCATTTTTAGATTGCTTTGTTTCAGGAAAAGATATTTATTGTGAGTTTGTTGCGCTTTCGTGTGGAGATTTGCTGCTGTTTAACTCCAACACTTATAAAGCATTTGCACTGCAGAGTTTCATATTACAGCACCTTGCTGAGGAGGTGCTTGTGTGCTGGAGATCAGGTCTCTCTCTTTCTCTTTTTTTCTTCTCCATGTGTTCAATGCAGAAAGCACTTATTTAAAGGGATAGTTCACCCAAAAATGAAGATTCTGTCATTATTTACTTACACTTTACTTGCTTCGAACCTTTATGAGTTTCTTTCTTCTGTTGAATATAAAAGAAGATATTTTGAAGAAAGATGGATACCTGTAACCATTGACTTCTGTAGTATTTATTTTTCCTACTGTGGTAGTCGATGGTTACAGGTTTCCAGCTTTCTTCAAAATATCTGCTTTTGTGTTCAACAGATAAATAAGTTCATAAACGTTTGGAAACACTTGAGGTAGAGTAAATTATAATTTTTTGGGTGAACTATTCCTTTAAGGATGTCAGCTTGATGCTCAGTTTTATTTCGAGGTGCATGCCAAAACAAAACAAACGAAAACAAATCTTAAGACCAAGTGGTTAAAGTTTAGGAAGCGTATGTGATGATAAAAAGTCGCTAGATACTGTTTTCAGTAAAGAAAATGTCTTAAAGGGTTAGTTCACACACAAAAAAATCATTATCTCATTAGTTACTCCCCCCACTTTGTTTTTAAGCTTCTTTGAACTTAAAGTTTTCAAGTTGAACTTAAACTTGAAGCTTCTTCGGTTGAACACAAAAGAAGATGTTTTGAAGAAAGTTGGAAACCTGTAACCATTGACTTTCATAGTATTTGTTTTTCCTACTATGGAAGTCGATGGTTACAGGTTTTCAGCTTTCTTCAGTATATCTTCTTTTGTGTTCAACAGATGAAATACATTCATAAAGGTTTGAAAACACTTGAGGGAGAGTAAATACAATTTATTTTGGGTGAACTACCTTTAAGGATGTCAGCTCAATGATCAGATTCATTATGAGGCGCATGCAAAAACAAAACAAACGAAAACAAATCTTTAGACCAAATGGTTAAAATTTAAGAAACGTATGCGGTGATAATGAAAAAGTTGCTAGATACTGTTTTCACTAAAAAATAAATCTCTTAAAGGGTTAGTTCACACAAAAAATTAATTATCTCATTAATTACTCCCCCCCTCATGTTGTTTTTAAACCTTTATGAGTTTCTTTCTTTGGTTGAAGATATTTTGAAGAAAGATGGCAACCTGTAACCATTGACTTCCAAAGTATTTGTTTCTTCTACTATGGAAGTCAATGGTTATAGGCTTTCAGCCTATAAAAAAGTTCAATTTAAGGTTGTCAGCTTGATGCTCAGTTTTAATCAGAGGTGCATGCAAAAAACAAAACAATATAAAACAAATCTTTAGACTGAGTGGTTAAAATTGAAGAGACGTATGTGATGATAAAAAGTCGCCAGATGTTTTCATTAAAGAAAATGTCTTAAAGGGTTAGTTCACACACAAAAAAAATCATTATCTCATGGAAACCTGTAACCATTGACTTCTATAGTATTGGTTTTTCCTTCTATGAAAGTCAATGGTTACAGGTTTTCAGATTTCTTCAAAATATCTCATTTTGTATTCAACCGAAGAAAGAAACTCATAAAGATTTGAAAACAATTGAGGGAGAGTAAATTGTGATTTTTTTGGGTGAACTATTCCTTTAAGGATGTCAGTTTTATTACGAGGTGCATGCACAAAACAAAACAAATGAAAACAAATCTTTAGACCAAGTGGGTAAAATTTAAGAATTGTATGTGATGATAAAAAATTGCTAAATACTGTTTTAAGTAAAGAAAAATCTCTTAAGGGGTTAGTTCACACAAAAATGTAATTAATTACTCCCCCTCATGCTGCTTTTAAACCTTTATGAGTTTCTTTCTTCGGTTGAACACAAAAGTAGATATTTTGAAGAAAGATGGAAACCTGTAACCATTCACTTCCATAGTATTTGTTTTTTCTATTATAAAAGTCAATAGTTACAGGTTATCATCTTTCTTCAAAATATCTGCTTTTGTGTTCAACAGATCAAATAAGTTCATAAACGTTTGGAAACACTTGAGGGAGAGTAAATTATTATTTTTTGGGTGAACTATCTCTTTAAGGATGTCAGCTTCATTACAAGGTGCATGCAAAAAACAAAACAAACGAAAACAAATCTTTAGGCCGAGTGGTTACAATTTAAGAAGCGCATGTGATGATAATTAAAAAGTTGCCAGATACTGTTTTCAGTAAAAGAAAATCTCTCAAAGGGTTAGTTCACACAAAAATGTATTTCTCATTAATTACTCTCCCTCATATTGTTTTAAACCTTTATGAGATTCTTTCTTCAGTTGAACACAAAAGAAGATATTTTAAAGAATGATGGAAACCTGTAACCATTGACTTTCATTTGTTTTTCCTACTGTGGAAGTCAATGGTTACAGGTTTTCAGCTTTCTTCAAAATATCTTCCTTTGTGTTCAACAGATGAAATACATTCATAAAGGTTTGAAAACACTTGAGGGAGAGTAAATTATTATTATTATTATTAAATATTCACTTTAAGGTTGTCAGCTTGATGCTCAGTTTTAATCAGAGGTGCATGCAAAAAACAAAACAATCAAAAACAAATCTTTAAACCAAGTGGTTAAAATTGAAGAAATGTATGTGATGATAAAAAGTCGCTAGATACTGTTTTCAGTAAAAAAGAATGTCTTAAAGGGTTAGTTCACACAAACATTGTATTACACAAAAGAAGATATTTTGAGGAAAGATGGAAACCTGTAACCATTGACTTTCAGTTGTTTTTCCTACAATAGAAGTCAATGGTTACACGTTTTCAGCTTTTTTTGGGTGAACTATTCCTTTAAGGATGTCAGCTTGATGCTTAGATTCATTACGAAGTGCATGCCAAAACAAAACAAATCTTTAGACCAAGTGGTTAAAATTTAAGAAACGTATGTGATGATAAAAAGTTGCTAGATACTGTTCTCAGTTAAAAAAAAATCTCTTAAAGGGTTAGTTCACACAAAAATGTAATTATCTCATTAATTACTCCCCCTCATGTTGTTTTTAAACGTTTTTGAGTTTCTTTCTTCGGTTGAACACAAAAGAAGATATTCTGAAGAATGATGGAAACCTGTAACCATTGACTTTGATTTGTTTTTCCTACTGTGGAAGTCAATGGTTACAGGCTTTCAGCTTTCTTCAAAATATCTTCCTTCGTGTTCAACAGATGAATAAGTTCATAAAGGTTTGAAAACACTTGAGGGAAAGTAAATGTAATTTTTTAGGGGCGTGAACTATCCCTTTAAGGATGTCAGCTCAATGCTCACACAAAAGAAGAAATTTTGAAAAATGTTTGACTTTCATAGTAGGGAAAAAATGACTGCATGGGCGTCAGTGAGTGCCAGCAATCAAAATATCTTCTTTTATGTCTCTAAATACTCTACTCTAAATTATACTCAAAATACATTTTAAACAAGTAAAGGCGAAATAAACGATGACAGAATCTTCACTTTTGGGTGAACTATCCCTTTTTTTATTACATTTCAGCCACATACAAACATAGCCATTCAATATTTTGTGGGATTGTTTGATAAAGTGTTTGCTGGGAATGGTTTCAAATCTGCTGCTCGCATATTTCTGTTCCTTGCATCATTTTAATATAGCTAGCCGTATCTCGTACAGCTCTGAACCACGCAGGATGCTTTAAAACTCAATTTAAAGAGCATCAAGCACTTTAAAAAGGAGATGCAATATGTGTCTTGCCTATCAAAATGATGTCTTACGGAGGTTGCAAGGATCTTATTGTGAGAAGTGTTTGAACGAGATGTCTTTTGCTAATCACAAAACTTTCCAGCAAATTAATTAACATTCATTAACTTTTATCCTACTTACTGTCTTTCTTTAACTGTGCCTGTATACTGTTATACACTCCAACTGTGGATAAATGCTTGTCTTTGCTTAAATGTGATTGAATCCATGTATGTTTAGTGTCTAGAAACAGGTTTTTAATGTCAACAATGTCACATAAGTGAGATATACAGTCGGAAATACACACTCTGCTTGCTTTCTGCAATACAATATAGGTTTGCTGTAATATGATTATGCCTTATTTTTGGTTATATTGGTTGTTTATGATCTTCTTTTGTTTGTGCTGAGCCAGCACTTTTTGTAGTTTTTATTTTCATGCTGCTTAAGAATTATTTATATGCTATGTGGTGGAGAAATATTGCTTTGTGCTTCCCTTGTGCGAGACACTTTCCCCATTTACCTATCTTGTTTACACACAGAATGTCTTTAATTCTTCAACCAGCAATTGCAACATGCACAATACACAAACATGTGAAATATATATCATTGCAAGTTGATTTTGGGATATTATGTCTACTATAAAGATGCATGTTTTGCTTAAATATCTGAATACTTCAGAGCAACGAATGTGTGTTGAAATATAAGTGCTTGACATGTTATTTATAGTTCGTTTTCTTTTGCATTTGTTGGTTCTGCTTATGAACTAGCCTTTTGAGTGCTTCTAGCCAGCTGGCTTCTCACAGAACTGTAGATCACATTTCATTTTTGACATTTGCCAACCAGCATTTAACTTTATAAAACTTAAGGATTGTAAATTATGCATGAAGCCGGATGTCGGCTGTATATATAAATATATTGTATATAGTACACAGGTTTTGTTCTGACTAACCTTTTGTAAAGCTGTAGTGAACGATGAGGGAAAATTGCAGAAGGTTATTTACCACATCGTAAATATATCCATAAATGATCTGTATTTTGTGAATCATATTTTTTACTTTTTATTTTCCCTCATTTATTTATGATTCCCCCCCTAAAAAATATATTTATTGGGTTTTATTTGAAGTACAGAAAAAAATACATAAAAAAATTACAAATAAAAAATACAAACAAAAAGACAAATGGTTAAAAATGTAAAAATAAATATGTAAATTAATAACCATTATCAACTAGCTTTTTGAGTGCTTCTAGCCAGCTGGCTTCTCGCAGAACTGTAGATCACATTTCATTTTCGACATTTGCCAATCAGCATTTAACTTTATAAAACTTAAGGATTGTAAATTATGCATGAAGCCGGATGTCGGCTGTATATATAAATATATTGTATATGCAATAGTACACAGGTTTTGTTCTGACTAACCTTTTGTAAAGCTGTAGTGAACGATGAGGGAAAATTGGAGAAGGTTATTTACCACACCGTAAATATATCCATAAATAATCTGTATTTTGTGAATCATATTTTTTTACTCTTTTTTCCCCCATTTATTTATGTTATTTTTTACCTAAAATATATTTATTGGGTTTTGTTTGAACTACAGAACAAAATACATTAAAAATCTCAAGTAAAAAAATAAAAAGACAAATGGTTAAAAATGTGAAAATAAATATGTAAATAAACTACATAAATTCAAATAATAACAGTACCTAATTAAAAAAAATTAATCAATAATAACAATGTTCAGTGCATTTTAGTACCTTGCATTTCACAGCTTTCCAGTGTGCACTGGTTAAACAAATTTGTTAATCGTTGCTGCAATGTAAGACATCTGAACCATACAATACGACACCAACAAGGGTTTGAAAGCTCAAACATCAAAAAATGTTGCATGGTCCACCTGATTCAAAAAGTGTTGAAAGTATTCTATAAAAATCTTGTGTATGTCAGCTTCTCCAGAGCAAGATTGCTAGTCAATTCCTAAATCCACTGGCCACAGGATGGCCTTGGTGTTTTTTCCAGTTTAAAGCAATAACACGCTTCGCTTGCAGTAAACTAAAATCTAGTAGTTTGTGTTTGTTTGTGTTTAGATGCAGGTTCACAGGGTATATATCAAATAAACATAATTTGGGAACCAAATGAATATTTTCTTCAATTAATTTACCAATCATAATAAGGATCTCTTATAAAATCTCATTGCACTCCCATACACAATGATAAAGGATACCCAGCTAGCAAAATTCATGTGGCTCAAATCCGGCCCACACCAGACACTTACATCTGGCCCACATAGCGCATGGAATGATGGCTCTAGGGTGGTCCGCTCCTGTTTGTCAGATCTGGGCCACAAATAAGCAAAAGCAATACCACATATTAGCCAGAATTCAACCAAATGAACCAGAACTGACGTTATTCAGGGCCACAGTTTGCTTTTATTCTGGCCCAGATCCGGCCCACACCAGACACTCACATCTGGACCACATACTGAATGGAATGATGGCTCTAGGGTGGTCCGCTCCTGTTTGTCAGATCTGGGCCACAAGTAAGCCAAAGCAATACCACATATTAGCCAGAATTCAACCAAATGAACCAGAACTGACGTTATTCAGGGCCACAGTTTGCTTTTATTCTGGCCCAGATCCGGCCTACACCTTACACTTGCTGGGTGTGGCAAAGTACAAAAATCCCAGCATGCATTGCAGTATCAATACATTCTATAGCTTAATGATGCTACAGTTTTTTGCTGTTGATTCTGCTGTTTATGTTGACATTGTTGATTTTTGTCACTTTTAGTTTCCTGTTAGTGATGTTTGTGAGTTTTGGTAATTGTCACCGTTGTTGAGGTTCATACGCTGATTATTGATGTCTCTGTGAGCAGAAGTTGAACTGTAGAATTTTTTCTGCTTATAAACCTTCATAATTCTGTGGCATGTGCAAACATGTTATTACATTACTTCTAATAATGGATTAAACATTGGTTAACATCAGTGAATTAAATGATTTCATCACAGGTTGTCAGGTTGTGCCTCACTTAATGTTATTGTTTTTTTTACTTGGCTTGTTTGCTGTAATGAATAAACTTTTCAAGTAAAGTTCTTAAAAGTTACAGCAGCCCAAAAGAAAGTTTATATTAAGAGGTTCAGGGCTCCATGATGGTGACTTTAGTCTATGTTTCTCTATTTTATAACCCATTATCTTCAGCTGTTTCTTGAGCACTCAGTAGTGTGGACACATGGAAGTGTTCATTTAAAACTGAGAATTTTGCTGTGGGGTTTAAAGGTTAAAGGTTTATATACTGTGAATGTACAGTTGAAGTCAGAATTATTAGCCCCCCTGAATTATTAGCCCCCCTGTTTATTTTTTTCCCCAATTTCTGTTTAAAGGAGAGCACATTTCTAATCATAGTAGTTTTAATAACTCATCTCTAATAACTGATTTATTTTATCTTTGCCATGATGACAGTAAATAATATTTTACTATTCTTCAAGACACTTCTATACAGCTTAAAGTGGGATTTAAAGGCTTAACTAGGTTAATTAGGTTAACTAGGCAGGTTAGGGTAATTAGGCAAGTTATTGTATAATGATGGTTTGTTCTGTAGACTATCGAAAAAAATATAGCTTAAAGGGGCTAAAAATATTGACCTTAAAATGATGTTTAAAAAATTAAAAACAGCTTTTATTCTAGCCGAAATAAAACAAATAAGACTTTCTCTAGAAGAAAAAATATTATCAAACATACTGTGAAAATTTCCTTGCTCTGTTAAACATCATTTGGGAAATATTTAAACAAGAATAAAAAATTCAAAGGGGGGCTAATAATTCTGACTTCAACTGTATACTACAGGAGTGGACTGTTAAAACACAGTATGTGGCTGACAGCCAAGCTGCCTGTATGATTCTGTAAATTTACAACGAAAAGTTTTACAGTCTATAATACTACCCATATCTGCCATGTCAAAGAGCTATGGTTTGACCCCTATAATTATCACCACTTTTATGACCCATTACTGTTCCAAATATTCACCAAAAGTGGTCCGCATATGGTTTAAGATAACTGGGCCACATTTGCCATATCTTCTTTGGGCTGCTTTAGGCTCACAGCCGCATTAGCCAGAGCTTACTGTGCCAAATATTTGCCAAAAGTGGCCCACATATGTCTTAAGATAACTGGGCCACATTTGCACCTACACGTGTAAGCCACTTTAGGTTTACACCCAGATTACCCTTAAATGACGATGCCACATTTTTGCCAACTGTGACCCACATTTGTCCTCCATCATTTGGGCCAAGTTTATCATTTTCCACATGGACCACATTAGGCTCACAGTCAGATTACATTTTGCCATAAGTGCCAAATCTTTGCCTCAAATGGCCCATAAATGTATTTGAATCTTTGGCCCCCCTTTTCCATTGTACAGGTGGGCCACTTCAGGCTCACATTCATTTTGTCTGGGCTGAAGGAAGACCACCAGTGCCGCATAACTGCCTAAAGTGGCCCACATTCGTATGCTATCTGGGTACCCACTTCTTCATTGCATTTTGTACAAATATCAGGAATATTTGGGTTAAATCTATGCAGTTTAGCTCGTGCAATGGAAGTTCGTAGAAGCTATTTATATTGCAGTAATTTACAACTTGTGTTAATACTATTATTTTGGGCAAATAAACAAGAATCTATCCATTCTTCTTTAGATATGTCTTCTTGAAGAGCATTTTTCCATGCTGTTAAGTAGGATAAGGAGATATCTTTTGATCCCTCTAAGAGTATATTATAAAACATTGATATTATTTATGATTTCTAATTGCATTATGAGATCTTAATCTTTCTCCCAATAACTTTTAACCATGAAAAGTTCAAAAAAGTGACTTTTATGAACATTTTTAATAGTTTAAAGTGATATATTGTCTATGTTTGTGTTGTATATTACGCTACAAACACCTTGTAATAAGCCACCAGCACGTTTTCTGTTATTTTGCACACTTATTTCTCTATATATTTCAATTTTTTAATACATTATATGACTAAAATGTCAATAAAAGTCACTTTGTTAAACTGTAGAGTTGAATTTTCAACATCAAATGTCGACGGAGCAGAGATCAACATCCCATAATGCAATTCACAACCGGAAATATACACAAAAAGTTAAGTTTCAGTTTAGTTAACACCAATTCTGTGGTACCATAAAGCTCAGCTCAGCTTAATTAAAGAGTGATTAAAGATGAACTGCCTTCGTGTTACCTACAACCCAAAATTGGTGCAAACTAAACTGAAAGCTAATTGGCTAGCCAGCTAATCCAGCTTCATGGTACAGGCCTCAGTTACATCTGTGAATGTAAACAGTCAGGGAGAAAATCACATGTGTATGTCAGATCTTCGGATTAGAGAAAAACACACTAAAAATGCAACTCAACGCTAGGCCTGGTCCTCTTGGGAGGGAAATATTAAAATCTAGGATAATGATGTGAAAACACAGCAGCTGAGTGAGGGATTTCTTAGTGACACTGATCTTTTCGTGCTCAAACAGCACCATTACTCACTAAAGGAAACTGAAAATGTGAAACGCATAACAGAACAAATTAACAAATCATTGACTCTAATGAAAATGTCTATGAAATTGCAATTTAAGTCCCTGGTGTTCTGATAATTGCCAGATTTTGAACCTTCCGACCTGCTTATTTACATTGCAGTTAGCTTCACATTAGTCTTTATGGATGGAGATGTTGTTTCTGCATTTTATCATGACCTGATCTGCATCAGTGCCACTGAAATAGACAGCTGCAGGACTCTCAGTGCTGAGCTCAGCATCGCCATCATCAATTCTCATGCAGATAATGCTTACTGCAGCTCACGGACTGCTCAATAACATGTACTATAGCTTAAATACTGCATTATTATGGCATCTAGAAGGATAGAGAGACTTAATGATAATTAATTGATGTCATAGAACAGATCATTTGTACTTGGAGAACAAAGCACACATCTACATTAGGAAAACATTTAGTTTTTGTATATTATGATCAAAATACATTTATTTTAAAAGTGAAATCAAACTTAGCTTTACCCTTGTTTGATATGTTTGGATGTCTATTAGACGTATGTTTGATATGTTTGGATATCTATTAGACGTATGTTTGATATGTTTGGATGTCTATTAGACGTATGTTTGATATGTTTGGATGTCTATTAGACGTATGTTTGATATGTTTGGATGTCTATTAGACGTATGTTTGATATGTTTGGATGTCTATTAGACGTATGTTTGATACGTTTGGATGTCTATTAGACGTATGTTTGATATGTTTGGATGTCTATTAGACGTATGTTTGATATGTTTGGATGTCTATTAGACGTTTGTTTGATATGTTTGGATGTCTATTAGACGTATGTTTGATATGTTTGGATGTCTATTAGACGTATGTTTGATATGTTTGGATGTCTATTAGACGCATGTTTGGATGTCTATTAGACGTTTGTTTGATATGTTTGGATGTCTATTAGACGTATGTTTGATATGTTTGGATGTCTATTAGACGTATGTTTGATATGTTTGGATGTCTATTAGACGTATGTTTGATATGTTTGGATATCTATTAGATGTATGTTTGAAATGTTTGGATGTCTATTAGACGTATGTTTGATATGTTTGGATGTCTATTAGATGTATGTTTGATATGTTTGGATGTCTATTAGACATATGTTTGGTATGTTTGGATGTCTATTAGACATATGTTTGGTATGTTTGGATGTCTATTAGACGTATGTTTGATATGTTTGGATGTCTATTAGACATATGTTTGTATGTCTATTAGACATATGTTTGATATGTTTGGATGTCTATTAGACGTATGTTTGATATGTTTGGATGTCTATTAGACGTATGTTTGATATGTTTGGATGTTGATTAGACGTATGTTTGATATGTTTGGATGTCTATTAGACGCTTGTTTGATATGTTTGGATGTCTATTAGACGTATGTTTGATATGTTTGGATGTCTATTAGACGTTTGTTTGATATGTTTGGATGTCTATTAGACGTATGTTTGATATGTTTGGATGTCTATTAGACGTATGTTTGATATGTTTGGATGTCTATTAGACATATGTTTGATTTTTTGGATGTCTATTAGACGTATGTTTGATATGTTTGGATGTCTATTAGACGTATGTTTGGATGTCTATTACACGTATGTTTGATATGTTTGGATGTCTATTAGACGTATGTTTGATATGTTTGGATGTCTATTAGACGTATGTTTGATATGTTTGGATATCTATTAGACGTATGTTTGATATGTTTGGATGTCTATTAGACGTATGTTTGATATGTTTGGATGTCTATTAGACGTTTGTTTGATATGTTTGGATGTCTATTAGACGTATGTTTGATATGTTTGGATGTCTATTAGACGTTTGTTTGATATGTTTGGATGTCTATTAGACGTATGTTTGATATGTTTGGATGTCTATTAGACGTATGTTTGATATGTTTGGATGTCTATTAGACATATGTTTGATTTTTTGGATGTCTATTAGACGTATGTTTGATATGTTTGGATGTCTATTAGACGTATGTTTGGATGTCTATTAGACGTATGTTTGATATGTTTGGATGTCTATTAGACATATGTTTGATTTTTTGGATGTCTATTAGACGTATGTTTGATATGTTTGGATGTCTATTAGACGTATGTTTGGATGTCTATTAGACGTATGTTTGATATGTTTGGATGTCTATTAGACGTATGTTTGATATGTTTGGATGTCTATTAGACGCATGTTTGGATGTCTATTAGACGTATGTTTGATATGTTTGGATGTCTATTAGACGTATGTTTGATATGTTTGGATATCTATTAGACGTATGTTTGATATGTTTGGATGTCTATTAGACGTATGTTTGATATGTTTGGATGTCTATTAGACGTTTGTTTGATATGTTTGGATGTCTATTAGACGTATGTTTGATATGTTTGGATGTCTATTAGACATATGTTTGATATGTTTGGATGTCTATTAGACATATGTTTGATATGTTTGGATGTCTATTAGACATATGTTTGATTTTTTGGATGTCTATTAGACGTATGTTTGATATGTTTGGATGTCTATTAGACGTATGTTTGGATGTCTATTAGACGTATGTTTGATATGTTTGGATGTCTATTAGACGTATGTTTGATATGCTTGGATGTCTATTAGACGTATGTTTGGATGTCTATTAGACGTATGTTTGATATGTTTGGATGTCTATTAGACGTATTTTTGATATGTTTGGATATCTATTAGACGTATGTTTGATATGTTTGGATATCTATTAGACGCATGTTTGGATGTCTATTAGACGTATGTTTGATATGTTTGGATGTCTATTAGACGTATGTTTGATATGTTTGGATGTCTATTAGACGCATGTTTGGATGTCTATTAGACGTATGTTTGATATGTTTGGATGTCTATTAGACGTATGTTTGATATGTTTGGATGTCTATTAGACGTATGTTTGATATGTTTGGATGTCTATTAGACGTATGTTTGATGTGTTTGGATGTCTATTAGACATATGTTTGATATGTTTGGATGTCTATTAGATGCATGTTTGATATGTTTGGATGTCTATTAGACGTTTGTTTGATATGTTTGGATGTCTATTAGACGTATGTTTGATATGTTTGGATGTCTATTAGACGTATGTTTGATATGTTTGGATGTCTATTAGACATATGTTTGATTTTTTGGATGTCTATTAGACGTATGTTTGATATGTTTGGATGTCTATTAGACGTATGTTTGGATGTCTATTACACGTATGTTTGATATGTTTGGATGTCTATTAGACGTATGTTTGATATGTTTGGATGTCTATTAGACGTATGTTTGATATGTTTGGATATCTATTAGACGTATGTTTGATATGTTTGGATGTCTATTAGACGTATGTTTGATATGTTTGGATGTCTATTAGACGTTTGTTTGATATGTTTGGATGTCTATTAGACGTATGTTTGATATGTTTGGATGTCTATTAGACGTTTGTTTGATATGTTTGGATGTCTATTAGACGTATGTTTGATATGTTTGGATGTCTATTAGACGTATGTTTGATATGTTTGGATGTCTATTAGACATATGTTTGATTTTTTGGATGTCTATTAGACGTATGTTTGATATGTTTGGATGTCTATTAGACGTATGTTTGGATGTCTATTAGACGTATGTTTGATATGTTTGGATGTCTATTAGACATATGTTTGATTTTTTGGATGTCTATTAGACGTAT
The DNA here is from genome assembly GCA_903798195.1 of Danio kyathit. Taxonomy (NCBI): domain Eukaryota; kingdom Metazoa; phylum Chordata; class Actinopteri; order Cypriniformes; family Danionidae; genus Danio; species Danio kyathit. The sequence goes on along the minus strand of LR812523.1, from coordinate 80,983,527 downwards.
GTTTGATATGTTTGGATGTCTATTAGACGTATGTTTGGATGTCTATTAGACGTATGTTTGATATGTTTGGATGTCTATTAGACGTATGTTTGATATGTTTGGATGTCTATTAGACGCATGTTTGGATGTCTATTAGACGTATGTTTGATATGTTTGGATGTCTATTAGACGTATGTTTGATATGTTTGGATATCTATTAGACGTATGTTTGATATGTTTGGATGTCTATTAGACGTATGTTTGATATGTTTGGATGTCTATTAGACGTTTGTTTGATATGTTTGGATGTCTATTAGACGTATGTTTGATATGTTTGGATGTCTATTAGACATATGTTTGATATGTTTGGATGTCTATTAGACATATGTTTGATATGTTTGGATGTCTATTAGACATATGTTTGATTTTTTGGATGTCTATTAGACGTATGTTTGATATGTTTGGATGTCTATTAGACGTATGTTTGGATGTCTATTAGACGTATGTTTGATATGTTTGGATGTCTATTAGACGTATGTTTGATATGCTTGGATGTCTATTAGACGTATGTTTGGATGTCTATTAGACGTATGTTTGATATGTTTGGATGTCTATTAGACGTATTTTTGATATGTTTGGATATCTATTAGACGTATGTTTGATATGTTTGGATATCTATTAGACGCATGTTTGGATGTCTATTAGACGTATGTTTGATATGTTTGGATGTCTATTAGACGTATGTTTGATATGTTTGGATGTCTATTAGACGCATGTTTGGATGTCTATTAGACGTATGTTTGATATGTTTGGATGTCTATTAGACGTATGTTTGATATGTTTGGATGTCTATTAGACGTATGTTTGATATGTTTGGATGTCTATTAGACGTATGTTTGATGTGTTTGGATGTCTATTAGACATATGTTTGATATGTTTGGATGTCTATTAGATGCATGTTTGGACGTCTGTTGGACGTATGTTTGATATGCTTGGATGTCTATTAGATGAATGTTTGAAATGTTTGGATGTCTATTAGACGCATGTTTGATATGTTTGGGTGTCTATTAGACGTATGTTTGATATGTTTGGATGTCTATTAGACACATGTTTGATATTTTGGATGTCTATTAGACGTATGTTTGATATTTTGGATGTCTATTAGACGTATGTTTGAAATGTTTGGATGTCTATTAGACGTATGTTTGATATGTTTGGATGTCTATTAGACGCATGTTTGGATGTCTATTAGACGTATGTTTGATATGTTTGGATATCTATTAGACGGATGTTTGATATGTTTGGATGTCTATTAGACGTATGTTTGATATGTTTGGATGTCTATTAGACAAATGTTTGATATGTTTGGATGTCTATTAGACGTATGTTTGATATGTTTGGATGTCTATTAGACGTATGTTTGATATGTTTGGATGTCTATTAGACGTATGTTTGATATGTTTGGATGTCTATTAGACGTATGTTTGATGTGTTTGGATGTCTATTAGACGTATATTTGATATGTTTGGATGTCTATTAGACGTATGTTTGATATGTTTGGATATCTATTAGACGTATGTTTGATATGTTTGGAATGTTTATTAGACGTATGTTTGATATGTTTGGATGTCTATTAGACGTATGTTTGATATGTTTGGATGTCTATTAGACGTATGTTTGATATGTTTGGATGTCTATCAGACGTATGTTTGATATGTTTGGATGTCTATCAGACGTATGTTTGATATGTTTGGATGTCTATTAGACGTATGTTTGATATGTTTGGATGTCTATTAGACGTATGTTTGATATGTTTGGATGTCTATTAGACGTATGTTTGATATGTTTGGATGTCTATTAGACATATGTTTGATATGTTTGGATGTCTATTAGACGTATTTTTGATATGTTTGGATGTCTATTAGACATTTTTAAAGACAAAATTGCTTGATGCTGAGGTATAATAAGCCTGGCACATATAAAAACTATTTAAACTAGCCAAACAAACACAAAACAAAGCCTAAAACATTATATAGCCTGATGTTAAACATAAGCAACTGTGACCGCCCATCAGTCTGCAGTTTTTTTTCTTTCTGAGTCACACAGCTGACTAGGTAATAATAGACGAAAACAATCGATATCCTCATCACCAGTTTACAGTAGGACAAAGTAGAAAGTAAGCTGTCTAAACAACAAAGGGCATTTGTTTTATGGATGACAATGTCCACTTTCGACTCCTCTCCACTTGTGACTCATCTCTCCAGAAAGCATTTAATTCTGAAGATCATTTCCCCCATGTATGCGTCAGATGTCTTTTTAGTGCAGTTTCTTCTAGGTGACCTTTCATTTACACCCCATCATAGCTAGATGGAAGGATAGATAGATAGATAGATAGATAGATAGATAGATAGATAGATAGATAGATAGATAGATAGATAGATAGATAGATAGATAGATAGATAGATAGATAGATAGATAGATAGATAGAAGAAAAAATTGAGAAAGATGTCTTTTTAGCACAGTTTCATCTAGGTGACCTTCCATTTACACCACACCATAGATAGATAGACAGAGAGACAGACAGACAGACAGACAGATCAGTCAGATTTTGTTAATGGTGCGCAGGGTGTATATATCAGTGTTGGAGTGCAGTTTTCTGTCAGTGTGTTAGTGGTCCTGTGGGAGCCTGTGCTGGGCTGCAGACTCATGACTCAGCACACTGTGAGCATCACTCACTCATATTTATAGCTGAGTGGAGGCTCTTTCAAACTCCACCTTTACCACCCTTTTTAATTGAGTGATGGCGCTATGCGTGTGTGTGTGTGTGTGTTTGTACCTTGAATTCCTTACACTGTGGCGACCAAACGTCCCAACAGCATAGCAATACCACTAAATTCTGACCTTGTTGAGACATTTTTTTTTGGTCCCCATGAGGAAAACGGCTCATAAATCACACAGATTGAAGCATTTTGAAGATGTAAAAATGCAGTATGTTTCCTGTAAGAATTGGATTTAGGGGTAGGGGGATAGAATGTACAGTCTGTACAGTATAAAAGTCATTACGTCTACATACCTGTCAACCCTCCCGTTTTACTTGGGATTCTTACGTATTTTACACTTCTATCCCACTATCATCCTGTACAGGTATTTTCCCTGTATTTCTCCCCGTATTCTCCCTTTCTATGAAGGGTGGTAATAAACATCAAATATTCGATCCTCCCTATACGCAACTCATACCACCGAACCACCAGCGGACGCCCCTTGGTCTAAAATGTGAATCTGTTCTGTGCTTTAAATTAATTTAGGCATGAAAACACTTTGAAATAAATATTAAAACAGCAGGATTTCCTCGCTTTCCATTAAAGGCACTGTTGCCCCTCCTATGCAGTCCTTAGAACAGTCAGTTCATGTAGCGATGCGTGTCTGTCAGCTCCATAGTGATAAAAAGATGCCGTTTCCCAAACAGATTCTGTACACGTGATTTAAAGCGGAGCGAAAGTGGACACTCTGGGTTTTGGTTGTGTTTGAACAGACATATACACATAACAATAATAATAATAATAATAATAATAATAATATTAATAATATCCAAACATGCCAACCTTGGTGGGTTTTTATTTATTTTTTTTGGGGTGGGGTTGGGGGGGGGGGGGGGGGGGGGGGGGGGGGGGGGGGGGGGGTTGGGGTTGGGGGTGGTCATGAGGTGAAAAAATATATAATAAAAAAGATATAAAAAATATATTATATATATATATAAAAAAAATATAGCTTAAAGAGGCTAATAATTTTGACCCTACTTTTTTTATCCGAAATAAAACAAAATAAAAAAAGACTTTCTCCAGAAGAATTTTTTTTATCAGAAATACTGTAAAAATATCCTTGATCTGTTAAACATCATTTGGGAAATATTTAAAAATGAAAGAAAAATTCAAAGGGGGGATAATAATTCTATCTTCAACTATATATATATATATATCACTCGTCCAGCCTCTTAACCCTTTACCTTTGTGTATTACTCCGCCCGCATAGAGCAACAAGCAGAGGACACTACAGTTTGACAAATATTTCAGCTGTTGGACAGCATAATGTACTTTTGAGACTTTTTTAGTCCAGAATGTAGTTGTTTAGATTGCAACTATGCAGTATATTTATAAGGATAGTGCCTATTTTAAATATTTTTAATTTCTGAGAGACAGTGCGTCGGCGGACATTAGCCTGTTTTTGAGCAAAGACGGTTGACGATGTTAATCCACAAGATGGCGACAGAGACATAATAAGCCCTATGAGAAAACCAGCGTAATTTCAAACTACAGCTGATCAAATCATTATTAAAAAGGTAAATGATTCTCTGGGCCCTATTTTAACGATCTAGGCGCAAAGTGCAAAGCGCAGGGAGCACAAGCATTAAGGGCGAATCCACTTTTGCTATTTTAAGAACGGAAAAATCTGCTCTGCGCCGTGGCACATGGTCTAACAGGGTTGAACTTATTCTTTTAATGAGTTATGGGTGTGTTTTGAGAATAAACCAATCAGAGTCTCATCTCCCATTCCCTTTAAGAGTCAGTTGCGTTGTTCCATGGCGCATTTGCTATTTACATGGCGGACTCTGTAAGTGGAAAAACTGAGCGCTTCACTAGCGAGAAAACAGTTAAACAGAGCATCTGCAGCGCAAGAATGAGAGAATGAGCCTCCTCATTCTTTACTTTCACTTTCACTCTCGCGGAAAAGGAAACGTACGCACAGACATCCATTAGCCTACATATTTAATTTTGTTTGATTCAAAACTATTTCTAAATTTAGTTCTAATTTCCAGCAAACTAATAGATTAACAATAATAACGAAGTGTGGTCAAACAACTGAGTTATTTCCAAATACACATGCTATGCCCCATATGGTCTAAAAGCTGACAGGTAAACAAATCGAAGCTTGTTTTTAATAAAACAAATATAAATATGCATATAATAAATAATACTGCTAATAATAATAACATTATACAAAAGCAATTTGTCATGAATAAACTGAAAAAGCCCCCCGAGATGAAGAAGGCATGAAGGCAGTAGTTTTTATATTTATGTAGGCTAGAAAGTAATAATTTTTGTAATATTTTAATCCTTTAATTATTTTTTCTTTATAAAGATATTTGCGTATTGCTCTACATCCTGTGTGTATTAAGTAATGTTTAAGCGAGGCGCACATCTAACGCGCTCTGCGCTGGACTTTAGACCTCCTCTTAGCTGGTCTATTAAACAGTCTATTCTAGTTTCTCAAAATAGCAACGCGCCAGCAATGCGCCTCAACACACCTCCTTTTTTAGACCAGAAAGCCTATGGACACACATATGAGCGCAAATGCATTTGCTATTTAAACAGCGTGATGCAAAACGTCAAAATAACTCTTGCGTCCAGCCTTGCGCCGCATTGCGCCAACTGTATGATAGGGCCCTCTAAGTCGATCTCTCTCTTTTGTAAGTTGTCGTGCTGTATTTATACCATAGCAGTATTGTGATCTCCCGATTGCAACAGAGAAATAGGAGATATCTCTAGATTGATGGCATTTAATGCAGTTCAGCCTTATATTCTTAAAATGTGAGCAAAATCACCTGTTTTGTCATCACTTTAGACATTACGCTAGAGAATCATTCAAACACTAGCTCTAAAGTGACGTTGGTGAATGAGCAACGGCTTCTGCTGTTCTGAAATCAGCTGCAGATGTGAAGGAACGGCGGAAGAAAGTAGTTCCTCTCACAAAAGGGTTTTGAATCTTTCCGTGTTTGATTTTCTTTTTTATACACATGATTATGCCGTCCAACTGTTGTATAAACGCAATATCACACGAGTAGCAGTGCAATGCGGCTGTATATCATGGTGGGGCTTCAGAGTCAACGCTTGACAGAGGGCATGTCTGAAGTTGCGGCTGACGCGATCATCAGCCAATGAAATTAGTCAGCAATCGGCTAGTGTCTGAGCTGGAGTATTTGCATAAAGCGATCTGATTGGCTGAAGCTTCCGTTGGCACTTTAAAAGGTCAGAAAGTCCCAACTTCTGCAGCGAGCAACACCGCTGAAGCAGCGCCGACAGATCCACAATTCAGTTCGTCGACGCTTGACGTCACCCATTCTAAGTGAATAGGAAGCGTGGACGGCGACGCCTCGTGTGAATGGGCCGTTAGAGCTAAGTTAATACAAAAAACTGAATTATTTCATTCATAACTCATTAGGTTTAAATTCTGCTTTATATAATCAGTTCGTTAGCTGCCATAACTCTTTTTCATTGAGTCAAATTTAAAAAAAAGTTTAAAAGTTTGGCGTGGGTTTCCTCCGGGTGCTCCGGTTCCCCCCACAGTCCAAACACGTGCGCTATAGGTGAATTGGATAAACTAAATTAACTGAACGTGTGTGTGTGTGTGTGTGCACGCGAATGTGAATGTGTATGGGTGTTTCCCAGTACTGGGTTGCGGCTGGAAGGGCATCCGCTGTATAAAACATATGCTGGAAAGTTAGGTGGTTCATTCCACTGTGGCAACCCATGATAAATAAATGAAGGAAAAGTAATGAATGAATTACCCTTTTGGTGACGCGGTGGCGGAGTGGGTAGCATGTTCGCCTCACAGCAAGAAGGTCGCTGGTTCGAGCCTCGGCTAGGTCAGTTGGCATTTGTGTGTGGAGTTTGCATGTTCTCCCCATGTTTGCGTGGTTTTCATCAGGGTGCTCTGGTTTCCCCCACAGTCTAAAGACATGTGGTACAGGTGAATTGGGTAGGCTACAATTGACCATAGTGTATGAGTGTGCGTGAGTGTGTATGGATGTTTCCCAGTGATGGGTTGCGGCTGGAAGGGCATCCGCTGCGTAAAACATGTGCTGGATAAGTTGGCGGTTCATTCCTTTGTGGCAACCTCAGATTAATAAAGGGACTAAGCCGAAAAGAAAATGAATGAATGAATTACCATTTTGAATGAATCAAATCAATGATTGTCTCAATTAAACTTCACTGGCACCATTAATCAGTTCATTGTGTAATATATTACATTAAATAAAAAAAATACTTATTAAATAGGGCGTCCGCTGCGTAGAACATGTGCTGGATAGGTTGGCGGTTCATTCCGCTGTGGCGACCTCAGATTAAAAAAGGGACTAAGCCGAAAAGAAAATGAATGAATAAATGACTTATTAAATAATAAATAAAAATCAGTAATAATTGTTTTACAATCTAAGTGAAAAAATGTTTCTAAGAATATTAACCGATGCGTGTTATAATTTTAATTTTTTAAAATATTTATTTAAAAATAATAAAATGTTGAAATTAACATGAATTAAGATTGATTTAGTTCATCTTAGTTCATGTTAACTAATGTTGTTCAATCATATTAATCAATAAAAACTTGTTTAAAAGTTTTATTTATGTAAATAAAGAATTCCAATAACTTGAGTTCAGTGCAAGATTGACATTACAATACATTTGTTTATAAAAATGTGGTCTGAATACAAAGGTTTGCATGCTTTTACATAAGAAAATAGAGTATAAGAAAAAAGATATCCTATTCTTGTTGTGTTTCTTGAATGCACAATAAGTATTTCTTAAAATAATAACAAGACTTGTATTGAGAATTCAAAGCACAAGGCAATACTGCAGTAAAAAAAAAGACTCTTTCATTCCTCCTACAAAGCTATCCTATGAAATTAGCCATCGCGTATGTGAACTGCCCCTTTAAGAAAGCAGCTCAGTTGTTCAAAAGCCACCATCACACCGAGTCAATTAAACATCAGAGAAATGTAATCAAAGCTCAGCATGACAGCTGTCAGGGGAAAAATGCTTTCTCTGATTACTTGGATCAGATCTCGGCGATTATTGGTTTTCCTCTGGACGGCATTAATGCACTTTGGAATTGATCTGAGAATATATGATTCAGCTTTAATGTTAATTCACGTGTTATTGATATTATTGCTGCACTGCACTCCCCAGATGTTTGTTTGAGCTCTGCCTTTATGCAAGTAATCATTTGCAATGTATTGTGCATTTATATTATGTGTGTTACTGATCAGATGTCAACAGCTATTATTGCTTCTGTATACGCCCGGCAGGCACAGGATGTCAACATGACGTCAGATTGACGTTGTACCCATTTTGGGTGGAAATGAAAATTGGGTTGACATCAGTGGCCAATGTCGGAAAGACGTTGCGCTTACAAATGCAACCTAAAAACAACCAAATATCAAAGTCTAATGATGTTTCAGCTTAGGGTTGTGTAGACGTTACCACTATGACGTCTATAAGACGTTGGATTTTGGTTGCCATACCTGACTAATAAATGTCAGTGTTTGCTGTCATTATGATGTTGGCTTAAAATGGCAGCTCGACGTTGGATTTTGGTCACTGACCAACGCAACCTAAAAACAACCAAATATCAATGTCTAATGATGTTTCAGCTTAGGGTTGTGTAGACATTACCACTATGACGTCTATCAGACATTGGATTTTGGTTGCCATACCTGATGAATAAATGTCAGTGTTTGACGTCAATATGATGTCGGCTTAAAATGTCGGCTCGACATTGGATTTTGGTCACTTACCAATGCAACCTAAAAACAACCAAATATCAATGTCTAATGATGTTTCAGCTTAGGGTTATGTTGACGTTACCACTATGACGTCTATCAGACGTTGGACTTTGGTTGCCATACCTGACTAATAAATGTCAGTGTTTGACATCATTATGATGTCGGCTTAAAATGGCGGCTCGACGTTGGATTTTGGTCACTGACCAATGCAACCTAAAAACAACCAAATATCAATGTCTAATGATGTTTCAGCTTAGGGTTGTGCAGACGTTACCACTATGACGTCTATCAGACGTTGGATTTTGGTTGCCATACCTGACTAATAAATGTCAGTGTTTGACGTCATTATGATGTCGGCTTAAAATGGCGGCTCGACGTTGGATTTTGGTCACTTACCAATGCAACCTAAAAACAACCAAATATCAATGTCTAATGATGTTTCAGCTTAGGGTTGTGTAGACGTTACCACTATGACGTCTATCAGACGTTGGACTTTGGTTGCCATACCTGACTAATAAATGTCAGTGTTTGCTGTCATTATGATGTTGGCTTAAAATGGCGGCTCGACGTTGGATTTTGGTCACTTCCCTGCTGAAAAAACCAGCTTAAACCAGCCTAAGCTGGTTGACTGGTTTTAGCTGGTTGACCAGCCTGGTTTTAGAGGGGTTTTGGCCATTTCCAGGCTGGTTTCCAGCCATTTCCAGCCTGGTCTTAGCTGGTCAGGCTGGAAAATGACCAGCTTAAACCAGCTAAAACCAGCTTGACCAGCCTGGTTTAAGCTGGACATAACTGGTTTTGGCTGGTCAAGCTGGTTTTAGCTGGTCAACTCCCAGCCTGACCAGCTAAGACCAGGCTGGAAATGGCTGGAAACCAGCCTGGAAATGGCCAAAACCCCTCTAAAACCAGGCTGGTCGACCAGCTAAAACCAGCCAACCAGCTTAGGCTGGTTTAAGCTGGATTTTTCAGCAGGGTTACCAACGCAACCTAAAAACAACCAAATATCAATGTCTAATGATGTTTCAGCTTAGGGTTGTGTAGACATTACCACTATGACGTCTATCAGACATTGGATTTTGGTTGCCATACCTGACTAATAAATGTCAGTGTTTGCTGTCATTATGATGTTGGCTTAAAATGGCGGCTCGACGTTGGATTTTGGTCACTGACCAACGCAACCTAAAAACAACCAAATATCAATGTCTAATGATGTTTCAGCTTAGGGTTGTGTAGACATTACCACTATGACGTCTATCAGACATTGGATTTTGGTTGCCATACCTGACTAATAAATGTCAGTGTTTGCTGTCATTATGATGTTGGCTTAAAATGGCAGCTCGACGTTGGATTTTGGTCACTTACCAACGCAACCTAAAAACAACCAAATATCAATGTCTAATGATGTTTCAGCTTAGGGTTATGTTGACGTTACCACTATGACGTCTATCAGACGTTGGACTTTGGTTGCCATACCTGATGAATAAATGTCAGTGTTTGACGTCATTAGGATGTCGGCTTAAAATGTCGGCTCGACGTTGGATTTTGGTCACTGACCAATGCAACCTAAAAACAACCATCATTTGACGTCGTTATTGGACGGCAAAATAACATACATTGAATTTTGGTCACCTGACAATCTAAATATAACCTATTATTAAAGTCTTATGACGTTGTGTGCCTGCTGGGCTAACTTATGATAGCATTAGTGCAAACAATGTGATCCTCATATTTAAGTTGATAATTCAACTAAAAATGAAAACAGTAATCATGTATAGAGAGAAAGAAGAAAGAGTAAGATTGTGGGCCCTATCATACACATGGCGCAATGTGGTCCCAGGTGTGTCGCAAGGGTTTTTCGCTAGCTTCAGCCCAGGTATCATTCTTACATCTTGCATCACGATGTTTGAATAGCAAATGTATTTACACCCATTTGTGAGCCCATGGGGTACAGGAGGTGTGCTAAGGCACTTTGTTGACGTGTTGAAAGTTGCCAAGTACAATGCAATCCTGGATTAACATCTATGTTGAACCTGGAACATCATTGTTGTTCGAAAATGTAATCCATACCTATTCCCTACTCCTAAACCCAACCATAACTGTACAATATTCCCAAAATTAGAGGAGAATAATAATTGGATAACAACCATGTCATTTTATAACAGTAACCATGTCATTTTATAATCATTTTATAACCGTAAGCCTAAACTTAACATAAACGGTAAACGTGTTCTGATTGGCTGATTGGAATGTTGTGCCAGGATCAACATGTTAATCCAGGAACATGTCCTACTTGGTGAAATCAGCTTGGCGTTGATATTTTGAGGCAACTGAAATAGACTGCACAATGCTGGTCAATGACGCTGTCTTTGTTTTGTTATTTAAAGATTGCGTTAGTGACGGGCAAGTCTACAATGCACAAACTCATTGCTTATTACACACACAGGGATTCACAGCAGCACACAAATAGCAACAATTGACCAACTGGCTCTTAAAGGGAGTGGGAAATGAGACTCTGATTGGTTTAATGCTCGTTACGCCCAAAACACTCATTAAGAGAATAAGGACAATGCTTTTAGACCATGAGCTTGGCACGCAGACCGTTTTTCCCAGCATTAAAATAGCAAAAGTGAACTCAGACATAAATGTACCTTTAGACCAGTGGTCCCCAACCTTTTATCACCGCGGACCGATCAATGCTTGTGGTTCTATGTTGATTGCTAGGCGACCATCAATGTTTTTTCAGAGGAGGTCAAGCTGACAAAACATTGCTGTAACTCTGATACAAGTTTTATTAATGGAGAAAATTAAAAAGCACTGCAGTGTTTTGGGTGCTCTGTGTTTAGTAATAGTCTACCAAAATGTGTATATTCCATCAGTGCAGAAGGGGGCTTTGGGTGCTCCTGGAGAGAAAGTGCCCCCTCAAAACGAAAGTGCCCCTATCCCTAACATCAACCCCCACCAACCCACCCCTATCGCAACACATGGTGCTGCTTGCGTGCGTCGCTTCCAATATGCTATGCATTCCGCATGCCTCCATTGGATTTTCCGCTTAGTCCCTTTATTTATCAGGGGTCGCCACAGCGGAATGAACCACCAACTTATCCAGCATATGTTTGACGCAGCTGATCCCCTTCCAGCTGCAACCCATCACTGGGAAACACCCATACAAACATACCTTATGGCCAATTTAGTTTCTTCAATTCACCTGTACCGCATGTCTTTGGACTATGGGGGAAACCGGAGCACCCGGAGGAAACCCACGCGATCACGGGGAGAACATGCAAACTCCACACAGAAATGCCAACTGACCCAGCCGAGGCTCGAACCAGCGACCTTCTTGCTGTGAGGCGATAGTGCTACCCACTGTGCCACCGTGACGCCGAAATAACAAATTTGCGAGCGGAAAAGACGTGATATGTGAGCGGCCCCTAAAGCTGCTGTCATTTGCGATCTCCAGCAGTTGATCTTGCACAGACTGAATTCACCTGATTTGTTGACAAATGGGTTGCGCATATATTCCTTAGCAGTTCGTGGGTCCTTCACTGGGTCTTTTCCCCTATGCAAAGAAACTTTTCAAAGACGTCTCTATCTTACTCATTTTGCCAGCTTATGGGTTAAATTTTGGCACAATTTTCCCGCAAATGCATAGAGACTCCAGGAACTTGGGATGTCTGCATTTGTATATATTTTAGCTGCAGTGACGTGAGCGCAGAAGAGAAATAACATGCTGTTGTGTAAATAAGATATTACATACAGCTATTTAGCTTGTATACAGTATAGATAATACAATTAATGTGACTTCAAGGGGAGGCGGGTTCAGCCGTTGGGAGGGCGGGGCGCCCCCCCCTAATATAATAGTAGGGGAAACACTGTAGTTGATAAATGTTTTACTGTTAAAGCAGGTTGGATTGTGCCACTGTAACCAGGGAAGAGACATTGACAACAAAGGTGCGGATCCACATGCAGGTTTAATATAGGGTTGGTCAGGCAAGCAATAATCAAGACAGGAGCAAGCAGATGTATGAGGGCAATTCAGAGTCGTAGTTAATATAACAGGCAGATAGTCAAAAGGCTGGCAGCAGGCAGGGATAAACAGGATAACAAGGCGAGGGTAAACACATGGCAAAACTAGACAATGGATACGCTTAGAAATGTTACAGGCTGTAAACAGATAACAAGACTCGGCAACTTGAGTGAGTGTGTGTGCTGTTTATGTACTGCGTGTAATCAGATCTTGAGCGGCTTCAGCTGTGGGATGTAATCAGTGATGATATGGAACCGGTTGTGTGTGATGTGAGAGTAGTGCATGTTTGGAGATGTAGTCCATTAGATGGCGGATTTGTAGTCCATAGTCAATGTGCATGTTAACCAGCGATCTATGAGAAGAAGATCGCTGGTGATCGTGACAGCCACACACTATTAAGAATATTGAGCGATTTATTAAATGAAATCGCAAGTGGAATCGAAATGGCAATATCAGTAATATCAAAATGGCAATTTCACATTCTGGTAAAAAAAAAATGGCATCAAATTCTAATGTGACAGATTTTTTATTTTTCGCAAATGTTTGTGATCCTTTGGTTTTTAATACTGTGTGTGGTTTGGGATATCAATCTCTTTTAAAACATTCATTCATTAATTTTTCTTCAGCTTAGTCCCTTATTTACCAGGGGTCTAACTGTTCCAGCAAATGTTTTACAAAGCACATGCCCTTCCAGCTGCAACCCAGTACTGGGAAAAATAATTCGGGGTTTTATTATCTGAAGTTTCATCGCAATCTCACGGCAATTCGTAACTTTTTCATTTAGTGGCTAATTTGTATGAATTCGTACAATCTAATTCTTACAAATTAGTACGATTTGCTCATCACTTAATGACGGTTGGGGTAAGGGGTGGGGTTAAGTGCCATGCCTCCTTTTTAAAATCGTACATTTTCGTACGACTGAACTCGTACGAATTCGTACGAATTAGCCACTAAACTGACAAAACGTACAATACTTAACGTTTCCTCGTGAGATCAGGCTGGAAGATTTGAATCACTTGATTCGACTCACTTGATTCCGACTGACTTAATGCGTAGACATTATTGACCATTCGTTCAGCAAACAGAAGGCAGTGTATTTTACCAATCTTGTTTATATTACTTCTGTGACCAATGCTAATAACATAAAGCACCTATTGGGTTACATTTGAGCAAGGTAACAAGATCGACAGGCACATAAACACAAACAGTTCTTCAAGATTTTTTGAGCTACACTACGATACATGAAACTAAACTACTTAATACACAAACATAGGGATGGGCGATATGGCCTAAAATCCATATTGCAATATACATTGCAGCCTCTTGCGATAACGATATATATTGCGATATATAAATTACAATAGAACCATTTTAGAACAGGTTACATGGACCCTTAGGAAAGCCATACTGCTATTTTATTTAAGAAATAAAGAAACGTTGCATGTCATTTTGAAAACATTTATTGTGCAAAGGCAAAACTGTAATTAAACAACACAATGTTGCAGATAAATAAACTAAATGTAGTGCCTTTTAGAAAGAAAGACTTTTCTTTTAAGTCCTTGGTTCCTAAATGCCAAGTTACAGAGAACAAAAAAACTGGTGTCTTTTTAGTTAAGGAACTTACACTATACTGAAAATACTTCCAGTATTAAATTAGTCAAATAAAATTGTGTATTGCAGATACTTTAAATAAAAACATATTTCTAATCTGCAGCCTAAGATAACGCATTTGATTTTAAACATTTTTTTCTCCTAATGAAATTAAAAGTGGTGTCTTGATCTGCTCTCTCTCTCTCTCTCCCTCACTCTCTCTCTGTCTGCTGTAGTGTTGGTGCTGCTGAGAGATTGAGACGCACCAGATAAAGTTTGCTTATAAAGTAATGCAAAAATGAATACAATTAATATCGAAAGCGAAAGCAGATTCTCGGACATGTCCGGGGAAAATGTATTGTCACCCCAAATAATGAGCTGAATCAGTCTATTTAGTCTTCGCGCTCTTCTGTATCCAGCGCGTCTCTGTGGGTCTGCATGCAGAGCATGTGAGTCTGTGGCAGAGTGTTCTCAGTTTCTCGCAAACACAGAACCGGGCCGCCCCAATAATATATCGGCCGCCCAGGTAAAATCTGTGTGGGAAGCGCTGTGTGGGAATCTGTGTGACAAGCCACGATATGCCATGCATGAGGCTCGCAAGTTGTGCGACACGTCGCCATTCGGTGCCATGCGTTGCTTAGTGCTGTTGTTGAGAGCTCAGCATGTGCTACAGTCACAATAGATTTCCAACGTAATACACCATAAGTTAGTGTGAAGAGCATGTTGTTTTACAGTGGCCGAGTGAATTAAGTTATCAATCGAGCTTATTATTTTTTGTCGCAAATGCGAGCGAAATGGTCGCACTGTTGTTAATTCAAGATGCGTTGCAGCCGGCTGCAGCTCGTTGCTCTTAATTTCGCGGGTAGATTGCGTCATCAAACATGCATTATCGCGATAGTGCAATAGAATTAGAATCTCTATCGTAGGCCAATTTTGTATGGTTTATATCGCATATCGTTTATATCGCCCATTACTACACAAACATATGCACACCTACATTCACACACAAACACACACACACACAAATATATTTTAATGTGAATATGAAAATGAGAATTGATTTGACAACAAGTCCCAAATTCTAGTACTTATTACTCGATCTTTGGATCCCACCAAAAATAGTTAACATAAAAATTAAACTTAAGTCACTATTTACTCTCTCACAAGTGTTTCAACCCTTTATGCGTTTCTTTCTTCTGTTGAACACAAAAGAAGACATTTTGAAGTAGGGATGCAACGATTAACCGGTTTCACTATTAACCGCGCTTTGATTTGTCACGGTTAATTAATCGTAAAGGCTTCTAAACACCGCGTTTCTGCACAGAACAAAACTGCAGCAACCAAACAAAGGTATGACAACTGTGCGCTAATTTGTACACCGAGACTAATAACCACGCACACTGGATTAACTATGAATAAGGTTATTAACTAAGGCAAGTTAGTGTAAATTGGTTATTTCCAATGGAGTGACGCGCACGCGACGCAACGTGCTCACGCTTTTTAGCCGCACCTAGTTGAGATGACAGGGAGATGTGTGACTGCGAGAACTGCAAACGGCTGAAGTTTGGGGAAGAAGCCATGAAAAGTACACAGGTTTGCAAACAATGTTTACAAATAATGGCGCCGATGAGCGCATGTTAATGCGAGAGAAAGTTAATCCACCAGCCGAGATCAATAGAGTGACTTCGGAGAGTGCTGGAAAACTCGGAGTGGATCAGCTGTTTGATGATCCGAATCTCAATGCGTTGCATTCACTGCGTGTTCAGCGCAAATGGATGCTAAATGTAAAATTTAACACAGTATAGTCAAAGACTATACAATAGGGACGTTGGTATAGTATATACGTATAAAAACAATAGTGCAAAATGTATATTTATAACTGCAATGCTTAATTTTTGCTCGACGCAAACCACACATTTATGTCAATGTAACAGTTGGACTTTTTATAGCAGATAACTCACATTTAAGCACATTTAAGGCAGCATGATAATGAGAAATGTAATAAAATGTAATTATTATTGTCATCCGAGTCATTATTAATATTTTATAAATATTAGACATTCATTTTGGAATTATTGCAAATATCAATAAGTCATAATAGAATTAGTTAATTTCTGTTTTTTTGTTAGTCCTGATTGATGTTGTTTTCAAATACAGTAAATCTGTTAATATACAATATGTAGTGGTGCTCATTCATTTTTGGTGGGTGCTCCTAAATTTTTTCTGGTGCTCCTAAATGTTAGAAGTTGGGAGCACCTGTGCTACCAAGTAAAAAAAGTTAATTTCGAGCCTTGCATTAGACAAATACTATTTTTTTAAATTCTCATTTTTATTCATTTCCTCATTGTTCTGTCATTTATTTACAGCGTAAAATTTATTTGTTTAAATGTCAAAAATATCACTTATTTTTAAGCACAAAGAGAAAAATTGGACTATTCTTTGTGTTTAATATTAGTATGTGCTGTATTAATTGGTTACTGAGCAGCAATAAACAACACTTAAAAATATAAGGAGTTTTCATGTGATTTTCTAAACTAGTCATGTTTTGAAACTAATAAATGCATAATAATCGTGATAACCGTGAAACCATGATTATTTCTCAGACTATAATCGTACAACCAAAATCTATAATCGTTGCATCCCTATTTTGAAGAAAGCTGGAAACCTTTAATCATTCACTTCCATTCACTATGAAAATCAGTGGTTACAGGTTTTTACAACATTTTCCAAAATATCTTCTTTTGTGTTCAACAGAAGGAAGAAACTCATAAAGGTTTGAAACAAGAAGTGAGTAGATGCCATTTTTGGTTGAACTGTCTCCTGAAGTTGCCCTATAGTGAGCTGACTGCTGACATTTCGAAAGTCTTGATATTATGAGTAGTTTGCCTCTTGCAAGGTCTATTTGCAAAGCAGCTTCACCAGCAATTGTTTGGATTTATATTGTACATCACAACAATTTCACCCATGTCGTCTTGTGTTTGTCTTCCCCCTCAGCCCCCTATACCTCCATCTGCCAGAAGACGATAATCCCTCCTTAGAAATGTATTCTGATACACACAGAGATTAGACCGACCAAAGCAGAGCGTCCCGGACCTGACGCTAGACAGGAGGGGAACGCAGAATAAAGCCACGATTAATGTGAAGAATTCATCACTTGCCGTTTCTGCAGCATCTGCTTTATAGCCTGACCGCCTTTCATCAAGGTCACAATCTCTGCTTTTAGAAACAGTTTCGGTTAATTGAAGTGAGGAATCTGTCATTTAATATATTGTGATAATAAACACAACATTGATATCATCTGCACTTCAAAATACTCTGGATAAATATTTATTATTGAAACTTTTAGAGGGCTTTTTAAGAATATTTTAGATTGTTGTAAAGGTGGTTGTTCATCACAGCACCAAATGCTTAAAGTCTGCATGAAGCGGAAGCAGCGACCGTTTCATATTGTGATGCAGTTCCTTGAGAAACTGAATATTAAATGAGAAATGAGTGGGCGTGGCTTGTTTTTTCTACTGCGAGCTGATTGGATGTAGGATTTTCATTCAGAAAAATCAGGAAAAGGGTTTGAGGAGAGTTGTTACAACCTATGAGACTCCTCCTCCTCACTATTTCTGTTTGTTGTCAAACCTGACAGCTGGAGGGGCGTGGTTAAATATCTAAGCCCCACCCACTACCTCAGACAGACCTAATCTGAGAATTTAACTCAAAACAAACAGAAAGTGCGTTTTCCAGATTTCAATTAAAGATTACATGGACAAACTATATATTTTTTTCCTAATGTCATGCACAGATGAATAGTTCACCTCAAAACTAACAATGTGAGCTAACAAAATCAATATGCTTAGTTTTGATTTCATGTGTACTTTAAGTGAAGTTTATTTATAAGCTAATTTCGAGAGGATCACGTGCTTATGATTGCTTGCGGTCGGTCCTGCATTATTTAATTCATGATTCACCAATCAGACGATCCCTAAGCCACTATAAATACCCTCAGTTCCACATAACAGCCATCTTTGTTTTGAAGAATCCCCCCTTCCCCACCCCTACTCCTCCTCCTTTCCTAGATGGGTGGCACGGTGGCCCAGTGGTTACTGTAGTTGCCTCACAGCAAGAACGTCACTGGTTCTAGTCCTTACCAAGCCAGCCGACGTTTCTGTGCAAAGTTTACACGTTCTCCCCGTGCTCACATGGGTTTCCCCCGGGTTCCCTAGTTTCCTCACACCGTCCAAAAACATGCAACTTAAGTTAATTGACTAATCCAAACTGGCACCATAGACGTGCTCCTAGTAAGTAGTTATCTCTTAAGAGCAATCACTATCTGTTCATTAGCTACTACAGCAGGGGAGTTCTCGACATCTACCTGAGCTCAAACTCCACTCTCGCCCTGCAAACGGGAGGGAGCCCCGAGCTCGAGGATCTTATGAGCTCAGGGCTCTCTCCCACGACAGCATGCCAAACAAGCTTTATACTCAATCATCAGCTAAGTGTGAACTCTTGAAAGACTTAATAGATGACTTGTTTTCACGTTAATCTGGTCTATGACATTGAAAGTACTACCGACCTTTTGTTTGTTACAATAACTCTGTACAGTAAGCTAACATTAAGAAGTTAACATAAGGAATACTACAAAAGAAGTGATTGATCTTAGATGATGTTCATTTCTTATTTAATGTCTAATAACTTATTAAAGTCAAAAGTCATAATCATTTTAATAGATGAAGTTAATAACTAGTATAATTGAGTTGCATAAGTGTAAATTAATATACAGTTGAAGTCAGAATTATTAACCCCCTGAATTATTAGCCCCCTGTTTAATTTTTTCTCCAATTTTTGTTTAACAGAGAGAGGATTTTTTAACACATTTCTAAACATAATAGTTTTAATAACTCATTTCTAATAACTGATTTATTTTATCTTTGCCATGATGACAGTAAATAATATTTGACTAGATATTTTTCTAGACACTTCTATACAGCTTAAAGTGACATTTAAAGGCTTAACTAGGTTAATTAGAGTAATTAGGCAAGTATAACAGTGATTTGTTCTGTAGACAATCAAAAAAATAAATATTGCTCAAAAGAGCTAATCATTTTGGAGAAAAAAAAAAGGTTCAATAAAAAAATAGGAACTGCTTTTAATCTAGCCGAAATAAAACAAATAAGACTTTTTTCCAGAAGAAAAAATATTATAGGAAATACTGTGAAAATTTCCTTGCTCTGTTAAACATCATGTGGAAAATATTTAAAAAAAAAATTCACAGGAGGTCGAATAAAACTGACTTCAACTGTAATTTGCACCCTGCATGAGAGGGATTAAATTGTCATTTTTGCGTGAACTATCCCCTTTAACAGCAGCTTTGGTTGGATGGATGCTATAGTGCTTGCCTGGAGTCTCTCGGATTTCTCTCTCTCTGCCTTATGCTAACATATGATGCAGATAATGGATTCCCTCAAGACTAACGCAGTGCTTCCTCTACAGCTGCTGCGTCTGCAGTGAAATTGATCTGCTGCTTGTACATGAGCTTGACACTTAACAAATCTGCCTCCTACTGTGTGGTAAAATATGAGCTGAACCGGCAATGTATCATACAACCTATAATACAGCAAATATCAACTGCTGAAGTGCTTAATGACGTTCACTATAACCCCTCAAACATCTATAGGAAAACTCTTAAATTTCATTTTGATTATATGCCATACTAATGAATATGTTTTTAATCCCGTGTAGAAATCTGATGGCTTGTGTTCATTTTTAAATGCTGTTTTCATTGAAATGCTTTTTATTTTGTTCACCAGAGTAAATGTGTGTATGAAGCTTAAAGGGGTGGTCCACTGCAATACATATGTTAAACTTTAGTTGATGTGTAGTGTAGCTGTGTGAACATATACAGCATCTCTGAATGTGAGACGCTCAAAGTTCAATGCAAAGGGAGACATTGGCTTTAACAGAGTTAGCTTAGCAAAGCCTACAGCGAATGAAGTTTGGAGACTACAAAAAAATACATCCGGGCTAGTGAGATCACAAGGGCTTTAGGTTATGCGCATTCACCATGCGCACACACCCTGCGCACCAAAGGGGCGTGGCCAGCGGCGCTGTAATGTTATAGCAGAGAAAGCTAAAATGGCGTCCAAACGCTGCTATTTCTACAGAGCTTCTTCTGTTTCTCTATTGTATGTTGCTGTAAGGTTGCTAGGGTAATCTCAGTTGTTTTCAGAGGTGTTACTATGCAGTAAATAGGATGTTCTGGGTGGTTGCTAAGGTGTTACTAAGCAGTTGCTAACTGCTAAGATTTTCTGAGCATTGCTTTTTACATGTTGCTATGTGATATTCACTCTGCAGTTGCTAAGGTGTTTTGTGCATTGCTTTTTCACATTGATATGTGGTTGCTAGGGTATTCTGGGTTGTTTCTATGGGTGTTGCTATGCAGTTGCCGAGGTGTTTTGTATACTGTTTTTTCCATATTGCTATGCAGTTAATAGTGTTGTTTCCAGAAGTGTTGCTATGCAGTTGCTAGGTTGTTCTGGTTGGTTGCTAAGGTGTTACTAAGCTGTTGCTAACTGCTAAGGTGTTTTGTGCAATGCTTTTTTTACCACATTGATATTTGGTTGCTAGGGTATTTTGGATTGTTTTCAGGGGTGTTGTTATGCAGTTGCTAAGGTGTTGTGTATTCTGCTTTTTCCATATTGCTATGCAGTTGCTAGGGTATTCTAGGTTCATTCCAGAAGTGTTGCTATGCAGTTGCTAGGCTGTTCTTGGTGGTTGCCAAGGTGTTACTAAGCAGTTGCTTTCTGCTAAGGTGTTCTAAGCATTGCTTTTTACATGTTGCTATGTGGTATTCAGTCTGCAGTTGCTAAGGTGATTTGTGCTTTTTCACATTGATATGTGGTTGCTAGGGTATTCTGGGTTGTTTCCATTGATGTTGCTATGCAGTTGCCGAGGTATTTTGTATACTGCTTTTTCCATATTGCTATGCAGTTAATAGAGTTGTTTCCAGAAGTGTTGCTATGCAGTTGCTAGGTTGTTCTGGTTGGTTGCTAAGGTGTTACTAAGCTGTTACTAGCTGCTAAGGTGTTTTGTGCAATTCTTTTTTACCACATTGATATGTGGTTGCTAGGGTATTTTGGATTGTTTTCAGGGGTGTTGCTATGCAGTTGCTAAGGTGTTGTGTATTCTGCTTTTTCCATATTGCTATGCAGTTGCTAGGCTGTTCTCGGTTGTTGCCAAGGTGTTACTAAGCAGTTGCTTTCTGCTAAGGTGTTCTAAGCATTGCTTTTTACATGTTGCTATGTGGTATTCAGTCTGCAGTTGCTAAGGTGATTTGGGCTTTTTCACATTGATATGTGGTTGCTAGGGTATTCTGGGTTGTTTCCATGGATGTTGCTATGCAGTTGCCGAGGTGTTTTGTATACTGCTTTTTCCATATTGCTATGCAGTTAATAGAGTTGTTTCCAGAAGTGTTGCTATGCAGTTGCTAGGTTGTCCTGGTTGGCTGCTGAGCTGTACTAAGCAGTTGCTAACTGTTAAGGTGTTTTGTGCAATGCTTTTTTCCACATTGATATGTGATTGCTTGGGTATTTTGGATTGTTTTCAGAGGTGTTGCTATGCAGTTGCTAGGTTGTTCTATACAGTTGCCAAGGTGTTTATAAGCAGTTGCTAACTGCTAAGGTGTTCTTAGCACTGTGTTTTACATGTTGCTATGTGGTATTCAGTCTGCCGTTGCTAAGGTGTTTTGTGCATTGCTTTTTTCACATTGATATGTGGTTGTTAGGGTATTCTGGGTTGTTTCTATGGGTGTTGTTATGCAGTTGCCGAGGTGTTTTCTATACTGCTTTTTCCATAATGCTATACAGTTAATAGTGTTGTTTTCAGAGGTGTTGCTATGGAGTTGCTAGGTTGTTCAGGTTGGTTGCTAAGGTGTTACTAAGCAGTTGGTAACTGCTAAGATGTTCTGAGCACTGTGTGTTACATGTTGCTATGTGGTATTTAGTCTGCAGTTGCTAAGGTGTTTTGTGCATTGCTTTTTCACATTAATATGTGGTTGCTAGGGTATTCTGGGTTGTTTCCATGAGTGTTGCTATGCAGTTGCTAAGGTGTTGTGTATACTGCTTTTCCCATATTGCTATACAGTTACTAGGATATTCTGGGTTGTTTCCAGGGGTGTTGCTATGCAGTTGATATGGTGTTCTGGTGGTTGCCAATGTGTTACTAAGCAGTTACTAACTGCTAAGGTGTTCTGAGCACTGTGTTTTACATGTTGCTATGTGATATTCACTCTGCAGTTGCTATGGTGTTTTGTGCATTGCTTTTTCACAATTGATATGTGGTTGTTAGGGTATTCTGGGTTGTTTCCATGGGTGTTGCTATGCAGTTGCCGAGGTGTTTTGTATACTGCTTTTTCCATAATGCTATACAGTTAATAGTGTTGTTTTCAGAGGTGTTGCTATGCAGTTGCTAGGTTGTTCTGGGTGTTTGCCAAGGTGTTACTAAGCTGTTGCTAAGTGCTAAGGTGTTCTGAGCATTGTGTTCTACATGTTGCTATGTGGTGTTCACTCTGCAGTTGCTTAGGTGTTTTGCGCATGGCTTTTTTCCACATTGATATGTGGTTGCTAGGGTATTTTGGATTGTTTTTAGGAGTGTTGCTATGCAGTTGCTAAGGTGTTTTATATACTGCCTTTTCCATATTGTTAATAAGGTTGTTTTCAGGGGTGTTGCTATGCAGGCGATAGGTTGTTCTGGGTGGTTGCCAAGGTTTAGCAGTTGCTAAACGCTAAGCTGTCTTAAGCATTGCTTTTTACACGTTGCTATGTGATATTCACTCTGCAGTCGCTAAAGTGTTTTGTACATTGCTTTTTTTCCACATTGATATGTGGCTGCTAGGGTATTCCCGGTGGTTGCCAGGGTACTATTATGCATTCACTAAGCCATTAACCCAGTGTTTTGTGATACCTCAGAAGTCATTCTAATATTTGGCACTCATTAGGTGCTCAAGATACAGTTGAAGTCAGAATTATTAGCCCCCCTGAATATTCTCCCCCCACTTTCTGTTTAACGGAGAGTGAATTGAACATAAAATAATGAAGTTGTCCCAGAAAAATCTCAAGAGTTGTGTTGATTCAGCTCATATTCCATCAGTAGTTTGACCAAGCTGCAGAACATTTCTTGAGTGTATGTTTCCTGATTTCCCCTCAGCTTTATTTTTGGATATCTTGCTTTGGTAAATGAAGCAGCCCCAGTCCCTTCAGATCTTCTGTGTCCATTTATAGGTGTAGTGGGTCTGTGTGTCTCCAGATGGTCCTGGAGCTTTCTGTGAGTGTCACACTGATTTGGAGGCTCGCTTACGTCAGACTCGCTGCTGCTCACAGGTGGAGCTGGAGACGCTCAGACACTTGATGGAGCTCTTTCTGCTTCTGTGTGTGTGTGTATGTATATGTGTATAATGTGTGTTTGTTTGTGTGTGTGTGTGTGTGTGTGTTAGTGTGTGTGTGTGTTTGTGTCTGTGTTTGTATTTCTTGTGTGTGTTTGTGTTTGAGTGTGTTTGTGTGTGTCTGTGTGAGAGTGTGTGTAAGTATGTGTTTCTAAATGTGCCTGCATGCGTGTTAGTGTGTGTGTGTGTGTGCGCGTGTGTGTGTTTTTGTGTGTATTTGTTTGTGTATGTACTGTATGTGTATATAATGTGTGTACATGTTTGTGTTTGTATTTCTTGTGTGTGTGCGTGTGTGTGTCTGTGTCTGTTTGTTTGTGTATTTGTGTATATATATGTGTGTCTAATAGTGTTGTGTGTGTATTAGTGTGCGTGTGTGTGTGTGTGTGTGTGTGTGTGTGTGTGTGTGTGTGTGTGCGTATGTTCGTGTGGGTGGGGGGTTTCAGTGTACTTGTGTGTGTTTTTGTGTATTTGTGTTTGTGTGTGTATTTGTATATATATATATATATATATATATATATATATATATATATATATATATATGTGTGTGTATAATGTGTGTGCATGCTTGTGTGTGTGTATGTGCGCGTGTGTGTATGTGCGTGTGTGTTTGTATTTCTGTGTTTATGTGTTTGTGTTTGTATTTCTTGTGTGTGTTTGTGTGTATTTGTGTATGTATATGTCTGTATAATGTGTGCGCATGTTTGTGTGTGTATTTGTGTTTGTATTTCATGTGTGTGTGTGTGTGTGTGTGTGTATGTGTGTGTTTGAGTGTATTTGTTTATGTATATATGTGTGTCTAATTTGTGTGCATGTTTGTGTGTGTGTGTGTGTGTGCGCATGTGTTGTTGTTGTGTGTGTTAGTGTGTGCGCGTGTGTGTTCTTATGGGTGGGCGTGGGTGGTTCGGTGTACTTGTGTGTTTTTGTGTATTTGTGTTTGTGTGTGTATTTGTATTTGTATATATATGTGTGTGTATAATGTGTGTGTGTGTGTGTGTGTTTGTGTATTTGTGTACATATACAGTATATGTGTGTCTAATAGTGTTGTGTGTGTATTAGTGTGCGTGTGTGTGTGTGTGTGTGCGCGTATGTTTGTGTGGGTGGGGGGCTTCGGTGTACTTGTGTGTGTTTTTGTGTATTTGTGTTTGTGTGTGTATTTGTATATGTATATATGTGTATACTGTGTGTGCATGCTTGTGTGTGTGTGTATATGTGCGTTTGTGTTTGTATTTCTGTGTTTATGTGTTTGTATTTCTTGTGTGTGTTTGAGTGTATTTGTGTACGTAAATGTCTGTATAATGTGTGTGCATGCT
>LR812523.1:80841146-80953646 GCA_903798195.1 Danio kyathit | reverse complement strand
TAGAGCAAAAGAGATAATCATCACTTGTTTAAGACTAGAGTTTTTTAAGTATAATACAGTTTATGTAGCTTCAATTGTCAGATTTTTGTGTTATTTGGAGCTATCAGTCTTCCCACAGTATATACTAGATATGAGCTGGTTTTTACTGAAACATCTTGTCATTTTTGTGTGTGATTAATTCAACTGAATTAGAAGTCTTCATTTGGAGCTGTTGATAAATATTAATTTGAGTGCTCTTTTAGCCTATTAACTGTCACTGTCCTGCAATATATTCAAATCAAATACCACTAAATTGTATGTCTACTTTACAAATATTGTCAAAAATACCGTTCATACTGCTCAAAACTTAGGGGGCGCTCTTCTATGGTCATCAATGGAAACTGGATGTCATCCGGTGGTCGTCTTTGGTACTGCGGCCAAACAAAATCTTACTGAAGGCTTATTTTTTGAGATATCGACAAATTTGGAATATAATTTGTTCAGGTATTAAGCTTTGATTTTCAAATCACATATTTTATGTAATGAATATATATATATATATATATATATATATATATATATATATATATATATATATAATATATATATATATATATATATATATATATATATATATATATATATATATATTATTTTTTTTTATTTATTTATTTAATTTATTACATTTTTTTCGTCGGCACAATAGCCTAGTGGTTAGCGCGCCGACATATGGTCAGAGTGTCCTGAGTTCGAATCCTGGCTCGAGGACATTTTCCAACCCTAACCCCCCAATATATATATATATATATATTTATATAATTATTATTTTTTTAGATTTATTAATATATAACATAAACGTGAAGGAATAAACATGAAGGCATAAACATGAAGGCACATAACTTTTGTAAAACCAAGAGGTTTACTCACTTTCTTTTTTTAAAGTAAAGTAAATCACTTTTTACAGTGTGAAAAGAACATGTGTTTGAACTTGCATCTGTGCTTAAGTATCTGAATTATTTTAGAAATGTTTTACTTCCACTGTGACCAGTGAATGTGAAACTTGGCTAATGTGCCAAAAGTAAAAGTGATTTCTTAAACTAAACTAAGCTAAACCAATTACTGAGTGGGCACACAGCCACTCTTTCTCCATTCCAGTGATCAAAACTGCAATCGTCTTATGCAGAGCCATCAATTATGTATAGAGTTATGGATTTCTCTATTCATTTATAAAGTGAAATCAGAGGGTGGAAAGTGAGTTATATTGTTTTATTAGTTGCCTTTTCTTCATTCCATTTCTCTTTCACCAAAACTCACAACATGAAAATAAAATGTCATTTGTAATCAAAGTATGGCATTATGTACATCTTGTACATGCAACTTTTTAGAAGTTTTGTCTTCTGAAATATTTTTATTTATAATACAAAACATATACACTTTTCCATACTGTCCCATGCTTAAAAGTTATGTATGTAAAATTAGATCGATCACTTTTTTTATTGGCAAAATTTCAGTTTGATCAAATGAAACTGAAACTGAAAATTCATCGATTGGTGGAACTTTCTGGAATTTTCAGTTCTGTAGTTTATTCACCACAAATCAAACTTGATTGTATTATAAATACGATAAAAATAATGTAAACAGATGCTTCCAATAATAATAATAATAAAAAAAACATCATACATGTATGACATCGACAATGACAAGTTCAATTTCAAAATGCTTTCATTTTAATGCAACATATAATGACACTTTAACACTTTTCCATACTGTTACATCCTTAAAAGATATATGTACGCAAGAATGAATCAATCACTTTTTTATTGCCAATATTTCAGCTTGATCAAATGAAACTCAAACTGAAAATTCATTCATTTATCAGTAGAATTGTCTGGAATTTTCAGTTCTGTAGTTTTTCCACCACAAATCAAACTTTTAAGCTTAATTGTGTCATAAATAAGATAAAAATAAGGTTTAAATAAGGTAAACGGATGCTTCCAATATTAATAAAAAATCACATTCAATTTCACATTCACATTCAGTTCAAAATCAGTTTTTTTAATGGAGAAAATGCTTTTTTTATTTCAATGCAACGCATAATAACACTTTAACACTTTTCCATACTGTTACATTCTTAAAAGTAATGTATGTATCAATGAATTGATCACTTTTTTTATTGCCAAAATTTAAATTTGATCAAATGAAACTGAAAATTCATCAATTCATTGGTGGAACTTTCTGGAATTTTTGGTTCTGTAGTTTATTCACCACAAATCAAACTTGATTGTATTATAAATATGGTAAAATATTTAAATAATGTAAACAGATGCTTCCAATAATAATAGAAATAATAAAAAAGCATCATATGACATCGACAACCACTGAAGTTCAAAATCACTTCCTTATGGAGAAAATGCTTTTATTTGAATGCAACTGTGGTGGAACTTCATTTTATTCATTTATATATTCATTTATATAGATTATAAATGTATGTTTTTTTATTCTCCCATGAATGTACTGTTTAAGTTAGAACAAGTGTGACCACTTTAACATCTGTTTATCACCAGATAAGATCTGGATACGTACATGGTGATTTAACAAACTACATGTTTGGATGGGATGTTAGACTGAAATGTAGATGGTCAAAAATGAAGTTGAGCGCTGATGTAACTGTGATTCATCCTGTATGTCACTGATGACCTTGTGGGCATTACAAACTAGATAAAAAGAGAACGCACTCTGTTTCGGCGTCTCACTCTCTGCAGAAACCTGCGTTGCTGTATGATTGTCTGACCTTCTTTGCAAAGAATAAAACCTTAAAAGACATTTTGGGTAAGAATTTGTCTTCTTGACCACTGAGAGAGCCTCCTTAAAGAAAATTGCCACTACACAACAAATAACACTTTAACACTTATACTGTTACATTGTTAAAAAGTTATGTGTAAGAATAAATTGATCACATTTTTTAGTGCCAAATTTTCAATTTAATTAAATGAAACTGAAACTGAAAAGTCATTGATTCATCGGTGGAACTTTCTGGAATTTTCAGTTCTGTAGTTTATTTACCACAAATCAAACTTTTTAGCTTGATTGTATTTTAAATAAGATAAAAATAAGGTTTAAATAAGGTAAACGTATGCTTCCAATAATAATAAAATAATAATAAAAAAGCCTCATATGACATCCACAACCACATAAGTTCAAACTAACTTTCTTATGGAGCAAATGCTTTTCTTTTAATACAACGCATAATAACACTTTAACACTTTTCCATACTGTTACAAAAGTTATGTATGTAAGAATGAATTGATCACTTTTTTATTGGCAAAATTTCAATTTGATCAAAGGAAACTGAAACTGAAAATTCATCGACTCATCGGTGGAACTTTTTTTGGATTTTTCAGTTCTGTAGTTTATTCACCACAAATCAAACTTGGTTGTATTATAAATACGATAAAAATAATGTA
Organism: Danio kyathit; assembly: GCA_903798195.1. Lineage (NCBI taxonomy): Eukaryota > Metazoa > Chordata > Actinopteri > Cypriniformes > Danionidae > Danio > Danio kyathit. The sequence continues at coordinate 80,950,203 of LR812523.1, read as the reverse complement.
AACAGATGCTTCCAATAATAATAGAAATAAAAAAAAAGCCTCATATGACATCGACAACCACATAAGTTCAAAATAACTTCCTTATGGAGAAAATGCTTTTCTTTTGATGCAACACATACTGTAATAGCACTTTAACACTTTTCCGTACTCCTCCATCCTGAAAAGTGTATGTAAGAATGACTCAATCATTTTTTTTAATTGTAAAAATTTAAATTTGATCAAATCTGATCAGTGGAACCTTCTGGAATTTTCAGTTCTGTAGTTTATTCACCACAAATCAAACTTTTTAGCTTGATTGTATCATAAATAAGATAAAAATAAGGTTTAAATAAGGTAAACAGATGCTTCCAATATTAATAAAAATAATTTTAAAAGCATATCAACAACCACTGAAGTTCAAAATCATTTCTTTATAGAGAAAATGCTTTAATTTTAAGGCAACACAAAATAACACTTTAACACTTTTCCATACTGTTACATTGGTAAAGAGTTATGTGTAAGAATAAATTGATCACTTTTTTTTATTGCCGAATTTTCATTTTAATCAAATGAAACTGAAACTGAAAATTCATTGATTCATCGGTGGATCTTTCTGGAATTATCAGTTCTGTAGTTTATTCACCACAAATCAAACTTTTTAGCTTGATTGTATTATAAATAGGATAAAAATAAGGTTTAAATAAGGTAAACGTATGCTTCCAATAATAATAAAATAATAATAAAAAAAGCCTCATATGACATCCACAACCACATACGTTCAAACTAACTTTCTTATGGAGCAAATGCTTTTCTTTTGATGCAACACATACTGTAATAGAAGTTTAACACTGTAATAGCACTATAACACAAGTGTATGTAAGAATGAATCGATCACTTTTTTCAATTGTCAAAATTTAATTTGATCAAATCTTATTGGTAGAACTTTCGGGAATTTTCAGTTCTGTAGTTTTCCCACAGCAAATTAAACTTTTTAGCTTGGTTGTATTATGAATATGATAAAAATAATGTGGTGGCACGGTGGCTCAGTGGTTAGCACTGTCGTCTCACAGCAAGAAGGTCATTGGTTTGAGTCTCGGCTGCGCCAGTTGGCATTTATATGTGTGTTTGCATGTTCTCCCCGTGTTGGCGTGGGTTTCCTCCGGGTGCTCCGGTTTCCCCCACAGTCCAAACACATGTGCTATAGGTGAATTGGGTAAACTAAGTGTATGAATGTATGTGTAAATGCGAGAGTGTATGGGTGTTTCCCTATACTAGGTTGTAGCTGGAAGGGCATCCACTGCGTTAAACATATGCCGGAAAAGTTGGCGGTTCATTCCGCAGTGGTGAACCCTGAAAAATAAGAGACTAAGCTGAAGGAAAATGAATGAATGACAACAATGTTTAAACAATGGATGCTTTCATTACTACTAATGATAATAATAAAAAAAACATGTCTTTAAAAGTTTATTGAAGAAAATGAAGGCAGTTTATACTGACTATTATTCTCCAAAACATTGGAGGGTAATTATAGAAATAGAATAGCATCGGAGATTTCATCAAATGTTAGGAGATTGCAGATCTAAAGAGGCTTATTCTTGGCATGATTTCAAATGGAGTGTTGTCATGTAAAGGTAAGCCCTCAAAAATAGCACAAACAGATGGACAGTGTTTAGCATGTGTCACAGATTGTCTCGCCATATATTCATCTATGGCCTATTCCCACCTACCTAGAAGAGATTTTACATTTAAAATGTACATATAAAATTTCATATTGTGTGATTTAGTTTATTATTCCATGTTTCTAGGGTCTTAAAATCTACACTTTATTTCAATGTGTACTAATCCAACCTCAGTTTTGACGCCAGAAGTGGTAACACAGTATTTGGAGATGGTGTTCATTAGAAACCTTTATAATCATGACACGACACATGTCTGAAATGTGAATGAGATTTTTTTGCATGCTTTTGCCGACTGTTAATTAGTGTCATTTGCTCAGTTATGTCAATTTAAATGCAGATATGACTTTTTTAAGACAACTTGACATGAACAAATACATCTTTATCTTTGCCACGACAACTTGATATAAACAAGACAACAAAACGTGTCTAAATCTGTCACAAATGTTTATTTTTTTCAAAATGTATGCGCATCTTGGTGTATCCATTAAGCATTTTTTATGGAATATTCCAAAATGTGCATCAAAATGGATGGATGTAAAGATAGATACTGACAGGGAGAGATGTAATGACACACAAAGAGTCTCCCAAGACATAAACGTACAGTATGTGATATTTATTAGAAAAGGCATCAATGCATATGGATGAACAGAAGGAGAACTAATGCAGATCTAACTGGCATCAAGCCGCAGTGGCTCCTTTAGATACTGGCATCCATTCAGTACACTATTATTAACAGCCCTAACATTGGCAAATGACTGAAAAGTTGACAACACAGAACATTTTCCAGCACCTTTTAGTAAGTCTCATTTATGACAATTGATTAACTGATGTACTTTCATGATTGTTATGTTTACTAGTCCAGTGGGTACTAATCCTGTAGAAGTTCGCTTATTGAGCATTATTTTGGCATCCCAGAACACTCAAAATTTAATTACTGTCATTCAATCATTCATTTTCCTTCGGCTTAGTTCCTAATTTATTAGAGGTTGCCACAGCGGAATGAACCGCCAATTACTCCGATATATGTTTTTACACAGCAGATGCCCTTCCAGCCACAAATCAGTACTGGGAAACACCCTTACACTCTATAATTCAAGCTGGATTTATACTTTCGCCTGGCGTCGCATCACACACCTCCGCTGACTGCGCGCGCACCTCGTGATACGGACGAGGCTTTTATACTTGCTGCGTTCGCCGTTGTGATATTCTTTAAAACTACAGTGGGCAGTCAAATGAAACTGACCGTAAAGTCAGACAGATAAACAGAGAAGTAGAAAGTTTCCGGAACTATATCATTAATATCGTTCAAGATTTATAAACTAATTATTTTTATAAATTATTTTAATGATTGGCGACGCAGTGGCGCAGTAGGTAGTGCTGTCGCCTCACAGCAAGAAGGTCGCTGGTTCGAGCCTCGGCTGGGTCAGTTGGCGTTTCTGTGTGGAGTTTGCATGTTCTCCCTGCGTTCGCGTGGGTTTCCTCCGTGTGCTCCGGTTTCCCCCACAGTCCAAAGACATGCAGTACAGGTGAATTGGGTAGGCTAAATTTTCCGAAGTGTATGATTGTGAATGAGTGTGTATGGATGTTTCCCAGAGATGGGTTGCAGTTGGAAGGGCATCCGCTGCGTAAAATGTGTGCTGGATAAGTTGCCGGTTCATTCCGCTGTGGCAACCCCGGATTAATAAAGGGACCAAGCTGAAAAGAAAATGAATGATCAATTGAATATTCGATGAATATATATAATTTTTTTTATCACACTTTGATCCATCACTTGCTTTTGTTTATATCTCTGACAGTGTTACCTATTAAAGTTTATTAAAATATGAATGACAACAGAACATGGGTTGCTCTACAAATATATTTTTTATTATGGCAAGAATAAAAGCAAAAATAAAAAGCACACTTACTAAAAAATACTGATGTTTTTATGTTAAGTCCGCTCCACAATTTACACATTACTGTCTGGCTAATTTCTGTCCTATACTCATGCTAAAAGGGCAATAATAGTCCAACATTCCTGACCATTATCACCAATAAAGCCTAGAAATCAGGGCGTCAGTATATTGCAATTATAGTCAATTATAGTTATCCTTAATTATAGTTGTGTAACTATTAAATTGTTTTCAATTCAAAATTGTAACATATATCAGTGTAAAACCTGTGAATGGTGGAGAAACATATTTCTGTAATGGTGTACCTGGGTCTCCACTTTTGCCATGGCCTCTTTTGGCTTTAACAAACTTATCCTTCAGGTTTTTCCAAACCTTTTAACAAAAACTTTCCTCCTTTTCCACTGCTGTTGCAGTTTCTAGCCAAGAATTATTGGTCATCAGGTTATTTCTATGATCACGGATCATAAAGATGTCTGTACATTCATACCTGTTTCAGACAAAATCTCTTCAAAGTGTTTCATATTCAACTCAAATCAAACACGGCGCCGCGCACACTGTTCGCTAGAGTCTCAAAAAAAAAAAAAAACATGCGCTCCGCCAGCCGAAATCATGTCACGCCACCCAAAGGGAACCTCCGCAAACTCCGCGATGACGTCACATTCGCCGCGCGCACTCAATCGAAGTAGAGGACGCATCGAGTATAAACCAGGCTTTACACACACACTCATACACTACGGCCAATTTAGTTTATCCAAATCCCCTATAGTGCATGTGTTTGGACTGTAGGGGAAACCGGAGCACCCGGAGGAAACCCACACTAACACGGAAAGAACATGCAAACTCCTCACAGAAATGCCTACTGGCTCAGCTGAGGTTCAAACTAGGGACTTTCTTGCTGTGAGAGGACAGTGCTAACCACTGAGCCACAGTGCCGATCTGTTATTGTTAATATTATTATTTATTTTTTTGGTTCAATAGAAAATATTCAGTCTTTTTGATTCATGAAAACTACATAATGAAATGATGTTCAACCAAGCTATATTCAGAGCCTGGGACACATTTTCAGTTCCTAGAACTATTACCAGAAAAATCTAATTTTTGTTGTTGTTGTTGTCATGTTTGCATTACAGGAACTAAATTATTTGAGTCGGGTCAATCACAATAGAAACTAACAGCAAGAGTACATTGACTGGCTGAATGCATACCATATGAAACAGTTCTACAAGATATAATTTATAGTGTTGCAAGATATAAACCTACAGGAGGCTGAATTTTGCCATTATTTGCAGTATTCTTTTCTCATTCTTAGTGATGTAATATAATAACAGGTCACATCACATCTACATTCCACCTCTATTATCCCCAAAACACCGAATACAGAATAAAATTGCAGCTTTCGGTTGTTTATTTATTAATTATAGCACTTGATGGATAGCACTTGATGCTTACATCTCTTTAGAGTTTCTACTGGCCGTGTAAATGCAACCAGTAAAATTGCTGAAGGAAAATTCTGTTCTCCGAGAACTGGCCTAGTGGCTAGTTCCTATAACTAAATGCATATACTGTAACTACTCGAAAAGATCCAGCTGAGTGAGAGGGACTAATAATTTGTGGCACTTTTTCTAGTCGTTTACTCTTAATAGTACATTTACTCTAATCTTTAACATCCCAGCAAGCAGTTTTATGTTTAAAAGACGTCTATCCAAACATAGACGTCTTGGCTAAAACAAGGCTAAATTTGGGCTGTCATTGAATATCTGATTGATGTCTTACAATAGACCAAAAAAAGACTAGTCATCGAATATACAGATTAGACGGACATGTTCTTTTTTGTCTATTTGATAGGCTATTTTTGGTCTATTGTTAGATGCCTTTTAGATTTTCTCAGCCTTGTTTTAACCAAGACGTCTATGTTTAAATGTCTATTAGACTAGTCATCATGTAGCAGTTCAGTTAGAGATGTTGTCTTCCCAAACACTTTAAATACTATTTCTTGGCACAATAACAGCAACAAAAACAGGAATGCAAGAGTTTGCATATGTGTTTTTGAATTTTAACAATGACAAAATATGAATAAACTAAATTTGTTGTAGTGTATGAGTGTGAATGTGTGTGAATGAGTGTGTGTATGGGAGTTTCTCAATACTGGGTTGTGGCTGGAAGGGCATCCGCTGTGTAATACATATGCTGGAATAGTTGGCGGTTCATTCCACTGTTGTTAAATCAGAGACTAAAGCAAAAGCAAAACGAGAAAACTATTACAAAAATGATGTATATTCTTTCGCACTGAAAGACATTTTCATAGTTCCTAGAACTATTTGCAAAATTATTCATTATTTGGCATTTTTGCACCACAGGAATTGGACCTTTAGTTCTAGGAACACCTTGTGTGGGAACTGTATTAGGTCCTACTTCATAGTCCCAACTCAGCACAATAGAAACTATAGTAAATGTAAGAGTACGTTGACTGACCGACTGAACTGAACTATTTCATAATCTTAAATTAAAATAAATACAGTTTTCATTTGAATAGACTGCGGTGACGGTCTTCAATGTAAATCTGCAGTCTTTCATAAGCGGGCCTGACTGGCACATGAATTTTTCAGATGGCATAGCGATAGTGCTGATTTATTATTAATTCGCCACAGAACTCACTCGCAATGTACTTCCTCGCTCACTTCACCTGGCCTTCAACACTGTCAGCAGATCCTTCTTAAAAGCTGACAGCGCTGCTCATCTGAACACTACAGTGTCATGAAGAACAGATCTCTGTAATATCCCTGGAGTTCATGCCAGTACATACAGTACAGAGCGAACCGAGACTTTTTCTTTGCTCTTGAGAGACTCAGGAATCTTACGTTTGTCTACAGTTTCAGAAGACGTGCAGCACAGCACAGTGGCTCAGTGGTTAGCACTATCGCCTCACAGCAAGAAGGTTGCTGGTTCGAATCCCGGCTGGACCAGTTGGCGTTTTTGTGTGGAGTTTGCATGTTCTCCCCGTGTTGGCATGGGTTTCCTCCGGGTGCTCCGGGTTTGCCCCACAGTCCAAACACATGCTCTATAGGTGAATTGAATAAACTAAATTGGCCGTAGTCTATGAGTGTGAATGAGCGTGTATGGGTGTTTCCCAGTACTGGGTTGCAGCTGGAAGGGCATCGACTGTGTAAAACATATGCAGAATGGGCGGTTCATTCCGCTGTGGTGGCCCCTGATGAATAAATGGACTTAGTCGAAGGAAAATGATTGAATGAATGAGTATTTATAAACCCAGGCTCATTGGAAATATGTGCACAGGGCTACATTTTGAGAACTGAGAAATATGTACCCTGGATTATGTTTTCTAGCAGTTTTGGTTTTCTCAAGTCCACTAGAGGGCGCCGTGCACATTTTTGACAATCTCAAATATGTTACTGGAGCACGTTTTCTCATACGTGCCATTTCTCATAAATCCACCAGAGGGCATTGTGTACATTTCTGGAAATCTCAATGTCCTTTTGGCAATTATGGACAAACCAATGACTGTAAAAAATATGGACGACGCGACAGCGCCATTTTCCATTAAACGATGTGAAGGAAAAAACGCCTCGTGACGGGCACAAACTGTCGCAAAAGACTGCTGAAATTGGAGCCTGGGCATGCGCAGAAGGACTACCTGATGGAGCCAGAGGAGGAGCTGCGGAATCAAACTTCCAACCAAACGCTTGTACATCAAATCAACCACGCCCCCCGAACTTCTCACTTGACCGCCGGTGTCTGCACTATAACAAAGGCTTGCTAATGTACACTTTGCGTGTACATAAGAGCCTGGTTTGCTGTTTTATCAACACAAATGGTTGTAATAACGTTAACAAAGGTGAGGTTTTATATAATGAACATTTAATCGCGCCAGCTCCACGCCGCAGCGCACATTACTCGCGGGCTGATCCGGCTCGGATGCGGCAGCGTAGGCTCGCTAACGGCCGCCGCATCTGATCGGATGCCTATGGACTCACTGCCCGAGTCAATCGGGCCAGATGCGGCGGCCGTTAGCGAGCCGACGCTGCCGCATCCGAGCCGGATCGGCCCGCGAGTAATGTGCGCGAGTAGGTACAGCAGACGGAGTCGGGCCGAGAGGTAAGTCTCCGGCAGGCGAGAGTCTAGCCAGAACTGGCCGGAGTGTATTTTGCTATCTGGGTGGTTAGAAGTGTATCAACAAACTGATAAAGCCCTGACCTACAGAATAAACAGTTCCACCAGATCCTGTATGTCAGAAACTGTAGTTTACTGCTGAGCAACTCATTGTATCATGGTAAAATAACACAGAAATCGAACAATAACACCTCAGTCTCCTGTCGAAGCTTTGACGTCTGCTTTGAGAAACTGTCAATCACAGCTGTCAATCACGATGACACGCCCAGCATTAAAATACTGCTCAAAACATACTCTTTACAAAAATGAAGATCCGACCTATATCAGCTGATAACCAGTGCCTTAACTGACCAGAACCATCTTTCGGAACATTTTATTGCAAGTGTAATAATTTTTTTTTATTTGGTCTCATGTCTCCTTCATTAACACGGAGGAGGCGACTTTATGACTTGTACTGCAGCCAGCCCCCAGGGGGTGATCTAACGGCCGAGACCTTCACTCAAGAGTAGGCTTGAGGCACACTTGGGACAAACCCAACAGTTGGGTTAAAAATATTGGATTACACTTTACAATAAATTTGTATCCGTTCATGTTAGATAATGTATTTGATTTTAATCATTGATCAATTCTTTACAGTATTTTTACAGTAGTTTCACAGAAATGAGATATTCGTGATAAAATATGCATGCTTTTTAGTTATGGTGGTGTGTTTTTTTAAAGATTCATTCATATATATCTCTACACGCTCTATACATCAACACAATGGATTTAAAATTAAACGAAGTCAGCTGCCAGCTTTAATTTGAGGGTATTAACATCCAAATCTGGTGAACGGTGTAGGAATTACAACAGTTTGCAAATTTGCCTCCCACTGTCACGAGTGAATAGATACTGAGAATGGATCCAAAATGCAAGTAAAAATGTTTATTCGACACAGTCAGAATAAACTAACAGGGTAGGGAATAACGTGCAGAGACACGAGGGAATCGGGGCTATGGAAGGCAGGAACAGACAGACGAAACGGGGTCCAACAGCCACTCCTCACAGTTTTAAGCACAGACAGAAACACATAAGCAAACACAACGAACTGACAAGGAAACATAGAAGCGTAGCCCAGATATAGACGCGGTAACCAGTCTCAGCTGGCTGGTTAATCAAAACAGCTGAGTGCCGTCATAACACGTGACCGACCATAACAATACACGTGGACGACCAAAACAAAACAAACCCACGTGACAAAACAGACACTCCGGATAGCGCACAAACCTGCAACCGTGACACCCACTTGTTAAGGGACCAAAAGTAACTGGACAGAATGATAATGTTTCACTTTTTAATACTTGGTTGCAAATCCTTTGCAGTCAATTACACCCTGAAGTCTGGAACGCATAGAGATCACCAGACGCTGGGTTTCATCCCTGGTGGTGCTCTGCCAGGTCTCTACACGACTGACTTCGGTTCCTGCTTGTTCTTGGGGCATTTTACCTTCAGTTTTGTCTTCAGCAAGTGAAATCCATGCTCAATCGGATTCAGGTCAGGTGATTGACTTGGCCATTGCATAATATTCCACTTCTTTTTATTATTCTTCTTCTTCCTATTATTTTAGTTAGCATTTAGCTTTCCATTTATTGTAAACCTAATAAGTAAACGTGTAGTTCTTTTTTTAAAGATATGAGCCAGTGTTTACGATAAAAATACTGTCATTTATAAATAACTGAGTTACAGTATTTAAAAAAAATTTTTTTAATCATCGATCAGTTCTTTACAGTATTTTGACAGTAGTTTCACAGAAATGAGATATTCCTATTACCTTCAGTTTTGTCTTCATTAAGTGAAATGCATGCTCAATTGGATTCAGTTCAGGTGATTGACTTGGCCATTGCATAACATTCCACTTCTTTCCCTTCAAAAACTCTTCGATTGCTTTTGCAGTATGCTCTGGGTCATTCTCCATCTGCACTGTGGAGCGCTGTCCAATGAGTTCTGTAGCATTTGGCTTAATATGAGCAGAAAATGTTGCCTGAAACACTAGACTACAACTCCTTACATGTACCCAAAATCTTGTTTGGCAACGTTTTATTATTTGTTTTAATTTGTTCTGGTATGGCTGTTGATGCTTGTTGTAAGGCGACCTTGTTTGTCCAGAAAGGCGCCATTTACAAATAAAATTAATTGTTCTTCTTCTTCTTCTTCTTCTTATTTTAATTAGCATTTAGCTTTCCATTCATTGTAAACATAATAAGTAAACGTGTAGTTCTTTTTTTTTAAAGATATGAGCCAGTGCTTACAATAAAAATACTGTCTTTTATAAATAACTGAGTTACAGTATTTTTTTTAAAAGGATTTTAATCATCGAACAGTTCTTTGCATTATTTTTCAGTAGTTTCACAGAAATTAGATATTCCTGATAAAATATGCATGCTTTTTAGTTATGGTGGTGTGTTTTTTAAAGATCCATTTATATATATCTCTATACGCTCTATACACCAACACAATGCATTTGAAAAAAAAAATGAACAAGATGTGCTTTAACTGCAGACTGTTAGCTTTAATTTGAGGGTATTTACATCCAAATCAGGTGAACGCTGTAGAAATTACATCAGTTTGCATATGTGCCTCCCACTTGTTAAGGGACCAAAAGTAACTGGACAGAATAATAATGTTTCACTTTTTAATACTTGGTTGCAAATCCTTTTTAGTCAATTACAGCCTGAAGTCTGGAACGCATAGACATCACCACACGCTGGGTTTCATCCCTGGTGGTGCTCTGCCAGGCCTCTACAGCAACTGTCTTCGGTTTCTGCTTGTTCTTGAGGCATTTTCCCTTCAGTTTTGTCTTCAGTAAGTGAAATGCATGCTCAATTGGATTCAGTTCAGGTGATTGACTTGGCCATTGCATAATATTCCACTTTTTTCCTTTCAAAAACTCTTCGATTGCTTTTGCAGTATGCTCTGGGTCATTCTCCATCTGCACTGTGGAGCGCTGTCCAATGAGTTCTGAAGCATTTGGCTTAATATGAGTGTGTGGCTGTTGATGCTTGTTGTAAGGCGACCTTGTGTGTCCAGAAAGGCGCCATTTACAAATAAAATGAATTCTTATTCTTATTATACTTATTTTAATTAGCATTTAGCTTTCCATTCATTGCAAACTGAATAAGTAAACGTTTAGTTCTTTTTTTTTAAAGATATGAGCCAGTGCTTACGATAAAAAATACTGTCATTTATAAATAACTGAGTTACAGTATTTTTTTAAAAGGATTTTAATCATCGATCAGTTTTTTACAGTATTTTTACAGTAGTTTCACAGAAATTAGAATTTCATGATAAAATATGCATGCTTTTTAGTAATGTTGGTGTGTTTTTTAAAAATTAATTTTTATATATCTCTATACGCTCTATACACCAACACAATGCATTTGAAAAAAAAAAAACAAAAAAAAATAAAACAAGATGTGCTTTAACTGCAGGCTGTCAGCTTTAATTTCAGGGTATTTACATCCAAATCAGGCGAACACTGTGGGAATTACAACAGTTTGCATATGTGCCTCCCACTTGTTAAGGGACCAAAAGTAACTGGACAGAATAATAATGTTTCAGTTTTTAATACTTGGTTGCAAATCCTTTGCAGTCAATTACAGCCTGAAGACATCACCAGACACTGGGTTTTATTCCTGGTGGTGCTCTGCCAGGCCTCTACAGCAACTGTCTTCAGTTTCTGCTTGTTCTTGAGGCATTTTCCCTTCAGTTTTGTCGTCAGTAAGTGAAATGCATGTTCAATCTGATTCAGGTCAGGTGGTTGACTTGGCCATTGCATAACATTCCACTTCTTTCCTTTCAAAAACTCTTCGGTTGCTTTTGCAGTATGCTCTGGGTCATTCTCCATCTGCACTGTGGAGCGCTGTCCAATGAGTTCTGAAGCATTTGGCTTAATATGAGCAGAAAATGTTGCCTGAAACACTAGACTACAACTCCTTACATGTATTCAAAATCTTGTTTGGCAACGTTTTATTATTTGTTTTAATTTGTTCTGGTGTGGCTGTTGATGCTTGTTGTAAGGCGACCTTGTGTGTCCAGAAAGGCGCCATTTACAAATAAAATGAATTCTTCTTCTTATTATTATTATTTTAGTTAGCATTTAGCTTTACATTCATTGCAAACATAATAAGTAAAAGTGTAGTTCTTTTTTTAAAAGATATGAGCCAGTGCTTACGATAAAAATACTGTCATTTATATATAACTGAGTTACAGTATTTTGTAAAAAGATTTTAATCATCAATCAGTTCTTTACAGTATTTTGACAGTAGTTTCACAGAAATGAGATATTTATGATAAAATATGCATGCTTTTTAGTCATGCTGGTGTGTTTTTTTTTAAAGATTCATTCATATACAAAGGTGTGCAAATTAAACAAATCTTGTAATTTATTTAAAAAAATAGTTTAGGTAAAAGGTATTTGTTAAATCAGGATTGCTTAACAAAATAACAAGCAGTACATGCATCTGAAGTCACATCGTCCCGGGCTGAATTTTATCTGCAGTGTGTGTGTGTGTGCATGTGTGTGTCTGGTGGGGGAGGCTGCTGGCAGAAAGTTGCTGATTGTGTTTGTCAGCATGGTAATCAGATCCATCGCACTGCCTGGACGGTGTGTCACGAACTGCTCGATTTTTCAGGAAGCAAACAATCAATGGCTTTTGTACGGCGTTCAGGCATGTACAGGGTTTCACACGTATGTGCATGATCGTCTCAGCGGCGAACAGAAAACTGCTGATAAGCGTGAACGTAGTTTGTAGTTCACTGCAGTGCTCTGAAATAGCTGCAGCACACGGGTCATTAATATGCATCAATATGCTGTATGTAACCAGAGAGGGAATGTACAGCACTGTATATGTGATTCTAGAATTACTGGGACATTTTGTGTCTCAGGATAAAGCTTCTAAAGCTCCTTAATGAAGCAGATTTCAATAATAACACAGAGTTATCTCTAAAAATATAGATTGTATGTGTGTTTGGGGACATTTTGTCTTGAAAGTATTAACTTAAATACTTATACACTATACCTATTTATGACTGTTTCTGCCTCCTGAATACTGAACTACCATGACATTATTTTACATCTTTCTTGTGTGTTTAGGCAAGGCAAATTTATTTATACAGCACATTTCATACACAATGGTAATTCAAAGTGCTTTACATAAACAGGAATAAAAGAAACAAGAAATTAAAAAGGAGTAAAAACAGGTAAAAACTAATTAAAATGTATTAAAACAGGTTATGTCTGGAGCTGTGGGCTGATGCGTTAGAGGAAATCCATTCTTGTTCTGTTAACTCCAGACACTGTCTAATTCAGTTTAAAATTATACATCGGCTCCATTATACCAAGACAAAATTACATAAACTTTTTCCTGATACCTCTCCCTACTGTGATAAATGCAAGACGGACTTAGCCACTCCCTTACATAGTTATGCTCTGTGTTCTAAATTGATCCCATTCTGGGCTGAAATATTTAAAACTCTATCTAAAATTTTACATTGTGAATTAGTTTTCGACCCACGTTTGGTCATATTCGGAATTTCAGACAAAACTAGATCACTCCAGGATTCCCAAAAAACAACTGTTGTCTTACAGCCTTGTTGTGGCAAAGAAGATAGTGCTAAGGTTTTGGAAATCAACAGAATCCCCATCATTTAGATCTTGGCTAGAAGAATTAACTAAATTAGTACATCTGGAAAGGATCAGATTTCTTATGGCAAAGAAATTGAAAAAATTTGACAAGATTTGGTCTCCTCTTCTTCTCTATCTTGAAAGCGTAGGTTGAATACCCAGATGGTGAAGGTCACACCAACAGTACTGAATAAGCTTTAGTCCCAGGGATGGGGTGGGTTCTAGGGGTTAGACGTCTTGTGTTTTTTGAAAAGTGTATTCTGGGTCCATCCGAATTACTTATTTATTTATTTATTTTTTATTTTATTTTATTTTTTATGTGTGCTATTTAATTTGTTGAATTCTTTTATTTGTTAAATAAAAACTAGAGATGTTGTAATATTTGCTGTAATGCTGCAATGAATATCTCAATAAAAAACTTTTAAACCCTTAAAACAGGTTATAAAGAATTGAAAAAAAGAAAACATGATAGTGTGATCTGAGGGCCGTAGCATAGGGCTGGGCTGTATATCAAGTTCTAGGGATATATCGATTAGGCATGGGACGATAACCGTTTTCAAGGTATACCGCGGTTTGGAAAAGTCAAGGTTATCACACCGCCAACATTTTCTCTAATACAGTAAGATTTTTTTATTTACATTTTTTTTTAACAACAGCATCTCCAGCAGAAAAGATCTCCAAAGATGCCATTTTAAATTGTAAGTAAATCTGTGTTTTTGAAACTAATGAAGACAGCAGAAGTCAATGATTAATTTTCATTATTCAGCCTGGCACGTTTACTGCTCCAAAATATTATAAATGTTTCTCAAAATAAAATATATTGTGTTCAAAGGGGAAAAAACTTTTAGATTTTTACACAGACATTTAAAAATAATATATTTTAGAGCAGTAATCACAATACCGTGATACCGTGAAACCGTGATATTTTTATCCAAGGTTATCATACCGTCAGAATCTTATACCGGCCCATGCCTAATATCGATATGATTTCCCAATGCGATGTGGAATTATCCAATATCTTTCTAATTGATATGATTTAAGGCCACACGTGCGCTTTCTGCGCGATACAGACAACTCCATGAGTCATATAAAAGATTTGTTAAAAATGAACGAATCGGTCAAGAACGGTCAAGAACGTGTTGTATCGAATCTGACTTCCCAGACAAATCACATCACACGTGTCCTCAGGTCTTTACACTGGCTTTCAGTCACATTCAAAATAGAGCTGCACGATTCTGGCTAAAATGAGAATCGCGATCTTTTTGCTTAAAATAAAGATCACGATTTTCTCACGATTCTGTAGATGTAAAATAAAGGTTAATACGAGTAGGCTATTATTATTGTTAATTCAGAATACAACTATTCATAATTCTGATGTTGAATTATTGTGTTTGAGACATACGCTTGCAATCTGTCATTGACAACATTGTTAGACCATCTTTTTCTACTGGTAAAATGAGACATTATCAGATTCCTCTCTTGCATTATATTCAACATTATATAGGCTAGCGTAGTTATACTGACACTGTTAAACATTTATTCTCATGCACAACACTCTGTGTTCGCTGTGAAAGAAAAACATATTAAATGCTTGTCGTAATCATAACTAAAATGCGATATGATTATTTAAATGATGTGCGCGCGCTTTCGGTTTCATTTTTACTGCTAAGTGCGGTACTTCCCGCGCGGCTCCCAAACGATCGCTCTGTGCCACAAACTGAATGTTATTTACAATTTTATTACCTGTTATTCACAGCCTATGCAGGTTCTGATCACTAAAGTAGACTTTATTCACAGGCGCGCGCCCGCCCTCTCTGTGGTAACAGCTCATGGTCAGCTCACGTCACGTGTGATTTCGCGGCCACGAATACATCATTACATGAAGACAGAAATTACACTTTTGGTTGAATTATACCTTATAAATACAGTATATGACTCGTTCAACACCATTTGGAGGTGTTTACGTTGCTGAACATTGTATTTAAAACAACATGAAGACTTGTGCAGCCGTCTTTGCTTCTGTCCTGAACTTGAAAATATGATTAGCAGAATCGTATAAATGCTGGATTAAGATCGTCCAGGGGGTCGAATCGAGATCGCGATCTTTTTACGATGAATTGTGCAGCTCTAATTCAAAATAGATTTTAAAGTATTACTACTTGTCTATAAATCACTAAATGCCCTAGGAGCTCAATACATTACAGATATGCTCACTGAATACAAACCTAACAGATCACTCAGGTCTCTAGGATCAAGTAAACTAGAAATTCCAAGAGTTCAGTCAAAGCAGGGTGAATCGGCCTTCAGCTACTAACAGCGCCCCCTGCTGCTGGAATCAGCTTCCAGAAATGATCAGATGTGCTCCAATATTAGGCACATTCAAATCCAGACTGAAAACACATCTGTTTAGCTAATTTACTGAATGAGCACTGTGCTATGTCCGACAGATCGCACTATTGTGTCTTTCTTTTCTTTTAATTCTTTTACAACCTGCTTAACACATTTTAATCTGTTTTTAATTGTTTTTATTAATTGTTTTTTTATTTTCTTATACTTGTCTTTTTTATTCTTGTTTATGTAAAGTACTTTGAATTGCCACTGTGTATGAAATGTGCCATATAAATGTGCCTTGCCTTGCCTTGAACAGTAAAAAGTCTTAATGCTTTCAGATGTTTGGCTGGTAGTGAACTAATGAATACAAGTACAGCAAATACAAATACCGTTTAGATACTAATATCTATATTCATGGTAGCAATATGCTCCTTTTAGTGGAAAATGAGTTACAAGGGTGTGAATTTTGAAAAGGTACTGTCCCAGTGATAACTTTTGTACCTATTTCTGAGAGTGTATGCATGTGTGTGTGTGTGTGTGTGTGTTTGTGTGTGTGTGTGTGTGTGTGTGTGTGTGTGTGTGTGTGTGTGTGTGTGTAATCCGTTGAGAGAATAGCTGTAAGAGGAGAACAGCTGATGGATGGACTTTAGGACGGCTAGAAAAGCTCTTCATATACATACAGGCCGTGTCAGCAAGGTCAAAAGAACTGCTTAGATAGAGATGTTTTTGGCAATTTCAGTCAGACAAAGTGATTTGCATTATTACCCTTAATACACAAGCTTTGTCAGTGCTGCTGTTCTTACAATATATGTACCAGAATGTGATATCTTCTCTCAGAAATAAAGGTACGCGAGCTGTCACTAGGGTGGTACCTTGTCTAAAGGTACACATTTGTACTTAAAGGATCCATATTTGTATCTCAGAAGTATATATTAGTACCTACAAACTTTAAGAGGAACACTTTTGTACTTTTTAGGTACTAATATGTACCCTTGAGGTATTAATATGGACCCTTTATGTACAAATCTGTACCTTTTGAAAAGGTACCACCCCAGTGACAGCTCGCGTACCTTTATTTCTGAGAGTGTACCAACGCTATCTCATGGCAATTCGTAACTTTTTGATTTAGTGACAAATTCATATGAATTTGTATGATCTTATTCATATAATTTAGTACGATTTCCACATCCCCTAATGATGGTGGGGTTTGGTGCTTTTAAAAATCAAACGTTTTCGTACTACTGGACTCATATGAGCTCTTTTTATATACTGTACACACTATCTGACAAAAGTCTTGTCGCCTATCCAAGTTTTAGGAACAACAAATAATATCTTGACTTCTAGTTGATCATTTGGTATCAGAAGTGGCTTATATGAAAGGCAAAGGCCTCTAGATTACGCTTATTTGACCAAAATAAAATATGATCATGTCTTGATTTTTAATGATTTAATTAGGACAGTAAGGTCTGACAAAAGTACTAGACAAAAGTCTTGTCAGTTAACAGAAATAATGTCCAGTATAGAATAAAAAGTCATGCTGCAGTGGAAACAGAATGAATATTGTGTCTGACTCCATCATGAGTTTGGAGGACTGCATCCATACATCTCTGCACTGACTCAAATCACTTATTAATAAAGTCATCTGGAATGGCAAAGAAAGCGTTCCTGCAGGACTCCCAGAGTTCATCAAGATTCTTTGGATTCATCTTCAATGCCTCCTCCTTCATCTTACTCCAGACATGCTCAATAATGTTCATGTCTGGTGACTGGGCTGGCCAATCCTGGAGCACTTTGACCTTTGCTTTTAGTATCTTTAATGTGGAGGCTGAAGTATGAGAAGCAGCGCTATCCTGCTGAAGAATTTGCCCTCTCCTGTGGTTTGTAATGTAATGGGCAGCACAAATGTCTTGATACCTCAGGCTGTTGATGTTGCCATCCACTCTGCAGATCTCTCGCACGCCCCCATACTGAATGTAACCCCAAACCATGATTTATCCTTCCAACTTGACTGATTTCTGTGAGAATCTTGGCTCCATGCGGGTTCCAGTAGGTCTTCGGCAGTATTTGTGATGATTGGGATGCAGTTCAACACATGATTCATTGGAAAAATCCACCTTCTGCCACTTTCCCAAATGATCATCTAGAAGTCAAGTTATTATTTGTTGCTGTATATATATATATATACACACACACACACACACACACACACACATACACGCACACAGATAATGTAAATACAAGCTTTTATTTTGGATGCAATTAATCACGATTAATCTTTTAACATTCTCTCATTAATATAAAAGAAAGTGTGTGTGTGTGTGTGTGCAATGTGTCTCTTTTAGTGTTGTCAAATGATCAATCACAATTATTCATTCATTTATTATCTTTTCGGCTTAGTCCCTTTATTAATCTGGGGTCGCCACAGTGGAATGAACCACCAACTTCAGTATATGTTTTACACAGCGGATGCCCTTCCAGGTGCAACCCATCACTGGGAAACATCCATACACACTCATTCACACCATACCTGTCAACATTGGGATGTGAAAGTAAGGGATACTCAACCCCCCCCCCCCCCCCCCAAATAAATAAATAATTAAATAAATAAAATAAAAATAAATAAATAAATAAATTTGTTCATCTGGAGCTGTTTCATTGTAAATAAACTTCTGAAATGATCAGTAATATATTTTTATTATTATTTACAAAGGATATAATAGTTAGTATACATTAGAAAAAGCTGCAAATAAATTAGCAAACAGTTCAGCTCATTAAAACTATTAGCTATTATAAAGAAATAGAATCAAGTTATCAAATCTCATCTTTTCTTCACTGTATAATTTAAACATTCTGATTAAAGAGCAGCGAATGAATCTCTCATTTAGATTTTTTTGGTTTGATTACATTAAATAACAGAGCTGTCACTTTAAAACTGCACAGCTCTATAATGAAAGCATTTGACTGTTTTCCTAACCGTTTATGCTCATTTAAGACAAAATTTGTTGTGTTTAAAAGAAAACCCAACAAGATCGACATGTCTAGATGTTGTTATTATTATTATTATTATTATTATTATTATTATTATTATTCATTCATTCATTCATTCATTTATTCATTCATTCATTCTCTTTTCGGCTTAGTCCCTTTATTAATCTGGGGTGGCCACAGCGGAATGAACCGCCATTATTATTATTATCATTATTATTATTATTATTATGATGTGTATATGTCTGTTCAAACACGCACCCAAAACCCAGTGTCCACTTGAGCTCAGCATCAAATCGCGTACGTACAGAATCCGCTTGGGAAACAGCGTCTATTATCACTATGGAGAGCATTACCTGAGAGTCATGGATCTTTATATGAACTGACTGTTTTGAGGATTGCATAGGGGCAATGGTGCCTGTAATGAAAAGGAAATGAATCGCGCCGTTTTTATGTTTATTTCAAAGTGTTTCCATGCCTAAATAAAATGAAAGCACAGAACCGATTCACATTTAAGAGCAAGGGCGGCCCCTGGTGGTTCGGCGGTATGGGTGCATATAGGGAGGATCGGCTCTTCTCGGAAAGATAAAAAATACGGGAGAAATACGGGAAAATACCTTTACGGGATGACAGCGGGATAGAACTGGAAAATACTGGAAAAACGGGAGGGTTGACAGGTATGTCACACACATACACTACGGACAATTTAGCTTACCCAATTCACCTGTACCGCATGTCTTTGGCCTTTTGGGGGAACCTAGAGCACCCGGAGGAAACCCACACGAACGCGGGGAGAACATACAAACTCAGAAATGCCAACTGACCCAGCTGAGGCTCAAACCAGCGACCTTCTTGCTGTAAGGTGAGAGCGCTACCCACTGCGCCACCGCGTCCCCCTCAATCACAGTTAATCACATTTAAAATAAAAGTAATGCATATGCAAATGCAAAATAAACATAATATAAGTGTACTCAATGTGTATAAATATTGTGTGTTTATATATATATATATATATATATATATAAATATATATATATATATAAATATAATATGAAAAACAAATATTTACATGCGCATTTAAATATAATTTGTATTAGATAAACATTTCCTTAAATATATACACGTATATGTGTGTGTGTATGTAATGTAAATAAAAGCATTTAATTTGGATGCAATTAATCGCGATTCATCTTTTCACAGCACTAGTCTCTATATGAGAATATAAAAGAAAGCGAGAGTGTGAGTGTGTGTGTGTGTGTGTGTGTGTGTGAGAGCGAGACTAAAAAAAGCGATCGCTAAGGCTCAAGCACAAGCACAAAAGAGCTGGTCTGAAAGGCAATTATGATGCTCTGACATGAATAATACCCAGGCCTCTCATGCCAAAAAAAAGAGAAGGAAAGATGAAAATAGGCTCTGAAAATCTGTGCATTTGCTTCTTTGTTACTGTCTATTCTTCAGCCAGGGTTTTATCATGCTAATGCCGAATAGTTTGGGAGAGACGGGTTTCCCTCATGTAAAGAGATCTCCGTCTCTGTGAGTCTCTGATAAACAGAAGAGAGAAAAAAAAAGTGCTGCAGGAAACTCCTCTCATCCTCCGTCAGCAATTCTGCTTTCTTCAAACACAACCATCTGCTCCGTTTCCATTATACAGCTAATTCTGGCTAAACACTTTCTTTTTATAGAAATCATATAGTAGGTCGTGTATATAAATATTGTCTCAGAAAGCATTATCTTTGATCATGTGATGTGATGATAATTTGCGGTGCTTAACTCCTCACCTTGGATTCTCTGGTTAAAAAAAATACCCATAAACAAATAAATAGTAAAATATATTCATTCATTTTCCTTCGGCTTAGTCTCTTTAATCATCAGGGGTCGCCACAGCGGAATGAACCGCCAACTTATCAAGCATATGTTTTAACACAGCGGATGCCCTTCCAGCTGCAACCCAGTACTGGGAAACATCTATACACTCTCATTCACACATACATATATTACAGTTAAGTTCATCCAATTCACCTATAGCGCATGCGTTTGGATTGTGGGGCAAACCGGAGCACCCGGAGGAAACCCACACCAACATTGGGAGAACATGCAAACTCCACACAGAAATGCCAACTGACCCAGCTGGGACTCGAACCAGCGACCTTCTTGCAGTGAGGCCTCTCTTTCTGACTCCAAAATAATAAAAAAGTTAAAAATAGCACCGCTGACATTGACGCTGCTATTCGAAAAGAAGAGCTTAGAGCAGCACAACAGTTATAGTTCCCACAAACTCCACTTCTGACTCCAGCAGTCCTACATACAATGTCTGTCCTTGAGGCCAAAGAAACAAATCCACTTGCATTTTTCATCACATGCCTGATTTTACACTTTCATCCTTAATAAAGCAGTCGGCTGAAGTCAAAAAGCAGGTATATTTAAGAAGGCAGGTCAGTTGTGTGTGTGTGTGTGGTGGTATTAAATGACCACATCTGTGATGCAACAATGTGATGCTGTTTTCTGAAGCAGCTTTTTAGCTGTTTTCCAAAGCTAGTTGGTGATTTGGATCAGTCATTTTGTGCCTTTTCTTTCAAGTGAAATAAATAAATAAATAAATAAATAAATAATTTAACAGGGACAATGCAGTTTAGCAGCATAACTATCTGGTTTCTACAACTTTTAGAAAGTTAGAAAAAAGAAAACTTTTTCATTTAAGTTTCATTCCTTCGTTCAATCGTACGTTTGTTCGCTCATTCGTTTGCTCATTTGTTCATTCATTCGTTTGTTTGTTTGCTCATTCAGAAATCTGCATTTAAGTTTCATTTGTTCGTTCATTCATTTGATTGTTTGTTTGATTGTTTGTTCCTTCAATCGTTTGTTCGTTCACTCATTTGCTTGTTCGTTTGCTCATTTGTTCGTTTGTTCGTTCATTCATTCGTTTGTTTGCTAATTCAGAAATCTGCATTTAGGTTTAGTTCGCTCATACATTCGATTGTTTGTTTGTTTAATCGTTTGTTCGTTCGCTCGTTCCTTTGTTTGCTCATTTGATTGTTCGTTAGTTCGATAGTTCGTTCATTCGCTCGTTCATTCACTCATTCGATTTGATTCAATTTGATCGTTCGTTTGTTCGCTCGTTCATTCGCTTGTTCGCTCATTCGTTCGTTCTTTCAATGGTTCATTCGTTTAATTGTTCATTCATTCATACATTCATTTTTTTATTTTTACCATTTTCACCATCACCTTATTTTTAGTAATTCAGTAATCTCGTCATATTTGCACGGTGGCTGAGAGAGCTCAAATGGGCTGCAAGTTAAGAAAACATGCAAATAGAATTATTTTAGAATATCAATTGACAGAAATGTTAATACCTGGTTTGACGTAAAAGGTTTTTGTTAGCTAAAATTTTTTACTGGTGGATGATGTTAAATCATATTTATTAGGGAAAAACTTGTTTGCTTGTTTATTTATTTATATATATATATTTATTTATTTATTTAACAGGGACAATGCAGTTTAACAGTATAACTGTTAGGGGTGTCAAAATTAATCGTTTCTTCGGTGCACCGCGATGCAGACGCGGACAATTCGGTACCGGTTCAGTAATAATCATAACCGGTTATTACGTACTGACGTCATCTATCTCACATGCGCTATGTCGCCGTAGCTTTCTATGGCGAGGGAGGCGAGCGCGAATATTTACAACGCTCTAACTACGTAAAAACTCTGAAACTGTGCACAATTTCACTGCGTGTGTGTTTGCAGGACAGTGTTTCACTGACACTTACAGCAAAAGCCCTATTTCACGGCGATTAAGAGAATGAAAGTAATCTCCATTTCTCTCTCTCTCTCACTGTGGCCCATGAGCGCATCTGTGAAGAGCGCCAGCGTGTAAGAGCCAATCACAGCCCTTTCTGTTGAGCGCCTGGCCAATCAAAGGGGTGTAAGAAAGAACTTGGTAGACAAGGCAGAAAGCGAGCAGGATATTTATAATGCTCGTGTTGTTTAAAGGTAGAGTTTATATATCTGACTGTTTGTATTAAAGGACAAAATTGTATTACAAATAGTATATAAATATATTTATAAATTTTAATACAAGAATTACTGTGCTGTGAAGAAAATATAAAACTGTGTATGGAAAGAATCGTCAATGCACCGTGATGCACCGAGATATCGAATTGAACCGAATCGATGACATGATAATCGTAACCGAACCGAACCGTGAGACCAGTGTAGGTTCACACCTCTAATAACTGTCTGGTTTCTACAACTTTCGTTCATAAATCTGCATTAAAGTTTCGTTTGTTAATTCGATTGCTTGTTCGATTGTTCGTTCGATCATTTGTTCGTTTGATAATTTGTTTGTTCATTTACTAATTTCTTTGATTTGTTTATTCATTTGCTCATTCAGAAATTTGCATTTAAGTTTCGTTCGTTCATTCATTTGATTGTTTGTTCGTTTGTTCGCTCATTTGTTTGTTCACTCACTTGTTTGTTCGTTTGCTCATTTGTTTGTTTGCTCATTCAGAAATCTGCATTTAGGTTTTGTTCGTTCATTCATTCGATTGTTTGTTCGATTGTTTGTTCGTTCAATCGTTTGTTCGTTTGCTCGTTCCTTTGTTCGCTCATTTGATTGTTTGTTCGATAGTTTGTTCATTTAATTGTTCGTTCGATTGTACATTTGTTCAAACGTCCGTTCATTCGCTTCCTCGTTCACTCATTCAATTCAATTTGATTTGATCCTTTAATTGTTCGCTCGTTCATATGCTTGTTTCCTCATTCGTTTGTTCTTTCAATTGTTCGTTTGTTCAATTGTTCATTCATTCATTCATACATTCATTTTTTTATTTTTACCATTTTCACCATCACCTTATTTTTAGTAATTCAGTAATCTCGTCATATTTGCACGGTGGCTGAGAGAGCTCAAATGGGCTGCAAGTTAAGAAAACATGCAAATAGAATTATTTTAGAATATCAATTGACAGAAATATTAATACCTGGGTTCCCAGAGATGGGTTGCGGCTGGAAGGGCATCCGCTGCGTAAAATCGTGCTGGATAAGTTGGCGGTTCATTCCGCTGTGGCGACCCCGCAAGGGACAAAGCCGACAAGAAAATTAATGAATGAATTAATACCTGGTTTGACATAAAAGGTTTTTATTAGCTAAAACTATTTACTGGTGGATGATGTTAAATAATATTTATTAGGGAAAAACAAGTTTGTTTGTTTGCTTGTTTATTTAATTATATATATATATATATATATATATATATATATATATATATATATATATATATATATATATATATTTAACATTTAACAGGGACAATGCTGTATAACTGTCTGGTTTCAACAATTCGTTCATAAATCTGCATTTGTTCGTTCATTCGTTAATTCGATTGTTCGATTGTTTGTTTGTTCTATCATTTGTTTATTCGCTCATTCCTTTGTTTGTTTGTTCGTTCACTCATTTGTTAATTCATTCGATTGTTTTTTTGTTCGTTCGATAGTTCATTTGTTTGTTCGTTTGTCCGTTCGCTCGTTCTTTCACTCATTCGTTTGTTCATTCCATTTTTCATTTGATTGTTCGTTCATTCGTTTGCTCGTTCATTCGCTTGTTTGCTCATTCTTTCGTTCGTTTGTTTTTTGCTATGTTCGTTCGTTCAATTGTTCATTCAATGTTTTTGTTAGCAAAAAAATGTACTGGCGGATGACGTTAAATCATATTTATTAAGTAAAAAAATGTTTATTTGTTTATTTATTTATTTATTTATATTCATTCATTCATTCATTCCGTCTTTACCATTCTTACCATCACAATATTCATTCATTCATTCATTCATTCATTTTCTTTTCGGCTTAGTCCCTTTATTAATCTGGGGTCGCCACAGTGGAATGAACCGCCAACTTATCCAGCACATGTTTCACGCAACGAATGCCCTTCCAGCTGCAACCCATCTCTGGGAAACATCTATACACACTCATACACACTCATACACTACGGACAATTTAGCCTACCCAATTCACATGTACTGCATGTCTTTGGACTGTGGGGGAAACCGGAGCACTCGGAGGAAACCCACGCGAACGCAGGAAGAACATGCAAACTCTACACAGAAACGGCAACTGACCCAGCCGAGGCTTGAACCAGCGACCTTCTTGCTGTGAGGCGACAGCACTACCTACTGCGCCACTGCGTCGCCCCATCACAATATATGTAGTCATTTAATAATCTCGTCACATTTGTAAAGTGGCTGATAAAGCTCAAATGCACTGCAAGTTAAGAAGACATCCAAACAGAGTTCTTCCTGTATTTTCATGTGTTGTGAGAATGTGTGTGTGTCAGTCTTTGTCAAAGCATTTTTCTATGCATTTTTTCCTATGCATTTTCTTAACTTGCAGCACATTTGAACTCTCAGCCTCTGTACATTTAACTGTTTAAAGTTTCCTGTATGTTTAAACACTGTAGGACAGCTCTTTCTTCTCTGCATGTTTTCACCTATGGCTGTGAGTTTGCTGATGCTGTAAGTCTTCAAGGAGCTGGCAGCTTCAGCTAATCAATTATTCATGAGGGTGAAATCTGTTCGGCCCCTCCCCCGTCATCTTATTATAAGTCTTCCGCATCTTCATCAACTCTTTCACTAGTGCTCGCTTGCCAAAAAATGTACACAAGGCACAAATCTGTACTGTACTTTCTTTTATAGCACACAGCAGAAGATAGACTGAACTGACAGCTGTCTTTAAAGTCCCCATGAAATCAAAACTTCACTACATCCAATCAGATCGCAGTAGAAAAACAAGCCACGCCCACTGTTTTCTCATTCAATATTCCATTTCTCTAGGAACTGCGTCACAATACGAATAAATAAATGGCCGCAGCTTCCAGTTCATGTGGACTTTAAGCCATACTGTATATGTACTGTATATGTATACATACTGTATATGTATACTGAGTTTACACTAACAATGCTTTAAAATAACATGCTAACTTTATTTTTGGTTGTTGAAATAATCAAGGAAGGAGATGTATATGCACAGCTCACTTTTGGAAAAGAGGCAGGGAGAAGCAGCAGCTCATTTGCATTTTAAAACACACACACAAAACCAGTAAAGTTTTTAAATTTTTTTACTGCATATTAAAGGTGCAGTATGTAAGTTTGACCCCCAGTGGTTGAACTAGATATTGCATTCCTGGATCAAAACAAACGCAAGTGAAGGTTGCCAGATTGAGGACCAAGGAGCGAGTCTGAAGATCGAGCCTAAAGTCTGATTTAAATTGTGTTTTATATGAAAGCAACGGCACGCAATAGAAGGAATATTCTCCATATTAAAAGAAGTTTTTGTCCTAACCAACACCTCAAATTGATATATTAGAAGCGGTTTCTATTTCTCACAGCTGAACAACAGATAACTGACAATGATCACCTCAGGTACACCTCATGTGCTTTATTCAGTGTTAAATGCTAGTAATGTGAGTTTGATGTCATTTTACATGACATTTATTGCTATATTACTGAAAGCAGCAGCAGATAGTTCACCGCAGATCTTGACAATAAAATAAACCATTTCAAATTGAACTTCAGAACTGTGCAAACCAACACATATCAGTGATTCAGCATCTACATTTATTAATGTTAAAGCGGTTTAATATGTATTATTTGATTATAAACCTTACCATTTCATGAGTGAGTGCACTATTCTGTGCTTCTGAATGGCTGTATTTACATTTCTGTTGTGTTTCGTCTGGTGCAAACAGCCCAATTTCTTATCACTGCGTATCTCGTCACGTAGCGTGTTGTCAGTACACGGGGTTACAATGTAACTTGCTCACATAATGTTTACGCTCGTAATATTTATATTATTTGCTAATTAATAACCTCATGTGGAACTCTGAATCTGCGTCTCATTTCAAAGTCTGCTACTGTCCACCGGAGGTCGCATTTCGGCAGTGGTGGAAAGAGTACTGAAAAATTATACTCAAGTAAAAGTACCATTACTTGCCTAAAAATGTAGTGCAAGTAGAGTAAAAGTATCTGCTGTAAATAGGACTCAAAGTATGAGTAAAAAGTAGCCCTTTAAAAAGTACTCAAGACTAGTGAGTAGTGAGTATTATGCTGTCAAAAGCTGATGCATTTACATGTAATTTGTCCATGTGTGTGTAAACGGAACATTCTGTAGTGTGTTTAGTTATTGCCCAGCAGGCACACAACATCATGAGACGTTAATATTAGGTTAGATTTAGATTGTGATGTCAGGTGACCAAAATCAATTGTCAAGCCAGCAGCTAAGGACAACGTTATTTTGATGTCCAATAATGACGTCAAATGACATTGATGTTTGGTTGAGTTTAGGTTGTTAGAGTGACCAAAATCCAACGTCGAGCCAACATCTTAAACCAACGTCATATATGACAACAAATGCTGACATTTATTCATCAGATACGACAACCAAAATCCAACGTCTGATAGATGTCATAGGGGTAACGTTCCCACAACGTCAAGCTGTAACATCATTAGACGTTGATATTTGATTGATTTTAGGTTGGACATTGGATATTGATGTTGGCCTGACGTTGAGTTCTGACATCAACCCGATTTTCATTTCCAAACAAAATGCAAAGTCCCCATGACGTTAGGGTTCAACGTCAATCAGGCATCATGTTGACATCCTGTGCCTGCTGGGTGTTTAAGGCCATTTCGGTCATCATACAGTAAACATCCGTCATGTTCTCATCAGTGACATGCATCTAAACAGTCTCTGGGTCAACGCGCGTAAAGATTTTGAACATCTTCATGGACACTTTTAATACTTCCAAATAGTTTGCTGCAATTATAAAGTGCACACGTCTTGAGGAAGTTCATTATGATGCGATTTACCTTCTACGGTTTGTGCGATTTGATTGGACAGGAATCTCAGGACTGATTTTTCTAATCCCCATAGACAAGAAAAATAAAGTAGTGACTGCAGGTTGAAGGAAAGTAGTGGAGTAAAAGTACAGATACTGCAGTAAAAATGTACTCAAGGAAAAGTAAAAGTACACATTTATAAAACTACTCAGTAAATTACAATTCCTGAGAAAAACTACTCAATTACAGTAATTTGAGTATTTGTAATTAGTTACTTTACACCACTGCATTTCGGTCACGGACGCAAGCTTTGAGAGTCTTCCTGACAAGAAAAGAGGTCTGATGGATTTAGAGGGTTTTGCATCTGAACTCTTCTGCATGGCACACCACTGTAACAATGCACATAGATAGTTGATCCAGAACAGCAGTGAGTTATGATTTATGTTACCGTGTTATTACTCATCCATTAGAGTACGAAGGCTGTTGTTATTGTTCTCTGCAGAACAGGTGTTGCTGACTCTGTTTCTCTCTCCAGAAATTACTCACATGATTTAGTTTTAGCCCTGTCCGAGACACTAAAGTTTTGTGTTATTTTTAAAACTTCTGCTTTGCTTTTCTTATCTCTTTACAAAAGAACTTTCTTGAAGTGATAACACTTTTCTTGATCAGCAAGTAAGTTTGCACGAGTGAAATGAGAATTTTTTTGCAGACTGTTTACATTGAAGGACAGCTTTGTACAAAATGCAAATGAGATATTTTCGAAAACGCACCTGCTCTTCAAGACAAAACCGAACATCTGGACATTCAAAACAATGCTTTGGGCTGGGCTGAACACAATTTTCATCTGTTGAAAACGCGTGAAGAGCTGATAAAATGTGCAAAGGAGTCAAAACAGTGCCAGAAATTCCTCCGTTTAACACATGAAGATCTGCTGAAGCAGGGAGACATTTCTTATGCCTGCATTATATTAAAATGGACAACACTGCTACTGACAACAACTTGAGCATTCTGTTTTTTAGAGAATGTTTTTGGTCCATGTTAGATTCATATTTTAATCAAACCATACCAATATCCATTTTTTCAGGGGTTTTGTCCACCTTTTTAGTGTGCACTAAAAATGACACCGTTCAAATGTATTTAAGTGAAATAACACAACTTCAAAGTGATTGTTGACCCAAAAATAAAATTAGTGTCATCATTTACTTACCTTTGACTGCTGAACACAAAAGAAGAATGTTGACCACTGACTTCCATAGTAGTTGTTTTTTCCACTATGGAGGTCAATGGTTTCTGGTTGCTAAAATGATGGCAGAATTGCGTTTTTTGATGAACTATCCCTTTAAAGCAGCACTATCCCCCTTGTGGTTAATAAGTGCAATTACATGTTACTAACAAAACATGTAACTTTTCCGCTTATTGGCATTTCTACGTATATATGGTCATGGTTCTTCTGGTGAGGGATGGGCGGGGCTGTGTGTACCATCTACCTATCTACCTATCTATCTATCTACCTATCTATCTATCTATCTATCTATCTATCTATCTATCTATCTATCTATCTATCTATCTATCTATCTATCTATCTATCTATCTATCTATCTATCTGTCTATCTGTCTGTCTGTCTGTCTGTCTGTCTGTTTGTCTGTCTGATGGTAAATCATACTAAATGTTTACTATTTTAGGTCCGTTAGGATTACCTAAATCATTTACATTTGCTAAATGCCAGAAAAATGAGAGAATGTTTTTTGAGAATTTTTTAGTAATGTCTAGACAGTTAAAAGTTTACATACATTTCCCTCGTATTTTTTTAGCTTTGCTTTTAAACTGTATAATTTGGTCAAATGTTTTGGGTCTCCTTCATCAAGCTTCTCACAATAGTTTGCAGGAATTTTGGCCCATTCCCCCTGACAGAATTGGTGTAACTGAGGCAGATTTGTAGGCTGTCTTGCTCGCACAAGCTTTTTCAACTCTGCCCACAAATTTTCTATAGGATTGAGTTCAGGGCTTTGTGATGGCCACTCCAAAACATTCACTCTGTTGTCCTTAAAGCACATTTGAACTAATTTGGCAGTATGCTTAGAGTCATGGTCTGTTTGGAAGACCCATTTGTGGCCAAGTATTAATTTCCTGGCTGATGTCTTGAGATGTTGCTTCAGTATTTCTACATAATGTTCTTTCTTCATGATGCCATCTATGCTGTGAAGTGGACCAGTCCCTCCTGCAGCAAAACAGCCCCACAACATAATGCTGCCGCCCCCATACTTCACAGTTGGGATGGTGTTCCTAAGCTTGTAAGCTTTCCCCTTTGTCCTCCAAATGTAACACTGGTCATTATGGCCAAACAGTTCAATCTTAGCTCCATCAGACCACAGGACATGTCTCCAAAACTTATTATTTTTCCAGTGTAATTTAGCAAATTGTAATCTGGCTTTGTTGTTGATTCTGGCTTGTTGATTTTCCCATGTTGTCACACAAGGAAGCAGTGTGTTTGAGGTTTTCCTTAAATACTATTCTACAGTTGTGCCTCCAATTAACTCAAATGTTGTCAATTAGCCAATCAGAAACTTCCAAAACCTTGACACCATCATCTGAGCTTTTTCAGAGGCAGAATAATCTTATTGTATGTAAACTTGAATTTCAAGAAAAGTTATAACAATTTCTCCAAAAGTATCTCTCTCTCATTATTCTGCTATTAAGCATAACAGAAACAAATGTGATAATCCTAACTTACCTAAAAGAGAAAAAGTTTAGTCACGATAACATCTGACTTTTTTTTTAAAATGGTTATGTGCCTTTTTATACAGTGTATGTAAACTTCTGGTATCTTTCTATCTATTAAACATATACATATTGTCACTAGATAATATGCTTCTGTCATTGTTTTTGGTGGTTCAAATGTCATCCAGATTTTTTATATTTTTTTTTCATGTGAATTTGATTTTGGCATTTTATTTATGTTACGTCGCTTCAAGACTGAAGTTAAATGTTGTGTTTTCCACTAATGTAAGCCGGGGTGATGAAATATGATTGGGTAAACTGGCAGTGGGCTGGTTATAGAGACAGAGACAGACATTCTGACACGCAATGCACATTGCAATGCCTTAGCATCGTTTTTCAGATAAACAAGTAGCATGTTTCCTAAATACATGCAAATTTAGAAGAGTCAAAAACGTACATACAGCACCTTTAAATACCGGTTATATGTGAACAGCTTACAAAACATTTTTTACATTTGAACTGACTAAATGCAAAAGAGTGCAGAAAATGCCTCATACACTCGCCATAATCTTTGTACCTTGCATAATATTTGCATTACTGCACCAAATTCACCTCAGCTTCAACCCTATCCTCATGTTCTGTCCTCCCGTTGACCGTATTGTCTGACTCTGAGTGTCCTTCAGACTGCAGTGTAAGAGAATTTAGACATTTTTGTGGGACTTGTTGAGAAATGATTGCGTGTGAGTGTGTTACACATTGTGTGATATAGAAAAGCTTGAAGGGGAGTGATGGGGAGAGCTTCAGCAGATGAACATTGCTGCTCCTAATGGTTACAAATGTGTCCGAAAATACAGTATGCAGTTAAATATGCACCTTAAATGGATTAATTGCCTGAGGATCATCAAGACACTCTTAAAAGCAAATATAAATCTGCTTCTCATGTTACTGACATAAACACATGATGTTTATGTCAGCTATGATCATGTTAACTAATTTAAGCAGGTTGGTTTACCCCCCAAAAATGAAAACTCAATTTGTTACCAGTGACTCGTTATATTATATCATCCATCAAATTTTTCATTAAATGATCATTGGATGGCTTAACGGTGAGTAAATGCATTGTTAAACTTTTTTTTATACATTTTTGGGGGGAACTGTCACTTTAATGGTAATTGTTAACTTGTGGTATTTGTTGACCCTTGTTGTATATACACAAATACACACACACACACATATACACACTCTTCCTCGACCCTACCCCTAAACCCAATCCTTACAGTAAGCAATCTGCATTTTTACATCTTCAAAATACTTCATTCTGTGTGATTTATGAACTGTTTTGCTCATGGGACCACAAAAATGTAAGGAATACAAGGCACACACACATACAGTTGCAATCAGAATTATTCAACCCCCTGAATTATTAGCCCCCCTGTTTATTTTTTTCCCCAATTTCTGTTTAACGAAGAGAAAAATTTTTCAACACATTTCTAAACATATTAGTTTTAATAACTCATCTCTAATAACTGATTTATTTTATCTTTGCCATGATGACAGTAAGTAATATTTGACTAGATATTTTTGAAGACACTTCTATACAGCTTAAAGTGACATTAAAAGGCTTAACTAGGTTAATTAGGTTAACTAGGCAGGTTAGGGTAATTAGGCAAGTTATTGTATAATGATGGTTTGTTCTGTAGACTATTGAAAAAATATGTAGCTTAAAGGGCCTAATAATTTTGACCTTAAAATGGGTTTTAAAAAATTAAAAACTGCGTTTATTCTAGCCGAAATAAAACAAATAAGACTTTCTCCAGAAGAAAAAATATTATCAGACATACTGTGAAAATTTCCTTGTTCTGTTAAACATCATTTGGGAAATATTTAAAAAAGAAAAAAAAATTCAAAGGGGGTTCAATAATTCTGATTGCAACTGTACATCCACACATGTATTATACTGTACAGACTGTATATTCGATCCCTCTTCCCCAACGCTACCCCTAAACCCAACCCTTACAGGAAATAATCTGCATTTTTACATCTTCAAAATACTTCATTCTGTGTGATTTATGGGCCGTTTTCCTCATGGGTACCAAACAAATGTCCCCGCAAGGTCAAAATGTACTGATATTGGTATACTTGTGTGGACTTTTTGTCCCCGTAATGTAGGGAATACAAGGCACACACACAAACACATTGGGTTTTCATGTTTAATGGGGTCTTAATGATTTGTATATTATACAGACTGTATACTCTGACCTCTTCCTCCGAGCCTCACAGGAAAATTTTTCAGTTTCATATTTTCAACCATTTTCTATACGATTTATGAGCTGTTTTCCTCATGGGGACCAATAAATGTAGCCACAAGGTCAAAAATGACTGGTATTACTACACTTGGTCCCCACAACCTGATGAATACCACACACACAAATGAGTTAGCCACTCTTTTCTGATAAACACATGAGAATCTGATCTGAAATGTCCTCTGTTAGCTTATCAATCTCCCTCTGGGTTCTCCTCTCCCTTTTTTCCCGCTCTTTTTCATGTCTGTCTGCCGCCTCTAATTCAAGCGTAGTCTCTCATTTTTACTTATGTCAAGAAATAGATGGGACTCTGTTCTCCTCCAAGCTCTGTCGCTCTATCTCTCTTCATCTGTCTCTCGTTCTCTCTTGACCTCAAAAGTGTGAAGATTTAATGGCTTCTTGTGTTTATGTCGTGTGTCCTTTTAGGCCCACGTCGTTCATCGCTGGCTAATCGATCAGGACAATAGTGTGAGCTCTGAGCTGCCGGATGGCCAGGGAGTGTGGCACTATGATGAAACAGTAAATATCTGCAACATATATCTAAATATTTATTCTCATATCTATTTATCTATATATATATATATTATACATATACACATTGTATATGGACGTTATCTGTCACTAGATATGCTTCTGTCATTGTTCTTAGTGTTTTTGGTGTAGTGGTTCTAATGTCATCCGCATTTTTTATTTATTTTATTATTTGTGAGTTGGCGTTTTTGTTATGTGACGTTCAGTTTAACCAAACTGTGGTTTTATTTGAGAGTTTGGTATTAGTGTTTGGTGTTCGGCTGGCTTTTATTTTGAAATACCAGTAGTTGTGGTCGTGGTTGTCCAGGTTGGACAAGTTTTTCTTTTGTTGTTGTTGTCATTCTTGGTTCATTTTGGAGATATTTTGAGTTTCGTTTTTGTGATGTGGTGATTCTTTCTTTGCGTTTTTGTTCTTAGTGTACTCACAACATTAAAAGAGTCCACGGGCAAAAGAAACATCACGTTAGTAACATGGCCTACATGTTATTATAAACCCTAGGTAGGAGACAAGAAGGCTATTTTGGAACCTATTTTACCTGTGGCTTCTTGAGTGTACTTTTCACATGTGTTGGTGTGTTACTCACAAACACTTTTATCATGTGAACACATTTGTATCCAGACACCTTTGCATGCACTGACGTGTGTTGATGTTCATACACTGAGAGCTGAATCTGAGTGGTGAGTGAGGTTCAGTTTGGTTCATCTGTGTTTCTGTGGTCATCTGTGTGTGTGTTCGTGACGTGATAGTGCTCATTTCACAGTGCGTGTGTGTGTGTTGTGCTGTGGATTTGGTGTGGAGTGTAGTGTTAGTGTCTCTGTCTGAACAATGCTTTGACTCTGTGACTCAGGTAAGTCTCCAGTTTTTCCCAATGTGTTCAATTAAATTGAAGCAAGACTTTTTTTGTACTGTATTTCTCAAACATGATGGGATTTTGGACTTTTTCTTCTTTTGTTTTTCTTCTTTCTTTTTTTAAGAGGTCAAGGTTTTAGAGAATGGGGTAAGATGTGCCACTGGTCGATATTTTGCTGCCTCTTAAATATATATATAGTATGCACAATTTTTGATCAAATTATATTATATTATATATATATATATACACACAGTGGGGGAAATAAGTATTGAACACGTCACCATTTTTTTCAGAAAACGTATTTCTAAAGGTGCTGTTCACTTTAAATTTTCACCAGATGTTGATAACAACCAAAGAAATCCATATATGCAAAGAAAACAAATCTAGTTTGTTTACAAATGAAGTTATGTGTAATAAAATAAAATGACGCATGGAAAAAGTATTGAACACATGAAGAAAGGAGGTGTAGAAAGACAATGAAAGCCCAGACAGCAGCTGAAATCTCTCAGTAGTTCTTCAGCAACCCTCTGCCCTTCCTCAGTGTAAATGAATATCAGCTGCTTCAGTCCAACATCTACATTAACAGGAGGATGAAGAGGAAACCAGGGTGGACATTTCAGCAAGACAACAATCCAAAACACAGCCAAGGAAACTCTCAGATGCTTTCAGAGAAAGAAAATCAAGCTGTAGAATGGCCTAGCCAATCACCTGATTTGAATCCAATAGAGAATACAAAATAAAGCTCAAATTTCATAGACGAGACCCAAGATTTTTACACTCTGTTGAAATCTGTGAGAAACTCACACCTGAGCAACTTCATTCTCCATATGAGAGGCGTCTTTAAGCTGCAGAATCACCAAAAAAACGTTTATATATAGTATAAAATAGGTTTCAGTAGTCTTTAAAATACTTTCAGCGCTTTCTCCTTGTATCATTCCATTGTTATTATGCAAACAACTTTTTCATATATATTTTTTCTTTTGTTTTATTTTTATGTTTGTATTGTTGGTTTTTTTTTGTTCAATGTCATGTTAGCAGCTCCTTTGGAAATATTTTTTCCCGGGTAAAAAACATGACGTGTTCAATACTTTTTTCCCCCCCTTGTATATTGTCATTGTATATACAAATACACACACATTCATCTATCTTTATGAGAACTTTCCATAATCATCAAATTTTCAAAATACTTAAAAACAAAACATTTTAAAAATACTTCATGCTGTTTTCCTCATGGAGACCAATAAAACAAAATTCTACGCTATGAGGCCTTTGGTCCCTATAGTGTGAGGACTACAGTGTATAAACACCCACACACAATGGAGATCAAAATTAAGGAATAGCCTACAAATTCCTACTTTCATTTAAACGTAAATCAAGCATACTTCATGCATTAAATATATTCTGAAGCAAAGTAATTGCAAGAAAACTAATTCAAATCTGTGATTTCTACAGTATTTTAAATTTATATAAATAAACATTTCCTAAATATTTGCATGCATGTCTGTATTTATACTGTATATACATAATAAATATGCACAGTTCACACTCATATATTGTGTCAAAACAAACTAATTAAATGCTTAATTTTAATGTCAGTTGATCATTGAAACTTCTGAAATAAAACTATTTTTTTCATTCATTCATCCATTAATTTTCCTTCAGCTTAGTCTCTGATTTATCACGGGTCACCACAGCAGAATGAACCACCAACTACTCCAGCATTCCACTGTGGGGTAAAGCTGGAGCACCCGGAGGAAACCCACGCCAACATGGGGAGAACATGCAAACTCCACACGGAAATGCCAACTGACCCAGTTGTGGTGCTGACCACTGAGCCACCGTGCCGCATAAAATACATTTTTATTAGTATCTAAATACTTTTATCTACATTTTTTATAAGTATCTAAAATTAAAAATGGCTCATTTTCTTGGAGGACAACTTATCTCAAAGTGGCATATTTTACTCCACTCTCCCTTGTATTAAAATCCCTAATTTATCAATCTATCCAAACAAGCGCAATACACAAAATGCAAATGAAAAATGCAATCTGCCACTATGCTGACACATAGGCATCTGTAGCTCCGCCCTCTTTTGAAAAGAGCACAATCTCATTTGAATTTAAAGCAACAGTCACCGAAAACAGCACAATTAGGATTAAAGCCTAAAAGGGGCATTTTCAAAGAGTTACAAAATAATAGTTATGGGGTATTTTGAGACTTAATTTACATCTTGTAAAAAGGGGCATAATAGATCCCCTTTAATTGAATAAATGTCTGACTTTTCTTTCAAAAACAACTTCCATTATTGTATTATGTAAGAAAAAAAAAAAGTAAACAAACAGAACAGCCCACAAGGTTTTGTGTGATGCATCTGGATTATTAATATGAGTACAGTTGCAATCAGAATTATTCAACCCCCTTTAATTTTATTTTCCTTTTTTAAATATTTCCCAAATGATGTTTACAGAGCAAGGAAATTTTCACAGTATGTCTGATAATGTTTTTTTCTTCAGGAAAATGTCTTATTTGTTTTATTTCGGCTAGAATAAAAGCAGTTTTTAATTTTTTAAAACCCATTTTAAGGTCAAAATTATTAGTCCCTTTAAGCTATATATTTTTTCAATAGTATACAGAACAAACCATCATTATACAATAACTTGCCTAATTACCCTAACCTGCCTAGTTAACCTAATTAACCTATTTAAGCCTTTAAATGTCACTTTAAGCTGTATAGAAGTGTCTTGAAAAATATCTAGTAAAATATTATTTACTGTCATCATGACAAAGATAAAGTAAATCAGTTATTAGAAATGAGTTATTAAAACTATTATGTTTAGTAATGTGTTGAAAAAATCTTCTCTCCGTTAAACAGAAATTGGGGAAAAAAATAAACAGGGGGGCTAATGATAACTAAAAATAAAGGGTTGAATGATTTTGAACACAACTGTATGTGCATGTTTGTTTTTACCCCTACATGAAATCATGTAAAAAGCAAAATTGGTAGTATGTTGTAAGTTAGTCTAAAAGATTATTAATCATATTAAGGTGTTGTGCGACCTATTAAAATATTTCATTCTTTAAAAGTCTAATGTTCGTCCCTTCCAATGTACATGTGGTTTAAAGGGATGGTTCACCCAAAACGTTTAATTCTGCCATCATTTACTCGCCCTTTACTTGTTCCAAACCTGTTTGACTTTCTTTCTTCTTTTGAAGACAAAAGAAAATATTTTAAAGAATGCTTAAAACCTGTACCTGTTTTTTCTACCACTAAAGTCAATAGTTACAGGTTTTTAGTTTTCTTCTAAATATCTTCGTTTATGTTCAATGGAAGAAAGAAACGCATGAAGGTTTACAATCACTTGAGGGTGAATAAACAGTGATTAAGTGTCATTTTTGGGGGTGAACTATCCCTTTAAGTCTTTAAAAAATATTAATCTGTTCTTAGCCATGTATTCTTACCTGTGTATGTGTTTCTTTGAGTTTTCCCCCTAATGACCCTAATGAAATGAAAGCTAGATTTATTCAAGTTACAGGACGTCAACATGATGTTAGATTGAGGTTGTACCCCAACATCATGGGGACATTACATTTTGTTTGGAAATGAAAATTGTTGACGTCTTGGTTGACGTCTGAACCTAACATCAGGCCGACGTCAATGTCCAACGTTCAACCGAAAATCAACCAAATATCAACGTCTAATGATGTTACAGCTTGACGTTGTGTGGACGTTACCACTATGATGTCTATCAGATGTTGGATTTTGATTGCCGTACCTGACGAATAAATGTCAGTATTTGACATCAATATGACAACCTAAAATCAACCTAATATCAATGTCTAATGATGTTACAGCTTGACGCTGTGTGGACGTTACCACTATGATGTCTATCAGACGTTGGATTTTGGTTGCTGTACCTGACGAATAAATGTCAGTATTTGACATCAATATGACAACCTAAAATCAACCAAATATCAACGTCAAATGATGTTACCGCTTGACGTTGTGTGGACGTCACCACTATGATGTCTATCAGACGTTGGATTTTGGTTGCCGTACCTGACGAATAAATGTCAGTATTTGACATCAATATGACAACCTAAAATCAACCTAATATCAATGTCTAATGATGTTACAGCTTGACGCTGTGTGGACGTTACCACTATGATGTCTATCAGACATTGGATTTTGGTTGCTGTACCTGACGAATAAATGTCAGCATTTGACATCAATATGACAACCTAAAATCAACCTAAAATCAACCAAATATCAACGTCTAATGATGTTACAGCTTGACGTTGTGTGGACGTTACCACTATGACGCCTATCAGACGTTGGATTTTGGTTGCCGTACCCGACAAATAAATGTCAGTATTTGACATCAATATGACAACCTAAAATCAACCTAAAATCAACCAAGTATCAACGTCTAATGATGTTACAGCTTGACGTTGTGTGGACGTTACCACTATGACGCCTATCAGACGTTGGATTTTGGTTGCCGTACCCGACGAATAAATGTCAGTATTTGACATCAATATGACAACCTAAAATCAACCAAATATCAACGTCATTTGATGTTACAGCTTGACGTTGTGTGGACGTTACCACTATGACGCCTATCAGATGTTGGATTTTGGTTGCCGTACCTGACGAATAAATGTCAGCATTTGACATCAATATGACAACCTAAAATCAACCTAAAATCAACCAAATATCAACATCTAATGATGTTACAGCTTGACGTTGTGTGACGTTAGCACTATGATGTCTATCACATGTCGGATTTTGTTTGCCATACCTGACGAATAAATGTCAGTATTTGACATCAATATGACAACCTAAAATCAACCAAATATCAACGTCATTTGATGTTGTTATTGGACGTTAAAATAACATTGTCCTTAGACGCTGGCTAAACATTGAGTTTTGGTCACCTGACCTAAATCTACCCAAATGTTAATGACTTATTTATCCATCATTTATCAACAAATGTCATCTATTTTTGCTCTTATGTCTTAATAATGTCGCTGTTTACCTAAAAACGATTATAAACGATTTTTATAAATTGTTTTATAAACGATTCTTCATAAAAAGGGGCAAAATGAAAAGCATTTTTTATAGTTTAGAGTTAAATCAATTATTTCATACTCATTGTTAGAAGTTCATCATGGTTTAAGTTGGGTTAATGGAAAGGGTCTACAACTAGAATTGATTGATGGCAATGGGGATTATGTACAAGATAACAAAAGGAGGTTGATCCAGGATCCATGTCCTACTTAAAATCCAACATCAAGGGAGCAAGATCAAGTCAACCATGTCTTGATGAGGAAGACAGAGCTGCAGTCTTTAACATCCCATTATTTAATCCTGATCTTGGTTATACGTCTTCCAAGGACTATTTGCCAGATATTTGGCAAGAATGGTTGCTAAGGACTTCAGTCTTGCTTGCCTCGGAGACACCTCCCATTCATGATTTTACAGCTTTTACTTGGATGAATCTCTCTCTTTTGGAGTGTCCTAGTTAATATCCCTGTGTAAGGGGTATTTGATGGGGGTGTGGGTTGTAAATCAGGACTGGTAAAATGTCAACATTGCAAAAAAAAAAAAGGGATTTATTTACTTCAAGTATTTTTTTTCTTGAAATATCTAAACCAGGGGTGCCCAATTTTTTTATATCTTGATTGAGTGTGGTGGGCCGAAGGTAAATATACTAAACTCTATTGCATTGAGGTTGCCATGCGTAATTTCCTAACTTATTTAATATTTAAAAATAACTAGAAAACATTGCTTTATATTAACTAATGCAGTTATATATCTTTTAAAGAGCCCCTATGATGTTTTTTTGGGAATGACCTTCCATGTAGTGTGTAACACAGCTCTAAGTGAAGTGAAATATCCAGCTAAGGTTTAAATCTGAAAGTGGACAGTTTTTAAAACTATTGATTCATCTATAAAAGAGTCGACTCATAGTGGTGCGATTGAATTGTCGTGATGACGAGTCTTTAGCCGTTTCGGCGTGACGTGTATACGAAACTTAAGCCCCGCCCGTTAGTTGCGCGCGCAAACCCGGGAAAATTTAAACTTGCGGTCCCGCCCACTAACACACTAGCAAAGAAAAAGAGGAAGATAAACAGATCCCAGTTGAACCATAAAGATGCTGTGCTTAGCTGGATATTATTGGAAGTGTGAGGCAAAGTTATGTGTTATTTTCTTTACCGTCGGCCGTTTGTTTAATGCCGGATCAGAAAAGACTATTGATGTAAGGGACTTTGTCAGTACATGGATCAGTGGATCAAGGATCAGTTTCTTCCTCCATTTCACAAGTGTAAGTAGGTGCATTACAATGGCTGCCTCCTTGTTTTCTCTAGCTTGCAAATTATCTATTTAATTGTGTTTTGTTACTTGTAACCGCATGTACTGTATCAGGTTAACTCTTTATATTCTCATATCGCGTCTAATGCCACAGTGAAAACGCGATGTGTGCCGCTTTTTGTTTATGCACAAATTCGTATGTTATTTAAAATGAAACTATTCAGATAACGCTCTGTGGCGCGGCAGAAATATGAACAGTGTCCTTAGTCGTGGCTGGGCGCCGCAGACAGCCACTGACTTGCGGCGCTGTTGTGTGTACGCTGATAGAAACATATGTTTAGAATTCTGAAATGCATGGCGCTGCGCGTCGTTAGTTCATTATTTCAAGTTGATCTTGTGTCGAGCCCAATGAGCCTTACATCTAAAAATAGAGCAAGGGTGTTTCTTTGGTGACGTCGCTTTGACTCACACGCTGAAAATGGCGGACGTGAAACAAACTGAGGATATGGTAATGCGCACCTGTCAATCAATATTTGTGGGCGGGGGGGACCGCACTCCTACGTCAAGTCGATCTGAAAACCGCTCCAATTGGTCCACCGTTTTCATGTTGTTAAATTTAAAAAAAAAAGGACTGGTTGTGTTTATATCACCCCAATATGACGGTCTATACACTTTACCTACACATATGTCTGTCCAAAATGCTTAAAAAGTAGATTTTTCACCATAGGTGCCATTTAAGTATTCACAAAACACGTTTCTTATAAAATAGGTGTTTATATCTGCATTTAGCCTAAAAAAAAGAAAAATTAGACACAATTTCATCTACAGTAACCTCTAAAATAGTCACTAAAAATCCCTCAAAACACTGAAAACATATACATTTTATTAACAAATTAGATTTTAAATTAGAATTTGATTCACGGAAGCATGTATTACCAACTACCGAAAAAAGTTGACCCCTCCGATCGGCAGTGTATAATTCGCACACTGATATCAACAATCAGCATTATATATCCAAATGATGGCATCGTTGTTGATAGCAAGAATTAAGAGGTCTCGTGAAGTGCTTTGAAATGTGCATTTTTATTTTAAGAGAGGGTGAAGCATAGTGTAGCTCCTCCCCTTTTTAAAAAACAGACAATAGCATTTTATCACAGCTCTGCCAGTGAGGGTGGTTGAGCTCAAGCGCATCAAATGTGAAGATTCTTGAAGGGGGGCGGGGCATGTCCGATACTAGAGAGCATTTGATTGGTCTGAGGATTTGATGAAAACTACAAGTTTTACATGTTTATGTCAGTTTTATAACATCTAAACGCAAATTTTGTCACTGTTTTGAAGCACACTAGCTAATAGACATCCTTAAAACTAACAATACTAACACCTAAAGATCTTTATTTTTATTTCGTGGGACCTTTAACATTGTTGCTAGTTCAAATGTAATTTGATATCAACAATATCTAGAATAAGAATTGTTGATATCAAGAATTGAATTGTTGATAGTCGAGAATACATATCCTGAGAATGACCACGAGTCAAAATGGCTTGCCATAGTAGCCTTTAATGAATTCAGAAAAATGCCACCTGAAGACATGGATCAACCTTCCCTCAAAGCATTTGAATGGAAAAGGTGTACACCATTCCCAACGTCTTTGTCAGCTCATTATTTCCATAATCCCAAACGTGCTCGAAATCTGGATTGGATTCTGCTGTATTCCTGTGTATAAGTGATGCAAATGCCACTCCTTTTGAAAGCAGTACATGGATGTTTGTTGAATATGTCTACAGTACGTCACCTGGAGTGGACATTTCAATCCTGGAGGACCATTATCTATTACCTCTATTCGCAGTCACACACACACAAACCAAAGTAATCACGGTTTTCAAGATTACATGTCTGTGTTCCACTTCACTCTATTCTCGCTGGCTTCTCTCCATCTTGTTGACTCGGATATGTGCGATTGCTTACTCTGCACAATTGCCTTACTGGAGGATCCCTTGTAACTGGTTGAATTGATGGCTGAATGCAGGAAAGATGCATCATTCTCTGCCAATCACCTAAAAGATGCTCGGAAAACATGAAGGTAGGAATGGTTTTGAAGGCATTACAAAAGGTGGAGACACCAGCCAATTCGAAAGAGGATTTAATCGATGAACTGTCTTATTCTGCATCCAAACTCTTACTTCAAGCTTTTCTCTTTTCTTCCTGGAGTAAGAAGCGAAGGCATCACCATGTGGTGTATTGTGTATGCTGAGAGTTGCAAATTCTCTCCAATTGTTTTGCACTGTTTACCAAGACTGACTTGCTATGCTTTAGATTCATGCTGTATGTTTTACCTTTTGTGATCAATTAGGCCACAAATCACTAAAATACCTGATAGGAAAAGAAGTGTTTTGAATATGAGTGTTGTTTTAACGCAAATGTGCATGATGCAGATACAATAAACAGCAAAGCATTATCACTGCTGGAGCGGTTCTGTGGAGGTAAGCTGTGGTTACTAGTCAAATTAAACAAGTCAGCATGGATTGGATGTAGGAGAATGTTTTAGTATTGACGGCTTTGCATGCCAGGACAAGTATTTCTAATTTTCATCTTACGTGGAATAGGGATTCAGTGGATGGGTGATAAAGTGTTAAGGTTCAGTATCAGCTGGGCAACAGGACTCTAGCAAAATAGAGTTTTCTATGGTAGGAGAAGCCAACGTTGGTCTTTTTTCCTTATATATTAAATTACTTGCGCCGATGAAGATGAAACTCAATAAATGTGCAGTGAAGAGCTAAGGCAAAATAAAAATTATTTGATATAAACCACTCAAAATGCATCAATTTTCTCTCTTGAATCAATTCTGAATTTTTAACAGCAGATGGCGCTGTATGCTTTATAAACAGCTGTACTCTGCACTGCCTAGAGCACCATTTGCTGTTATAAACTAGTCTAGAGTGCCAACTGTGTTAAAACTATCCTAGAACAATGTCTGCTGTTATAAACTAGCCTAAAGTGCCACCTGATGTTAAAAATTACCCTAGAGCACCATCTGCTGTTAAAAACTATCCTAGAGCATCATCTGTTGTTTATTGTTAGGCTAGAGCACCATCTGCTGTTAAAAACTATCCTAGAGCATCCTCTGTTGTTTATTGTTAGGCTAGAGCACCATCTGCTGTTAAAAACTAGCCTAGAGCGTCATCTGCTGATAAATAATACCCTAGAGTGCCATCTGCTGTTAAAAACCAGCCTAGAGCGTCATCTGCTGATAAATAATACCCTAGATTGCCATCTACTGTTAAAAAATAATCTAGAGCGCCATCTGCTGTTAAAAACTATCCAAGAGCATCGGCTGTTGTTTAATACTAGCCCAGAGCGTCATCTGCTGTTAAAAATCACCCTAGAGCGCCATCTGCTGTAAAAACTAGCTTAGAGTGTCATCTGCTGTTAAAAATTAACCTAGAGC
Organism: Danio kyathit; assembly: GCA_903798195.1. Taxonomy (NCBI): domain Eukaryota; kingdom Metazoa; phylum Chordata; class Actinopteri; order Cypriniformes; family Danionidae; genus Danio; species Danio kyathit. The sequence goes on along the minus strand of LR812523.1, from coordinate 80,906,560 downwards.
ATCATCTGTTGTTTAATATTAGGCTAGAGTGCCATCTGCTGTTAAAAAACTAGCCTAGAGCGCTATCTGCTGTTAAAAACTAGCCTAGAATGCCATCTGCTGATAAAAAATACCCTAGAGCACCATCTATTGTTAAAAAATAATCTAGAGCGCTATCTGCTGTTAAAAACTATCCTAGAGCATCGTCTGTTGTTTAATACTAGCCTAGAGCGCCACCTGTTGTTAAAAATTACCCTAGAGCGCCATCTGCTGTTAAAAACTATCCTAGAGCATCGTCTAGCCTAGAGCGCCATCTGCTGTTAAAAACTATCCTAGAGCACGTCTGTTTTTTAATTCTAGTCTAGAGTGCTGTATTCTGTTCAAAACTAGCCTAGAGCGAAATCTGCTGTTATAGACCAGCCTAGAGTGCCATCTGTGTTAAAAAGTAGCCTAGAGCGCCGTCTGCCGGTAAAAACTAACCTAGAGCGCCATCTGCTGCTATAAACTAGCCTAGAGTGTTAACTGTGTTAAAAAGTAGCCTAGAGCACCATCTGCTGGTAAAAACTAGCCTAGAGTGCCATCTGTGTTAAAAACTAGCCTAGAGCACCATCTGCTGGTAAAAACTAGCCTAGAGCGCCATATGCTATTAAAAACTAGCCTAGAGTGCCGTCTGCTGTTAAAAACTAGTCTAGAGCACCATCTGCTCTTATAAACTAGCCTAGGGCGCCATCTGCTATTAAAAACTAGCCTAGAGTGCCGTCTGCTGTTAAAAACTAACCTAGAGCGCCATCTGCTGTTATAAACTAGCCTAGAGTGCCATCTGCTATTAAAAACTAGCCTAGAGTGCCGTCTGCTGTTAAAAACTAACCTAGAGCGCCATCTGCTGTTATAAACTAGCCTAGAGTGCCATCTGCTATTAAAAACTAGCCTAGAGTGCCGTCTGCTGTTAAAAACTAGCATAGAGCACCGTCTGCTGTTAAAAACTAGCCTAGAGCGCCATCTGCTCTTATAAACTAGCCTAGAGCACCATTTGCTGTTATAAACTAGCCTAGAGTGCCATCTGTATTACAAAAACTTGCCTAGAGCGCCATCTGTATTACAAAAACTAGCCTAGAGTGCCATCTGTATTAAAAAAACTAGCCTAGAGCGCCATCTGCTGTTAAAAACTACCATAGAGCAATGTTGGGTGTTTAAAACTAGCCTAGAGCACCATCTGCTATTAAAAACTATCCTAGAGCATCGTTTGTTGTTTAATACTAGCCTAGAGCGCCACCTGCTGTTTAAAATTACCCTAGAGCGCCATCTGCTGTTAAAAACTATCCTAGAGCACGTCTGATTTTTAATACTAGTCTAGAGTGGTGTCTTCTGTTAAAAACTAGCCTAGAGCGATATCTGCTGTTATAGACCAGCCTAGAGTGTCATCTGTGTTAAAAAGTAGCCTAGAACGCCATCTGCTGGTAAAAACTAACCTAGAGCGCCATCTGCTGTTATAAACTAGCCTAGAGTGCCAACTGTGTTAAAAAGTAGCCTAGAGCACCATCTGCTGGTAAAAACTAGCCTAGAGCGCCATCTGCTATTAAAAACTAGCCTAGAGTGCCGTCTGCTGTTAAAAACTAGTCTAGAGCACCATCTGCTCTTATAAACTAGCCTAGAGTGCCGTCTGTGTTAAAAAGTAGCCTAGAGCGCCATCTGCTGGTAAAAACTAACCTAGAGCGCCATCTGCTGTTATAAACTAGCCTAGAGTGCCGTCTGCTGTTAAAAACTAACCTAGAGTGTCGTCTGCTGTTAAAAATTAACCTAGAGCACCGTCTGTTGCTAAAAACTAGCATAGAGCACCGTCTGCTGTTAAAAACTAGCCTAGGGCGCCATCTGCTCTTATAAACTAGAATAGAGCACCATTTGCTGTTATAAACTAGCCTAGAGCGCCATCTGCTGTTAAAAACTACCATAGAGCAATGTTGGCTGTTTAAAACTAACCTAGAGCACCATCTGTTGATAAAAAAAAATACACTAGAGCACCATCTGCTGTTAAAAACTATCCTAGAGCATCATCTGTTGTTTAGTACTAGCCTAGAGGGCCGTCTGCTGATTAAAAATACCCTAGAGCGCCATCTGTTGTTAAAAACTACCCTAGAGCACCATCTGCTGTAAAAACTAGCCTAGAGCACCGTCTGCTGTTAAAAACTACCCTAGAGCACCATCTGCTGTTAAAAACTAGCCTAGAGCGCCATCTGCTGTTAAAAACTACCCTAGAGCGCCATCTGCTGTTAAAAACTAGCCTAGAGCGCCATCTGCTGTTAAAAACTAGCCTAGAGCACCGTCTGCTGTTAAAAACTACCCTAGAGCACCATCTGCTGTTAAAACTAGCCTAGAGCGCCATCTGCTGTTAAAAACTACCCTAGAGCGCCATCTGCTGTTAAAAACTAGCCTAGAGCGCCATCTGCTGTTAAAAACTAGCCTAGAGCACCGTCTGCTGTTAAAAACTACCCTAGAGCACCATCTGCTGTTAAAAACTAGCCTAGAGCGCCATCTGCTGTTAAAAACTACCCTAGAGCGCCATCTGCTGTTAAAAACTACCCTAGAACACCATCTGCTGTTAAAAACTAGCCTAGAGCGCCATCTGCTGTTAAAAACTACCCTAGAGCACCATCTGCTGTTAAAAACTAGCCTAGAGCGCCATCTGCTGTTAAAAACTAGCCTAGAGCACCATCTGCTGTTAAACACTAGCCTAGAGCGCCATCTGCTGTTAAAAACTACCCTAGAGCACCGTTGGCTGTTTCAAACTAGCCTAGTGCGCCATCTGCTGTTAAAAACAAAGCTCAGAATTGATTCGAGAGAGAATAGTGATGCATTTTGGAAAATCTCAGAGTCTTCGAAGTATCAATTTTTTTGCCGCAGTGAAAAATACTAGTATCACCTTTTTAGAGGCGTCCTTTTCAGGCACTGACACAGCGATCAGCTGTTGTACCGTTAAAGGTGTATTCTTTTGTTGCTGAGACTGTGTATAGTATGTGGGATGCACATGACAGACCGGTGTTCAGTGTGGCGCCAAAGCTTCTTGGCTTTATGACTGGGGAAATGACTGTGTAGTCTATGACGAGGTCTTGGCAAGCGTGTCTCTTGGCTGGGATGGACATTAGTGTGGTTTTCAGTAAATTCCACCTCAGATGATGGCCGTTTATGCATGCATGAATACATCCAGGCTTTTCCAGGTGATAAGTGTACTAAGTGATTTGCCGTCCAGTCCGAATGCAATCGATCCAAATACAGATCCTTGTAGAATATGAATGAGGAGTTTATGTGGAGATCATGCAGATGCGTCTTATGATATCTGGTTGTGTCTGTTTTAGCCTGTAATTTTGACTTAGTGGAAGGTAAAGAGAAGGATATGGAAATTCACAGTGTTGAATATTACCAATAAATCTATAAAATGTATAACCGATTGCAGGTTGGCTATTTTGGGTACATTATTCAATGCAAGCTTTAGTTCTACTCTGAATTTCTTTGAAATTAGGTTAGAATGATTTGGGTATATGCATACGGATAGAAATAGATTTAATGACCTCCGTATTAAAATGTAAGAAACAGCCACTGTAAACAGACATTTTATCAATGTGTAGAAATATAAACACCGCAGGTTTTCTTTCTTCTATACTTTTAGATCAGTGGTCTCAAACTCAATTCCTGGAGGGCCGCAGCTCTGCAGATTTGAGCTTGCTCCACCTCCAACTCACTCCTGCTTAATAGTCTTGATTACAGTACTTGATAGTAATAGTAATAGTACTTGATAACACCTTGATTAGTCCGATCAGCTGTGCTTGATTAGAGTTGGATTAGAGTCGGTCCTCCAGGAATCCAGTTTGAATCCTATGTTTTAGATGTAATATAAACAAAGCATGAGGTTTATTTGTCATTGCAGCAGTTTTGCTCAACAGTAGCACAGAATATTCATAAACTCATCATCATCTGCTGCTTGTATTGGTTATCTATGACAAACACAGCGCCCTCTTGTGGCTAGTACTAAATCTTTTTAACCAGCTATTTGCCGTGTGTTCTATTAGCATTTACTCACCCACATGCTTCTGAACTATACTATAGTAAACTGTATTATGCTGTATATCTTATAGTATTTACAGCTCTTTTTGTGTTATTAAATAAGTTTGTTTGTTTATAAATGATACTGTAGAGCAGAGGTGTCAAACTCATTCCTGGAGGGCCACAGCTCTGCACAGTTTAGTTCCAACCCTAATTAAACACACCTGTTTAAACTAGTTGAGTTGCTTAAGGCTTGTTTGATACCTACATTTAGGTGTGTTGAAGCAGGGCTGGTACTAAACTCTGCAGTGTTGCAGCCCTCCAGGAATTAAGTTGGTTTGACACCCCTGTACATACTTTAGTTTTTACTACAGTAACCTTTGATGTATTGTAGTATTATATACATTATAGTTGTAGAAAACTACAGTATTTGTTTATATTACTAGCACTATGGTACTCTTGTGTGGAACAGTATTTAATATTTGATATAAATTACTATAATGTTCATTCATGTGGCTTGTTACAGTTTTTCTCAGCCGCTTTGGTGCATTTCTCACAACACTATTTACATTTGCACAACAGTTAATGCATTTCTCAAAACAATTAGTACAAACTGCAAAACCTAGTGGATAACCTGCAAATGCAAGTGTCACTTGCTCAAAATGGAGAGCTCATTCCTCAAAAGCAAGTATTGATGTCAATGAAAGTGTCAATGTCATCAAGATGAAAAGTCCTGACACCATTGTTTATGAACAAGATAGTCAAATGGCTTTGTCATGTTTTCATTATGACAGTTAACTCTGTACATTTATTTCAATGCAAAAAAAGTCAGATGTTGGTGACACTTCCTGAAAATGCTCAAGACAGCACTATAGACTATTTGCACGGCCATTTGAAAACTACAGTAAAGTTAGACATCACTGCATTTAGTGAGGTATCTGAGTACAAGACACTGAATATGTATGTTTCACATGTTTACTGCATTTGCTCTTTACAATTCTAATTTATTCACAGCATTGTTCAAATGAATAAATACACCCTTATTTACAACAAACATAAACTCCCTTTGGGTAGAGCTGTGCACAACTGTATAATAAGTTACATATTGCAATATGTACTGCAGTACATATTGGAACTGAACCTACAACATACACAGGTCTGTAAATCATTCATGATATGGTTCAATTTAGGAGACATTTTCAGAAAAAAAAAAAAGATTTAACATTTTTAAAATAAAATTTGCTTGACAGATTTTGATAACTAGTTCAACATTTTTGTATGTAATGACTCAAGTAATGAAATGAGGACTATTAGTTTATTATGGAATGACTATTCAGCATCCACAAGTTTAGTTCGTTTTGACTGACATGACATCAGCAAATAATAATGTTATAAAAAAAGCAGAGAGTTGTATGAAAGCAGTTGATGCATGTCCAAAAAAATTTGAAATTTGTTGAAAGGAATGAGAAACTGCTACTATGATGTGCACAAATGACTCATTGTTTTGAGAAATGCATTAACTGTTGTGCAAATGTAAAAAGTGTTGTGAGAAATGCACCAAAGCCACTGAGAAAAACTGTAATGAAGTTGCGATCACATTTGAAAAATGAAGGCAAAATATTGTTGACAAATTCTCAGTTGCTTGGATTTCTATCAAAATTACTGAATTTGCTAAATGAAAATTTGCAGAATAGCACTAAATGTGACCTAAATGTATGTATTATACATAAATATAGACAGACAGACAGACAGACAGTTAGTTAGTTAGGTTAGTAAGTAGGTAGGTAGACACAGACAGACAGACAGACAGACAGACAGACAGACAGACAGACAGACAGACAGACAGACAGTTAGTTAGTTAGTTAGTTAGGTAGACAGACAGACAGACAGACAGACAGACAGACAGACAGACAGTTAGTTAGTTAGTTAGTTAGTTAGTTAGTTAGTTAGTTAGTTAGTTAGTTAGTTAGTTAGTTAGTTGGTTAGTAAGTAGGTAGGTAGGTAGGTAGGTAGACACAGACAGACAGTTAGATAGATAGACAGACAGACAGACAGATTGTTAGTTAGTTAGTTAGGTAGACAGACAGACAGACAGACAGACAGACAGACAGACAGACAGACAGACAGACAGACAGACAGACAGTTAGTTAGTTAGTTAGTTAGGTAGACAGACAGACAGACAGACAGACAGACAGTTAGTTAGTTAGTTAGTTAGTTAGTTAGTTAGTTAGTTAGTTAGTTAGTTAGTTAGTTAGTTAGTTAGTTAGTTAGTTAGTTAGTTGGTTAGTAAGTAGGTAGGTAGGTAGGTAGGTAGACACAGACAGACAGTTAGATAGATAGACAGACAGACAGACAGATTGTTAGTTAGTTAGGTAGACAGACAGACAGACAGACAGACAGACAAACAGTTAGTTAGTTAGTTAGTTAGTTAGTTAGTTAGTTAGTTAGTTAGTTAGGTAGACATACAGACAGACAGACAGACAGTTAGTTAGTTAGTTAGTTAGTTAGTTAGTTAGTTAGTTAGTTAGTTAGTTAGTTAGTTAGTTAGTTAGGTAGACAGACAGACAGACAGACAGACAGACAGACAGACAGTTAGTTAGTTAGTTAGGTAGGTAGGTAGGTAGACAGACAGACAGACAGACAGACAGACAGACAGACAGACAGACAGACAGACAGACAGATAGATATAATATTTTCATGAGTATAAATATTTGTTATGTTTATAGTGATTTCTAATAGTAAGTTTAGATTTTTTAAGACACTCTTTATTGATTGAAATATATGGGCCAAACATGATTACAAATCTTGTCAGGGATATTCAGAACAAAAATAATCTGGCATATGACTTTTGAAGACTCAGTTTAAGCCCCAAAATACAATTTAATTGTCATTTTAAATCTTAATATGTTTCCACTCTCCTTCGAATTAAAAAAAGATCAAATGTAAAATGAATTTAAACCTATGACAGACTAAATACTGTATATAAAACAGACCTCTAAATGGTGGTATTAATGAAGTTGCGATCACATTTGAGAAATAAAGGCAAAATATTGTTGACAAATTCCCAATAGCTTGGATTTCTATGAAAATTTGCTGAGCAGCACTAAATGTGACCTATATATATTATACATAAATATATACATAAATATAGATAGATAGATAGATAGATAGATAGATAGATAGATAGATAGATAGATAGATAGATAGATAGATAGATAGATAGATAGATAGATAGATAGATAGATTTTATTTTCTAATTATTTTTTTTATGTTATAGTGATGGTGAGTTTTGATTTTTTTTAAATACTCTTCTTATGGAAATATATGGGTGAAATCCAGTCAGGTATCTTCAGAACATAATTTGACATATTTAGACTCCATTTAAGCCCCAAAATATAACTTAATTGTAATTTTAAATCTTAATACATTGCCACTATCCTTCAAACTAAAAAAAATATGTATGATCAGGTCCCAGAATGTTCCTGCACAGCATAAATAACTCTTGAAACGATCAAAGACGAGTGCTCTGAATCACCTCTTGATTCACGAGTCACCTCAAAGAGTCGCTTGATTCACTGCCGCTGTAATAAATCCCCCAGAGAAACAAACACCATGGAAACCCCAGTCCCATTCTCAACAAAACACCACAGTTTTAATAGATAACCTGAGTTCTAGATGCACTTTCAGACGTCCACTTCTGCAGCACACATTTATTTGGGTGCATACCATTGGCATAGATGTGCTTTTCCCAGCGAGGGCCCAGGAGAGAGCGGACGGAGGGGCCTTTTGAGCCTGGGAGTGACAGATCTTTTATTGAAAGAGACTGGGCCCCCCTTCAGACACACACACACACATATATACACACACCATGCCCTCCCCATCCGTGTCTGGGCTATTGTCACCAGGCTTGGTACTCCTGAAGTGCCCCCCCCGTCCACCCCTCCAAGGGTCTTTGTCACTGTAAGTCCTTCTGCAGACTGAAACAGTGCCAGAAACTCGCAACACACACACATAACGCGTCCTTTTCCCAAAGGCTCATTGAGAAGGGCCCTGTGCTTGTCAGAATGCATCGAGCAGGTCTGCACAGATCCTGAACGCTCCGGCCAATGGAGAGAGACTTATGCCATTATCTTGTGTGTGTGTGCGCGTCTGTGTATATGTGTGTGTGTCGATATTGACAGCATTCCTCTGGAGATAAACCTTCTGGCCCCCAAAGCCCTGGCCCCACCCATGTGTGTGTGTGTATGTGTGTGTGTGTCGAGGGAAAGGGGCAGTGCCCGGACCCCTTACACCCAGATAGAGTAACACTGGAAAACACTGAGGTAGAAATAGAGAGAAAGAAAGAGAGAGAGAGAGAGAGGCTGAGCCGGGATGCCAACCAACACCATCATTTGTCGAGTAAGTACAACTTTCCTGACGTCTCCTTCATCTATCTTGTTGTTTTTGTGAAATTTTGAAAGCTTGCTCATGTTTATAGATACTATTGGTCGATGTTTACACTGTATAAAACGCTGGGTTCCACACCATCAGTTTGTGTTGGGACAACATGAAGGAGTTAAGTTAACTTATTAGTTTTTAGTGGATTGAACATAAAAGAATTACATTTTTATAAAAACAAAACTAAAAAAAAAAAACTTAAGAATTGTGTTGATTCAGCTTATTTTAAATAAGTAGCTTGAACAAACCGCACACGTCATTTTTTGAGGGTCTGTGGTGTTTTTAAAGCCCTTATCAAACTATTATACTGTATATGTATAAAATGCTGGGTTCCACACCATCAATTTGTGTTGGGACATTTTGAAGGAAATAAGTTAACTTGTTAGTATTTACAAATTTAAGTGGATTGAACATAAAATAATTAAGTTGTTGCAAAAAAAACTCAAGAATTGTGTTGATTCAGCTCATTTAAAATAAGTCGTTTGAACAAACAGCACACGTCATTTTTTGAGTGCCTGTGTTGTTTAAATTATACCATATATGTATAAAATGCTGGGTTCCACACCATCAATTTGTGTTGGGACAACTTGAAGGAGTTAAGTTAACTTATTAGTTTTTAGTGGATTGAACATAAAAGAATTACATTTTTATAATAAAAAAAAACCCTCAAGAATTGTGTTGATTCAGCTCATTTAAAATAAGTAGCTTGAACAAACAGCAAACCTCATTTTTTGAGGGTCTGTGGTGTTTTTAAAGCCCTTATCAGACTGTTATACTGTATATGTATAAAATGCTGGGTTCCACACCATCGATTTGTGTTGGGACATTTTGAAGGAATTAAGTTAACTTGTTAGTATTTACAAATTTAAGTGGATTGAACATAAAAGAATTAAGTTGTTGCAAAAAAAAAAAAAAAAAAAAACAAGAATTGTGTTGATTCAGCTCATTTAAAATAAGTAGTTTGAACAAACAGCACACGTCATTTTTTGAGTGTCTGTGTTGTTTTTAAATTATACCATATATGTATAAAATGCTGGGTTCCACACCATCAATTTGTGTTGGGACAACTTGAAGGAATTAGGTTAACTTAGTTTTTACAAATTTAAGTGGAATGAACATAAAACAATTTAATTGTTGCAGCAACAAAAAAAAACTCAATAATTTCAGCTCATTTTAAATAAGTAGTTTGAATGAACAGCTAATGTCATTTTTTTGACTATATGTGGTGTTTTAAAGCTCTTTTCATATCGTGTGGAAAATGTTGTGTTGTGAAATGACATTTAGGTGGATTTAAAAGTCTGACGAAATCACAACAATAGTTAAAACAAAACTAAAGACAAAACAAAGTGTTTCTTCATTTGTACACAGTAAAAAAAAGCTGGATTCCACACAATTGATTTGTGTTGGGACAACTTGAAGGAATTAAGTTAGCCTTAACTATTATTTTTTAGTGGATTGAACATAAAACAACTAAGTTGTTGCAAAAAACCCTCAAGAATTGTGTTGTTTCAGCTTATTTTTAATAAGTAGTAAACAAGCAGCAAACCTCATTTTTTGAGTGTCTGTGGTGTTTTTAAAGCCCTTATCAGACTGTTATACTGTATATGTATAAAATGCTGGGTTCCACACCATCAATTTGTGTTGGGACAACATGAAGGAGTTAAGTTAACTTAATAGTTTTTAGTGGATTGAACAAAAAAGAATTACATTTTTACAAAAAAAAAAAAAAAAAACCTCAAGAATTGTGTTGATTCAGCTCATTTAAAATAAGTCGTTTGAACAAACAGCACACGTCATTTTTTGAGTGTCTGTGGTGTTAAATTATACCATATATGTATAAAATGCTGCGTTCCACACCATCAATTTGTGTTGGGACAACTTGAAGGAATTAAGTTAACTTAGTTTTTACAAATTTAAGTGGATTAAACATAAAATAATTAAGTTGTTGCAAAAAAACCCTCAATAATTGTGTTGTTTTAGCTTATTTTAAATAAGTAGCTTGAACAAGCAGCACACGTCATTTTTTGAGTGTCTGTGGTGTTTTTAAAGCCCTTATCAGACTGTTATACTGTATATGTATAAAATGCTGGGTTCCACACCATTGATTTGTGTTGGGACAACATGAATAAATTAAGTTAGCTTAGTTTTTACAAATTTAAGTGGATTAAACATAAAACAATTTAATTGTTGCAAAAAAAAACAACTCAAGAATTTCAGCTTATTTTAAATAAGTAGTTTAAACAAACAGCAAACGTCATTTTTTTGACTATATGTGGTGTTTTAAAGCTCTTATCATATCGTGTGGAAAATGTTGTGTTGTGAAATGACATTTAGGTGGATTTAAAAGTCTGACGAAATCACAACAATAGTTAAAACTAAAGACAAAACATCTGCACTGAAAAGTGTTTCTTCATTTGTACACTATAAAAAAAAGCTGGATTCCACACAATCGATTTGTGTTGGGACAACTTGAAGGAATTAAGTTAGCTTTAACTATTAGTTTTTAGTGGATTGAACATAAAACAACTAAGTTGTTACAAAAAACCCTCAAGAATTGTGTTGTTTCAGCTTATTTTAAATAAGTAGCTTGAACAAGTTTTTGAGTGTCTGTGGTGTTTTTAAAGCCCTTATCAGACTATTATACTGTATATGTATAAAATGCTGGGTTCCACACCATCGAGTTATGTTGGGACAACTTGAAGGAGTTAAGTTAACTTAGTTTTTACAAATTTAAGTGGATTGAACATAAAATAATTAAGTTGTTGCAAAAAAAAAAAAAAAAAAAAAACAAGAATTGTGTTGATTCAGCTCATTTAAAATAAGTCGTTTGAACAAACAGCACACGTCATTTTTTGAGTGCCTGTGTTGTTTAAATTATACCATATATGTATAAAATGCTGGGTTCCACACCATCAATTTGTGTTGGGACAACTTGAAGGAGTTAAGTTAACTTATTAGTTTTTAGTGGATTGAACATAAAAGAATTACATTTTTATAATAAAAAAAAACCCTCAAGAATTGTGTTGATTCAGCTCATTTAAAATAAGTAGCTTGAACAAACAGCAAACCTCATTTTTTGAGGGTCTGTGGTGTTTTTAAAGCCCTTATCAGACTGTTATACTGTATATGTATAAAATGCTGGGTTCCACACCATCGATTTGTGTTGGGACATTTTGAAGGAATTAAGTTAACTTGTTAGTATTTACAAATTTAAGTGGATTGAACATAAAAGAATTAAGTTGTTGCAAAAAAAAAAAAAAAAAAAAACAAGAATTGTGTTGATTCAGCTCATTTAAAATAAGTAGTTTGAACAAACAGCACACGTCATTTTTTGAGTGTCTGTGTTGTTTTTAAATTATACCATATATGTATAAAATGCTGGGTTCCACACCATCAATTTGTGTTGGGACAACTTGAAGGAATTAGGTTAACTTAGTTTTTACAAATTTAAGTGGAATGAACATAAAACAATTTAATTGTTGCAGCAACAAAAAAAAAACTCAATAATTTCAGCTCATTTTAAATAAGTAGTTTGAATGAACAGCTAATGTCATTTTTTTGACTATATGTGGTGTTTTAAAGCTCTTTCATATCGTGTGGAAAATGTTGTGTTGTGAAATGACATTTAGGTGGATTTAAAAGTCTGACGAAATCACAACAATAGTTAAAACAAAACTAAAGACAAAACAAAGTGTTTCTTCATTTGTACACAGTAAAAAAAAGCTGGATTCCACACAATTGATTTGTGTTGGGACAACTTGAAGGAATTAAGTTAGCCTTAACTATTATTTTTTAGTGGATTGAACATAAAACAACTAAGTTGTTGCAAAAAACCCTCAAGAATTGTGTTGTTTCAGCTTATTTTTAATAAGTAGTAAACAAGCAGCAAACCTCATTTTTTGAGTGTCTGTGGTGTTTTTAAAGCCCTTATCAGACTGTTATACTGTATATGTATAAAATGCTGGGTTCCACACCATCAATTTGTGTTGGGACAACATGAAGGAGTTAAGTTAACTTAATAGTTTTTAGTGGATTGAACAAAAAAGAATTACATTTTTACAAAAAAAAAAAAAAACCTCAAGAATTGTGTTGATTCAGCTCATTTAAAATAAGTCGTTTGAACAAACAGCACACGTCATTTTTTGAGTGTCTGTGGTGTTAAATTATACCATATATGTATAAAATGCTGCGTTCCACACCATCAATTTGTGTTGGGACAACTTGAAGGAATTAAGTTAACTTAGTTTTTACAAATTTAAGTGGATTAAACATAAAATAATTAAGTTGTTGCAAAAAAACCCTCAATAATTGTGTTGTTTTAGCTTATTTTAAATAAGTAGCTTGAACAAGCAGCACACGTCATTTTTTGAGTGTCTGTGGTGTTTTTAAAGCCCTTATCAGACTGTTATACTGTATATGTATAAAATGCTGGGTTCCACACCATTGATTTGTGTTGGGACAACATGAATAAATTAAGTTAGCTTAGTTTTTACAAATTTAAGTGGATTAAACATAAAACAATTTAATTGTTGCAAAAAAAAACAACTCAAGAATTTCAGCTTATTTTAAATAAGTAGTTTAAACAAACAGCAAACGTCATTTTTTGACTATATGTGGTGTTTTAAAGCTCTTATCATATCGTGTGGAAAATGTTGTGTTGTGAAATGACATTTAGGTGGATTTAAAAGTCTGACGAAATCACACCAATAGTTAAAACTAAAGACAAAACATCTGCACTAAAAAGTGTTTCTTCATTTGTACACAGTAAAAAAAAGCTGGATTCCACACAATCGATTTGTGTTGGGACAACTTGAAGGAATTAAGTTAGCCTTAACTATTATTTTTTAGTGGATTGAACATAAAACAACTAAGTTGTTGCAAAAAACCCTCAAGAATTGTGTTGTTTCAGCTCATTTTTAATAAGTAGTTTAAACAAACAGCAAACCTCATTTTTTGAGGGTCTGTGGTGTTTTTAAAGCCCTTATCAGACTGTTATACTGTATATGTATAAAATGCTGGGTTCCACACCATCAATTTGTGTTGGGACAACATGAAGGAGTTAAGTTAACTTAATAGTTTTTAGTGGATTGAACATAAAAGAATTACATTTATATATATATAAAAAAAAAAAACCCTCAAGAATTGTGTTGTTTCAGCTTATTTTAAATAAGTAGCTTGAACAAACAGCACACGCCATTTTTTGAGTGTCTGTGGTGTTTTTAAAGTCCTTATCGGACTTTTAAAAATGTATGGTCGGAAAATGTTGTGTTGTGAAATGACATTTAAATGGATCACAACAATAGTTAAAACAACCAAAACAACTGCACTAAAAAGTGTTAAATCATCTGTATGCTGTATAAAACGCTGGGTTCCACACAAACAAAATGTGTTGGGTAACCTTGAAGGATTTAAGTTAACTTATTAGTTTTTACAAATTTAAGTTGATTAAACATAAAACAATTTAAAAAACAACTTAAGAATTTCAGCTCATTTTAAACGAATAGATTGAACAAGCAGCAAACCTCATTTTTTGAGGGTCTGTGGTGTTTTTAAAGCCCTTATCAGACTGTTATACTGTATATGTATAAAATGCTGGGTTCCACACCATCAGCTTGTGTCGGGACAAAACTGCGCTGTCGGAAAATGTGTTGTGATATGACATTTAAGTGGATTAAAAAGTCTGACAAAATCACAACAATAGTTAAAACTAAACCAAAACAACTGCACTAAAAAGTGTTTCTTCATTTGTTTTAATAATATTATAAATATTGTATGTTTTTACTATAGTAAATAAATATAGCAAGGACATGTTTCATTTTTTTTTTTTTTTACACTTTTAAAGGTAGATATATTTTATTTCTTTCACCCAATTAATATTCAATATTTTATTGTTTAGATATCAAATAAATGATGTGCATTTATAAACGAGTTAAAAAAAGTAATACAGACTTTCAAATTGTGTTTTTTACCATGCTCTTTGTTTTGCTATTCGCGGAGCTGCATGTGGCACCATGAGACACCTTGGTTTATAAATGTCTGTTTTCTGCTGATCCTCTAAAAGCAGAACTTAAACAAGGAACTGTGTCCTTGTTACACTGCAGTTACACAAAACAGCACTAGATTTATTTAAAAACATGTAGTTAGTATAATGTTTATTGTTTGCCTGAAAATGGTACATAATTACCTTTTATGTAATGTAATAAGGAGAAATTAAATACAGTGTATAACTATTTATTTAACTAATGAGTAACATTAATTAATTACATGCACTTTCTATGTTAGGTTTAGGGTTATTTGCATGCAATTTTGCACAATAATTATTTGTATTTACTATAATAAGTACACAGAACATGTGTAACAAGGACACCTTAAAGGGTTGCCAAATGTTGCAGCAAGCTGTATTTTATTTATAAACTTAGCACTTCCAGCAAATTATAATTCAGGGGTTTGTTATTTATCTTGTTGCCAGATCTTCAAAAATATTTGAATAGTAAGTGAAAATAGCATGTAATATAAATGCACATTTCGTTGTTACTCATGCAGACATCGAAATTACAATTTCAGGGTTTGTTGTTTATTAAGTTGCAATTATTACTGCAGACATACCTTATTATCTTTAACAAATTGCAGTAGGTATCCGGTTGCCAGATCTTATTGAAATTTTAAGTAATGGACACAAAATTATAATTTCATGTGTTTGTTGTTTATTTTATAGTAGCTTCAATGACAGAAATACCTTTATGTCTTTAACAATTACAGTAGGTGTCTGGTTGCCATATCTTCAAAAATGTGTGAATAGTCGGTGCAAAGTAACGTGATATAAAATCCACTTTTTAATATGTTGTTCAAGCACACATTTAAATGATAATTCGGTAGTTTGTTGTTTATTCAGTTGCAAATATTACTGCAGACTTAACGTTGAATCTTTAACAACTACATTAGATTTCTGGTTGCCAGATCTTTATATAATATGCAAAAATCAGTGAAAAGCAATTCAACGTAAAACACGCTGTATTGTTAAGCACACATTAAAATTATCATTTAGGGGTTTGTTGTTTATTTAGTTGCAAATATTACTGCAGACATCTTTAACAGCTACATTAGATTTCTGGTTGCCAGATCTTCATATAATATGCAACAATCAGTGAAAATTAACGTGACGCAAATCCAGAGATGTATAAAGTACTAGAGACCCAGACTTAAGTAAAAGTACAAGTGCTCTATCAAAAAAGTGACTTGAGTAGAAGTTAAAGTGCTCTTTAAGCACAATACTTAAGTGGAAGTACTAAAGTATTCAACATTTTTTGTACTTAAGTATTGCAAGTAGTTTATTTTAAAATGTACTACTCAAGTACTGAAAGTAAAAGTACAAGTATTGTGTTATGTAGTTATTTTTAAAAAAGCAGTCAAAAGACATATTGTTTTGTTTATTTTAAATATCTTTTTTGGGGCACAGGATTAAGCAGAACAAAAAGAACCATGGTTTACGATTTATAATATAAATATATATATATATATATATATATATATATATATATATATATATATATATATATATATATATATATATATATATATATATATATATATATTAACTTATCTAGCTCTTATGGATAGCTCAAACTGCTGTTTTGTGTATTATATTATCTTTAACTTGACATGTTTCTTCAAATCCGACGGTAGAGTATGCACTTCATTCTATATGAACTGTCTTTCACTCCAACAAATGCAAACATTGGCTCTAAATAGGGTCACGGGTGGTCTTTTTCCTCATCGCCACGAACAGTTGAAAGTGAAGGAGTTGAAGGTGGATTTTCTGGGTGTTCCATGTCTAAAACAAACTAAAGTGCTCTCAATACAGGCAGGCAGCGCTGTCTTCTTTGATCGTCTGATCAATGAATGATTGATTCGTAACATTTTTATAATTGTAACGAGTAACTATGCAACACATAAAAAATCTACTGGAGTAAAAGTATTAAGCTCATCGAAAATATGTACTGAAGTAAAAGTAGAAGTAGGAGAAAAAAACAATACTCCAGTAGAGTACAGATACAACCTTTAGTACTTAAGTACAGTAGTGAAGTAGTTCTACTTCGTTACTATACATCTCTGCGCAAATCACACGCCTTATTGTACTCAAACACACATTAAAACTACCATTCAAGGGGTTTGTTGTTTATTTAATGTAAATATTACTGCAGACTTACCATTGCATCTTTAACAACTACAGTGGATTTCTGGTTGCCAGATCTTTATGTAATATGCAAATGTTAGTGAAAAGCAATGCAACGTAACGTAAAACGCACACTTTATTGTTATTCAAGCACACATTAAAACTATCATTCAGGGGTTTGTTGTTTATTTAGTTGCAAATATTACTGCAGACATCTTTAACAACTACAGTAGATTTCTGGTTGCCAGATCTTCATATAATATTCAGCAATGAGTGAAAAGTAACGTAACAAGACGCACACGTTATTGTTAATCAAGCACACATTAAAACTATCACTCAGGGGTTTGTTGTTTATTTAGTTGCAAATATCACTGCAAACTTTTCATTGTATCTTTAAAAAAATACTGTAGATTTCTGGTTGCCAGATCTTCATATAATATGCAACAATCAGTGAAAAAGAACGTAACATAAAATGCACATTTTATTGTTACTTAAGCACACATTAAAAATATCACTCAGGAGATTGTTGTTTCTTTAGTTGCAAAAATTACTGCAGACTTACAAATGCATCTTTAACAACTATACAGTAGACTTCTGGTTGCCAGATCTTCAAATCTTCAAAAAGTCAGTGAAAAGTAACTCAAAATGCATTTGTGTTATGTATACATATATAGTTAATACTGCTGACATACCTTCTTATCTTATCTACTGTAGATTTCTGGTTGCCAGATCTTCAAATAGCATGCAAAAATCTGTTTATCGCAACATAAAATGCACACTTTATTGTTACTCAAGCACATGAAAACTGTCATTCAGGGGTTTGTTTTTTATTTAGTTGCAAATATTACTGCAAACTTTTCATTGTATCTTTAACAAAACTGTATATTTCTGGTTGCCAGGTCTTTAAATAACATCAAGAAGTTAGAGAAAAGTAACATAAAAGGCATTTATTTTGTTACGCATACATAAGAACGATCATTTGTTGTTTATTTAGCTGCAGTTAATACTGCTGACATACCTTCTTATCTTATCTACTGTAGATTTCTGGTTGCCAGATCTTCAAATAGCATGCAAAATCTGTATATCGCAACATAAAATGCACACTTTATTGTTACTCAAGCACATTAAAACTGTCATTCAGGGGTTTGTTTTTTATTTAGTTGCATATATTACTGCAAACTTTTCATTGTATCTTTAATAAAACTGTATATTTCTGGTTGCCAGGTCTTCAAATAACATCAAGAAGTTAGAGAAAAGTAACATAAAAGGCATTTATTTTGTTACGCATACATAAGAACGATTATTTGTTGTTTATTTAGTTGCAGTTAATACTGCTGACATACCTTCTTATCTTATCTACTGTAGATTTCTGGTTGCCAGATCTACAAATAACATGCAAAACTCAGTTAAAAATAATGTAACATAAAATGTGCGATTTATTATTACTTGTATACACGTTAAAACTATCATTCAGGGGTTTGTTGTTTATTTAGTTGCAAATATTACTGCACTTACTGTTGCATTTTTAACAATTGCGGTAGACTTCTGGTTGCCAGATTGTCAAATGACATGTGAAAAGTAACATAAAATGCACATTTATTATGTTACTTACATAGAAAACGGTTATTTGTTGTTTATTGAGTTGCAGTTTTTCTGCAGACATAGCTTCTTATCTTATCTACTGTAGATTTCTGGTTGCCAGATCTTCAAATAACATGCAAAACTCAGTGAAAAATAATGTAACATAAAATGTGCGATTTATTATTACGTATATACACGTTAAAACTATCATTCAGGGGTTTGTTGTTTATTTAGTTGCAAATATTACTGCTTACTGTTACTTACTGTGACTTACTGTTGCATTTTTAACAATTACAGTAGACTTCTGGTTGCCAGATTGTCAAATGACATGCAAAAAGTAAATGAAAAGTAACATAAAATGCACATTTAATATGTTACTTACATAAAAACGGTCATTTGTTGTTTATTTAGTTGCAGTTTTTCTGCAGACATAGCTTCTTATCTTATCTACTGTAGATTTCTGGTTGCCACATCTTCAAATTACATGCAAAACTCAGTGAAAAATAATGTAACATAAAATGTGCGATTTATTATTACTTATATACTCGTTAAAACTAGCATTCAGGGGTTTGTTGTTTATTTAGTTGCAAATATTACTGCAGACTTACCATTGCATTTTTAACAATTACAGTAGACTTCTGGTTGCCAGATTGTCAAATGACATGCAAAAAGTCAATGAAAAGTAACATAAAATGCAAATTTATTATGTTACTTAAATAAAAACGGTCATTTGTTGTTTATTTAGTTGCAGTTATTACTGCAGACATACCTTTTAATCTTATCTACAGTATGTATCTGGTTGCCAGATCCTCACATAATCCACAAAATGTCAGTCTTGAATAAAATGTAACATAGAATGCACATTTGTACCCATGCACACATTAAAATCCATTTAACTGATTTGTCAGTTAATAGTATAAGACTTTTTTTTTTTTTTCAGTTAGTTTTAGTTTTCCACAGCAATTGTTAATAAAAGCATTACATACATTACATTACATACAAATACTGATGTTTCTGCGTAACAATGCATCATCTGAATGTACAGTATTACACAGTAGCGAGCAAAGACAGCTGTTTTTAAACAAGAGCGGCAAAGCAACTGCAGACTTCATGGACTCTCAGGACTTACAGCACCTACAATAACACAGCAATGCAATGCAATAACATGAGCACGCTGTATACTGTTGACTCTCCTGTGTGGGAAACACACATCTCCACCTGCTCAAATACGAATGCATTTAGCTCTGATGGATTGTCAGTGTGTGTTTGTCCGCTTGTTTCATCTGTGTGTATGTGTGTGTGTGTGTGTGTTTCTAAGTAGAGGTGAATGTAGAGTCTCTGGCGGATGCAGTCATAAACACACACACTGCAGTGTTGCGTCTCAGTGATGATGTCATCCTGTCTGCTGCAGTCCTTTTGCTCCGAGAGAAAGAGAGAGAGACTAACACTTCCACTGCTAACAGGATTATTTATCTGCATTCACAATATTATCAAAGCCATATTAACCATTGCATTAACTAACATTTGCACTAAAGAATCAACAGGACTCGAGTAAATATCTGTAACGCTTTAAGATGTCATTTCCAAGGAAATATCAATCACGGCAGCTTGGCTATCAAATCATGCAATATTAATAGGAGGTTTAGATTTCGGGAGATGTTCATTGTTTATTCATGCTTTATTTCTTTACGGGGGTCTCTCTTCCATTTGGACCTGTTTTTAAAACGGGGTCTTTTTCTGTGTTTGCTTTGAGACGTGGAGAGGCTGGAGTTAGGTGTGGTCTACATCATCCGTCTTATCTACTGCAAACACACTCGCTTTTACACACGCAGGAGGACACTTCTAAAATTGGTGCTTCACTGTTAAAAAATATGCGTGAATTAGCAGTTTTTTATATTTTGGGATTCATATTTTTATGTTTCGCAGTTTATTTATGCTTTTGAATCGTATTATGAGATGTTGATCTTTCTTCCAAAAATCATTTAACCTTGAAAATTTGGAAAAAGTGAGTTTTATTAACGTTTTTTAAATAGTTTATTTGAATTTTAATAGTTAATTTGTTTTATGATCATCAAGTCGGAATTAATTTGATCAAATACAGTAAATTCTGCAATAATAACACTGGATGTTGTTTATATATCTCATTTTCAGCATCATGTATTTAGTATTAAGAGTTAAATGAAGCTTCAGCTGTTTTTGAAAGTCTGTTTTGATCAAGGCAGAATAAATTGATCAAATACAGTAACAGCGATATTATTACTGTATGTTGTTTATATATCTCATAGTGTAATTTACTGAGGCAAGGCTGAATTTTCAGCATCATGTCTTCAGTATTAAGACTTAAATAAATCTTCAGCTGTTTTTGAAAGTCTGTTTTGATCAAGGCGGAATAAATTGATCAAATACAGTAAAAAAGCAATAATATTACTGTATGTTGTTTATATCTCATAGTGTAATTTACTGAGGCAAGGCTGAATTTTCAGCATCATGTCTTCAGCATCAGTATTAAGAGTTAAATGAATCTTCAGCTGTTTTTGAAAGTCTGTTTTGATCATCAAGGTGGAATTAATTTGATCAAATACAGTAACAGTGATATTATTACTGTATGTTGATTATACTGTATATTTCATAGTGTAACTCACTGATGCAAAGCTGAATTTTCAGCATCATGTCTTTAGCATCAGTATTAAGAGTTAAATGAATCTTCAACTGTTTTTGAAAGTCTGTTTTGATCATCAAGGTGGAATTAATTTGATCAAATACAGTAACAGCAATATTATTACTGTATGTTGATTATACTGTATATTTCATAGTGTAACTCACTGATGCAAAGCTGAATTTTCAGCATCATGTCTTTAGCATCAGTATTAAGAGTTAAATGAATCTTCAACTGTTTTTGAAAGTCTGTTTTGATCATCAAGGTGGAATTAATTTGATCAAATACAGTAACAGCAATAATATTACTGTATGTTGTTTATATATCTCATAATGTAATTCACTGATGCAAAGCTGAATTTTCAGCATCATGTCTTTAGCATTAAGAGTTAAATGAATCTTCAGCTGTTTTTGAAAGTCTGTTTTGATCATCAAGGCAAAATTACTTTGATCAAATACAGTAACAGCAATATTATTACTGTATGTTGTTTATATATCTCATAATGTAATTCACTGATGCAAAGCTGAATTTTCAGCATCATTTCTTCAGCATTAAGAGCTAAATGAATCTTCAGCTGTTTTTGAAAGTCTGTTTTGATCATCAAGGTGGAATTACTTTGATCAAATACAGTAACAGCAATATTATTACTGTATGTTGATTATACTGTATATTTCATAGTGTAACTCACTGATGCAAAGCTGAATTTTCAGCATCATGTCTTCAGCATCAGTATTAAGAGTTAAGTGAATCTTCAGCTGTTCTTGAAAGTCTGTTTTGATCATCAAGGTGGAATTAATTTGATCAAATACAGTAACAGCAATATTATTACTGTATGTTGTTTATATATCTCATAATGTAATTCACTGATGCAAAGCTGAATTTTCAGCATCATGTCTTTAGCATTAAGAGTTAAGTGAATCTTCAACTGTTTTTGAAAGTCTGTTTTGATCATCAAGGTCGAATTAATTTGATCAAATACAGTAACAGCAATATTATTACTGTATGTTGTTTATACTGTATATTTCATAATGTAATTCTCTTATGCAAAGCTGAATTTTCAGCATCATTTCTTCAGCATTAAGAGTTAAATTAATTCTCAGCTGTTTTTGAAAGACCAGATTACCCGGAGGAATCATTAAACAGCAATATACTATTGAGTTTATCAGATTGTTTATCAGATTGAATAAAACTTGCAGGTTATAAAAATGTATGTCATTTTATTACTTTATTTTATATTTTTATATTTATTTAATTTTATATTTTATTTTATTTTATTCAGGTAATCAATCAATTTCTGATTTTTTGTTTGATTTTTTGTGTGAATATTTCTATCACTTTTTATTTTATTTTATTACTTTATATTTTTATATTTATTACTTTTTAATTTAATTTATTCAGGTAAACATGATAATTTTCACATTTTTGTTAGATTTTTTTGTGAATTTTCTATCACTTTTTATTTAATTTAATTTTTAATTTAATTTTATTATTAATTTTTTTTTTATTATTACTTTATTTTATATTTTTGTATTTATTACTTTAATTTAATTCATTCAGGTAAACATGATAATTTTTACATTTTTTGTTAGATTTTTTTTGTTAATATTTCTATCAGGATTCTGACCAGAAGCAGGAAATCAGAGCACATCACACCTGTCCTCAGGTCTTTACACTGGCTCCCAGTTACATTCAGAATAGATTTTAAAGTACTATTACTGGTCTATAAATCACTAAATGGCCTAGGACCTCAATACATTACAGATATGCTCACTGAATACAAACCTAACAGATCACTCAGATCTTTAGGATCATATAAACTAGAAATTCCAAGAGTTCAGTCAAAGCAGGGTGAATCGGCCTTCAGCTACTAACAGCGCCCCCTGCTGCTGGAATCAGCTTCCAGAAATGATCAGATGTGCTCCAACATTAGGCACATTCAAATCCAGACTGAAAACACATCTGTTTAGCTGTGCCTTTACTGAATGAGCACTGTGCTACGTCTGACAGATCGCACTATTGTGTCTTTCTTTTCATTCTTTTATAACCTGTTTTAACACATTTTTATCTGTCTTTAATTATTCTTATTGTTTGCTTTTTTATTTTCTTATACTTATTTTTATTCTTGTTTATTTAAAGGACTTTGAATTGCCACTGTGTATAAAATGTGCTATATAGATAAACTTGCCTTGCCTTATCACTTTTTATTTTAATTTAATTTTATTTCGTTCTATTTTATTTTATTTTTGTTCTATTTTATTTTATTTCTTATTTATTTTATTTTATTACTTTATTTTATATTTTTATATTTATTATTTTTTAATTAAATTTATTCAGGTAAACATGAACATTTTCACATTTTTTGTTTGATTTTTTTTGTAAAATTTCTATCGCTTTTTATTTAATTTAATAAAATTTTTAATTTAATAAAAAATTTTTTTATTTAATTTATTTTTTTATTTTATTTATTTAATTTAATTTAATAGTATTTTATTTTGTTTTATTTTTTATTTATTCCAGCTGCAACCCAGTACTGGGAAACACCCACACACACTCATTCATACACACACTCAAACACTACAGACAATGTAGCTTACCCAGCTCCCCTATAGCGCATGTGTTTGGAGTGTGGCGGAGACCGGATTACCCGGAGGAAACCCACGCCAACACGGGGAGAACATGCAAACTGAAATGCCAACTGACCCAGCCAGGACTCGAACCGGCAACCTACTTGCTGTGAGGCGACAGTGCTAACCACTAAATCACCCTGCTGCCTCGTAGTACTTTCAAAACACCAATATTTACTGTATTTGAAACCGAAATCTTTGGTGAAATTATAAGAAGTGTCTTTGCTTATGCTTTCAATTTATTATATCAATTATATTTAATATTGTCTCTTTCTGTTGCGAAACCCCCCTCAAAAACTGTCCACAAACTGGTGAATGTTAGTGTGTTTGTGAACTGTGACAGAGAGAGATGGTTTGTGTGATTGTATCTCCCCAGAGGTCGGTAGGTCAGTCGTCTCCATGACAATGCTGTGTTGTTCTGCATGTGTGTCTCAGCGTACTTGTCAAATATATTTGATCTGCCAGACTGCTCACATACACACACACACACACATTCCCAGAGTCACCAGTAACAACACAAACACTCCAGCTCAGCTTATTAAAAAGAAAACATTGTTTCAAAAGTGCTAATTTCTGCAAAAATCCATGTAATGCTGTTTATCAATTAATCACAACTAATCGCATACAAAATAAAAGTGTACTTAATGATTTTGTGTGTACTGTTTGTATTTATTATGTAAATATAAATACATCATCCATATATGCACATGTGCATGTTTTTTTATTTATATACATAAAAACAAAGAATTATAAATAAATAAATATTAATATAAATGTACATTTTTTGAAAGTATATATGTATGTTTGTGCATTTATATATAAGTATTAAATCTACAGAGTACACACACTTTATGTAAATACAAACTTTTATTTTGTAATCGCTGTTAGTCATTAAACAGCAATATACTGTTGAGTTTATCAAATTGTTTATCAGATCAATAAAACTTGCAGGTTATAAAAAATTTGTCATTTTATTGCTTTATTTTATATTTTTATATATTTTTAATTTTATATTATTTAATTTTATATTTAATTTAATTTTATTCAGGTAACCATAATTTCAGATTTTTTGTATGATTTTTTTTTGTGTATATTTCTATCACTTTTTTATTTTATATTTTTATATTTATTACTTTTTAATAGAATTTTTTTTATTCAGGTAAACATGATAATTTTCATATTTTTTGTTAGATTTTTTGTGAATATTTCTATCACTTTTTATTTTGTTTTATTTTTTATTTTATTTAATAGATTTTTTATTTTATTTATTTTTGTTTTGTTTTGTTTTTTTTGTTTATTTTATTTATTTTTTATTTTGTTATATTTTATTTTACATTTTTTTATTTTATTACTTTATTTTATATTTTTATAAATATTACTTTAATTTAATTTAATTTATTCAGGTAGACATGATAATTTTTACATTTTTTGTTAGATTTTTTTGTGAATATTTCTATCACTTTATTTTGTTTTATTTTTTATTTTATTTAATAGATTTTTTTATTTTATTTATTTTTGTTTTGTTTATTTTATTTTGTTTTGTTTTATTTTTTATTTTTTTATTTTATTACTTTATTTTATATTTTTATATATTTTTTTTTGTTTATTTTATTTATTTTTTATATATTTTTATTTTATTACTTTATTTTAATTTAATTTATTCAGGTAGACATGATAATTTTTAAATTTTTTGTTAGATTTTTTTGTGAATATTTCTATCACTTTTTATTTTATTTTGTTTTATTTTATTTATTTTTTATTTTGTTTTATTACTTTATTTTATATTTTTATATTTATTACTTTTTAGTTTAATTTATTTAGATAAACATGATCATTTTTATATTTTTTGTTTGATTTTTGGTGAAAATTTCTATCGCTTTTTATTTTTTATTTAATAATTTTTTTTATTTAATTTTATTTATTTTGTATTTAATTTTTTTTATTTAATTTAATTGAATTTAATTGAATTTTGTTTTATTTTTTTATTATTTATTTTATTTTTATTTTATTTTATTTTATCACACATGGCCAGCAGTTCCTTTACCAACACTTTCCTAGAGCATCAAGGTAACCCTTAAAAGTTTTTTAATATCTGTGTGTTGAGTTCAGTTTTAAAATGTTATTTAAAGTCTTGGTGAAATATGTTGTTAATATGATTTTACACTAACTTTTCTTTATTCAGATGAATGTTATAAGCTTAGAAAAATCACAGCTATATATATAATTAATAAATCAACCCTTTTCTTTATCCGTCTTTGTGTCTGACTGATTTATTTTGGACTGAGAATGATTTCAATATCATTTCAGGTTTTCACAGGATATTTTGTATGTATTAACCACTGATTTCTTTCTCTTCTCCTTAATTTCACAGTATTATAATATGTATCAACAGCACTGACCAATCATTGTTGAATGAAACACAGTCTCTCGTCTACATGTTTTATATTTAAAGACCCCATGAAATCAGTTTTTAAGTACTTAAAATTAAAGTATAGCAAAAATGTCTTTCTTTTAAATCAAATTATATCACAAAAATATTTTAAAAATTAAATATATATATTATTATTTTTATGGGATCTTTATACTTTGGTGTGTGTACAGTAAATATGTATATGTGTCAATATTTATTGTATTTTAGTTGTATTGTTTGCTCCAGTTTGTCGTTGTTGCTGTTGTTGTTTTTATATGTGTGAAAATACACGCTTTAAAAAATGCTGGGTTATTTCAACCCAATTCTGAGTGTAACTAACCCAACTGCAGGGTTAATTTTTTGAATTATAAGACCAAATTTAATCCAATATTTGGGTTAGTCCAAATTTGACCCAATTTGGGTTTAACACTTGTGTGCTGTTGGGGTGTTTTCATCCACTCTGGGTTGATTTTGAGTCTTAATTTTACCACAACTTTCTTTGTGTTTTAGCTAATGGAATGATTTTTGGTGACTAATCTTATTTTGAAACATATTTTGGGAAAATGCTTGGAAATTTAAAAAAAAATTCAACAATACAATCTAAAGGCCAAAATTGACTACCCTTTCATTATGTTCTGGGCTGTTTTTGCCCCAATGACTTCCATTATAATCACAATTCTTGATTGCAAAGCCATGACAGCATATAATCATGCATTCCTGATTGTTGCTGGTTTTCCCTGTTGGGAAGAGGTAAAATTCATAATTTATAACAACAAGTTATTTAGTGTCATGGCTTTTCAATCAAAAAATGTAGTTATAATGGAAGTCAATGGGGCAAAAACAACCCCGAAAATAACCAAAGGATAGTCAATTTGCACAGTACACAAAAGTTTAAATAACCCAGCATTTATTAGAGTGCAGAATGGCCTACATACAAAGGTTTTCATGATGAGATGAATTCCCTAAATGCATCTAACTCTTATTTTGTCGATTGTGTATCGCCTCCTGCATGTGTTTCTCAGGCTGACGCTGCCACCAGTTTCCTCCGCGCAGCTCGCTCAGGTAATCTGGAAAAGGCTCTAGACCACATCAAGAACGGCATCGACATCAACACAGCCAATCAGGTGAGACTCCTCCTGAATCACAGCCAATCACGTCTCTCTGCTGCTTTAAAAGAGAAATGGAATAGGTTGACTGACTGTTAACACTGCAGTCACGTGAAATATTAATAAGTTGATCAGGTTTCAGCTACATTTTTTAAGTTATATAAAGTTTAACTTAGTTTGATTGATGTAAGTTGAGATCACTAGAAAAGTTAATTTAATTCAACTAAAAAAAATTAAGGCAGCGTGATTTTTTTACATTGTTGAAATAAATGCGTGATTCATATTAAGCTGTTCTTGAGTCAATGACTTACTGATTCAATGATCTAGTCAGAGAAAAGAGTCTTCAAATGGCTCAGAATGAATCATTCTTGAATCACAACACTCATTTACTTCTGAACCAAATACACTCTAAAACAAACGGTAGTTTGTTTTAACCCAACCCATTGGGTGAAATATTGCAAACACAAAGTTGAGTTGAAAAAATTTAATTTAAATTTATTTGTAAAAAATTTCCACATTTACAAAGATGTTATTATTTAGGGTCATTTTATTTTATTTTATTTTATTTTATTTTATTTTATTTTATTTTATTTTATTTTATTTTATTTTATTATTTAGGATCAATTTAATTTAATTTTTTGTTTTGTTTTATTTTATTTTATTATTTAGGGTCAATTTAATTTAATAATTTTTTTTTGTTTTATTTTATTATTCAGGGTCAACTTAATTTAGTTTTTTAATTTAATTAAATTTTATTTAATTTTATTTTATTTAATTTTATTTTATTTTATTATAGGGAAAATTTAATTTATTTAAATTTATTTACATATTTTGTTTTGTTGTTTTATTATTTAGGGTCAATTTAATTAAATTAAATCTTTAATTTTATTTAATTTAATTTAATTTTATTATTTAGGATCAATTTAATTTAACTTAACTTATTTTATTTTATTTATTTATTTATTTATTTATTTATTTATTTATTTATTTATTTATTTATTTATTATTTATTATTTAGGGTCAATTTAATGTAATTTAATAATTTTTTTGTTTTATTTTATTTTATTTTATTATTTCGGGTCAATTTAATTTTATTTAGTTTTTTCTTTTCTTTTCTTTTATTATTTAGGGTCAATTTAATTTAATTTTATTAACTTTTTCATTCATTCATTCATTCATTCATTCATTCATTCATTCATTCTTTTTTTTTTTGGCTTAGTCCCTTTATTAATCTGGGGTCGCCACAGCGGAATAAACCGCCATAATTAACTTTTTGTTTCATTTTATTTTATTTTATTTTTTATTTTATTTTATTTTATTTTATTTTATTTTATTTTATTTTATTTTATTTTATTTTATTTTATTTTATTTTATTTTATTTTTCAGCTTCATATATCATAAATTTTAGTGTTTCACTTATACTGGGAGGAATATTTTAAATATCTCCTGAAATACAATTTTAGTTTCATTTATTTATTATTTGTTTATTTTAGATTTCAATTGATACAAATGTCATCATTTTAGGTTGTTTTAACCCAACCCATTGGGTGAAATATGGGCAAACACAAAAGTTGGGTTGAAAAATGTAATAATTTAATTGTAAACATTAACTCAACATTGGGTTTGTCCACATTTACACTTTTTTAGTGTGTATTTTTTTAGTGAGTGAGTGATTTTTTTTTTTTTAATGAGTTCATTGAAGCCTATTTAACAGTATTCTCGAATGTGGAAATATTCAATTTTTCCTGTTATAAAAAGTCATTAATGAGCTCAAATGACGTCTGAAACTGCATCGTGTTCACCTTGTCTTAGCAGGCAGCTTGTTAGCGACCCCATTGTGGGTTTCCATGCCTGAATCCACTTTTAATTGCATTGTCAGACTGTATTGTGTACTGTATGTACAGCGGCTGCATTCACGTGCACTTCTTTCCCCTGTAGCCTGTTTTCCCACATCAGGAGCGGCAGCAGTAATGGAGATGATAATGTGCTGTGATTAATGGCTGCATGTGCTGATGACTTCAGCGCTTTGCTCCATTGAGTCCTCATATGCTGTAGTAAACGTGTGAACGGGTCACTGACCTCTCCAGAGACTCCACATGCTCCTTAAAAACTTCCATCCGCTGCACTTTTGGCTGAACTGACCAAATATATACAGTTGAAGTCAGACTTATTAGCCCTCCTGAATTATTAGCCCCCCTGTGTATTTTTTTTCCCCCAATTTCTGTTTAACGGAGGAAAGATATTTTCAACCCATTTCTAAACATAATAGTTTTAATAACTCATCTCTAATAACTGATTTATTTTATCTTTGCCATGATGACAGTAAATAATATTTGACTAGATATTTTTCAGGACACTTCTATACAGCTTAAAGTGACATTTAAAGGCTTAACTAAGTATGTTAATTAGGTTAAAGTTATTATAATTAGGCAAATCATTGTATAAAGATGGTTTATTCTGTAGACAATTAAAAAACAATATTGCTTATGAAAAAAATTGTATGAAAATGAATTACTGCTTATGCAAGGTGTTTTTAATGCAGTGTATATGGGGGCAGGACAGTAAATTTGGCAATTTTCTCGCTTTTGGCTGCCATTTTCAGTCTCACACTATGTTTTTTACATTTTCTGAAAGTGTTGACAACACCATGGTGGAGTTTTTCCTTTATTATTTCAGCAAACGGGATTGTTAAAAAAGTGATTTGTTGTACTCTCCTATTCACTGCACTCTAAGTTTACCAACTATGACGACTTCCACTACTGAGAATCTCGGAAATGTGAAAAGAATCCATGGTTCTTCATCCATCCATCCATCCATCCATCCGTGCTCTTGATGTGTGTGTGTGTGTGTGTGTGTGTGTGTGTGTGTGTGTGTGTGTGTGTGTGTTCCTCATTAATTGAGATGGGGTGAGTGGTCTCTACAGTCAGACGGGGACAATATCAGCAATGTGAGAAAAATCCAACCTCACATGTCCTGTGAGGTTGAAGGAAGGCTGTCCATTCATCCATCCACCCATCCATCCACTCACAGACCCATCCATCCATCTATCCATCCACCCACACATCCATCCATCCATCCGTCTGTCCATCCATCCATCCACTCACAGACCCATCCATCCATCTATCCATCCACCCACCCACACATCCATCCATCCATCCATCCGTCTGTCCATCCATCCACTCACAGACCCATCCATCCATCCATCCATCTATCCATACACCCACACATCCATCCATCCATCCGTCTGTCCATCCATCCATCCATCCATCCATCCATCCATCCACTCACAGACCCATCCATCCATCTATCCATCCACCCACCCACACATCCATCCATCCACTCACAGACCCATCCATCCATCTATCCAGCCAGCCACACATCCATCCATCCATCCGTCTGTCCATCCATCCATCCATCCATCCATCCACTCACAGACCCATCCATCCATCTATCCATCCACCCACCCACACATCCATCCATCCATTCATTCATCCATCCACCTACACACCCATCCATCCATCCATCCATCCACCTACACACCCACACATCCATCTATCCATCCATCCATCCATCCACACACACCCATCCATCCATCCATCCATCCATCCATTCACCCACCCACACATCCATCCATCCATCCATCCATCTAGATTTCTGTTTATCCATCTATTGTCTATCCATCCATCAATCCAACCACCCACCCATCCACCCATCCATCCATCCATCCATCCATCCATCCATCCAACCTATTTATCCATCCATCCATCCATCCATCCATCCATCCATCCATCCATCCATCCATCCATCCATCCATCCATCCATCCATCCATCCATCCATCCATCCATCCATCCATCCATCCATCCATCCATCCATCCATCCATCCATCCATCCGTGCTCTTGATGTGTGTGTTTGCTCCTCATTGATTGAGATGGGGTGAGTGGTCTCTACAGTCAGACGGGGACAATATCAGCAATGTGAGAAAGGTCCAACCTCACATGTCCTGTGAGGCTGAAGGAAGGCTGTGTGAGGTTAGACCTATCCCACACGGCCCGTATTCTTCCCAGCACAGAGACCACCGGCCTGCCATCCACCAAATCACCATCCTCTTCATCATCTTCATCATCATCATCATCAGACGCTACAGATCTTTATGCACTAAAACATCAGGGCATACATTTTATCAAGGCATTTTTTTTCCCTTTGCTACAGTTGCTACTTGTTTTCTTATGGTCATAAAAATTTAGAATCCTTACTGTTAATGGGCATTTAATTGTAAATATTAATTTATTCATTAATTTTTTTTTCGGCTTATCCCTTTATTTATCAGAGGTCGCCACAGCGGAATGAACCGCCAACTTATCCAGCATATTTTTTACACAGCTGATGCCCTTCCAGCTGCAACCCGTCTCTGGGAAATAATTGCAAATACTTTTGTATAAATACTTTTATTTCTTATTTGCATACCTGTCAAAATTGGGATGTGAATAACTAAAATTCACAAATTAGTTCATCTGGAGCGGTTTCATTGTAAATAAACAGTTGAAACGGTCAGTAATACGCTTTAGATAATATTTACAAAAGGTAGGTAAAACAGTGTATATTAGAAAAAGCTGCAAATAAATTAAACAGTTTAGCCTATTAAAATCAATAGTTATCAAATCTCATGAACCTTTTCTTCAGTGTATAATTGAAACATTCTGATTAATGAGCAGCAAATGAATCTCTCATTTAGATTTTTCATTTGATTACATTAAATAACAGCAGTGTCACTTTAAAAATGCACACATCTATAATGAAAGCATTCGATTGATTTCCTAACTTTTTATGCTC
Source organism: Danio kyathit (assembly GCA_903798195.1). Lineage (NCBI taxonomy): Eukaryota > Metazoa > Chordata > Actinopteri > Cypriniformes > Danionidae > Danio > Danio kyathit. The sequence goes on along the minus strand of LR812523.1, from coordinate 80,874,727 downwards.
ATTTAAGACAAAATATGTTGCGTTTAAAAGAAAACCCACCAAGATCGACATGTTTAGATGCTGCTATTATTATTATTATTATTATTATTATTATCATTATTATTATTATGTGTCTGTTCAAACATGCACCTAAAACCCAGAGTGTCCACTTTCACTCCGCTTCAAATCGTGTGTACAGAATCTGTTTCGGAAACAGCGTCTGTTTATCACTATGAAGCGCGTCTGACAGTTACGCATCGCAACATGAACTGACTGTTTTGAGGATTGCGTAGGAGGGGCGACGACGCCTGTAATGGAAAGGAAGAGAATCCCTCCATATGTTATATTTATTTCAAAGTGTTTTCATGCCTAAATAAAATGAAAGCACAGAAAAGATTCACATTTAAGAGCAAAGGGCGTCCCCTGGTGGTTCGGCGGTATGGGTTGCGTATAGGGAGGATTATTGCCACCCTTCATAGAAAGATTAAAATACGGGAAAATACCTTTACGGGATGATAGAACTGTGAAAATACGGGAGAATCCCGGGAAAAACAGGAGGGTTGACAGGTATGCTTATTTGTGCAGTTAAAAAAGTCAACGATGCACATATTGCACACAAATCATCTTCTTTAGATGTGTGTATATATACAGTTGAAGTCAGAATTATTAGCCCCCCTGTATATGTTGTCCCCAATTTCTGTTTAACAAAAAGAAGATTTTCTCAACACATTTCTAAACATAATAGTTTATCATTTCTTATAGCTGATTTCTTTTATCTTTGTCATGATGACAGCACATAATATTTGACTAGATATTTTTCATGATACTAGTTTTCAGCTTAAAGTGACATTTAAAGGCTTCACTAGGTAAAGTTAGGGTTGTAGGGATTAGTTACAGTTTTAGCCCAAAGAATGACCAGTCTGTCAGATGAAGAAGAGCCAGAGTCAGAGATTCAAATAAATAAATAAAGTTTACAAAGATTTAGGCAAAGTTACAAAGGTTAAAACAAGATGGACAATTATAAATATATACGTCTATGCGAGGTCATATCTGAATCCAGATAGGGATGGCGACAGGAGGCTTGGGTCAGATCGCCCGTAGACAATTAAGAGCTGGTCTCAGACCTGTAGGGTCCTGTGACGCTGCACGCTGACCCATCGGATGCATATACACACGCAAGTGACAATCTGTTTTAAAAACCCAAGGTTGTTTCTTCATACTCTCAGCTGTCTTATCAAACTAGTTCAAAACTGGCATAAACAGCATTCAGACTGCTATCTTCTTACTACACACAAAGTCTATCTTGAATAATAATCACTTTAAATAGTAGTAAATCAATAGTAAAATCACTTTAAACAGAAAGAACACATAATAATAATAATATCAAAATCACTTTAGACAGTATTAACACATAGCAATACAAATAGGAAAACCGTTGTACAGTTGTTTTCAATCATCTAGCCCTTCAGTTCCACTCAAGGTCTCCATGACTTCTAACCTAGTTTGGTGGCTGCTGAAAATAGTTACAAAGAGACAGGCAAATGCACTGAACATTATTATGTTAAGCAATGTGTTAACCTTATTCCTTATTCATCATATTAATAAAGTAATGAGAAAAAGCATAAATGTTTATCCATGCTGGGACGGATTGGAAGGCAGATATCCGAATCCATCAGGGTAATTAGGCAAGTCATTGTATAACAGTGGTTTGTTCTGTAGATGATCGAAATACAATATTGCTTAAGGGGGCTAATAATATTGACCTTGGATGACCAAACTTTTTTTTATGAAGGGCCAAATACTAAAGTTGATTGGGCCGAATATATACCAAACTGTATCGTATAACATTAAATTTGCCATGGGTAATTTCCTAATTTTTTTATTTAAAAATAACATGAAAAATGTTGCATTAAATCGTATTAAACTTACACTGTAATTGTAAACATACTGTAATTAATGCAGTATAATTTCAACATTTTATAATGAACTTATTATTACAGTAAAAACATAAACAATCTCGTTTATACCACAATTGAGTTCAATGCTGAAAACACTAGCCGACCTGCGCCTGCCTTTGCCTTGATTTACACGTCGATGCAATTTTAAATTGTACGTTTTAAAAGTCTGATTCATTTACAACATTTAATTGAAACATTTAATTTCAGTAGACTACTTTGTAGCTCAGCAATAAAACAAAGTCGAAATAGCTATCTCTGTCAAAGGCATTCGCCCCAACCACATCTTAATCACATCATAATTTTCCCTTTCTTTTCTGATAGGATCAAATCAAAGGCTACTTTGGGCATCTCTGTTTAAAAAGAAAAAGAACTGCTTTTAATCTAGCTAAAATAAAACAAATAAGAATTTCTCCAGAAGAAATAATATTAGAGGAAATACTGTGAAAAATTCCTTGCTCTGTTAAACATGTTAAACAGGGAAATATTTAAAATAGAAAAAATCTTTATATATATATATAACTTCAGAATTTGTATTATTTACTTTATTTTCCACTTATTTAAATGTAATACTGTGTTCTTGTGTTGATGTATGTACCATGAGCTCCTGAAAAACACATTCCTTGTGTGTTTGCGCACACTTGGTGAATAATACTCAATCTGATTCTGCTTCTGCTCATCATCAGCTGACGTGTTTACGCTGCATGAGTTTCTCCTTCAGGTTGTGGAACTGAGCTTAAATGATCTGATCTGAGGTCAAATAACCTTCAGAGTGAGTTTTGCTCTGCTGTTTTTCTCTTCACAGAATGGACTCAACGGCCTGCATTTGGCCTCCAAAGAAGGCCATGTTAAAATGGTGCTGGAGCTGCTCCACCATGGTATTGTACTTGAGACGACAACGAAGGTGAGAGTTTGAGCTGCAGCGTTTCTGAACATCAATGTGTATAAAAAAGTATACATGTCGTTGCAACAGGAGATTGAGATTTTTTTGGTAACACTTTACAATAGCATCTGCGCTGACTTTCTAGCAGAGTAACCGTAGTAAAAGTGGAGTTCATCACATAATATAAATATGTTACACGTATTGCAAATTATTATAGTCTAACAAGATCTGAGTGAGTCAATCTAGGAAAACACCCTTTACCTGATTTAAGTAACATTTATTTATTTATTTATTTATTTATTTATTTATTTATTTATTTATTTATACCATAGGACTCAAACTGGATTCCTGGAGGGCCGCAGCTCTGCACAGTTTTGCTCCAAACCCTACTCAAACACAACTGATCCAACTAATCAAGGTGTTCAGGACTACTTGAGACTATAAAGCAGGAGTGAGTTGGAGGTGGTTGGAGCTAAAATCTGCAGAGCTGCGGCCCTCTAGGTATTGAGTTTGAGACCACTGATCTGTACTATCCATTTATTTTTAACATTACTACTTTTTTTTATTTAAATCAATTCAAGTTTATTTGTAATTTACAATAGTTATTGTTTCAAAGCAGCTTTACAAAAGATGCACATCATTGCATTACAATCTGATTCGGAAAAGGTTATTAGTTACCATAACTCTGTTAGTTACTAATAATTTCAGTTATTATATACAGTATAAACCTAGTTAACCTGCAGTTTATTATTATTTTATTTTATCTTTATTCATTATCTTAATGTTATTATTATTATTATTATTATTATTATTATTATAATCATTATTATTTTATCTTTAATCCTTTTGATTGGGGTTGGAGTGGTGTGAGGGAATTTGGGATGTAATATGTTTGCTGTGTTTATATAATTGTTATTTACTGTGTAACCTGTAGTAATATGTAAACTTAGAAAAAAAAAATTATTGTTAAAATAAATTATGGCGATGCGGTGGCGCAGTAGGTAGCACTGTCGCCTCACAGCAAGAAAGTCGCTGGTTCGAGCCTCGGCTGGGTCAGTTGGCGTTTCTGTGTTGAGTTTGCATGTTCTCCCCGCGTTCGCGTGGGTTTCCTCCGGGTGCTCCGGTTTCCCCCACAGTCCAAACACATGCAGTACAGGTGAATTGGGTAGGCTAAATTGTCTGTAGTTAATGTATGTGAATGAGTGTGTATGGATGTTTCCCAGAGATGGGTTGCAGCTGGAAGGGCATCCGCTGCGTAAAACATATGCTGGATAAGTTGGCGGCTTATTCCGCTGTGGCGACCCCAGATTAATAAAGGGACTAAGCCAAAAAGAAAATGAATGAAAATAAATTATTATAGTCAGAAATTAATGGTGGAAAATGGCACAAACATTAATAAAAAAATTGCCCAAAAATTCAAGATTGAAAAGCATGGCTTGTCCGCAGTCGAACAACTATTAAGCTGTTAATACTACAGAAAAGTGGAAAACAAACACAAAAAAACCCCCATTACAATACAATACGATACGATACGATACAATACAATGCAATGCAATGCAATACAATACAATACAATACAATACAACGCAACGCGACGTGAAACGACACGACGCGACACAAAACGATACTATGCAATGCAAAGCAATGCAACGCAACACGATGCGATGCGATGCGATGCAACGCAACGCAACGCAACGCAACGCAACGCAACTCAACGCAACGCAACGCAACGCAATGCAATGCAATACAACACATTACAATACAACACATTACGTTACAATACAATACAATACAATACATTACAATACAATACAATACAATACAATACATTACAATACAATACAACACATTACATTACATTACAATACAATACAATACAATACAATACATTACAATACAATACAATACAATACATTACAATACAATACAAAACAATACAATACAATACAATACAATACATTACAATACAATACAATACATTACAATACAATACAATACAATACAAAACAATACAATACAATACATTACAATACAATACAATACAATACAATACAATACAATACAATACAACACATTACATTACATTACAATACAATACAATACATTACAATACAATACAATACAATACAATACAATACATTACAATACAATACAATACAATACATTACAATACAATACAATACAATACAATACAATACAATACAATACATTACAATACAATACAATACAATACAATACAATACATTACAATACAATACAATACAATACAATACATTACAATACAATACAATACAATACATTACATTACAATACAATACAATACAATACATTACAATACAATACAATACAATACAATACAATACAATACAATACAATACATTACAATACAATACAATACATTACAATACAATACAATACAATACATTACAATACAATACAATACAATACAATACAATACAATACATTACAATACAATACAATACATTACAATACAATACAATACAATACAAAACAATACAATACAATACAATACATTACAATACAATACAACACATTACAATACAATACAATACATTACAATACAATACAATACAATACAATACAATACAATACAACACATTACAATACAATACAATACAATACAATACAATACATTACAATACAATACAATACATTACAATACAATACAACACATTACAATACAATACAATACAATACAATACAATACAATACAACACATTACAATACAATACAATACAATACAATAAAATACATTACAATACAATACAATACATTACAATACAATACAACACATTACAATACAATACAATACATTACAATACAATACAATACAATACAACACATTACAATACAATACAATACAATACAATACAATACATTACAATACAATACATTACATTACAATACAATACAATACAATACATTACAATACAATACATTACAATACAATACAATACAATACATTACAATACAATACATTACAATACAATACATTACAATACATTACATTACAATACATGTTCAGCACAATTTTATCCATGATGACAGTCAAAATGACTTAAGTCAAAATTATTTGATAAAAATGTGACATTTTGACAAACTGAAGTCAAAATTATGACATTAAAAATGTACTTATGACTTTAAATTAAATTCTAAATTAAATTATTGATTCATTAATTTTCCTTTGGCTTAGTCCCTTTATTCATCAGGGTTCACCACAGCACAATGAACCGCCAACTTATCCAGCATATGTTTTATGCAGCAGATGCCCTTCCAGCTGCAACCCAGTACTGAGAAACACCCATACACTTATTCACACACACGTACACTACGGCTATTTTAGTTTATTCAATTCCCCTATAGCGCATGTGTTTGGACTGTGGGGGAATCCGGAGCACCCGGAAGAAACCAACACGGGGAGAACATGCAAACTCCACACAGAAATGCCAACTGGCCCAGCCGAGGCTCAAACCAGTGGCCTTCTTGCTGTGAGGCGACAATGCTACCCACTGTGCCACATAAACATAAATAGTATCTGCAAGTCCAGATTTTTTTATGTTTAATATTTTAATGCAAAGTCAAAATATTAAACACGTCTATTTTAAATATGAACACATCTATTTTATAAATATTAAACACTTCAGGAAGTGTTTGATTTGCATGCATGTGGCAATAATATTCAATAAGGCGTTTCTCCTCCAGAAAGGGAACACTGCTCTTCATATAGCGGCGTTGGCCGGTCAGGAGCAGGTGGTCACTGAACTGGTCAACTATGGAGCAAATGTCAACGCTCAGTCTCAGGTGAGCTACTTGTTTAAAGTTTGCCTTTATGTGGATTACTTATAATACTCACACATCTATAAACTAACATCTCACCTAACACTGCTCTAAATCACAATATATAATGTGTTTTCTCCCCCCTCCCGCATTTCGATGTTCTACAGTGATTCTGAGTGTGCAGTTTTCAGTGGTTTTTCAGTGTAAACGCCTACTGTCTGCCTGTACTGTCATCCGTGTATTTGTGTGCTTGTGTTAGTTTGGGTAGTGTTTCTGCATATATGTGTGTTTATGTGTGTCTGCAACAGAAGGGCTTCACGCCGCTCTACATGGCAGCACAAGAGAATCACCTGGAGGTTGTGAAGTTTCTGCTGGATAACGGAGCCAATCAGACCATTCCAACTGAGGTAATGACATTAATCAGAGGCTTTCATATGCAAATCACAGGCTTTGAAAGAAGATATTTAAGTGCAAGCTGAATGTCATGTGATATCATGTTTATTTAATTTTGTGATTTCTTCTGTTGTCTTTGAAATATGGTTGAAGTACAGTATTGATGGTGAACAAAAATATCCTTTAATGTTATTATTATGAATTACTTTATATAAGAATCTAAGCATAATTATGAAAAGCAAAATGAAAATACCCTACCCGAAGGTCATTTTCAGTGTTAGGTAAAAAGTAAAATACTATTTTATATTACATGGTTACAATATTAAAATTGTTCAAAAAGATAATATTGTAACCTGTCTCTTTTTAAGTATACATAAATATACATATACACTCACCGGCCACTTTATTAGGTACACCTGTCCAACTTCGTGTTAAGGCAAATTTCTAATCAGCCAATCACATGGCAGCAACTCAATGCATTTAGGCATGTAGACATGGTCAAGATGATCTGCTGCAGTTCAAACCGAGCATCAGAATGGAGAAGAAAGGGGATTTAAGTGACTTTGAGCGTGGCATGGTTGTTGGTGCCAGACGGGCTGGTCTGAGTATTTCAAAAACTGCTGATCAACTGGGATTTTCACGCACAACCATCTCTAGGGTTTACAGAGAATGGTCCGAAAAAGAGAAAATATCCAGTGAGCGGCAGTTCTGTGGGCGCAAATGCCTTGTTGATGTCAGAGGAGAATGGCCAGACTGGTTCCAGCTGATAGAAAGGCAACAGTAACTCAAATAACCACTCGATACAACCGAGATCTGCAGAAGAGCATCTCTGAACACACAACACGTCCAACCTTGAGGCGGATGGGCTACAGCGGCAGAAGACCACACTGGGTGCCACTCCTGTCAGCTAAGAACAGGAATCTGATGCTACAATTCACACAGACTCACCAAAATTGGACAATAGAAGATTGGAAAAACGTTTCGGATGGTTGGGTCAGAGTTTGGCGTCAACAACATGAAAGCACGGATCCATCCTGCCTTGTATCAACGGTTCAGGCTGGTGGTGGTGGTGTAATGGTGTGGGGGATATTTTCTTGGCACACTTTGAGCCCATTAGTACCAATTGATCATCGTGTCAACAACACAGCCTACCTGAGTATTGTTGCTGACCATGTCCATCCCTTTATGACCACAGTGTACCCATCTTTTGATGGCTACTTCCAGCAGGATAACACACCATGTCATAAAGCGTGAATCATCTCAGACTGGTTTCTTGATCATGACAATGAGTTCACTGTACTCAAATGGCCTCCACAGTCCCCAGATTTCAATCCAATAGAGCACCTTTGGGATGAGGTGGAACGGGAGATTTGCATCATGGATGTGCAGCAGACAAATCTGCAGCAACTGCATGATGCTATCATGTCAATATGGAGCAAAATCTCTGAGGAATATTTCCAGTACCTTGTTGAATCTGTGTCATGAAGGATTAAAGCAGTTCTGAAGGCAAAAGGGGGTCCAATACGGTACTAGTAAGGTGTACCTAATAAAGTGGCTGTGAGTGTACAAAGGTATTAATTGGTAGTTTGATGGTTTATTTCACACATTTGGCAACCTAAACTAAATTTCTATTTAGTAAAAAAACATTGGTGTTACATTTGGAACGACACTAAATTCTATATGGTTGAGTGTATAAGTGCCGAAGTGTGTATGAAATGTGCTATATAAATAAACTTGCCTTGCCTTGTCTTGCCTTGCCTTGCCTAAGTGTATTAATCTATTCTTCACATACCAGTGGACAAAGCCATTGGAATCTATTTGTCTAGAGACTTCTGCTCTCATTCACTTCTATTGACTTTTAGATGGTAAAAACAGTTTGTTATGCTGCTTGATGTTGCAAGCTGATATTTTCTTATTATATTATTAAACTTTTTAATGTATAGTCATGCAAACACTTGTTTGTAATGCAAGTAGTTTGACCGTTTTCTGCCGTTTATTATTCCTAGTAATTTTTCCATAGGAAACTGATTCGACAGTTCTAAAGCAATCGAAAAAACTAGCGCACTTCCACATTGCCGAATAAGGTCAATAGTGTATAAGCGTTTAGTGTATCATTTGGGACGCACACTTTCATCTGCTGTTTTGACCCAGGTTGTGTTCAATGTGAATGTGAATGTTGAATGTTTGTGTCTCTGGCAGGATGGCTTTACCCCTCTTGCTGTGGCTCTTCAGCAGGGCCATGAGAATGTGGTGGCCCTGCTCATCAACCACGGTACTAAGGGCAAGGTCCGCCTTCCCGCATTGCACATCGCTGCCCGAAACGACGACACCCGCACTGCCGCTGTGCTCTTACAGAACGACCCCAATCCTGACGTCCTGAGCAAGGTTTGTGCAAGCTCATTGTTTTTATAATCTACTCTGTTTTCCGAAGTTTGTGATTCATGTTTTTTTTCTCCACTTATTTATGCTTTTGAATTGCATTATGGGACCTTGATCTTTCCTCCAAAAGCTTTTGATGTTGAAAAGCTTTGACTTTGACATTTTTAATAGTTTAAAGTAATATATATATATATATATATATATATATATATATATATATATATATATATATATATATATATATATATATATATATATTGTGAATCACGGTACAAAAACCTGGTAATAAGCTGCCAGTACATTTTTTATTTTACAAACTTAGTTATTATTTCTTGAACAATATCTTGTCTCAAACTACTACTGTATAATGTCAATAAAAGTCACTTTGTTAAACTGTAGAGTTGAATTTTCAACATCAAAAATGGACAGAGCAGAGATCAACATCCCATAATACAAATCGCAACCATAAATAAACAGAAAACACTCGTGAATCACAAAATACAGAGACTGTTAATTAACAAATATTTTTTTACAGTGTAGTACACTTATTTCGTTGTAAATTTACAGTAAAATACTGGCAGCTGGGTTGCCAGCTACACACTGTTTTTACAAGAGCACTACTGTAAATTCTGTACACTAAAAAAAAATGGCTCTGTAAATTAACAGTAAAATACTGGCAGCTGCAGTTGCTAGTAATGTACTGTTATTTTACAGTGCTTTACTGTAGCTGCCTCTTACAGTATGTAGCTGTAAAAATTAACGCTGGGCAAATATTCATCACATCAAAAATAAACGTTGGTTCTGACATAATTTAAGTGAGTATACTGTGTATAGTTCTGCACATGAACCACAAGAATTAGCCTATAGTTCCATGCATGAACCACTAGAATTAGCTTATAGTCCCACACAAGAACCACTAGAATTAGCCTGTAGTTCCATGCATGAACCACAAGAATTAGCCTATAGTTCCACACATGAACTGCTAGAATTAGCCTATAGTTCCACACAAGAACCACTAGAATTAGCCTATAGCTCCACACATGAACCACTAGAATTATCTTATAGTTCCATGCATGAACCACAAGAATTAACCTGTAGTTCCACACAAGAACCACTAGAATTAGCCTATAGTTCCACACAAGAATCACTAGAATTAGCCTATAGTTCCATGCATGAACTGCTAGAATTAGCCTATAGTTCCACACAAGAATCACTAGAATTAGCCTATAGTTCCCTGCATGAACTGCTAGAATTAGCCTATAGTTCCATGCATGAACCACTAGAATAAGCCTATAGCTCTATACATGAATCATTAGAATTAGCCTATAGTTCCATACATGAACCGCTAGAATTAGCCTGTAGTTAATTAGCCTAACCATGCAAGAATTATCTTCTGACCTTGCACCTGTAAATTGTTTTTATTTTAGTCATTTTTGCTGCTTTTGTGCAGTAGATAAATAATAGAGCATTTGTGTTCGTAAACTAATTTTGAGATTTTGCAAGAGTCCCTTGAATAATACATGAGAACCTTACCACCGCACATACATGAGTACCTTACCACCTGCACCCACATTCATTCATCAAATCTTGTCCTGCGCCATACTACATGAAGTACCATTTGTAATGTGTTACTACATGCTTTATAAAAGCATATTTACAATGGTATCTTATCTGAGTTTTTTCAACACATTCCAATCTCCTGAAGCTCACAGCAGCACACATGCAGGTACAGCTGGAATGTACAGACCTCCATTATGGCGACACCAAACTAAATAAAACATCAAAACCTCTGTTAATGCTCAGTAATAACTGTATGGAAGTCAAACTGGTAAGTGAAGCTGATGCTGTTTGTGGAGTTGTTTAATGATCCTACGCTGAGACTGATGGTGTTTTATTTTAGTTGATTTTATGTAATGCTGTAACTGAAGTCACTGTTTGTGTTTGTTTCTCTTTCCCTCAGTGATTGTGATTAGGTGTCGGAATTGACTCATTTGTGTTCATTGACTCGCGTAAACTATAGGGCACAAAGTGTGATTTCAGACACAGACTCTGTAAGTGAGCTCTGTTTATTTACGGTTTATTACTTTTTAGAACAACAACATAACCCAGAATCCACTAACACTAACCCGTGCGTTATTCAGACCCAAGATGGCGGCAAACAGTCAAAAACATAAAGCCTAGAGAAACCAAACTGGCTGAATAAAATAAACTAACCAATGTATTATTAATTCACAAGATGGCGCCAAACAGTCAAAAACAGTCAAGCAACCAAAGCGTGAAAGACAAGCAGATATGTGAATGGAAACATATGCATGTGAATGTATTCACTGACGTTTTTGTAATGCTCCAAAATAATGGTAAATAGATATTTTTTAATTGTCAGTAAAGACATCACATTGTTATGAAAATCTCTAAACCTGATCATGTAAACTTTAAATTCTTTAACAAATCTTGAAAAACCCACGTTACGGTTTCCACAAAAATATGAAGCAGCAGAAATTTCCCATTAATGATTCTATTGGGTAAGTTGGGGATAAAGCACATCCAGGAGGCTGTTATTGCAGCCTGATATCCTTATTAGGCTGTTGTATAAGACTGAAGGGCTTTATTATGTGAAAACAACCATCCTGGGAGTACTTTATCCTGCTTAATACATGATTACTTGCCACCAAACATCAAAATTAGACACAAAAAGCTACGTAATAGCTTATTACTTTAATTAAATACAAAGCTGACAGAAACTGTACACTAACTTGCGCATTATGCAGACATTAGATGGCGCCAAACAGTCAAAAACAGAAGCTGACAGAAACAAAACTGGCTGAATAAAATATACTAACCTATATATTATTCATTTAAAAGAATGCTGTGGCAAACAGTCAAAAACCATGGCTTGACAGCCAAGCAGATACACGTGAATGTGGGTGTAAGTATGTACGTGAACATATTCACTAATGGTCAAATTTATTTGAAGTTCCCAGATGAGCGTGTGTTATTTAGCGGTTGTTATCTGGGAATAACATACCTTGGAATGTCACGACTGACCAATCAGAATCGAGTATTCAACACAGCTGTGTAGAGAAGAATAACTGTATTTTACATGTACAAGGCAAAGTGTTCTGGTCACTGACTCAGTTTCCCATGATCCTCTACAGACAGGCTTCACGCCGCTCCACATCGCAGCACATTATGAAAACCTGAATGTTGCTCAGCTTCTTCTGAACCGAGGAGCTGATGTGAACTTTACACCTAAGGTCTGGTTTCACAAATGTTTTATACACTTTGTCTGTTTACCGCTACATGCTAACTGATGTTTCTGTCCTTCAGAATGGGATCACACCGCTGCACATCGCATCCAGGAGAGGAAACGTCATCATGGTCAGACTTCTGCTGGACCGAGGAGCAAAGATCGATGCCAAGACAAAAGTATGTTATTTGATGAAACAAAACTTCAGAAGCAATCACAGAAGATTCTAACGGTTTCCACTACAAATACCATTAAAAGTACTAGTACATTTTAAAGGTGCAGTATGTAAGTGTGACACCCAGTGGTTGAACTAGGTATTGCACTCCTGGATCAAAACAAAAGCAAGCGCAGGTTGCCAGATTGAGGACAGGAGCGAGTGATTTAAACTGTATTCTAAATAAAAGCAACGACACGCTATAGAGGGAATACTTTCCATATTGAAAGGATTTTTGTCCTAGCAGGAATTACAATGATACTTTTTAAGGGCACTAGAAAACTTTGCGTACATGATCTTGTGTTCTCCCCTTAGGATGAGTTGACTCCTCTTCACTGTGCTGCCAGAAATGGCCATGTGAGAATCATCGAGATCCTTCTGGACCAAGGAGCCCCAATACAGGCCAAGACCAAAGTAGGCTCTGACATAAACACACACGGTTTACACGTAACCACAAAGTAACATCCACACTGAGACCCTCAGCTTTAATACTGTTTGAAAAAAATTTGTAATCTACGTGAAGCTCATTTGAGGCATCACCAACTTTTGATAGGATGAGATTTATAGTGTGATTAATTGCATTTTTAAATATCTGTGATTTGGTTTATTCAGGTCAAGTTAATCAACAGTTATTTAAGAATTTATTTGATTACTATAGGTGGGCAAAGGTTATTTTTTTAATCTAGATTAATCTCACTGTAATCTCGAAATTAATCTAGATTGAAATGGCTTATTTGAATTCTGCCGAAGGCATTCAGAATATGTGTGCTACCCAAATAATAAGTCTTTGAGAACGGATTTCTCAAGCCAGGTGGCGCATTAGACCAGGGGCTCATCTCCTGTGTCCAAAATGCATCACAAACTGCTTGAGAAACTGTTCTACTATGATAATTGGTGATGAAAATAAATGATGTTCAATAAGATGTACTTGTGTTTACTAACTGTTTATTCGGTTAAACATGAATGTTGAACTGTAGGCCTACATAAGCTCCAAACAGCCATTTCATACTTGCTTTTGATTCACAGAGCCCTGACGGTGTCAAGCATTGAGTATGTTTACATGGGCAACAATACTTTAATACGATTTTAATATGATTAAAACAATACTCTGATTAAGAGTCTACCATGTAAACAGCGATTTTTGATTACCTTAATGTGACTAAAGTCATTACTGAACTAAACAGAAATGGAATTAAGACGTGGAGTATGCAGATATTTTCCGACAGGATCCACACAGGCGGCTGTCAGTAAAGGACCGCACACACACACACACACAGACACACACACACAAACATACATCGCAAAATGCGTAAGTATTTTTTTCTTTCTATTTGGCGTGCGTTATTAAATTCCATAACACTTTCACCAGCCCTTACTCCTTATTTGCGTCTAATACCCCAGTTTGTCACGGCACATGAATGAAATGTTCATGAGTTAAAGTGAAACTGCCGAACTGCAGTTAAAGTCAGGCCTCCTGCTGATTTGATTCAGAAGGGCACTTTTTTGTCAGACGGCTCACCGGCCAGGTATACATCAAAGTCACCATAGCTTGCGTAGAATAGACCCAGCTCCCAATCCAATTTTGAGAGTAGATTAACGGCGATATTTTTTTATAAGAGTCTCGTGTTAACGCAGCACATTAACGCCGATAACAATCCACCACTAGTGATTACATTTTACTTATTATTACATAATTATATTTGTATCTGCCTTTGCATTATGGTTGCAATCCCTGTGGAAAAATCTAAGCTGGTTGGCTGGTTTTAGCTGGTCGACCAGCCTGGTTTTAGAGGGGTTTTGGCCATTTCCAGGCTTATTTCCAGCCATTTCCAGCCTGGTCTTAGCTGGTCAGCCTGGTAAATGACCAGCTAAAACCAACTTGACCAGCCTGGTTTAAGCTGGACATAGCTGGTTTTGGCTGGGCACTCAGCCTGGCTAGGCTGGTCAAGATGGTTTTAGCTGGTCATCTCCCAGGCTGACCAGCTAAGACCAGGCTGGAAATGGCTGGAAACCAGCCTGGAAATGGCCAAAACCCCTCTAAAACCAGGCTGGTCGACCAGCTACAAACCAGCCAACCAGCTTAGGCTGGTTTAAGCTGGATTTTTCAGCAGGGATGGGTCACAAGATTCCTGATTTTGTATGTTATTATGGTTTTTGAGTAACAAAGCACATCATTTTTCATTTTGTTTTACTTGGCACAATAGAAAAAGAAGGGCCATAAGAGTTTTTTTTTTTTAAATGAGGATTTTACAATTGCAGTTTAGCATGTTGGTGTGCACTCTCATGTTGGAGCACTTTGCTTAGTCACAAGGTGTTAAACATTGGCTATAAGTGCGAGCAAATATCTTTCTGGTGAGCACAGACTTTAAAAGCTGGGATTACTTTTAGTGTTAACGCACAGATCCAATATAATGAAACACATCTGCTTTCTTATACTATTCATGTTCACTTAAGGCATAACGACTCTCTTTATGTAGATATTCACCAAGATCGCTGTTCGTCTGTCATGTCCAAAATATGAAAAAGGAGATAGAGAAAGCAAATCTGTATTCACACATTCTCTGTGACACATGCACAGCAAGCAGCTTATTAGTACCACATTAAGTTCTCCGTTTAACCCAAAAGACATGTCAAGTTAAATTAGAAATGTATGCATTTAAATTTGAGCAATGATATTTTCAATATGCATTTACTGTATTACTGTACACATAATTAGTAAGCCATATTCAATTAGTTAACATACGCTCACCGGCCACTTTATTAGGTACACCTCTCCAACTGCTTGTTAACGCAAATTTCTAATCGGTCAATCACATGGCTGGAACTCAATGCATTTAGGCATGTAGACATGGTCAAGACGATCTGCTGCAGTTCAAACCGAGCATCAGAATGGGGAAGAAAGGTGATTTAAGTGACTTTGAGCGTGGCATGGTGGATGGTGTCAGACGGGCTGGTCTGAGTATTTCAGAAATTGCTGATCTACTGGGATTGTCACGCACAACCATCTCCAGGGTTTACAGAGAATGGTCAGAAAAAGAGAAAATATCCTGTGAGAAGCAGTTCTGTGGGCGCAAATGCCTTGTTGATGCCAGAGGAGAATGGCCAGACTGGTTCCAGCTGGTAGAAAGACAACAGTAACTCAAATAACCACTCGATACAACTGAGGTCTGCAGACGAGCATCTCTGAACACACGATGGACTACAGCAGCAGAAGACCACACCGGGTGCCACTCCTGTTAGCTAAGAACAGGCTCACTCAAATTACAATATACAGTAGGACAGTAGTAGATTGGAAAAACGTTGCCTGGTCTGATGAGTCTCGATTTCTGCTGCGACATTCGGATGGTCGGGTCAGAATTTGGCGTCAACAACATGAAAGCATGGATCCATTCTGCCTTGTATCAACGGTTCAGGCTGGTGGTGGTGGTGTAATAGTGTGGGGCATATTTTCTTGGCACACTTTGGGCCCATTAGTACCAATTGAGCATCATGTCAACACCACAGCCTACCTGAGTATTGTTGCTGACCATGTCCATCTCTTTATGACCACAGTGTACCCATCTTCTGATGGCTATTTCCAGCAGGATAACACACCATGTTATAAAGCGCGAATCATCTCAGACTGGTTTCTTGAACATGACAATGAGTTCACTGTACTCAAATGGCTTCACAGTCCCCAGAGCTCAATCCAATAGAGCACTTTGGGATGTGGTGGAATGGGAGATTCGCATCATGGATGTGCAGCCGACAAATCTGCAATATCCGAATACCAAATAATCATGTCAATATGGAGCAAAATCTCTGAGGAATATTTCCAATACCTATGCCACGAAGTTTTAAGGCAGTTCTGAAGGCAAAAAGGGGTCCAACCCGGTACTAAGAAGATCTACCTAATAAAATGGACAGTGATTGTATATGACAATAAAAAAAAAGTTGAATATAAATATATAAACCTCATCATACTGTATTTTTGAAGCACATTCAGTTTATTGGTATTACAACAGAAATCTAACCTGCGATTTATTAATTTAGTTTATGTTTAAACTCTCTGATCTAAATATATGTAAATCTTAAAGGCAGTTCAAATTTGTCCAATAACCTTACTTTAAATATTAGAAAGTGTAAACTAAAGAAATGTAAATTAAAAAATCGGCATTGGACAAAACCCTGCTTGATTGGTGGGATTTTTATTAAAGCAAATGTCACTGGCAGCTCTAAATGTCCTCATATGTTCACTGCACAGAATGGCCTGTCGCCGATCCACATGGCAGCCCAGGGCGATCACTTGGACTGTATCCGACAGCTCTTACAGTACAACGCAGAGATCGATGACATCACTCTGGACCACCTGACACCTCTGCATGTGGCAGCTCACTGCGGGCATCACCGCGTGGCCAAGGTGCTCCTGGATAAAGGAGCCAAACCAAACACCCGCGCTCTGGTCAGTGCACTTCCACAAAGGAGACTCTACACAATTAATGCATAATATTTACCCTGGTGTTCTTACAGTTGCACTTACAGTCGAATGTATTAGTCTTCGTGCGAAATTTTAATTCTAAAATGTCATATTTCCCAAGTGCTGTTTAACGGAGATAGTATTTTTAAAACATAATATTTTTAATAACTAATTTCTAATTGTCTTGTCATGATGACAGTACATACTATTTTACTAATTATTTCGTAGTATTCAGTTTAAAGTTCAATTTAGGTTAATTAGATTAACTAGGCTGGTTTGGTTCATTAAACAAATTATTAGATAACAGATTTGTTCTGTAGACAATTAAAAATATATGTATTTCTGATAATATTGACCTTAAAATTGTTATAAAACTGATTTTATTCCAGTCAAACTAAAAGAAGACTTTTCTCTTAAGAAAAAATATTATAGGAAATACTGTAAAAATGTCCTTGCTCTGTTAAACATTACTTGGGAAAATATTCAACACAGGCTCATTGTGAAAACGTACCCCCGTATACATTTCTGGAGATTGCGAATTATGTAGCTAGAGCTATGTATGGCTGCATTTCATCTTTAAAACGACTGCTACTCGACTGTTTGACGCCATCACTTCCGCATGGACTGCTTTTCCGCTGTTACCAGTTTGCCCAGTGGCTCGCCTCGTACGCCGGCGGACTTGAGACGCAGAGTGGAGTTGACCGCAATGATGGAGTACAAGTCCGGCGAAGAACGTCAGAAAGCATGTTAAACAAAAACAAAAATAAAATAAACTAGTAAATAACGTTATAAAACGTTATAAAATCTAAAAACAAGGTAAAATCAGGCGAGGGCTTTTCTTTTTCTGGATTGCTTTTGAAAACACTGTCGGTTGGGTTCAGGGAAGGCAGTGAGAGGGTCAATCGGTGCTTTTGAAAACACTATTGGCTGGATTTAGGGAAGAGGGGGGTATCGGTCAGTCAGTCGGTCAGTCAGGCAGTCGACAGCGACCTCTGGTGGGTTTACGTGAGAACAGCAGGCGCAAACGGCACTCGCAAGAGAAATTTGAGATCTGAAAAAGCGTACACAGCGCCCTCTGGTGGATTCGTGAAAACAAAAACGTACATCCTGGGATATATTTCACGCTCTTCAGAAATGTATATAGGGGTTTGTTTTCAGAATGAGCATAATAAATAAAAATTTTGCAGGAGGGCTAATAATGTTAACTTTAACTGTACATTAAAAATTTGCCACCCATGATGTGCCTAGAATGGATTCACGCCACTCCACATTGCCTGTAAGAAGAACCACATGCGTGTAATGGACCTGCTATTAAAGCATTCTGCATCCCTGGAAGCTGTAACTGAGGTGAGCCAAACAATAATATTAATATAATTATCATGACATTCATTTAACAAAATACATTTTCTAATGATGCATTCAGAGGTCTTACCTGAGTCATTGTTTGCTGTCCAACAGTCAGGCTTGACCCCGCTGCATGTGTCCTCCTTCATGGGTCATCTGAATATAGTCAAGATACTGATGCAAAAAGGAGCTTCGCCAAATGCCTCAAATGTGGTGAGTTGAATATATCAGCACTCAGCAGTTCAAGCTACACACTAAAGTATGGCAAAAGGAGTATCATGGAAGTACACCTTTTTTTTAGTAGTGTTTATGCTAGTTTCAGCCTAGTGTAGGTGTCATTTTCACATCGTGCACCATGTTTTTTAGACAGCAGATGCATTTGCGCTCATTTGTGTGCCCATTTCTGCACCAATCTGAAAAGAAGGTGTGTTAATGTGCATTGCGATTTTTAGGCGACTGAAATAAACCACACTATTGACCAATAAAACGCAGGGCTAAAGTCAATAGCGCAGTTTTCTTAGTTATTCAAAGAGCACATTGGTGACTGGCAGATCCACAATGTGCATGCACATTACTTATTACACACACAGGTGTCAGGCCCCTGTGTTTTCATCTTGTGACCTTCCCCATGTGCTCCCATGTGTTACTTTGTCTCATTGTGTTCATGAGTTTCACTTGTGTTCCTCCCCTGTGTGTTATCAGTTTCATCAAGTCATGTGCATTTATAGTCCTGTGTGTTGTTCAGTCATTGTCCGGTATTCTTGATTATGCATTGTCGTCACCCCATGTCGTTCCTGAGTCTTCTGTGTTTCCTATGTCCTTCATGTGAGTGTTAATCAATAGATCTACGTGTTTGATAACTCCTGTGATCCTTTGCCTTCCTGAGAGAGCCCAGGCATGACAATAGGGATGTGCAACAGCAGACAAATATTTTTAAATAAGTTTTAAAGGGGACCTATTCTGTTTCTTTATACAAGGTGTAAAATATGATAACCTTAGAGTGTGTATGTGACGTTTCAGCTCAAAATACCCCACAGATAATGTTTTATAACGCTTTGACACTGACCCGCTTTGTTCCTAAATGTGCCGTTTTGGTGACTGTCGCTTTAAATTTAAATGAGATTGTGCTATTTTCAAAAGAGGGTGGAGCTGCAAATCCGTGTGAGTATAGTAGCAGATTCAAAAACAAGATGAATGTCCTATGCTAATGAGGGAGAGATGGCCAACTAGTGGGCGGAGCTTTCCTCGTCTGATGACACGTACAAATCGAAAATGACAATCAAAGTGTTTTTGCAGACGTGATTATAAAAAATAAAATTAATAAATTTTTTACCATTAGGAGCTGGTTATATTTACAGACTGTTAACACACAACTGTGTTTAAACCCCTTATAAAAGTAATTTTTGCATAATAGGTCCTCTTTAAAACGTGAAAGACTGTTATTGTCTACATAAATATATAAAAAAAAACACTTCACTCTTCAGTTCAAGAGGCTTTGGTGAGTTTTGCTCATTCTGTAGATGATCTAGATCAGGGGTTTTCAAACTTTTAGGACACACGCCCCCCCAAGTTTGTCCAATTTCACTCGCCCCCCCCCCCCCCACCCCCCCACCCATCATTCACATGTTAATTGCTGCGTTTAAATTATGTCACATTAATTACATTGAAACATAAATATACAGCTTACCTGATTCAGTGTGATAGCTGAGCCTTTTTCCGTAGTTGGATTACTGACTCGACTAACCATATATCATCTTCCACTGTCAATAAGCGTGAGCCATGGTCTACTTGCTTACAGAAAATGCTGCTTCGCAAAGCCAAGTTCGCAGAGCCCTGACAGTGTGATTGAGTCGAACATTTTTAACAGAGTATATGAATATTCTTCATTAAATCTTAAATCATAATTTAAACATTTTGCCAACTCGCATTTGTAATTTTAATTGATAAATATACCTGTAATAAATGTACATATTTTAAGTAATTTATATATATTTTTATATTTATTTATTATTTTAATTAAATACATTTCTTTCAGGGTAGTATTTTATATGTATACAATCGAAGGGAAAATTATTAACAATCTTGTGCATTTTTTTTTCTCAAATATTTCTCAAATGATGCTTAACAGAGCAAGGAATTTTTCACAGTATTTCCTATAATATTTTTTCTTCTGTAGAAAGTTTTATTAGTTTTATTTCAGATAAAATAAGTTCGCAGAGCCCTGACAGTGTGATTGAGTCGAACATTGAGCACGTTTACATAAGCAACAATACTTTAATATGATTTTAATATGATTAAGATAATACTCTGATTAAGAGTCACCATGTAAACAACGATTTTTGATGACCTTTATCTGACTAAAGTCATAACTGAACTAAACAGAAATGTAATTAAGACGCGGAGTATGCAGATATTAGTGGCATTATTGAAGTAAACACCGCAATCAAACTATTACTTAATGTCATGTAGGACTTTTCGCTGCGATCGACAAGATACACACACAAGGCTGTCAGTAAAGGACCGCACACACACACACAGATCATGAACAATGTTGCCAGATTGGGTGGTTTATGGTGCATTTCGGCGGGTTTTGGATAGCTTTTGGGCTGGAATCAGTCAGCTACATCTGGCAACAGGGACCACGAAATGCGGAAGTTTTTTTCTTTCTATTTGTCGTTCGCTATCAAATCCCATTAAAACATCTTCCACCAGTCCTTACTAAATATTCGCGTCTAATAACCCAGTTTGTCATTGGGGCATCATTGAAATATTCATGAGTGAAAGTGCCGAACTGCAGTCAAAGTCGAAAAATTAAAGATGAAACACCCGAAATGACATGAGACTCTGCACGAAACGTTGATAGCCTGGTGACGCAACATTCAAAAAGCACTTCACGTAACACCTTAATCATATTATTGTCTTATTCACATTAAGGCAAATAACTATTACTGATGTCCATGTAAAGGTAGTCTGTATATCTTCATGTCGCATGTCTTCAAAGTAAGTGAAAGATCCAGAAGGGCATCCTGCTGATTTGATTCAGAAGGGCACTTTTTTGTCAGACGCTCACCGGTTTGACTTTCCTTCACCGTTAAAAAGCACCCGCTCCATTATATTTCATATATTTTACTGGAACGCATAAACTCTACAGGTGCCTGATAGTTAGATGTGAAAATAACTTTAATCCGATTCACTCTAGTGAACCGTATAAAAATCGTCATCATAATTTACTCGCGTGCACCCCTCAAATTCTCGCGCCCCACTTAATAGGTGCTGGCGCGCCCCACAGTTTGAAAACCCATCATCTAGATGAGACTGTGATTGGTTTAATGCACATTAGTCCCAAAACACATCCGTAACTCATTAAGAGAATTAGAACTACCTTTTAAGACCATGCTCTGAGTGCACCGACTGTTTTTCCCATCCTTAAAATATCAAAAGTGGATTCAGATACACCATAAACGCACCTGCGCCATGCCCTTTAGACCATGTGCTTAGATCAGTCAAATACAACCCTGTATGTGAAGATGTGTTTCTGCTGTGATCTTCTGTGATCATTTACCTGCATGTTTGTGTGTTTGTAGAAAGTGGAAACCCCTCTGCATATGGCATCTCGAGCTGGACACTGTGAAGTTGCTGAATTCCTATTGCAAAATGCAGCTCCTGTTGATGCCAAAGCCAAGGTATAATGCATTAGTCACACTTTATTTTAAGTACAGTCTTGCTATAATTAATCCATAAACTATGACTTTTCAAGTTCATGGTTAGTCGCATGTAATTATGCATAATTAATTGTAATTGCCATAGTAAGTACATGAAACAAGGACAGCTTAAGATAAGTGTTAAAATTAAATGACCTGTTTTGAAAAGTCTAAAGAATCTTCTCCATTATTGAGAACTCTATGAATTTTCATAAAGGTTAACAATTCTTCATAGACCCACCAATGTCAGTAGAGGGATATTATTTTTAACAGAGTATATGAATATTCTTCATTAAATCTTAAATCATAATTTAAACATTTTGCCAACTCGCATTTGTAATTTTAATTGATAAATATACCTGTAATAAATGTACATATTTTAAGTAATTTATATATATTTTTATATTTATTTATTATTTTAATTAAATACATTTCTTTCAGGGTAGTATTTTATATGTATACAATCGAAGGGAAAATTATTAACAATCTTGTGCATTTTTTTTTCTCAAATATTTCTCAAATGATGCTTAACAGAGCAAGGAATTTTTCACAGTATTTCCTATAATATTTTTTCTTCTGTAGAAAGTTTTATTAGTTTTATTTCAGATAAAATAAAAGCAGTTTTAAAATTTTTTAGGGTCAATATTTTTAGCAATATTTTCTTTCGATTTTCTCCAGAACAAACGATTATGTTTAGAAATGTGTTGAAAAAAATCTTCTTTCCACTAAAAAAATACATAATATGGGGAAAAAAAAATATACAGGGCGGCTAATAGTTCGGATTTCAACTGTATATATACTTTTTTCCAATGACTGATCTCTTCCCTTACCTCTTGTAACAGGATGACCAGACGCCGCTACACTGTGCCTCCCGCATGGGCCACAACGAGATGGTGAAGCTGCTGCTGGAGCACAAGGCCAACTCAAACTCCACCACCACAGCAGGACACACACCGCTGCACATCGCGGCCCGCGAGGGACACACACAAACTGCCAGCATCCTCCTGGACACGAACGCCCAGCTCACCAAAATGACCAAGGTACACATGCTGATAATCCATAATTCAATATACTGTGATAATGAACATGTACAAAATGGATGTGTGTGTGTAAATATACAGTTGAAGTCAGAATTATTAGCCCCCCTGAATTATTAGCCCCCCAGTTAATTTTTTTTCCCCGTTTTCTGTTTAACGGAGAGCAGATTTTTTTCAACACATTTCTAAACATAATAGTTTTGATAACTCATTTCTAATAACTGATTTATTTTATCTTTGTCATGATTACAGTAAATAATATTTCACTAGATATTTTTCAAGACACTTCTATACAGCTTAAAGTGACATTTAAAGGCTTAACTAGGTTAATTAGGTTAACTAGGCAGGTTAGGGTAATTAGGCAAGTTATTGTATAACGATTGTTTGTTCTGTAGACTATCGAAAAAATAATTAGCCTAAAGGGGCTAATAGTTTTGTCCTTAAAATGGTGTTTAAAAAAATTAAAAACTGCTTTTATTCTAGCCGAAATAAAAGAAATAAGACTTTCTCCAGAAGAAAAAATATTATCAGACATACTGTGAAAATTTCTTTGCTCTGTTAAACATCATTTGGGAAATATTTAAAAAAGAAAAACAAATTCAAAGGGGGCTAATAATTCTGACTTCAACTGTGTGTATATATATATATATATATATATATATATATATATATATATATATATATATATATATATATATATATATATATATAGTAAAAAGTAACTAGTAAAAAATTAATATATATATATATATATATATAATAATTCATATAAAATTCATATACACATAAATACACACATATCGTACCATATATATATGATTATAAAATAATAGTAAGTTTTTTTAAACTTGAAGAAGATGATCATTCTTTTTCAATATGCACACAAATCGAACATTCAATCTTAACATATAACTTAAAGGTAGTCTTTATTTGTGAAATATAATTATTTTATTTATGAATGTTAACCAAATGTGGTTTAGTTGTGTTGGTTTTGCCAAAATACGTAGATGGAATAACAAAATGTCATACATGTATACATATACTAGACATATACAATATTAAATTAACCACAACAAAAAGTAAATAAATAAAAGGTTGCCAAAAATTCTCTGAATGATGCACAATTCCGTAATCATGTAAATGTTAAACAATAAATAATTATTTTGTGGTTGAGGAGACAGCAACAAAGTCAGCCATTTCTTTTTAAAGATCTCTTTTTGTAACCAGAAGTTCATTTGATTCAACAACAACAAAAAAAATTCATTTTTTTTACCAATATTTTTAGTTATTATGCCTATTGAAATAAGCTTTTTTGCAGCTTAGGTCAATAACATGATAATAATAGCGTATATATCATGATAAAAGCTTGAGCAATCAATCACAACTGGAAAATTTGAAACTGTCACAAGCCTGAGTGCTACCCAAGAGCAGTGTATTACAGTAGTTCTGCTTGTGTACTGACAGTCTCTTTCTCTCTCTTTGGTGTCCTGCAGAAAGGCTTCACTCCTCTTCATGTTGCAGCCAAATACGGAAAGGTGGATGTGGCAGTTCTGCTTCTGGAGAGAGGAGCAAACCCAAACGCTGCCGGAAAGGTATGATTCAGATTTAATCACTAGTGTGAACCGAATGCAATGATTTAGACACTTAAAAATGTTTTTAAGAGCGTACTCACACTATGCTATCCGAACCATGCCCAGGCCTGTTTTTGCGGATTGTTTGAGAAGTGTGAGTGCTCTGAATCAAGCTCAGGCACGGTTCACTTGGCCGGCTCTGGCCCGGTTGGCAGAGGTGTGCCAGAGCGCGGTTCACTTGGGCTTTGGCGCGGTACGCTTGTGTGTGAGCACAAAACGCACCTGAGCCCAAAACTGAAGACAAGACTCGACTTTTAAGGGACTGTTTGATATGGATTTATTAATCAGTCGTACTGTTCAATGAACGCAAACTGTCATAGTTTATTAAAGACGCAAACCCTTCACTGCACGACAGCTGCACCTTCATCTAACCTCCTAATTCCTGCAGCATGCGGACTTCATGATTGTTTATGAGCGTCAAAAGTGGCTGATCTGTTCGGCGAAATATTTGACTGCGTGTCACCGCATATTAAACGACTTAAACGATATAACTAAAGAAATCTTCACTGTGCTGAGCGAGAGCGCTTACTGAACAGCCCATCATCGATGATGTAAGTGTGCCCAGGCCCAAATGTAATGTGAGTGCGGGCCGTCAGAGGAGACGGGAGGGGGGACAAGCGTGCTTTGGCCCGGTTCTGTACATAGTGTGAGTACGCCCTAAGCAACAAAGTGATATTATAGTTATCATTTATCGTTCATGTGCTTAGCTGACCTTTGTTTTCTGAATTTTTGACCCAGTAAGCAGGACTTAAGCACATCGTTATACAGTTGAAAATTTTTTAATTTAACAGTTTTCATAGTAACAACAAATTTTTAATAACTAATTTCTTTTGCCATAGAGACAGTACATAATATTTTACCAGTTATTTTGCTAGATACTAGTATTCAGCTTAAAGTGACATTCAAAGGCTTAAATAATTAAAATTTACCAAGTTTATTTGGTTAATTAGAAATTGTTAATACATTATTCATTCATTCATTTTCTTGTCGGCTTTGTCCCTTGCGGGGTCGCCACAGCGGAATGAACCGCCAACTTATCCAGCACGATTTTACGCAGCGGATGCCCTTCCAGCCGCAACCCATCTCTGGGAATGTTAATACAATACAAAACAATATTTATTTATAAAGCACATTTAAAAACAACCAAGGTTGACCAAAGTGCTGTACATAGGAGTACTAAAGACAGAGAAGCAGAATATAAAAGAAACATTTAACAAATAAAAGCAATAAAACAGCAATCAAGGAGTATTAAAAGCGAGAGAAAATAGATAGGTCTTTAAAACAGACTTAAACACAGAAATGGAGGGGGGAAGTCTAATGTGAATTGGTAGACTGTTCCAGAGTTTAGGACCAGCAACAGCAAACGCTCGATCACCTCATTTTTTAAGGCATGTTCTGGGCACGGTGAGTAAGTTGAGATCATAAGATCTCAATGATCGGGAGGGGGTATACGGACAAAGCAAGTCTGTAAGATACTGAGGAGCAAGGTTATTGACTGCTTTGTAAACAAATAATACAATTTTAAAATCAATTCTGTATTTAATGGGTAACCAGTGAAGTGCAGCTAAAATCGGAGTTACCGACTCATACTTGCGGGTGCCAGAAAGTAGTCTAGCAGCCTAAATTAGGAAGGTGAAAATAAATGTAAAAAACTGTGGGCTGATATTATTTACCTTTAAAAATGTATTTATTTATTTTTATTCAAGCCAAACTAAAAGACATACAGTAAGAAGAAACAATCCAATAGGGAATACTGTGAAATCCTTGTTTTGTTAAACAGCAGTTGGGAAATATTTGAAAAGACAATTAAAATTTCACAGAAGGGCTAATCATTTTGCCTTTAACTGTATGTGCATCCATAATAATATTACACGTTGCTAAATCTTTAATACTGAATTTAGTATTTAGTATTTCTATTGAATGTTCTGTTCCATTCCTTTAAATATTTGTAATACACATTTGACCAAATTACGTTACAAATTAGTGCCTGTAAAAAAATATATTAACTTTAAATACACACTAGATTAATAAAGTAATTTGCATATGTTCATTATGTACATTAGTTATCGGCAAAATAACTGATCTTTTTACAAACCCAACAAAATAATATTAAAACACTTACGCTTCAATGTATTTTAAATCCTTTTTTTTTAGTTCTTTGATATTATGTCTACAGGTTTATTTTCAAATATGCTGAATTACGCTATAAATGCACATTCAATACAAGCACACTTGTTTTTTTCATGAAGTAGCATTGTTTTTTTATTCAAGATTATTGTATTTTCATCTGTGCTGTATTATTTATGGCAGTGATTTAGGATGAATTCTCCTCTACAGG
This sequence comes from Danio kyathit, assembly GCA_903798195.1. NCBI lineage: Eukaryota > Metazoa > Chordata > Actinopteri > Cypriniformes > Danionidae > Danio > Danio kyathit. The sequence continues at coordinate 80,847,372 of LR812523.1, read as the reverse complement.
TTGGACTCACGCCGCTCCATGTGGCCGTCCATCATAACAATCTAGATGTGGTCAATCTTTTACTCAGCAAAGGAGGATCACCACACAGCGCCGCTCGGGTATGACACTATTATCACCCTGACTCACTCAATCACTCTCATTCAGCTTGTTACCACAGAGGAAGGAACCGCCAATTACTCTTGCAATTTTTTTTCAAGGAATCATGGGAAACACTTGCAGTATACACACCCACAATTTGGCCAGGATGCCGGGGTTAAACCCCTACTCTTTTTCGAAGGACATCCTGGGATTTTTAATGACCACAGAGAGTCGGGACCTCGGTTTAACGTCTCATCCGAAAAACGGAACAGCTCATCAGATATAATTCATTAATTTTCTTTCCGGCTTAGTCCCTTTATTAATCCGGGGTCACCACAGCAAAATTAACCGCCAACTTATTCAGCACGTTTTTACACAGCGGATGCCCTTCCAGCCGCATCTCTGGGAAATAGTGATATAATAATAATTAATATAATAATTATAATACTAATTATTAATAATTTGTTTTTGAGTGAGATGCTAATGGTCTAATCTGATTCAATGATCTTTGCTAAGCTAAGCTAAGCTAAAACTGCTTTGGACAGGCTCGGAGATCACCTGAATGGATTCAAAAAGGGTCAAACTTATCTGTTTATTTTGCTCCGAGTTTGCTCATTGATTTAACGATAATATCAAAACGAAAAACATATATTTTTAAAAAGAGGATTCAATAGGCTTACTAAAAACCGTTTACCATTTAATTGTTTATACTGTAGGCGAGCTGTCAGTCACGTAGGCTGTCACTGATCAGCTGCTCTCTGTCAGTCAGGGAATCAAAGCTTCAGAGTCCAGCTATAACGTCATGGATTTCGATGTAGTTTTCTTAAAAGCAAACAGGATGGCAAATGCGATCTTAGAATCGAGAAGCAGCACGTCTGACAGAGATAACTGTTCGCGCGGGCAGGTGAATACCGAATGAGAGGATGATCGCCCGCGCCAACAGCTGATGTGATGCGCGCGACTGTTTAAAACGCGTGCGCGCTCCCGTTTCCTTGCATGAAGCTGTGCCTGGAAACTGGTGTGATCGGTTAATATTACTTATCAAACAAAACATTGATTCACTAGCTTTTCTTAATGGTATTACAGTAGTAGAATATAGCCTAAGGTGGATATATAGCATTTTGCAAAAAAAAAAAAAGTTATGCTATGTTGTGTTGTGTACATTCTGGCCAAAACTAACTCAGAATCTTATTATTATTAATCAATCTTTGTATATATTATTCCATATATTTATGATATATTGTTTTTTTTAACCAATTTAAGATGTTTGACAATGTTATGATAAATATGTTGCATTTGGGCATGGTTTTTGACTTATTTATGAACTATTTATAGACATCAAATTGAATAAAAAATATCCTGGATTTGAAGAACATGTGTTCCTGGCCTTCACTGAGCTCAAGTAATAGTTTAATGAACAAAAATTGTGAAGGAACTTGACTATTGATGTCTTACAAAATAATGTCAAATAACCAACATTTCTCAAAATGGATACATCTCGTTTTGCAACTAAACTCTTCATTTGTGAATGAGTGTATATGGATGTTTCCCAGTACTGGGTTGCGGCTGGAAGGGCATCCGCTGTGTAAAACATATGCTGAATTCAAGAGTTCACACTTAGATATTGCTTGACGCTATTAGCAGGTTTGGCATGCAGAGATAATTGAGCCCAGGGCTCCCGCCTGGTTGATTGAGCATGTAAGGGGAGTACGAGATCAGGTAGTTTTTGAGAGCTCCCCGTGGCAAAGAAAGAAAGGGGGAGAAGGGGTGGATGGGGGGTTTCTTCGGAATACGAAGATAAGGGAGTATTTTTTGCTAGGCTACTTATAGTGAGTTTGGATTAATCTGATTGGCTAACTAATGATTGTAGATGAGAGATCAGCTGCGGTCAATTATATCACGTGCTTCTCTCGAAATTAGTTTGTGAAACTTCACTAAGTTGGCGGTTCATTCTGCTGTGGCAACCCCTGATGAATAAAGGCACTAAGCCAAAGAAAAATGAATGAATAATAATAGTTACTTATTTATTTATTTATTATAATTTTTTCGGGGTTTTCACCTTTATTAGATAGGACAGTAGAGAGAATCGACAGGAAAGCATGGGGAGCAGAGAGAGGGGAAGGATCGGCATAGGACCGCGAGGCGGAATCGAACTTGGGTCGCCGTGAGCACCGGAGTGCATGTGTCGACGCACTAACCACTACACCACTGGCGCCGACAATAATAGTTACTTTGAATGTTAATAAATGCTTTATTAACTCAACAAATAATGAATTACCTATTTGCTAATGCTTAATAAATGATTCCTAGTATGTAGTTTACTATAAAGGGTTATCAAAAAGTGGAGTGTTCCTTTAATCATTATGTTGAATTGTGTTAAAATGCATCTTTTTCCTTCATGTCAGAATGGCTATACTCCGCTCCACATTGCGTCCAAACAGAACCAGGCGGAGGTGGCGAGCAGTTTACTGCAGCACGGGGCGTCTGCCAATGCTGAGTCTCTGCAAGGGGTCACACCTTTACACCTCGCCTCCCAAGAGGGTCAACCTGACATGGTGTTACTGCTCATCTCCAAGCAGGCCAATGTAAACCTAGGCAACAAGGTAAGCTCAGTATCTCTCTTTTTTTTAAAAAAAAAATCACGCACTCCTAAATTCAATATCAATTGGCTTTTAAAACCAGCCAAAACAATGTTGATTCAAATAAAATACAGTGAATAGCAGTGTTTGCATGGCAGCAAAATGGTCATCTGACCTGAAAAAAAATAAAAATTAATTTTTAGTTGTATTTTTAACCATACAATAGCAATTAAGTGCATTATACTGTATAAAAAGGTAAAAAAAAGTGTTACCAGTAATGCAAAATACACTGATATTTGGTTTTAGGTTTATTAAGAGACGTACTAAATATGCCCTCTCTCCTCAGAGCGGTCTGACTCCTCTTCATCTTGTGGCTCAGGAAGGGCATGTTGGGATTGCTGATATACTAGTAAAACATGGAGCGTCTGTCTATGCTGCCACACGGGTAAAAACTCACCTCTTTTACTACGCATTGGGCTTTTTTATAGCGCATGAATAGGGCACGTTAACACAAAGTCATCAGTTCACTTAAACTCTTAATACTGTACACAAACAGTTCTGTCATCTAGGAGATTAACAACCACATTTAACAACTGAATTCATTCTGAAAAATGACAGGTAGAGACAAATGTATTTTTATGAAAACGTCAGATATAAAAAAAATTCAACGTGATTATTAACATAACATGATTTGCATTTCAAATAAAAGCTTGTTTTGACATAAAAAATGTGCGTGTACTATACAGTATATATATACAGTTGAAGTCAGAAATATTAGCCCCCATGATTTATTTTTTTCCCCAATTTCTGTTTAACGGAGAGAAGATCTTTTCAACACATTTCTAAACATAATAGTTTTAGTAACTCATTTCTCATTTCTAATAACTGATGTATTTTATCTTTGCCATGATGACAGTAAATAATATTTGGCTAGATATTTTTCAAGACACTTCTATACAGCTTAAAGTGACATTTAAGGGCTTAACTAGGTTAATTAGGTTAACTAGGCAGGTTAGGGTATTTACAGTAGACAAGTTATTGTATAACAATGATTTGTTCTGTAGTCTATCGAAAAAAATATAGCTTAAAGAGGCTAATAATATTTACCTTAAAATGTTTTTTTAAAAAATTAAAAACTGCTTTTATTCTAGCCGAAATAAAACAAATAAGACTTTCTCCGGAAGAAAAAATATTATCAGACATACTGTGAAAATTTCTCTGCTCTGTTAAATATAATTTGGGAAATATTTTAAAAAAAATTCAAAGGGGGGCTAATAATTTTGACTTTAACTGTATACATACATATATATATATATATATATATATATATATATATATATATATATATATATATATATATATATATATATATATATATATATATATATATATATATATATATATGGTCACCACAGTGAAATGTCGATAAAGGGCCTGAAAAAAAAACAGTCAGAAGATTTGTTTTAATTTGAATCTATGCATAGTACTTTACTTTATATACGACAATAATGAATGATTATGATTATCACTGTTGATTTCTTTTCAGATGGGTTACACTCCGCTTCATGTGGCTTGTCATTATGGAAATATCAAGTTGGTGAAGTTTCTCTTACAGCAACAGGCCAACGTAAACTGCAAGACCAGGGTAAATAAACAATGCTTTTGATTTAGTCACTTGCTTTCAATGTCAGACCTTTATCTTTGTCTCAGTTAATTTTCCTTGGATTGCTTTTTTCATAAGAAAAGATTCCGTTTGTGCGTCAGACAATTGTTGATATTCAAACCCAGCTTATTAACCCTTGTGTGCTGTTAAGGATGTTTTCATCCACTTGAATGACTTTTGAGTCTTAATTTGGCCACAACTTTCTCTGTGTTTCAGCAAATGAAATGATTTTTGCTCACTAATCCATTTTTGACACATATTTTAGGAAAATCCTTTGAAATTAAAAAAAAAAAGTCAACATTACACTTTATAAAGCAAATTGACCACCCTTTCGTTATGTTCGGGGCTGTTTTTGCCCCATTAAATTACATCTTAATAAAGAGTTTTGACTGCAAAGCCATGACATCATATAATTATGCATTCTTGATTGTTGCTGGTTTACCCTGTTGGGAAGAGATAAAATGTGTCATTTTTACTGTTTATCATCAGTTACAGTGCAAAAAAAGCTTAGTTTAGAGTTTCAAGAAATGCAAAATATCTGCAAAATGACAAAGCATAGTCACTTCTGCATATCAATAATGTGGAGCAGCAGCAGCTCATTTGCATGTAAAGACACACACACAAAAAATAATTAGCTTTTACTCAAAAAGGGGCATTTATAGCAGGGTATAATATGTTAGAACCATAATTTAAATGAATACCAAATTGACTGAATATTAAATCACGTGTAAGGCCATACACTATAAATGCAATACATACGTAAATACACATTACTTTACATTACATCACAATAAAATGTATTAATAGTGGTCAAATACATGTACAGTTTACATATTTTGATATGTTCAGTGGTGCTGATTTGACCCCTAGTCCTGGTTTGCTCTGTCTTTATAGGACTGTTTTAAGTAAAATTACGAGTTACTAAAGTGAAAGATGGAAAGACAACAAAGCTTTTTGACTGGAGCTTATTGTTATACTGCATTAGAATTTAGTTAAACATCTTTATTTAGAATGAAACCCAAGTCAATGTATTGCTTGACTGATTTCCTGATTTTCTGATAGTACATAATACACTGTTTTATGCTTTTAGGCCACCTGAGATCACCTGAAGTCATCTTGTAAAAAGCAAGACCCTTATGACTCTTTATCGAGATCTCATTTGTGATTTTGCTTTCTTTGTCCTCTTTTTGTTAGTTGAGCTACACGCCGCTACATCAGGCTGCTCAGCAGGGTCACACGGACATCGTGACACTTCTGCTGAAACATGGAGCACAACCAAATGAAGTTACATCTGTAAGAGCCAAGTCGTTTATAAACGATCACCATCATTGCTTTTTAAAAATATGCTGGATGTTTGACAGATGTTAATATTTTTCTATAGAACGGCACCTCTGCTCTTGCCATCGCCAAGCGGCTTGGATACATTTCAGTCATCGATGTTCTCAAACTGGTCACTGAAGAGACAGTCACTATGGTGAGGAAAATTGTCATTAAAATAATAAATTTAGGTACAAACTGAATGTAATGCTTTCAGATGCTTAAATGCATGCTACACCTTAAAAATTAACCATGAATTAGCATTTTTCTGTATTTTGTGATTCATGTTTTGATTTTTTTGATTTATTTATGCTTTTGAATCGCATTATGAGACCTTGATTTTTCTTCGGACAACTTTTAACCTTAAAAAGTTGGACTTTTATTAGCATTTTTAATAGTTTGCAGTTCTATATTGTCTGGGTTGGTGTTGTATATTACACTACAAAAACCTTGTAATAAGCTGCCAGTCTATTTTCTGTTAGTTTACAGATTTATATCTCTCTATATTAAAGGACTTAAATGAAAGTGTATTAAATCACAAATATTAAGTACATTAAATATTACATTTATATTCCCTAGGTATATAAAC
>LR812523.1:80551146-80836146 GCA_903798195.1 Danio kyathit | reverse complement strand
GAGAAATTGGGGAAATAAATATACAGGCGGGCTAATAATTCTGACTTCAACTGTACATGCATACATGCATTTACACAAACTACATATTTAAATTTGAACACTTAAGTACCACTGAAGCTTGCTTAACCTTACTATTATTAAAAATACAGGTTTGTTGATTAAGTGAAAAATGTCATTTTCTGCTCTACCGATTATAGTGTGATTTGTTTGCAAGAGCATGTCCCAAGAGAAGGGCTCATAAAAGCACCTTAATAGACACAATTAAAATGAATGTTTTATTTTTATCAAAACAAGCACAGTTTACATATGACTGTGCATTTAGCTGTGTGAAATCACTAGAGGCGTGCGTTTTGAAGGTCATGTCTCTGATTTGTAGTTAATAATATACTGTAAAACACACACACACACACACTTGTACACAGTGTGCGAATTAAACATTGACCATCAGGGGGGTCAAATTTTTCAGTTTTGTTAGTTTGAGTAATACATGCTTCAGTCATTTATGTATTTATTTAGGTTACATCTAAGTTATTAATACAACATCTTTAAGTTTTCAGTGTTTTGAGGGATATTTAGTGTATTCTGACCTACAGTATCCTCTGATTAGCCATTTCAGAGGTTACTAAGAGGTCAAACTATACAAACTATGCGTCTAAGGCCATACTCACACTATGTACAGTTGCCTTGAATCGGGCCAAAGCACGCTTGTCCCCCCTCCCGTCTCCCCCGACGGCCTGCACTCACATTACATTCGGGCCTGGGCGTGCTTCCGTCATCGATGATGCGCTGTTCAGTAAGCGCTCTCGCTCAGCACAGTGGATATTTCTTTAGTTATATCGTTTAAGTCGTTTGATATGTGGTGACACGCAGTCTAATATTTCGCCGAACAGATCAGCCACTTTTGACGCTCATAAACAATCATAAAGTCCTCGTGCTGCAGGAATTAGAAAGTTTGCTGAAGGCGCAGCTGACGTGCAGTGAGGGGTTTGCGTCTTTAATAAACTACGACAGTTTGCGTTCATTGAACAGTACGAATGATTAATTAATCCATATGAAACAGTCCCTTAAAGTCACGTCTCGCTTTCAGTTTCGGGCTCAAGCACGCTTGCACTCACACTGTAAGCGTACCGCACCTGAGCCCAAGTGAACCGCGCTCTGGCCCACCTCTTCCAACCGGGCCAGGGCCACCCAAGTGTACCGTGCCTGAGCCCGATTCAGAGCACTCACACTTCTCAAACGATCCAGGAAACGGGCCTGGGCACGGTTCGGATAGCATAGTGTGAGTAAGCCCTAATTTGACTTTACTTCCAGGCTACATGTAGGAACAAACACCTGTTTTACAAGAAAACAGTCTTGTAAATAGGGCTGTAACAACAAATCGATTAAAATCGGTTAAAAACTATTAAAATCGATTACTAAAAGCATTGCCAACGAATGTGGGAAACTGATGCGCACAGCACCGTCACTGACAAAACTCAAGGGAAAGCAGAGAGAGCGAGTGCGCGTGATACAGAGAGAGCGCGCGAGAGAGGCCTCAGTCATATCTCTGTCTGCCACCGATGGCTGATCTCACTTCTCCGTGGCGTTTTAGTTGTGACACAAAAATACCAAATTTAGGGGGGCCAGAGGGGGGGGGCAATCTCCCCCTAGAACCGCCACTGATTAAATAACATTTTTCAGATTTAACCAAGTCAAAACTATAATTTGAGGGAAATTTATAAATTTAGCTTATAAAAATGTACAGATTGGTCCAATTTACAGGTTGATCCAAAGCAAAATTATACTTTGATTTAAGGGTTACAAAATATATTATAATATTAATAATAATTACAATTATTTAAAAAAACAGTCTTTATAGAAAACAAAAATAAATATAATACTACATTTTTAAGATTGAACCAAAGTTAAATGATACTTTAAAGAAAAACTAGAAATTTTAGCTGTTACAAATTACAGTAATTTTTTACGGTATCATTTTTTACAGACATAATGATTTTTATACTGTACAGACTGTATATTCTCTACCCCAACCTAACCAGGAAACAGTCTGCATGTATATTCTTATGTAATTTCGATGGGATTTATGAGCCATTTTCATCATGGGGACCAAAAAATAATTCCACACAACTCAAAATTTACTGGTATTGCTATACTTGTGGGGACATTTGGTCTTCATAAGGTAATCTTCATAATGTAATGCTACACATGCCACACACACACACACACACACAAACACACACACACACACCAACATCAACTGGCTTTAATGTGTTGCTGTATGTCCATCACAGATCTCTCCATTTCATTCTCACTCACTTGCAATTCAGTATTGGGGAAGCTATTTTAAAAGTAATTAGTTAATACTAATTACTTTTTTACATTGTAATTAAACACACTGGAGCAGCAATCATCATCTAATCCGATAAATCATCCAATTTCAGTAAACCTTCCCTTTCAAAAAAGTATTGTGGGAGTACCATGGTACAAACATACTGTAGGTGCAGGTGCCACTGTACATATAATTATATCAAGGAACTGAATGATTTCCATAGACATACAGAAATCTAATATATGGACATATACAGTATATAACAGTTTTAGCTAATACCATTGACCATATATGTACATATTTGTATTTCCAATGTTTAAAAAAATATATAAACACACACAGATATATATATAAACAGACAATTTTACAATATTTTTATTTTCAATAGTTAAAAAATATATATAAACAGCCATTTATACAATATTTTCAAATTTATGTTGCAGATATATGACATATATTTTATATATGTCTAATCCAAACGTGAATTTCATGTTATTTGGCATATATCAGAATCTTATATATGCATGTATATATACTACTAATATATTTGACCATATATGTACATATTTGTATTTTCAATGGTTAAAGAATAAATAAATAAATAAATAAATAAATAAATATACAGTCAAGCCTGAAATTATTCTTAGCCTTGGGTATATATATTTTACCCCTGTATATATATATATATATATATATATATATATATATATATATATATATATATATATATATATATATATATATATATATATATATATATATATATATACATACATACATACAGTATATGAGCAATATCACACGAGTAGCAGTGCGATGTGGCTGTATATCAGCACTGGTGGTAGGCGTACGTTGCCTTAGCGTCCCACAGTGCTGATATACTGCCATATTGCACTGCTACCCGTGTGATATTGCGTTTATACAACAGTTCGATGGCACAATCGTGTATATAAAAAAGAAAATCAAACACAGAGAGTCTAAAAACTATTTTGTATGAGGAAGAATATTCCTCCGCCGTCAAAGCTGATGTCAAAACAGCAGAAGCCGTTACTAATTCACCAACGTCGCTTTAGAGCTAGTGTTTGAATGATTCTCAAGCGTAATGTCTAAAGTGATGACAAAACAGGTGATTTTGCTCACATTTTAAGATTATAAGGCCGAACTTGACATGAAATGTCCTCCGTCTACAGAGATATCTTCTTATAGTGTTACAGTCTACAGTATTTCTCTGTTGCAATCGGGATATCACAATAATTAACCCTGAAAAAAGCAGCGCAATCACTACCAGACTGCTGTTGTGTTTGTGATAAGGAAAAATGCTAAACACATTTCTTCTTTCTTTCTGCCAACACAACACACATTCCTGATATGCTAGTAAATCGGAATAAATACAGCACTACAACATACAAAAGAGAGAGATCGACTTAGAATATCACTTACCAGCATACCTGACAACATTTGAAAAATCCGGGAGACCGGGTGGAGGTCCCTGAATACACTGTTGAGAACCAGGACAGGAAAGTAACTGTACTGTGGTGTTAGTAACTGCACCGGGTTGTGGGCAGCCGCTGGAATCGGATACTGTACCAAAGTTGACTACCCAGGGGTGTTACAGACTGTACTAAAAAGCGGGTGGGGTGTGTGGGGGGGTGAAATTACAGGAGTTTTCCGGGAGAAATAACAAAACGGGAGGGTTGCTGGAGATTGGTCTAAAATATGTGAGACTTCTCGGAAAAACGGGAGAGTTGGCAGGTATGCTTACCAGTTTAATAATGATTTGATCAGCTGTAGTTAGAAATTAGGCTGTTATAATCTTCCAAGGGCTTATTATGCGGTCCTGTCAGCATCTTGTAGATAGACAACGTCAACCGTCTTTGGTCAGCTTAATATGGCAGGCTAATGGCCGCAGACGCACTGTCTCTCAGAAATTATAAATATTTTAAAATAGGCACTATCCTTATAAATAAACTGCATAGTTGCAATCTAAACAACTATATTTGCCACTAAAAAAAGCCTCAAAAGTACATTATGTTGCCCAACAGCTGGAATATGTGTCTAGCTGTCGAGTGTCTTCTGCTTGTTTTTGTATGTGGGTGGAGTAATACACAAGGGTGAAGGGTTAAGAGGCTGGACCAGTGCTGTTATTGCAGAATATCGCACAGCTATTAGCCAATCAGATTCAACAGAACTGTTGTCTATATATATATATCAGTTGAAAGCAGAAGTTTACATACACTGTATAAAAAGGCACATAACGTAACATATAACATAACATAACATAACACAACATAACACAACATAACATAAAGGCAAATTTAAAAAAAGTCAGATGTTAATGTCACTAAACTTTTTCTCTTTTAGGTAAGTTAGGATTATCACATTTGTTTCTGTTTTGCTTAATAGCAGAATAATGAGAGAGATATTTTTTGAGAAATTGTTACTTTCAAGTCTTGAAAGTCAAGTTTACATACAATAAGATTATTGTGCCTCTGAAAAAGCTCAGATGATGGTGTCAAGGTTTTGGAAGTTTCTGATTGGCTAATTGACAACATTTGAGTTAATTGGAGGCACAACTCTAGAATAGTATTTAAGGAAAACCTCAAACACACTGCTTCCTTGTGTGACAACATGGAAAAATCAACAAGCCAGAATCAACAACAAAGCCAGATTACAATTTGCTAAATTACTCTGGGAAAAAGAATAATTTTTGGAGACATGTCCTGTGGTCTGATGGAACTAAGATTGAACTGTTTGGCAATAATGACCAGTGTTACATTTGGAGGACAAAGGGGAAAGCTTATAAGCTTAGAAACACCATCCCAAATTTGAAGTATGGGGGCGGCAGCATCATGTTGTGGGGCTGTTTTGCTGCAGGAGGGACTGGTCCACATCACAGCATAGGTGGCATCATGAAGAAAGAACATTATGTAGAAATACTGAAGCAACATCTCAAGACATCAGCCAGGAAATTAAAACTTGGCCACAAATGAGTCTTCCAAACAGACCGTGACCCTAAGCATACTGCCAAATTAGTTAAAACGTGCTTTAAGGACATCAGAGTGAATGTATTGGAGTGGCCATCACAAAGCCCTGAGCTCAATCCTATAGAAAATTTGTGGGCAGACTTAAAAAAGCTTGTGCGAGCAAGACAGCCTACAAATCTGACACAGTTACACCAATTCTGTCAGGAGGAATGGGCCAAAAATCCTGCAAACTATTGTGAGAAGCTTGTGGAAGGATACCCAAAACATTTGACCAAAGTTATACAGTTTAAAAGCAAAGCTAAAAAAAATACCAAGGAAATGTGTGTAAACTTTTGACTGTTTAGAAATTAATAAAAAAATTCTCAAAAAAAAAATCTCTCATTATCCCGGCATTTAGCAAATGTAAATGATTTAGGTAATCCTAACGGACCTAAAATAGTAAACGTTTAGTATGATTTACCATCTGACATTTTGAAAACAAATGGTTATGTTCCTTTTTTTAGAGTGTATGTAAACATCTGGTTTCAACTGTATATATATATGTCGGTGCCAGTGGTGTAGTGTTTAGTGCGTCGACACATGCACTCTGGTGCTCATGGCGACCCGAGTTCGATTTCCACCTTGCTGTCCTATGCCAATCCTTCCCCTCTCTCTGCTCCCTATGCTTTTCCTGTCAATAATCTCTACTGTCCTGTCCAATAAAGGTGAAAACCCAGAAAAAATATATATAAAAAGACTGTATATATATACATATAAACAGCCATTTTTACAGTATTTTCTAATATATGTTGCAGATATATGACATATATTTCATATATGTCAAATCTGAACGTGATCATTTGCATATGTCAGATTTCTATATATGCATGTTTATATAACTCTAAAGCATTTCTAAAGAACACTGGTGGTAATACCATGGTACTTCTGTCACATTACCCTCACTCAGCAGCTCTCCATGAACATCCTCTCAGTCCTTCAACATGCATTTCCATCAATAACTCTTCTTCTTCTCTTCTCTTTCTCTTGTCATCCTCCCTGCGGCAGGCGAGGAGCTGCTGGGAAACGAGGGCGCCAGGTATTTGATGAAGATGGAGGACATAAAGGACCATGATGAGGATTTCCTTTCCCCCAAGAAAGTTCTAGAGTACGAGGGAGAGTTGGAGTAAATGACACTGAAGATGATTCGGATATTTACAGTAACAAACAAGAGACAAATGGTTAAAGTAGACGACAGCTAAATTCATAACCATGTCTGAATATGTAGATGGAGAGCTGAAACCGAGGAAAGGAAACTCAGTTATGATGGGAGACCATATGATGAAAAATACTGTAGTCATTTATTGTACATACTAATGTTTTTGAACCATACTTGAATTAATCTGTTGTGGTAAATCAATTCTGATACATTTTTTTTTGTTGAGCTTTATTGGCATCACTTGCACAGTATTGCCAAAGCATTGTCCATTACGTGAATAATGAACAAGCTACTATAGAATATAAAAATAAATCAAGAATGGATCTCTAAAATAAGTAATATAAATACATGTGTACTTTATACAAAAGCTAACTAAATAAATAAACATTTAAGACATTGTTTAAAATAATAATAATGATGATGATGATTATGATGATGATAATAATAAAAATGATAATGATCAAATAATAATAATAATAATGATAATAATAAATAATTATAGATATTCATATTATTATTTTTTATGTGTTTATTATTATTTTTATATTAATTATATTATTATTTAATCTTTGTAAAACAATTATGCAAACAAGTATATGTGTGCTAACTAAATAAATAAACATTTAAGACATTATTTAAAATGACAATAAGAATAAATATTATAATGATAATAATAATAATAATAATTACTTATTTATTTATTTTTATTTTAATTATTTTAATTATTTATTATTATCATTATTACATCTATTATATTATTATTAAGTATGATCTGTAAAATAATTATGTAAACAAGTAGATGTATACTTTATACAAATAACTAAATATTTAAGATATTGTTTAAAATAATAATAATGATAGTAATAATTTTTATACAAAAATAAATAAACAATTGGTTTGTTTAAAATAATAATAATAAAAACTATAGCGATGATGATAATAATAATAATAATAATAATAATAATAATAATAATAATAAATTATTTAATTTGTATTACTATTATTTTCTAATATATTTATTATGTATTATTATCATTATTATATGTATATTATTATTATTTATTACTATTATATTTACTATTTTACTAACTATTATTCATTCATTTATTCATTTTATTTTCGGCTTAGTCGCTTTATTAATGTGGAGTTGCCACAGCGGAATGAACCACCAACTTATTCAGCATATAAATGAATTCAAGTTCATTCTATAGTCATCATGGCAACACAACAACAATAGTAATATACAAATGACCCAATACTGTAGTTTTCCACATCTATAGAGTATACTACACTGCAATATACCTGTAGTAAAAACTAAAGTATACTAAAGTATTTATTACAGTTTTTCAATTCACTATTATCAGAACTGCAGTATACAATACAATATACTTTACCATAGTTTGGTTCAAAAACACGTTAGTATTTACTATAAATGACTATAGTGTTTTTTCATGTCACTTTCTGATTTCTTTGTATCAGGCTTATTTTTCTGACTTGTTTTTTTAGGAATCATTCTCCTGCTATCCCGAGGATCCCGTGTGTGTCTCCTGAGACTGTCATGCTGAAAGAGCATGAGATGGAGCAGGTAATTTTTGTATTTTTAAATATATTTGTTTATTTCAGGCTGAAGGCGTACTGTAGGTCTCGATTGATGTCCTGTCAGGCTCTGAATATTTGGATTTTTGATTTTGTTACCCAGTATTGTATTTCGCAGAATACTTTTTGTATTCTTTAACACTGTTTAATAATTACAGTGCTCAGTATAAAGGAGGAAACATCCCTCACAGATCTCTCTTTTAAATTCATATATTTGTGCATATGTACAGTTGAAATCAGAATGATTAGCCCACCTTTGATTTTTTTTCTTTTTAAATATTTACCAAATTATGTTTAACAGAGCAAGGAAATTTTCACAGTATGTCTGATAATATTTTTTCTTCTGGAGAAAGTCTTATTTGTTTTTAATTTTTTAAACACCATTTTAAGGACAAAATTATTAGCCTCTTTAAGCTAATTTTTTCTGGATAGTCTACAGAACAAACCATCTTTATACAATAACTTGTCTAATTACCCTAACCTGCCTAGTTAACCTAATTAACCTAGTTAAATGTCACTTTAAGCTGTATAGAAGTGTCTTGAAAAATATCTAGTAAAATATTATTTACTGTCATCATGACAAAGATAAAATAAATCAGTTATTAGAGATGAGTTATTAAAACTATTATGATTAGAAATGTGTTTAGAAAATCTTCTCTCTGTTAAACAAAAATTGGGAAAAATAATAAATAAACGGGGCCAAATAATTCAGGGGGGCTAATTATTCTGACTTCAACTGTATATATGTATATATTAGATGCCAGTGCCAAATGCAAAAGAGGAGCAAGAATACAAGTGACACAATATTTAAGACATTGTTTAAAGTAATAATAATAGTAGTACTACTATTAATAATAATAATAATAATAATAATAATAATAATAATAATAATAATAATAATAATAACAATAATAATAATGATGATGTTTTAGGTAAACAAAAGAATATGTAAATAAAATAATAATATTAATAATAATAATAATAATAATAATAATAATGATAATGTTTTAGGTAAACAAAAGAATATGTTAATAAAATAATAATAATAATAATAATAATAATAATAATAATTATTATTATTATTATTATTATTATTATTTTATTAACATATTCTTTTGTTTACCTAAAACATTATTATTATTATTATTATTATTATTATTAATATTATTATTATTTTATTTACATATTCTTTTGTTTACCTAAAACATCATCATTATTATTACTATTATTATTATTATTATTATTATTATTATTATTATTATTATTATTATTATTTTATTAACATATTCTTTTGTTTACCTAAAACATCATCATTATTATTATTATTATTATTATTATTATTATTATTATTATTAATATTATTAATATTATTTTCATTATTGTTGTTGTTAATATTATTTTTGTTATTATTATTATTATTATTTTTATGTACAATTACAATATAATTAAATAATATGCATAATAATGTATATAATATTTATAATTATATTATGTACAATGTAGTTAAAATTTTGTAGTTTGTATTTTTTTTCTTAATTGTTTGTTTATTTGTAATTGTTTAAATTTAAATGTATTATCTTTGTATTCCTAAAGATGTTCGGTGACCAAACTATTATTTTACTGTTTAATAAAATGGAACATTATTTAATTAAAAAAGTAATTTGAATAGAAAAATAGAAATATAATAATAGAAAAATAATTTAATATAATTTTTTTTTTATCAAAATATATTATATAAATAATGCACCAAAATATGTTGGCCATATTCACTGAGAAATTATTAAAAATATTCATTTTCAAAATGGGGTTTAGTCATTTATGCTGAGCACTGTTTATTTGAAGACAAAATGATTAGACAGACAGATAGATTTTTTTTATATAAATGTATATATTTTTTTCTAATTGTTATATAAATAATAATAGTAAAGACTGAACATTTTCCATGTTCTCTTAAATATTTTAAAAAGAATTAAAACAATTGCAGGAGGGCTAACAATTTTGCCTTCAGCTATATATAGTAATATTTTTTTAGTGTATTGTTTAATATATTTGACGTGATATTTTGTACCTTTAAAAATGTTAACATAAGTGTCATTATCTCCATGTGTTTATGTACAGCAGCACACTCCACTTCCTTTGCCCAAAGAGTACGACGAGGATTCTTTGATTCCCAGCAGTCCCGCAACAGAGACTTCAGACAACGTCAGTCCGGTCGCCAGTCCCATCCACACCGGGTGAGCCTCCTGACCATACCTGTGTATCTCTGACATTTCAGAGTAATTAAAAAGGCTGTTTTTTACTTACCCTCACCCCGTTCCAGTCCATAATGGGAAAGCCCTGCCCATTAGTGACCATCTCTCTCTTATTAGCATACGACGTCAGTCTTGTTTTTGAATCTGCCACTGTGCTGACACATAGGCATTAGTAGCTCCGCCCTTTTTTGAAAAGGGCATAATCTCATTTGCATTTAAAGCAACAGTCATCAAAATGCCACAATTAGAATCAAAATCTATAAGGGGCAGTTTCAAAGAGCTATAAATATTATCTGGGAATTTTTTAGCTGAAACATCACTCTAGTGACATCATAGATTTTATTTGCATCTTGTAAAAAAGGGCATAATAGCTCCCCTTTAACATCTTGTTGGTTGTGCAGTTTCCTGGTGAGCTTCATGGTGGATGCTCGCGGCGGCTCGATGCGCGGCAGCAGACACAACGGCCTGCGCGTCATCATTCCTCCTCGAACCTGCGCCGCTCCCACACGCATCACCTGCCGCCTGGTGAAGCCCCAGAAGCTGCCCACACCGCCGCCATTAGTGGAGGGAGAGGGTCTCGCCAGCCGCATCATCTCGCTTGGCCCTGCCAGCATGCAGTTCTTAGGGTGAGCAAAACACTTCTCATAGAAAAATAAGACTTTTACTATATTTACCTTATTCCTGACGTACAAAGCGGACGCAGCCATTGGAATATATTTGGCTGGAGACTTCCGCTCTCTTTCACGTCCTTTGATTTTAGACGTTAAAAACAGCTTGTTTTGTTTCTTGATGTTGCAAACTGATATTTTCTTATTATATTATTCTATTTTATATGTACAGTCATGAACACACTTGTTTTCTGACGTTTATTATTCCTAGTCATTTCTCCCATAGGCAATTGAATCGAAAGTTCTAAAACAATCACAAAAAACAAACGCACATCCCAAAAGTTCAATAGCAATGCATGCACTGAATTTTGGGCTGCTTAAAATTCATTTTTTGGAATTTTTGTCATTTTTTTCATCTTCTTTTTGGGCTTTTTTTTTTGCATTTTCAGTTTTTGGCCAAGTGCATTCAGAATTTTACTTTTAGTTTTCAGTAGCTCACCATAAATGGCGCCTAAAACGAAACCCAAAAAGCAGCAGTCTGATTGCATGGTAGAATTAAGGACGTTGAGATGGCCAGAAATGTCTAGAGCACCCTCTGGTGTTTTTACGAGAAATGGCACATATGAGAAAACGTGCCCCAGTAACATATTTGAGATTGTCAAAATCGTACACGGCACCCTCTAGTGGATTTGTGAATAAAAATGCAAGAAGACGTAGCCCAAAGTACGTATTTCTCAGTTCTCAGAAATGTAGCCCTGGGCACATTTTCCCAATCAGCCTGGGTTGTATATAAATATGAGTGTGTGAGTGTGTGTGTACCCGTTTGGTCATCAAACATGAGCAAACGCCTCATCTTTCATCTCTCAGAATGAAATATTGTCTTGGGCTTGATGAATGTGAATGAATGTCATTTTGCAAGTTCAGAACTCAGTGTTTGAGTTTGACGAAGGAGACATGAATGGGGAATTATGCACTGAATTTTTGGCTGCTTAAAATACATTTTTTGTAATTTTTGTAACTTTTTTTATCTTTTCATATTCAGTTTTTGGCCACGTGCATTCAGAATTTTAGTTTTAGTTTTTGGTAGTTCACCACAAATGATGGCCAAAACGAAACCCTAAAAAGCAGCAGTCTGATTGCATGGTAGAATTAGGGACGTTGAGATGGCCAGAAATGTCCAGAGCACCCTCTGGTGGATTTACGAGAAATGGCACATATGAGAAAACGTGCCCCAGTAACATATTTGAGATTGTCAAAATTGTTCACGGCGCCCTCTAGTGGATTTGTTAAAGAAAAAACTGCAAGAAGACGTAGCCCAAAGTACATATTTCTCGGTTCTCAAAAATTTAGCCCTGGGCCTATTTTCCCAATTAGCCTGGGTTGTATACAAATGCATGTGTTTGTGTGTTCCCGTTTGGTCATCAAACATGAGCAAGCACCTCATCTTTCATCTTTGGAAACAAAATAATGTCTTAGGCTTGATGAATGTGAATGAATGTCATTTCGCAAGATCAGAACTCAGAGTTTGAGTTTGATGAAGGAGACATAAATGGGGAATCATGCAATAAATTTTTGGCAGATTAAAATGGGTTTTTCTGAATTTTTGTTGTTTTTTTTTTTCATTTTTTTTTTGGCTTTTTTTGCATTTTCAGTTTTCAGCCAAGTGCATTCAGATATTTAGCTTTAGTTTTCGATAGCTCACCACAAATGGTGCCCAAAACAAACCCAAAAAAGCATCAGTCTGATTGCATGGTAGAATTAAGGACATTAAGATGGCCAGAAATGTCCACAGTACCCTCTGGTGGATTTACAAGATATGGCACATATAAGACAATGTGCCCCAGTAATATATTTGAGATTGTCAAAATTGTATACGGCGCCCTCTAGTGGATTAGTGAAAACAAATGAAAAAAAGGCATAGTCCAAAGTACGTATTTCTCGGTTCTTAGAAATGTAGCCCTGGTCACATTTTCCCAATGAGTCTGGGTTGGATACAAGTGTGAGTGTGTGTGTGAGCGTGTGTGTTCCGGTTTGGTCATCAAACATGAGTAAACGCCTCATCTTTCATCTTTCAGAATGAAATAATGTCTTGGGTCGTTGAATGTGAATGAATGTCATTTTGCAAGTTCAGAACTCAGTGTTTGAGTTTGACGAAGAAGACATGAATGGGGAATTTTGCACTGAATTTTTGGCCGATTTTGGCTGTTTTTCAGAATTTTTGTCATTTTTTTTGCCTTTTTTTTGCACTTTCAGTTTTTGGCCAAGTGCGTTCAGAATTTTAGTTTTAGTTTTCAGTAGCTCACCACAAATGGCGCCCAAAACAAAACCTAAAAAGCAGCAGACTGATTGCATGGTGAAATTAAGGACATTGAGATGGCCAGAAATGTCCACAGCACCCTCTGGTGGGTTTGCGAGAAATGGCACGTATGAGAAAATGTGCCCCTGTAACATATTTGAGATTGTCAAAAATGTACACGCTGCCCTCTAGTGGATTTGTGGGGGGGGGGGGGGGGGGGGGGACTCCAAGACGACGTAGCCCAAAGTACGTATTTCTCGCTTCTCAGAAACGTAGCCCTGGGCACATTTTCCCAATCAGCCTGGGTTGTATGCAAGTATGAGTGTGTGTTCCCGTTTGGTCATCAAACATAAGCAAACGCCTCATCTTTCATCTCTCGAAACAATCATAATAATAATAATAATAATAATAATAATAATAATAATAATAATAATAGCAATAATATCTTGGGCTCGATGAATGTCATTTTACAAGTTCAGACATGAATGGGGAATTATGCAATGAATTTTTGGCCACTTAAAATGAGTTTTTCTGAATTTTAGTCATTTTTTAATCTTCTTTTTGGCCTTTTGTCCTGCTTTTTAAGTGCGTTCAGAATTTTAGTTTTCAGCACAGAATTTAAATTTCGGTGCATGCCTATTTCTTTACATTAATTAAAGCAAACTAACACTTTAAACCTTCTTTCTGAAGGCCTGTGATTGTGGAGATTCCTCATTTTGCGGCTCTCGGTCGGGGAGATCGGGAACTTGTGGTCTTGAGGAGTGAAAACGGATCCGTCTGGAAGGAGCATCGTAACCGATACGGAGATGAAGTGCTGGAGACCATCCTCAACGGCATGGATGAAGGTGTGCTGTATTTATATATTTAAAAACCATTAAATAATTACAAATATTCATTTCTAAATATTATAATGTGTTTGGTGGGTGTCTTAAATTTCTGTACATAAAATATAATGTACTGTTGAAGTCTCTGCCTGAATTATAAGCCCCCCTGTATATTTCTTCCCTAATTTCTGTTTAATGGAATTTTTTTCAACACATTTCTAAACATAATAGTTTTAATAACTCATTTCTAATAACTGATTTCTTTTATTTTTGTCATGATGACAGCACATAATATTTGACTAGTTATTTTTCAAGATACTAGTATTCAGCTTAAAGTAACATTTAAAGGTTTAACTAGGTTAATAAGGTTAAAGATAGGGTAATTAGGCAAGTCATTGTATAACGATGGTTTGTTCTGTAGTCAATCCAAAAATAATATAGCTTAAGGGGGCTAATAATATTGACCTTAAAATGTTTTTAAAAAATGTTTAAAGGTGCTGTATGTAAGTTTTTGACTCTTCTAAAGCATAAAAATACCATAATATGTGTGCAGATATTTAAGAAACATCCCAAGTGAACATACTTGTTTAACTGAAAAACAATGCTGAAGTCAGATATTCTGCTTTGAAAATGGGTTTTCCGTGCCGGAACGCTGTCTTTATTTATATAAATTTCATATGCACGATGCCAGTTTAGCCAATTATATGTCAGCACCCTGGGTTGCCTTGTCGGAAAACAGCGTATTTCATTCATTCATTCAGAAAGACTCTGAAAGCATGCGTCCGTGACCAAAAAGAACAGTATGGGAGACAGATGCAGTTCCACATGAGGTTACTAATTAGCAAATTACATAAATATTACGAACGTAAACATTAGGTGAGCAGGTTACATTGTAACCGCGTGTCCTAACAACACGCTGTGACGAGAGAGGCAGTGATCAGCTATTTGGCTGTTTGCACCAGACGAGACACGGCAGAGATGTAAATACAGCCTTTCAGAAGCACAGAATATGCACTCGCTCACGAAACGGTAAGGTTTAGAATCTATTTAATACATGTTAACCCACTTTAACATCAATGTAGATGCTGAATCACTCATATGTGTTTAGTTCTAAAGTTCAATTTCAGACGGTTTATTGTATTTTCCAGATCTGAGGTGAACTTTCTGCTTTCAGTATATGGCAACAAATGCCATGTAAAATGCATTCAAACTAGCATTGTTAGCATTTAGCACAGAATAAAGCACACAAGGCTTACCTGAGGTGATCTAGCTGTCATAGGTTTCTGTTGTTCAGCTGTGAGAAATAGAAGCCATTTCTAATATATCAATTCGAGGTGTTGGTTAGGACAAAAACTCCTTTTAATATGGAAAATATTCCCTCTATCGCGTGTCGTTGCTTTTATTTAGAACACAGTTTAAATCACTCGCTCCTGTACACAATCTGGCATCCTAGCGTACTTTTATTATGATCCAGGAGTGCAATACCTAGTTCAACCACTGGGTGTCAAACTTACATACTGCACCTTTAAACTGCTTTTATTCTAGCTGAAATAAAAAAAAAATAAGACTTTCTCCAGAAGAAAAAACATTATAGGAAATACTGTGAAAAATTCCTTGCTCTGTTAAACATCATTTGGGAAATATTTAAAAAGAAAACAAAATTCAGAGGAGGGTGAATAATACTGACTTCAACTGTAAATGTATAGTTTCCCATAGAGCCAGTGTAGCTTTCATTGTTCACCGCTTGTGTTTTCTCCTCAGATCTGGAGAGTCAGGAGGAGCTCGGAAAGAAACGCATCAGACGGATCATCTCCACCGACTTCCCGCTCTACTTTGCAGTGGTGTCTCGTATCCAGCAGGAGAACGATCTGATTGGCCCAGAAGGAGGTTTTCTGACCAGTAAACTGGTGCCGATGGTCCAGGCCAGCTTTCCAGAGACAGCCGTCACCAAACGCGTGCGTCTGGGACTGCAGGTGAGATGGGAGGATGATGAGGAGGAAGAGCATGGCATGGAAAACGGAGGAAGCTTTTCTCCAGTCTATTACCATAATGACAGCTTTTAGAGGAGTTTTTTTTTTGTGTATGTGTGAGTGTGTACTTGTTCATGTGGTTTACGAGGACAAAAAGTTACATGCAGTTCAAGTCAGAATTATCGCCTTCCTGTGATTTTTTTTCTTTTTTTTTTTCAAATATTTCCCAAATGATGTTTAACAGAGCAAGGATTTTTTCACAGTATTTCCTATAATATTTTTTCTTTTGGAGAAGATCTTATTTGTTTTATTTTGGCTAGAAGTTTTTACTTTTTTAAAAGCATTTTAAGGTCAATATTATTAGCCCCCTTAAGCAATATTTTTGTTTCAATTGTCTACAAAACAAATATCTAGTCAAATATTATTTACTGTCATCATGGCAAAGATAAAATAAATCAGTTATTAGAAATGAGTTATTAAAACTATTATGTTTAGAAATGTGTTGGAAAAATCTTCTGTCCTTTAAACAGAAATTGGGGGAAAAACATATACAGGAAGGCTAATAATTCAGGAGGGCTAATAACTCTGACTTCAACTGTAGGTATAACCTGTTTTACGAGGACATGACTTGTGTCCTCATTATTCAAAATGCCTAAAAGTCATACTTCACAGGGTCTTTTCACATTTACAATTTGCCACAGCTTTCTTGTAAGGGTTGGGTTTAGGGCTAGGGCCATATAATAAGTCATTTTTACAGTATGAAATACATTTCGCATATGGAAGATCCTCGTAAACGATATATACAAGCAACACAGGCTCAGTGGGAAAATGTACCCAGGGCTACATTTTTGAGAACTGAGAAATATGTGCTTGTGAGTAAAAATGGCTGCATTTTGAGTGTAAAACGAACACTACGGGGCGGTTCTTACCTCTGTATGGATGGCTTTTTCATCGTGACTAGTTTGCTGGGTAGCTCACCACAAATGGCGCCCAAAACGAAACCCCAAAAAACAGAAGTCTGCATGGTATGGTAGAATTAAGGACGCTGAGATGGCCAGAAATGTCCACAGCTATCTCTGGTGGATTTACGAGAAATGGCACGTTTTCAAAATTGTTTGAGATTGTCAAAAAATGTACACTGCGCCCTCTAGTGGATTTGTGGAAAAAAAAACTGCAAGAAGACGTAGACAAAGTACGTATTTCTGGGTTCTCAGAAATGTACCCCTGTGCACATTTTTCTAATGAACCTGGGTTGTATACAAGTTTGCGTGTTGCCGTCATCAAGCATGAGCAAACGCGGTATCGCTTTATTTTGATGGTCCCTTTAACACATTTGTTGAATTTAAGTTACATTGCATCTACATGCTAAGTAATTCTCATTAGAATAAAAGTAGACTGTTAGGTTGGGGTTAGTGTAAGTTGACATGTATTTGCAAAGTTACTGATAGTGAGTTAAATGTGTTGAATGAGCAGTATCAACAGATATTAAGCAGACAGTCTACTAATACTCAAATGAGAATTAATTGCCATGTAGTTACAATGCAACTTTTAGTCAACAAAATGTGCAAAAAGGGACCATCAAAAATAAAGTCTTACCACAAACGCCTCATCTTTCATCTCTTAGAATGAAATAATGTCTTGGGCTCGTTGAATGTGAATGAATGTCATTTTGCAAGTTGCTCAGTATTTGAGTTTTACGAAGGAGAAACGAATGGGGAATTATGGAATAATGCATGGTGTGTTTCTGTTTTCTGCTTCAATTAAAAAAAAAGTTTATTACAGATCAAAATATACGGTAACACTTTATAATAACTACACACTATGATCCATTTACTAAACATTAGCATCTAGTGAATTCATTATTTGTTAAGTATTAACACTACATTAATAGACGTTAGTAAGCAGTTTATAACTGCAGCTATAAATACTGTATTCTTGACTTACAACCACATGTATAATGTGCTTAATAATTGTACTTTCATACTTTGTTAATAATTAATTTTTCATTACTAAATTAAGTATTGCATTATTTACAAACCATTTGTATTTAAGAGTAGTTGGTGGTTTTTAAGATCATTCAGAATGAGTTAGTAAATGATTAATAAACTATTGAAATCAATGTTTATATATCTTATTCAGGCAGATAGTAATGGTTACTACAGTATGTATGTTAATAAATGGTAATAAAGAACTATTTATGCTTTATAAATCTCTTACAAATGACAATTTAAGGCTCAGTATCAAATGAACAATATATTTTTGCAATCTTATCTAAAAAGTAAAATTACTGTAAAGTTTAAACATTGTTGAATAACAGGAGTGTCGAAATACAACATCAAATTGGATAAAACAACAACAATATAATAATTTAACAATATAATAAGATGAGATGTTTTAACTGTACAGTCATTTTATGTTAGATAAGATTACAAAGATTTATTTTTTATTTGATAGTTGAATTTGTGTCTCTTCAAACGAATAGGAATGAATAATGACGTTTAAGTTCTTTTTTCCTGTTTAGAATTTAAATGAGCCTTTAATCGTCATTAATAAGGGGTTTATAAAGCATGAATAGTCCTCACTTTAGATTAGGTCACAAAATTGGATGAAGTTGAGTTAATAAAGCATTTATTAACATACAAATGAACTATTAGTATATGCCTGAATAATAAGATATAGAAATGTTAATTTGAATAGTTTGTTAATTATTTACTAACTCATTCTGAATGATCTTTAAAAAACAACTAACTATGCTTAAAGGTGCAGTATGTAAGTTTGACACCCAGTGGTTGAACTAGGTATTGCACTCCTGGATCATAATAAAAGTACGCTGGGATGCCAGATTGTGTACAGGAGCGAGTGATTTAAACTGTGTTCTAAATAAAAGCAACGACACGCGATAGAGGGAATATTTTCCATATTAAAAGGAGTTTTTGCCCTAACAAACACCTCGAATTGATATATTAGAAATGGCTTCTATTTCTCACAGCTGAACAACAGAAACCTATGACAGCTAGATCACCTCAGGTAAGCCTTGTGTGCTTTATTCTGTGCTAAATGCTAACAATGCGAGTTTGAATGCATTTTACATGGCATTTGTTGCCATATACTGAAAGCAGAAAGTTCACCTCAGATCTTGAAAATACAATAAACCGTCTGAAACTGAACTTTAGAACTAAACACATATGAGTGATTCAGCATCTACATTGATGTTAAAGTGGGTTAACATGTATTAAATAGATTCTAAACCTTACCGTTTCGTGAGCGAGTGCATATTCTGTGCTTCTGAAAGGCTGTATTTACATTTCTGCCGTGTCTTGTCTGGTGCAAACAGCCAAATAGCTGATCACTGCCTCTCTCGTCACAGCGTGTTGTTAGGACACGCGGTTACAATGTAACCTGCTCACCTAATGTTTACGTTCGTAATATTTATGTAATTTGCTAATTAATAACCTCATGTGGAACTGCATCTGTCTCCCATACTGTTCTTTTTGGTCACGGACGCATGCTTTCAGAGTCTTTCTGAATGAATGAATGAAATACGCTGTTTTCCAACAAGGCAACCCAGGGTGCTGACATATAATTGGCTAAACTGGCATCGTGCATATGAAATTTATCTAAACAAAGACATTGTTCCGGCACGGAAAACCCATTTTCAAAGCAGAATATCTGACTTCAGCATTGTTTTTCAGTTAAACAAGTATGTTCACTTGGGATGTTTCTTAAATATCTGCACACATATTATGGTATTTTTATGCTTTAGAAGAGTCAAAAACTTACATACAGCACCTTTAAATAACTGGTTTGTATGGTTTGAATATGTAGATCCATACGGCAGACCAGATAACTTTATAGCGTTAGCTAGTTAGTGACATTGTACAGCATTTCCATTCCGCTAGCTTAATTACCTTCATAATCCATTATGTATGATGAAGCATACAATCTAAATCCTTTGGCCGATTTGGTGGCCAGACATTTAGATGATAATGAGCATATTCGGTAGACATCTGTGATGCTTAACTTTGGTAGGTCCAAAATTAGCGCCAAATTAGCGGAGAGTGAAAGAGAGTGAAAAACTGGAAGTGTTCTACCCAGGTTGATTGGAACGCAAAAGTTGCGCATATATCCTATTATATAACATATAAAACACTACTTACTACTAACTACTTTCAATAACAAATTGCTGGCGCATATGATAGTGCATGATAGCGATGAGCGGAAGTGTTCTACCCAGGGATCCGGTTTGGTCACGTGACATTCGACATATACCCTATAATGCAATACTTAATTTAGTAATGAAAAATAAATCATTAACAAAGTATTAAAGTACAATTATTAAGCACATTATAAGTGTGGTTATAAGTCAGGAATTTGTAGCTGCAGTTATAAACTGCTTACTAACGTTTATTAATGTAGAGTTAATGCTTAACAGATAATGAATTCACTATTTGCTAATGCTTAATAAATGGTTCATAGTGTGTAGTTATTATAAAGTGTTACCAAATATACAGATATATATTTAGAGATAAGATGATAATAGATGGATTGTTTGCTATGAAAGGGTTTTGTTTGAGGAATTTGTATGTTGATGAGGGTAAAAGGCGATCTGTTTTGATGAGGACCATATTTCTGTATCATTAAGAATATTTTAAGCACCTTATATAAAACCTTACTGTACAAGCATTTTAAAATTATGTATGTAGGTGTTTTAGAACTTTATTAGCTACACAAATTCTATATATAAACATTTAAACGCAATTTTATATTTTACATTTCAGAATCTAGAATTTATTAGGAAATGTTTGTTCAGAACTCATGCATGTATTTTATTTTTTTGCTCTGCAAGTGTAACAACCAGCTCATACCAAAGCTGATTCTGACTTGTTTTAACCCGTTATTTGTTTCATCATTTCTATCATTTGTTGTATTACTGTTTTTTTCCCCCTATTTTGCTTCATTTTTGTGTTTCTACATTGTGAGCAGTGACCTAATACTCATCTAAACGTACTGATAAATCTGATCAGTTCTCATTGTGCTGTATTATAACGAATGCATTTGTTTGGAAGCCGGAAAGGTGTGTTCAAGTGGTGTAAAAGGCCGATTTGCAACACACAGAACTGTTTTCCACACTTTCACTCAGATTATAAAAAGGTTTTTGCTTATTAATCCTGAAAGATTTACCACATACCTTTCAGGAAACAGACCAGCACTGAGCTCCAGATTTGAAACTGAATTAAAAATATGCTCTAAACGAGGGGTGTCTCAGTCCTAGAGGGCCGGTGTCCTGCATATTTTAGTTCCAACCCCAATTAAACACACCTGAACCAGCTAGGCAAGCTCGTTCTAGGTATACTAGAAACTTCAAGGCAAGTGTGTTGAAGAAGGTTGGAGCTAAACTATGCAGGACACCGGCCCTCCAGGTCCCAGTTTGGACACCCCTGCTCTAAACTAATATGCAACACATTTTATTTACAGTATATTTCATTAAAATGTGAGAATTGGGAAATGATTTGAATATATTGAATCTGATGTAATCATATTTAACACTTTAATCAGCAATAAAGCACAGCTTAATTGATAATTCATTGTAAATAAATTAGCATACTGATTATAATAAACCACACGCTCAAAGATCTTTAAAAGCTTTACAACTATACAGGGTCAACTTGTTGTGTTTGTGTCTTTATTTTTGGTTCAATATATGTAACACTTTTTCCTTAAATAAATAAGACTGTTTTGCAAGCTAAATGTGGTGTCTTGGATTGCATTTGCACTAGTTAGAGAACATATTATGATCTTTTTCTGTCTTTTCTTTTCCATGATTTCATTCATAAATATAAACACATTTCCCATATTTCCATTCATTAATTTCTGAATGTACAGTGGTGCTCCAAATTATTAGAACACAGCCATTTTATAAGAGGTTTCAGTTGTTTGTTGAATTGTCCTTTATTATACCCATTATTTAAAAAGGTAATGATTCGCACTCATCAAGTAATTGCTTTGTGCTGTTTTTATTTGTACATTCTTCGGGTGATTGAAAACACAAATGTTTCAGCACAATGCCTTCCTCAGTGTGTAACACAATCCTCTCACTCCACATTTTTATCCCACAGTCAATCACACTGCGTCACTAGTTAGATGACCACTCGATAATCATTTCATCATTCCATGATTAACCACACAAGGACTGTTCACCTTCATATTTAAAACATTATTTTACAGAGAAATAGCATATCAACCATCAGTATTTGCCAAGTGTACATCAATACAATGTAAATCCGACAGTCCATAACATTAAAAAATACATTTGACGATCATTCGATGATTAAAGACAATCTTACCTTCACCTCGACACACGTAACTAACCACACAAGAAATATTTACCCTCACATTCAAAAAAACTATTTACAGGAAAATAGCATATTTACATCAATACAACGGAATTCCAACAGTCCAAAACATTAAAAAAATACATTTGTTATATTGTGTCAATTATCTAGACGGCTACTCGATGATTACTCGTCTCTTTTTCATTTCAATAATCATAATCAACCACACGAGAAATACCCTTACCTTCGAAGACATTATTTTATAGGAAAATGGCATATCAATTATCATCATTCCCTTATTCGTGTCTACGTCAATACAGTGAAATTTCGACAATTCAAAAACATTAAAAATCCATTTATCTCATTATTTGTCACTACAACTTCAAAATCCATGATTCCTTATATTATAGCTAAACAACAAACTGTTAAAGAAACACAGAAAGGCCCAACTCCTCATTCATTCCTCTTGGTGTAAGTGATTTTAATTTATGAATCCAGAACGCTTCTCTTTGTAATAATCTTTTATTATACGTGTGTCGAGGTGAAGGTAAGATTGTCTTTAATCTGAATGATCGTCAAATGTATTTTTGAATATTATGGACTGTCGGATTTACATTGTATTGATGTACACTTGGCAAATGATGATGGTTGATATGCTATTTCTCTATAAAATAATGTTATAAATATGAAGGTGAATAGTCATGGAATGATGAAATGAAAATGAGATTGTTGTTTTTTTGATTATCGAGTGGTCGTCTAACTAGTGACGCAGTGTGATTGACTGTGGGATTAAAAGGTGGAGTGAGAGGATTGTGTTACACACTGAGGAAGGCATTGTGCCGAAACGTTTGTGTTTTCAATCACCCGAAGAATGTACAAATAAAAACAGCATGGAGCAATTACTTGATGAGTGTGAATCATTACCTTTTTGAATAATAGTATTGACTAGATTAACGCACCAAAAAGTTTCTTTAAAAATCGCGAGCGCGCAGGGCAAATTTCATTACTTTATTATACCCATACAACGAATTAAATATCTACAAAGTCATCATTATGCTGTGTTAAACATACACTCTCAGAAATAAAGGTACAGGAGCTGTCACTGGGGCAGTACCTTTTCAAAAGGTACATCAATGGTACCTCAAAGGTACTTTTTAGGTACATTTGGTCACTAATATGCACCTTTGAGGTACCACTGTGGACTTTTTGAGTACATATATGTATCTTTTGAAAAAGTACCGCCCCAGTGAGAGCTTCTGTACCTTTATTTCTGAGAGTGTACTATAGACTAGGGCTGCACAATATTGAAAAAAATGGACATTGCGATATTTCGTTTTTCTGCGGTATACATTGCAATATGAATATAATTTTACAAAAGATCACCTAAATAAGTCTACTTGTAAAGAATTCATACAGTACATCTGCATAAAACAACCAATTGCAAGCATAGATTAATACAATAGAACAAAGATAAAAAAAATAATTGTAGTATTTTATGGTTTTCTGTGGAGTCTAAGAACACGATTAATGAAATAACATTGGACTGTCTTCATTGTATAAATGATTAAATACAATTTAATCTTTGTTAAATCTCTAAACTTTAGATTTTCTTGGTTTAAATTTACTTGATATCGTAGTCCATAAAAGACATCCAAAAGGAAAATCGTTGACTGTATTAAGGCTGATTTATACTTCTGCGTCAACACAAACAGCACGCAGAAGTATTAATGCACGACTACACACAAGGAACACGCTGTGGGTCACGGCGATCACTCGACCCAGAAGAATAAACCAGCCTTTAGGGTTCAAATTGCGATGACTCCACAAATCATGTTCGGAAGTGTGGTTCCTGGCCATTGTAATCACAATTTAACATTGCAGATACTCAGTGCTTAATTTGTGAATCGGGAGGTCCCGGAAGATATCGGGTTAACTGATCCGGCATGTTACCTGAGGATGTAGAGGTGCACGCACGAAAGTGGAGAGCAGGAGGGTCGCGGACGTAAGTGAAGAGGCTTGGGGAGTCGCGGAAGAAAGTGAAAATGAACAGCGGACAGGGGAGGAGGGCGGTTGAGGTGGGCGATCAGTAACATGAGGTGCCGGATCCGGCGTGTTCTGGCACAAATTAAGCCCTGCAGATACTGCAATGTGACTGTTGCTGATGATGCACACGTTGCGATATCAATGCTAAAACTATATATTGCGCAGCCCTAGAACATACTGTAAAAAGTGATCACTTAAAGTGAGTAAACCCATTGGCTTAAAAATGACAAGTTTATTTTAATGAAAAAAAAGTAAGTATTTCTGTTGCAACTTAGAACTATTAAGTTCACAACTTAATTTTTATAAGTTTTCACATTCATTTATGTACTAATTTGAAGGTATTAGGTTTACTTTTTCAACTAATCACTTTTTACAATGTAAAGCCATCATAAGCACACTGTGAAAAAGTTGACTCACCTTAATATTGTAAGGCAACTTGCTGCAGAGCTTTTTGAGTTAAGTTGACCCAACCTAATTCGAGTCAAGAGCAGTACTTGGGTTAAAGTTGAGTCAACTCAACTTTACCATTTTACCAACCTTACAATTTTAAATCAAGTTTTTTTTTTTTTTTACAGTGCAGATTTACATGTAAATGTCCTTACAAAATAAAAACAAGCAACGTGAACTTTCAGTTTCACACAACTATGTTCCATCACAAAAGAAGACATTACTTATGTAAACCTACGGTCATACTTTATTTTAATATACAATTCATGCTTTTAACAAACCTTTAACTAAGACTTTTAGTTCAATAAACTGCTAATTAGCTGTTTATTATTAGTTATTAAGGTAGTAGTTGTGAAATTAAATCATGTTTTGGAGGCAAAAAGCTGGTAACACTTTAATTGAAAGGGGTGTTCATAAGACTGTCATGACACCTTTATAATCAT
This sequence comes from Danio kyathit, assembly GCA_903798195.1. Lineage (NCBI taxonomy): Eukaryota > Metazoa > Chordata > Actinopteri > Cypriniformes > Danionidae > Danio > Danio kyathit. The sequence continues at coordinate 80,810,827 of LR812523.1, read as the reverse complement.
CATGAATAAATATGCAGAAAATGTTATGCATGCTTATGTCATTGTGTCATTCGCTCAGTTCTGTCATTTTAAATGTAAAGATGACATTGTTTGAGATGTCTTTGTTATGACAACCTGACATATCAAAGAACTTCATGACCTGTCATAAATCTGTTATAAACAATACATTGTAACATTGTCACGAAGCCATTTTAATTGTGTCGTGACTATTTTTCTCATCAGCTTTTTCAGTGGAACAAACTATGTCATTTAAAAAGTCTCAGCAAAAAATGTCAGTACTCTGAAAAATCAATTTATAACAGCGTCATTCATACTTAATGATATTTAATGACTTTTTAATGACAAATTGATTTGTAGCACTGGAGTCAAAATAACAATATTAACGACACTGTTTAAATTTCAGGGCACAATTCTTGACATTCATGTTTATGACGGATTTATTACAAGTGTTGATAATGTCAAGTTGTCATAACAAAGACAAGTTATGAGGTATTTATGTCAAGGTGTCATAACAAAGACATCGCAAACAATGTCACCTTCACATTTAAAATGACATAACTGAGCGAATGACACTTAATGACATAAGCATGCACAATATTTCCTGCATATTCATAAATCATGATTATAAAGGTGTCATGACATTCTTATGAACACCCCTTTTGAGAACAATTACAGCTTTTTAACAGTTAATACAATCTTATATTCATGATGCATGATTCATAAAGCTGTTATGACAGTCTTATGAACTTCGACTTTCAAGTAGTGTTACCAGTTTTTTAACAGTTATCATATACATTCATGAAATCTCATATTCACAATGCATGATTATAAAGGTGTTATGACAGTCTTATGAACACCCCTTTCAATCAAGTAAAGTGTTACCAGCTTTATAACAGTTATCATATGCATGCATGAAATCTCATATTTATGTTGCACGATTCATGATTATAAAGGTGTTATGACAGTCTTATGAACACCCCTTTCAGTCAAGTAAAGTGTTACCAGCTTTATAACAGTTATCATATACATTCATGAAATCTCATATTCACAATGCATGATTATAAAGGTGTTATGACAGTCTTATGAACACCCCTTTCAATCAAGTAAAGTGTAACCAGCTTTATAACAGTTATCATATGCATGCATGAAATCTCATATTTATGTTGCACGATTCATGATTATAAAGGTGTTATGACAGTCTTATGAACACCCCTTTCAGTCAAGTAAAGTGTTACCAGCTTTATAACAGTTATCATATACATTCATGAAATCTCATATTCACAATGCATGATTATAAAGGTGTTATGACAGTCTTATGAACACCCCTTTCAATCAAGTAAAGTGTTACCAGCTTTATAACAGTTATCATATACATTCATGAAATCTCATATTCACAATGCATGATTATAAAGGTGTTATGACAGTCTTATGAACACCCCTTTCAATCAAGTAAAGTGTAACCAGCTTTATAACAGTTATCATATGCATGCATGAAATCTCATATTTATGTTGCACGATTCATGATTATAAAGGTGTTATGACAGTCTTATGAACACCCCTTTCAGTCAAGTAAAGTGTAACCAGCTTTATAACAGTTATCATATGCATGCATGAAATCTCATATTTATGTTGCACGATTCATGATTATAAAGGTGTTATGACAGTCTTATGAACACCCCTTTCAGTCAAGTAAAGTGTTACCAGCTTTATAACAGTTATCATATACATTCATGAAATCTCATATTCACAATGCATGATTATAAAGGTGTTATGACAGTCTTATGAACATCTCTTTCGAGTAAAGTGTAACCAGCTTTATAACAGTTATCATATGCATGCATGAAATCTCATATTTATGTTGCACGATTCATGATTATAAAGGTGTTATGACAGTCTTATGAACACCCCTCTCAATCAAGTAAGGTGTTACCAGCTTTTTAACAGTTATCATATACATTTATGAAATCTCATATTCACAATGCATGATTATAAAGGTGTTATGACAGTCTTATGAACACCCGTTTCAATCAAGTAAAGTGTTATACCAGCTTTATAACAGTTATCATATACATTCATGAAATCTCATATTCACAATGCATGATTATAAAGGTGTTATGACAGTCTTATGAACACCCGTTTCAATCAAGTAAAGTGTTACCAGCTTTTTAACAGTTATCATATGCATGCATGAAATCTCATATTCACGATGGATGATTCATGATTATAAAGCTGTCATGACAGTCTTATTAATATTGACTTTCGAGTAAAGTGTCACCAGTTTTTTAACAGTTATCATATGCATGCATAAAACTCATATTCATGATGTATGATTATAAAGGTGTCATGATAGTCTTATGAACACTGCTTTTGAGTTAAGTATTACCATTTTTTTAACAGTTATCATATGCATGCATGAAATCACATATTCACGATTCATGATTATATTTGTCTCATGACAGTCTTATGAACATCGCCTTTAAGTAAAAAGCTCAGTATTTGCAGATATGTGAGGTGTTCTGGTTATTTTGGCCACTACTGTATCATTGCACACGCAACAATAATGTCTGAGTCTCATTCCTCCCTCCTCTTTTTCACCTCTTTTCCTCCTGTTGGTGTTTCTGTTCTGGTGTCTCCTCCTCATCCTCGTCTTCAGGCCCAGCCAGTGCCTGATGAGCTGGTGGCCAAGCTTTTGGGGAACCAGGCCACGTTCAGTCCTGTGGTGACGGTGGAGCCTCGGCGCCGGAAGTTTCACCGTCCCATCGGCCTGAGGATCCCACTGCCGCCCTCATGGAGAGAGAGCCCGCGGGACGCCGGAGAGGGAGACACCACCAGCCTACGCCTGCTCTGTAGCGTCATCGGTACACATAAACATACATACATACTTGCATATACACATTTATATATATATATATATATATATATATATATATATATATATATATATATATATATATATATATATATATATATATATATATATATATATATATGTGTAATTTTTTTTTTGCATAATGAAATGGGAAAAAAGATCGATTACAAATATATGTAAAGTATAGAGAATTGTAAGACAGAACATTAAAAGTATTGCAGTGTGTCATTTTAATGTTTTAACTAAGAAAGCACATTGATAGATGAATGATAGCTCAGCAGACTTTTACCCAGCAGGTATTAAAATAAATAAACCAAAAAATCAACTTGCATATAAAGAAATAGCAGATCCGTATATGAGAACTATAGTAGAAACTTTGTCTGAAAAAAAAATAATAATAATATAATCTGACTAACATTGATTATTTATTGTTGTATTTCCATTTACTTCCACTAGTGGGAGAGTAATGGGATTTGCATTTAAATAAATAATACTCAAAAATAATCAGTCCAAGACATTATTCACTGCAGACAATTAAGAATCCGATACATTAATTACCCATTCTAAATAACCCATCATAAATAATACTATTTTGACCATTTTAAACCCATAAATACTGATTCCCAATGATCTCTTGACCTCTGTTCTCTCCTTATATAAAAATAGAAACATGTTATCTATGGCATATTTATTTTGATCAGATTACTCTGTACTTTTATAGGTGGCACAGCCCCTGCCCAGTGGGAAGACATAACTGGCACCACCAAACTGGCATATTTCAATGACTGTGCCAGTTTCACCACCAATGTCTCAGCCCGGTGAGTCCCATAACATGTTGGTTACATTTCAGCATATCAATTTATGACCTTTCCATAGTGGCGGATTTAGGGGATTCTAAGCAATTCCAGCCATGCATCCCTAAAATTCACAGTCCTAAAGTGCACCCTTTATATTTTGATTGATTTCATTTGTATTATTTCTGTTTATTTCATATATCAATCAACTTTTCTACATTTTTTTTTCTAAAATGAAAAAAAAAAAAAATACAAATAATAAATAAACTATTTTGTTGTGAGGGACACATTCCATTACATAATTTGAGAAAAATTAAACATTCTTTTAGACCATAACTATACATTTTATACAATGTAAAAATGCAGGGTTCCACACAATTCATTCACATTGTCTCAACACAAATCAATTAAGTTAACATAACAAATTTAAGTGGACTGTCCATGAAACAATTAAGTTGTCCCCAAAAAATCTTGTGAATTGTGTTCTAGCTCATTTTTTTTTTTCATATAAAGTAAACATAAATAAATAAAAATAAAAGCACTATTTACATCCAGGGTAAGAACACATGTCAATATAATTTCTTCCAGAGTGACCTCAACTGTCCATCTTCATTATACACATAGGGATGTCACACAATACACTATGAATATGTATAACCATACACATGTATATACATTAGTGTATATTTATCTATCAAATCTACATCTTCTATTCGTTTATAGCAACAAAGTCAGGTCTTCTAACTAAAATATATTCATCACATTTCCTCCATTTTCCCAGAAAGAAATCCTTCTTTAAGTTGACGACAAAAGTGATTTTTTCCATTGTGTAGATCTCAATAGTTGCATCTATCCAGTTACTTAGGGTTGGTCGTTCTTGCTGTAGCCATTTGCGTGTGATTGCTTTTTTGCTGGCTGCCATGAGAGCACGCATAAGGTATTTATTGTCTGCTGTTACTGTATCTGGATCCACACAGCCAAAATATAGCAACTTACTTTCTAGAGGTATATCTATTTCAAATATATGTTCAAGAGCCTCCTGTATTTCTTTCCAATATTCTTGAATATACATACATTCCCAAAATATATGATAATGGTTTGCTTTATTACATCCGCAGTTACGCCAACATTTTGGAGACTTGTTGGTATATTTGGCTGTCAGTGTTGGGGTTTTGAAATATCTAATAATGTTTTTTCCAGCAGTATTCTTTCCAGTTTAATGAACTTGTTGATTTCCATTGAAATTTCCATATATTTGGTTCTAGCTCATTTTAAATAAGTAGTTTGAACAAAGCAGCTTAAATCTTTTTTTTTTTTTTTGAGTGATATGCTATGTATAATTTATAGGTATAATTGATACTTCAATCAAGTTACGTGAGGCTTTAAGCTGCTGCTTACCTCACTTATTGATTAAATCCACCCCTGCCTTTTCATCTCAAAAATAGCATATAGAGCAAAAATAAAAGTCAAGTAAACAATGCTTTATGGTTTTCTAGGGAGTATTGAAGTACAAATGTAAAATAACATGATCATCATTGATCTCCAAAATAAATGAAGAAAGAAAAAAACCCAGCCGCTCGCAGCATCGACGGAGCTATGAAGCGAGCGCTCTTTCGCCCGGTCTCGCACTCACATAGTCTATACATGCATCTACTGTAAACGCACATGTTTCATGTACAAACACACCTATTAAATGTGACAAAAACTTCACAACTGAAATTTACTGGCTGCTGTGTCTTTAATGTGGTGTAAAAAATTTATTATTGAAACATCCAGGTTAAATCACATATTAATCATATTGTAAGTAAAGTCAACTTTGGAATTAGTACGTTATATCGGTCTAGATATTGTTTTTCATTTAGTGTTCGTAAGAAACTTGCTCTTCAACTTATTTTGCCAATTTTTGATTATTGTGATATTGTTTATCAGACTGCATCGAAATTAGATCTTGCTCCTCTTAATAAGGCATATAATAGACTTTGCAGATTTGTTCTGGGTTGTTCTTTTTACACACATCATTGTATAATGTATGATCTGCTGCAGTGGTCATCTTTGCATGCAAGACGACACATTCACTGGCTTCAATTTATATTTAAATGTATTCATTTTGAGTATCCTTATTATTTACAACAATATTTTGTATTTTTTTCCGTAAGTTATCAAGTTAGACATTCTGTTCAGACTTATTTTTTTGTTCCTCGTTGTAAAAAATCTATTGGTAAAAGAGCTTTTATGTTTAAGGGTCCAATAGATTGGAATAATTTACCTGCTAACATACGATCTATTACATCATTTAAGGTCTTTAAGCAAACTTTGTTATCCTTTTTTACTTTGGATTGTACTTGTTTTTCCTGAGGATATTATAATTTTGTTGATTTGATTCACTGATTCGTATTTATTTTTTTGTACTATGTATATATGCAAATGTATCTATGGATACTAAAAAATTTTTATGTTATATTTTTTGTATGTTGTGTAAGTTATGTTATGTCTTTTGTTTTTTGGTGTTATTATCATGTGATTGTAATTAATTGCAACATACTTAAAGTTAAAAGGGAAACATAAGGGTGAAAAAATTCCCCTAGCCTATAAGGTGTTTTATGGAATATCTTAAATTGACCAGTAGCTATATGTTTTTCTTTCCCTTATATTTATTTTTTGCCGCATGTAGCCAATTCATGCACAATCGGAAAACTAGTGTAATGGCGGCACGCCATCTTTACCAGACTCGCCTTTGTTTTCACTCCACCCCAAAGCCCCAGCTGGCTCGCTTTGACCCAAGGTATTTGGCGGGCCGAAAACGGCTGGCTGCTGGCCCCGAGGAAGCCCCGCTTTGGTCCGATCAGGCCCCGAAGTGACTGTGGAAACATGACTGGCCCTGGCTTGCTCTGGCTCCCTCACTTTAGGCGCTGCAGTGGAAATGTGGCTATTGCATCAGGGTGTCTGCATATCCTTAAAAAGTCCAAAAAAAAAAAAAAGTCTTTAATCAAAAAGGCAACTGAACTGACACCGTAAAGACTGCTTCGGTTTTGAAACGAAAGTTATTATTAGTCAGTTTAAAGATTTATTTAAATCTTTCTATATAATAACAAGTGTTAAGATTGTAATAAAGTAGTTGTGCTGTGCTTTTTTTTTTTGTAATTTCTGTACTATAAAATTATTAAACTTTACAACTGGTCTTAAATTTTATTCTGTTAAAAGGGCTAATATTATTGACCTTAAAATGGTTTTTAAAAAGTTAAAAACCACTTTTATTCTAGCCGAAATGAAACAAAAAAGCTTTCTCCAGAAGAAAAAATATTATAGGAAATACTGTGAATAATTCCTCTGTTAAACATCATTTGGGAAATATTTGGAAAAAATTCACAGGAGGGCGAATAATTTTGACTCTTTGTGTGTTTGTGTTGCTCAGATTCTGGCTGGCGGACTGTCCTCGGACTGCGGAGGCCGTGTCCTTTGCTAACCTCCTGTACCGCGAGCTGTCGGCCGTGCCGTACATGGCCAAGTTTGTAGTGTTTGCGAAGATGAATGAAGCTCGCGAGGGTCGACTCCGCTGTTACTGCATGACGGATGACAAGATGGACAAAACCCTGGAGCAGCACGAGAACTTCTCTGAAGTGGCTCGTAGCAGAGACATCGAGGTCATGTGATGTTGTGTTGCATAACTCATATAATCAGCATGTTTGCTGTGCTTCCGTTGTGTGCATGGATATAGTGCTCAGCATGTATGAGTACACCCCATTTTGAAAATGAATATTTTTATCCATTTCTCAGTGAATATAGGTCTTATACATATATTGGTGCATTTGAACAACACAGATTTATTAAACAGATATATTTATTAAAATAATATTTTAGTCACAGAAAATCTTTAGAAATGGAAAGATAATACATTTACATTCATGCAAAATATTGCGAAAACAAATTACAAACTACAACATTTCAACTAAATTGTATATCATTTTTGTTTCTCTTGATTTTTGCTATTTTTGACTATTTTATTTAATATTTTTCCCTTACATATAAATTTGGCTGTACTAGTTTTTGGACCATTATCGTAAGTTATTTTGTTAGATTAGCTCCAAATCTAATGTATATGCACAAATAAAATATTGTATAGCTTCCTATTAAATATATGAATTTAAAATATAGCTTTGTGGAGGGTGTACTCATATATGCTGAGCACTGTATACACCAGTGCCATCATTTATGCAATGTCATTTTTGCCATAAGTTTGTTTGTGCCACAGAATAAAAAAAAATCTAAAAAAATAAAAAGGTAATTGCCACTCTTTCTCTCATAGTTTCTCAAATTGCACATTCATATCCTGCAATCAGGACTTCTCAAAATTACAATTTCAAGTTTTGATATGATTGTTATTGCAATTTGAGCTCTGTACATTTGGATTGCAAGGAAAATGCATGCTATAAATGTTGTTTTTTTTGGAAAAAAAAAATCCACAGATTTGTGAAACAATGAAAATGTTGTGTTGTGCATTCCAGGGGTGCGTTTCCCAAACAACGACGTAACTCGCAGCTGAACTATCATAGGTCGATGCATCGTTTGGCAAAAGAACGATGTAGTGACGAGTGTTTCCCAAAACCCATAGTTTCTCTATCGCAGATCCATCGCTTGAACCACGTTAGTTATAACGTAAAACGCCCATAATGATGCTCTAAACAGGGTGGAGTAACTTCTTTAGAGAACAACCCCATCATTTCTTTGTGCAAATTATATTGTTTTACACAAACACGCATTTAAAATAAAATCCAATATTAGTTTTGGTAAAAACATGCACTCGCTTTCCATATTAGTTGAAATATATGTAAATGACACATATGGCCAATGTTTGCTTTACTAATATTAATGAGAAGTTGAACATTACATATTCTATTCTAAAACATAAAATCACTTACAAAAGCTAACACTATTCTAATATCATATATAAATCATATAAATAAATAAATAAATAATAAGGCGATTTATTATAAATATATTTACTTTAATAATAATATTAATAATATTAATGATGATGATGATGACGATTATTATTATTATTATTTAGGATATTGTTTATTTATTTAAAAAAAAATTACAATTTGACACATGCAAACCACAGCAGAAAGTTCTAACCTACAGACCCATGTCATATACAGCAGAGAAACTTAATAAATAACCCACTATAAAATAAAAGAATTAACGTATGCTATGTGTTTTATTTTCAAGCTTTGGAGACGTAACATAATTTCCATTTTTAAATATACCTATAGCTTTTGCCATGAGGCTGTGTTCAAAATGATATTAATGTTTTCAAAGTGCACTGCGAAGGGAGCACAATTGTAAACATGACGATCGCTAAAACTGAACTGTAAAAATACTTTGAAAGCAAATTACACCTAAGAGAGATGACTCTAATGCTTTTTTATTTTTTAATAATTCCAACTTTGAATGTTAAAATGTTCTAAATGAATAGGGCATAGGGGGGATAAGTGGGAATAGAACACAGCCAGGAACTATGCTTCTAACTACAGCTCCAGAGGTGTAGTTTCAAGTGCTCAAGTTTGCGACGCAGTTTGCGAATGTTCGTTGGAGCGATGGATTCGGGAAACAGCAAATCAAAGAACTATGTTTGTAATGACGGAACTTGCGACCTTAGTTGGCTAACGATGGTTTTGGGAAACGCACCCCAGGCCAGCAGTCACTATGCCTACAGACCAAAAATATATTAGACATGCGCCTAATGTCACCTTTTCACACAATCATGTTTGTATGTTTTACACGGAGATGATAATGGTTTTATTTTCAAAAACTTTGTTTATGCTTAAAGGACACCTATTATGCCCCTTTTTACTGTGAAGTTTCAGCTCAAACTACCCCAAAGATTGTTTTCAAGAGTTCACACGTAGCTGATGATTGATTATAAAGCTTGTTTGGCATGCTGTCCCGGGAGAGAGCCCTGAGCTCATGCGATCCACGAGCCTGGGGCTCCCTCCCATTTGAAGGGCTAGAGTGTAGTTTGAGCTCAGGTAGGTCTCGAGAACTCCCCCCTTTATTTAGGGCTAGTGATATACTGTTGATTAAGAGCTTGATAGTGTCAATTCTGATTGGTCGATTAACCTATGACTAGGCCCACACGGAATCTGCGCGCACAGAATTCTGCAGATTTTTCGCAGATTTTCCGCATCATTAATTCTGTTTATTTACTTACAGTTAACTATTTACTGTTAATCTAATTGTATTTGCATTTTAAACATTAAATAAAAGTTAAAAAGATATTATTTTTTATTTCAGATTTAAAGGTTTTAGTTATGAGACTCCTAAAATAATTCCGCAGAAATCCGCAGATTTTTACCAAACGTTTCCGCAGAAATAGCAAAAAACGTCCGCAGATTCCGTCTGGACTTGCCTATGACGCATGTTTTTGGACTGTGGGAGAAAACCGGAGTACCCGGGAGAAACCCACTTGAGCACGGGGAGAACATGTCGGAAACGTCAGAAACGTTGACTGGCCTGTTAAGGACTTGAACCAGTGACGTTCTTGCTGTCAGGCAACAATGCTAACCACTGGGCCGCCGTGCTGCCCTATTAAAGAAAAAGGAGGAGGAGTATAGGTGGAAGGGGGGATTCTTCAAGGCGAAGATAACTGAAGTAATAAACTCTGGTTATTTATTGTATAGTGACTTAGGAATCATTTGATTGGTGAATCATGCGATATCTAATGCGGGACCAGCCGTGATCAATCATAAGCACGTGATCCTCTCGAAGTTAGTTTATAAATAAACCACACTTATAACTCTTTAAAACTGCATCTTTTAGGCTTTGATCCAAGTTGTGCATTTTTGGTGACTGTCGCTTTAAATTTAAACGAGATTGTGCTCTTTCCAAAACAGGGTGGAGCTACAAATGCCGTTCATCATCCAGCAGACTTAAAACAGGACTAACGTTAACTAGAAAAAGTGAACAGAAATGACTTAGAATGCTTCAGTCTATGGAGACTGTTCGTTTGTGCATCTTAAAACTCGACATTTATAATCCTCTTATGCTGCGTTCACACCAGACGCGGAAGAAGCGTCAAGCGCGAGTGATTTACATGTTAAGTCAATGCAAACGTGTGAATAGGCATCCTGCGGCGCGATACACGCGAATGGTGCGGCGCGAATGACGCGATACGCGCGAATGGCGCCGCGCAAATTGAGCGTTTTCCGCGTTTGCCGCGCTTAACGCGCGAATCGTTCGAATTCAAAAATCTGAACATCTACGGACATTCGCACCGCGTTAACCAATCAGGAGCTTGCTCATGTGGGGGCATGATTGTGACGTAGCACCTGTTGTTGGTGTCCCGGGGGAAATCCTTCAACCGACACTGAGAACAGTTCATCAAACTGGGCTTGGCTCAATCAGAAGCACCACTGAAAGCCTCCGTCATCCAGGTTAAGTTTCTGGAGGAGTTTATGAGCTTACAGAGCTGAGTGCACCTCTGAAAGTATCTAGTAGACTCAGACACGGCTTCAAAGGCATCGACGCTGTTTTTCAGCCTTCATAAAAGCACATAAACACAGTTATTTTCTCAATAAAATCCATGTTAGCCATTTAGCAACGAAGCTACAGTCACCGGGCAGACAGAAGCCCTGCCCATGACGCGAATCCGCGTCTGTTCTGAAGTGAATTTGATGCGCGAATGAAACGGATTTGATGCGCAAATGAAGCGGAGTTTGACGCGCGAATGAAGCGAGTAAACTCAAATGTTCACGCGTCTATTTGCGCGCGAATATTGCGATTTATCCGCGCGTTCCGCGTCTGGTGTGAACACAGCATTAGACATTATAATCCTGACATCTTCAGCAGGTCAAAACTCTAATGGCGGTTGGCTGCTTCTCACTCAGGGCTGTTTATGCTAATGAGGGAAAGATGGTTACTAGTGGGTGGGGTTTTTTTTACCTCTAATGACATGTACAAAGATAGAATGTCAATCAAAGTGTTTCTGCAGACTGTTTCTATCAAGTGTGATTATAAAAAAACAGAATTAATACATTTTTACCAATAACGGCTGGTTATATTCACACACTGCTGCCACACAACTGTGTTTAAACCCTTTATAAAAGTGATTTTTGCATAATAGGGTCCATTTTAAAATACACTTTTAAAAGTTGTCTTTTGTAAACACCATATATTCAAATTCCAGAACTTGAAATCCTAAATGTAAAGCTTGTAATGTGAAATAGTTTCTCAGAATTGTATGGGGAAACAAATCGCAATCACCTGTTTTAATTTTGTTTTCTCCCTGTCACAGAAACAGGCTTCTATATTAACCAGCATCTGAGTAAAAAAATGCTAAAGTCATCTAAATCAGTGTTTCTCAACCACGTTCCTGGAGGACCACCAGCACTGCATGTTTTTGATGTCTCCTTGACACCATCATAGGTCTTTCATTCATTCATTCATTCATTTTCTTGTCGGCTTTGTCCCTTGCGGGGTCGCCACAGCGGAATGAACCGCCAACTTATCCAGCACGATTTTATGCAGCGGATGCCCTTCCAGCCGCAACCCATCTCTGGGAACTTCCACACACACATTCACACTCATACACTATGGACAATTTAGCCTACCCAATTCACCTGTACTGCATGTCTTTGGACTGTGGGGGAAACCGGAGCACCCGGAGGAAACCCACGCGAACCCAGGGAGAACATGCAAACTCCACACAGAAACGCCAACTGACCCAGCCCAGCCGAGGTTCGAACCTGCGACCCAGCGACGTTCTTGCTGTGAGGCAACAGCACTACCTACTGCGCCACTGGGTTGCCATAGGTCTTTCAGTCTCTGCTAATGATCTGATGCTCTGAATCAGGTGTGTTTGGTTAAGCAGAAATGGAAAATGTGCAGAGCTGGTGCTCCTCCAGAAACGTGGTTGAGAAAAACTGATCTAAATCAATATAAAAGAAAAAATAGACCTTATTGTGTTATAGTAATTTACATTTTAGGTCTTACTAAACCTGATTCACAAAAGCTCAGTACTCAAAATTCATTCATACACATGTGTGCAAGGTTGTGTGGGTGTTGAACAGGGTTGGGTTGCAGCTGGAAGGGCATCTGCTGTGTAAAACATATGCTAGATAAGTTGGCGGTTCATTCCGCTGTGGTGACCCCTGATTAATAAACGGACTAAGCCAAAAAGAAAATGGACGAATGAGTGAATGAATGAATGAAGGTGAGGGAAAGCATTTAACCAATACTCTCATGTGTGGATATTTCCCCAAACAAGTATAGTGAAGTATAATTAAACTCAAACTTCATTCTCCGCTCTGGAACAAAAAGCCAACATGAATAAAATACACAACTACACCTCACCTTTTAATATTCTGAAATATCTGACATTACTATGGTGGCTGAGAAAGCTCAAACCTGCTGCAAGTTAAGAAAGCACAGGCAAATACTGTAGAAAAACATGTAGAAGCAGCCGTGTCTGTCATTTTTTGGGATCCCCGACACATTTCTGTTGTGGTTAGCCCTATTTGTATGTATTTGATGAATTTCTCAATTTACTAGTGTTTTTCTATTTCCATGCCTGTATTTTTCTTCATTTTGCAGCATGTTTGAACACTCTCAGCCACCATACATTACAGAATGCTTTACAAAGTTTCCCATATACAAATCTGATATATGACATACAAGTACATTTCTGCGTCCCAATTCGCATACTTACTGTATACTACACCCCGAAATTATGTACTCTTTTTGTGAAGGAAAAATATATACTTCTGAGTGTGTCACAGAAGAGTTTGCAAGCTTTGGGACATACTACTTCCTTGTTAACAGATCATTATGATCGTTCGTATGCTGAGTTATGAGCCCTGTCAATCATCCACACTTCATCCACGTTTCTTTCATATTTAATTTCCTACCTTATTGGAGAAGCAGCAGCAGGTTAATCTTAAATTCACCAGTCTTTCATGCAGAGAAATCACCTCTGGTCTTTGGATAATTATGCATTCAGATGTTAATGACCAAACACGTCTTTATAGAAGTTCAGTATTGTTGTTGCAGATGAAATATAACATGGAAAAGGCTATTTAAATATGTTCCAGTTGTTTAGATATTGATTAACAGTCATACAAACATCTTTACCGAAGCCTCTACTTGACGTTTGGTCTCGCGCGTCCATCATGTTTGTAGTTTATTTACTTTTCACCCGTGTTTGTAGATCTAATCGAATTCATGTCCAATGCGTAATGTACTGTGGGCAATATCAGCAGTTAGAGTATGGACGCTTCTACACTTAAGATTTTTACCGGAAATAGTAAACCATCCGGGAACCTTTGGCATACTCTTTTCAAGATACTACGATTTGGAACATACTAATTCTATTTACAAATATTATTTAGGATGGATAGTATGCAAACTGGAATGCAGCACATGTTTGGATTTCACATATATAACATATGTGCAACATTTATTTCAAAATATTGCAAAAATGGCTATATTTTTTCAACAGTTGGATTTAGAAATATGTACATACTCTATATGTTCAAATATATAAGCTGTAATTTTATATCTACAGTTGAAACCAGAAGTTTACATACACTCTAAAAAAAGGAAAATAACCATTTTTTTTTAAATGTCTGATGGTAAATCATACTAAACGTTTACTATTTTAGGTCCGTTAGGATTACCTAAATCATTTACATTTGTTAAAGGCCGGAATAATGAGGGAATTTTTTTTTGAGAATTTTTTATTAATTTCTACACAGTCAAAAGTTTACATATGAATTTCTGGTATTTTTTAGCTTTGCTTTTAAACTGTATAACGTTGGTCAAATGTTTTGGCTATCCTTCCACAAGCTTCTCACAATAGTTTGAAGGAATTTTGGCCCATTCCTCCTGACAGAATTGGTGTACCTGAGTCAGATGTCTTGCTCGCACAAGCTTTTTCAACTCTGCCCACAAATTTTCTATAGGATTGAGCTCAGGGCTTTGTGATGGCCACTCCAAAACATTCACTTTGTTGTCCTTAAAGCACATTTTAACTAATTTGGCAGTATGCTTAGGGTCATGGTCTGTTTGGAAGACCCAATTGTGGCCAAGCTTTAATTTCCTGGCTGATGTCTTGAGATGTTGCTTCAGTATTTCTACGTACTGTTCTTCATGATGCCATCTATGCTGTGAAGTGGACCAGTCCCTCCTGCAGCAAAACAGCCCCAGTAAAATTCACTACTGAGAGTCCAAACACTGCAGAGCAATTCCATCGATGTGCAGCTCTACAGATCCCGAACCATGCAAGCCAGAGGCGACAGCGGCGAGGAAAAAAAACTTCACCAATTGGCGAAAGTGAAAGTGAAAACCTCGAGAGAAACCAGGCTCAGTTGGGCACGACCATTTCTCCTATGGCCAAACGTCTTGTGCGGAGCTGCAGTCTAGGTGCAGGAAGCTGGACCTCAGCGAAAACTTGTCTGTCCTTGGAGCATCACAGCAATCAGTCTCATGCTCTCCACTCTTCCATGACCACCACAGCAGCTGCTCAGGATACGGCCTGGTCCAGAATTATGAAAACCTTGGGATCATCTCGTCGTTGGTCTTGGATCACATCAGTGGCACTGCATAGTCTGAGGGCCTCGGGATGAGTACCCCCAGGTGGAAATACAGAATAAGGAGATTAATTAGCGTAGCTGCTGTTCATAGTGTATAAAAACAAAAAGCAAAATCCTGCGTGGGGCACATCATGCGTCATACCGCTATGTAATGCACTGAGTGTATGCTTTGCCGAAAAGGTTTTTAATCTAGTTTTGAATTGCGAGAGTGTGTCTGAGCCTCGGACATTATCAGGAAGGCTATTCCAGAGTTTAGGGGCCATAAATGAGAAGGCTCTGCCTCCTTTACTCGAACATCTGACTTCTTTTTCTTAAATGGTTATGTGCCTTTTTATACAGTGTATGTAAACTTCTGCTTTCAACTGTATGTCAGATCAGATTTCCTCATGGGTTAATGTTTCGTATTGACATTTAAAAGATAATGTTTATTGCTAAACTGTAAATTTTAGATGCATCTCCTGTAAGCCTAAATCTCCCTGTATGTGTGTGCGTGTGTTCTGTAGGTGATGGAGGGAATGCCGCTCTATTTGGAGTGTTCAGGAAACTTGGTTCCCATAAGAAAAGCAGCCCAGCAGCCTCGCTGTTTCAGCTTCCAGGCCTTTAAAGACAACAGACTCCCTGTGTCCGTCAAGGTAAAGTAAATCGCATGCACTACAGTATCGCCTCACACCAAGAAGGTCGCTGATTTGAGTCCTGGCTGGGCCACTTGGCATTTCTGTGCGGAGTTTGCATGTTCTCACCGTGTTCATGTGGGTTTCCTCCGGGTGCTCCGGTTTCCCCCACTGTGGGTGCGAATGTGAGTGAGTATGGGTGTTTCACAGTACTGGGTTGTGGCTAGAAAGGCTGCATAAAACGTGTGCTGGAATAGTTGGCGGTTCATTCTGCTTTGGCGACCCCTGATAAATAAGGGACTAAGCTGAATGAATGAATGAGCCTGGCTTTAAGCCACTTTAAGGCCCCGTTTATGCTAGTACATTTTAGTTTTAAAACGGCGTTTTAGAATGAAAACGATCCGCGTCCACACTAGCGTTTCACCCAGCGTTTCTGAACAGCTCTCCGTCTACACTAAAACGGTGAAAACGCACATCACGTGACCACACACACACACTCTGGCATGCACTGCAGCGTGCTTAGAGCACACACACACACCCACATGAGAGCTGCGCAAGTCGGACTGTTGATCACGGATCTACCGCTGGATCTAATCTCACTATATTTGTTAAACGTGATATTTAATTCATCTTCTTGTCTATATCTGACGACATATTCCCTGATTTTGGTCTTCTGAATCTATTACTTGTTCTCAGGTAACGTGTTTTGGCTGAGCGCAAATATAAGTTAGGTTAATATCTTAATTAATGTAACTGCGGACAGAGATTCTGCACATCTGACTGATTGTTTGCCTTTATTTTCTCTATTGTATAAACTTATTGTACGTTATACTTTTATAATGGCCATTATTGATCATTAAAACGGATATTCAGTGAAGGAGAGGGTAGGCTATGTTTCGTATTTTCAATGAAAATGAAAGGAGGCAGTAATGTTATAGGCTCTGTTTTGTTATAAATAGCCTATGCTTGAAGATGACACTCATATCATGCAGCTACACAACGCCTCAACATTTTTGATGTCTATTAAGTTAATATCAAAGTGAAAATAGGTAGTTCCTCGCATCATGTTTTCATTTTATTGTTAAGATAGTGAAACAGCATAGCCAGGGTGATGTGAATGACTTTATAAAGTACACACTCTGGAGTTTATTTTCCATATCAAACTGGCGAAGACTGAACTTACACGGAGAGGATGTATGGCTGAACTGTGTGAAGGCTACTTAATATTGAGGAAAAGCCCCAATCAGATAGGCGAAAGTCTGCAGCCCCGCCTCCGTTTTCAGATGTCTCCGTTTTCTCCCATCTACACTGAGACGGAGCAGCAGCGTTTTAGATTGAAAACGGCCTCTGCAGCGTTTTCAAAACGCTCCGTTTTCGGGGCTCAAAAACTAAAACTTAAAACTAAAACGCATTAGTGTAAACGGGGCCTAAATGTGTCATGGCTGTTGATTCCAGATGGGCTGGTCTGAGTATTTCAGAAACTGCTGATCTACTGGAATTTTCATGCACAGCCGTCACGAGGGTTTACAGAAAATGGGCCATAAAAGATATTAGTTTAGAGAATTAGTTGTGTGGGTGAAACTGGCTTGAGGTCAGAGGAGAATCACCAGACTGGTTTAAGCTGATGAAAGAGTCAATAGAACTCAAAAGAAATTATTTTGCACAATGTCTAGTGCTGTCTTCTAAACTAAATCTATGTTCCCAGGGACACAATGGTTGTTGACCTCCATAGAGCATTTGTGTGGAATAAGACATTTGCCATTTAGTATTTTTTTAAATATTAAATTCTTGTATCATAATCACATGTTTGTGGTGTATCCATCTCTTTCTCAGGTGAGGGACAGCAGTAAGGACCCCTCTGGCTTTTTGTCTTTCTTGCGCAAGTCAACCAAATATGAAGACAGTCAACACGTGCTGTGCAACCTCAATGTGACCATGCCGCCTTGCATTAAGGTACTAAAGACAACAGTTGATGATCACTATTTTCATATACATTCCCTGTGTGTGTGTGATGTGCAAATAAGCTGTTTGTTAATGTAAAATGTCTGCAGAATTCCCAGAAATCTGAGTATCTAGAGCATCTGACCTATCAGAGCAGAGTAGAACCGTCAGAGTGGAGTCGAGCGATCTGACGAATAAGAGCAGAGTAGAACCATTAAAGTGTATTAGAGCAATCTGACCAATCAGAGCAGAGTAGAACCATCAGAGTGTAGTAGAGCAATCTGACCAATCAGAGCAAAGTAGAACCACCAGAACAAAGTAGAGCAATCTGACCAATTAGATCAGAGTAGAACCATCTATGCAATCAGAGCAGAGTAGAGCCATCTGACCATTTAAAGCAGAGCAATCTCATCAATCAGAGCAAAGCAGAACCATATGACCAGAGGAGAGTAGAGCAATCTGACCAATCAGAGCAAAGTAGAGCCATCTGACCAATCAGGGTAGAGTAGAACCATCAGAGCAGAGTAAAGTAATCTGTCCAACCAAAGCAAAGTAGAACCATCAGAGCGGAGTAGAGCAATCTGACCAATAGGAGCAGAGTAGAGCAATCTGACCAATCAGAGCAAAGTAGAACCATCAGAGCAGAGTAGAGCAATCTGACCAATCAGAGCAAAGTAGAACCATCAGAGCAGAGTAGAGCAATCTGACCAATTAGAGCAGAGTAGAACCATTTGACCAATTAGAGCAGAGTAGAGCAATCTGACCAATCAGAGCAGAGTAGAATCATCTGACCAACCAGAGCAGAGTAGAGCAATCTGACCAATCAGAGCAGAGTAGAGCCATCTGACTAATCAGAGCAAAGTAGAACCATCAGAGCAGAGTAGAGCAATCTGACCAGTTGGAGCAGAGTAGAACCATTTGACCAATTAGAGCAGAGTAGAGCAGTCTGACCAATCAGAGCAAAGTAGAACCAGCAGAGTATAACTATCTGACCAATCAGAGCAGAGCAATCTGACCAATCAGCGTAGAGCAATCTGACCAATCACAGCAAAATAGAACCTTCTGACCAATCGGAGTGCAATAGAGGAATCTGACCAATGACAGCAGAGTAGAACAATCAGAGTGGAGTACAGTCATCTGACCCATTAGAGCAGAGTAGAACCATGTGACCAATCAAAGCAGAGTAGAACCATCTGACCAATCAGAGCGGAGTAGAACCATCTGACCAATCAGAGCAGAGTAGAACCATCTGACCAATCAGACCAAAGTAGAACCATCAGAGCGGAGTAGAGCAATCTGACCAATCAGATCAGAGTAGAACCATCTGACCAATCAGAGCAAAGTGGAACCATCGGAGCGGAGTAAAGCAATCTGACCAATCAGATCAGAATAGAACCACCTGTCCAACCAGAGCAGAGTAGAACCATTAGAGCAGAGTAGAGCCATCTGACCAACCAGAGCAGAGTAGAGCAATCTGACCAACCAGAGCAGAGTAGAGCAATCTGACCAACCAGAGCAGAGTAGAACCATCAGAGCGGAGTAGAGCAATCTGACCAATCAGAGCAGAGTAGAACCATCTGACCAATCAGAGCAGAGTAAAGCCATCTGACCAATCAGAGCTGAGTAGAACCATCAGAGTGGAGTAGAGCAATCTGACCAATCAGATCAGAGTAGAACCATCTGTCCAATCAGATCAGAGTAGAACCATTGGTCCAATCAGAGCAAAGTAGAACCATCTGACCAACCAGAGCAGAGTAGAACCATCAGAGCGGAGTAGAACCATCTGACCAATCAGAGCAGAGTAGAGCAATCGGACCAACCAGAGCAGAGTAGAACCATCAGAGCGGAGTAGAGCAATCTGACCAATCAGAGCAGAGTAGAACCATCTGACCAATCAGAGCAGAGTAAAGCCATCTGACCAATCAGAGTTGAGTAGAACCATCAGAGCGGAGTAGAGCAATCTGACCAATCATATCAGAGTAGAACCATTTGTCCAATCAGATCAGAGTAGAACCATTGGTCCAATCAGAGCAAAGTAGAACCATCTGACCAACCAGAGCAGAATAGAACCATCAGAGCGGAGTAGAGCAATCTGACCAATCAGAGCAGAGTAGAACCATCTGACCAATCAGAGCAGAGTAGAGCAATCTGACCAACCTGAGCAGAGTAGAACCATCAGAGCGGAGTAGAGCAATCTGACCAATCAGAGCAGAGTAGAACCATCTGACCAATCAGAGCAGAGTAAAGCCATCTGACCAATCAGAGTTGAGTAGAACCATCAGAGCGGAGTAGAGCAATCTGACCAATCATATCAGAGTAGAACCATTTGTCCAATCAGAGCAGAGTAGAACCATCTGACCAATCAGAACAATTTGACTAAACAGAGCAGAGCCATCTGGATAAGGATAGACATCTCCATAAGGATCAAGGATAGACAAAAAAAATAAAAGTATTCATATAAAAGTATTAGCAAAAAGAGGCTTTATTGGTTACAGAGACCAACAGTAAGGGTCCCCATATTGTTTATGACAATAAAAAAGCAGGTAGCAACTGATGAGAAAACTTAGTTGGATATTGTCGTAGGAAAAACAAATGTTCTGATTCTGATATAACGATAACATTAAAACTGCTCCGACCAGAAGACCTGCGAAACTAGGAGCATTAAAAACATCACTTTAACTCTGCAGTTGTCCTCTAACAGAGCGTTTCTCTTCATCCGACAGATTATGGGCAGCGATGAGCGGAGGAGGACTCTGACTCCTCTGGCTCTGAGAGAGAGGTACAGCGCTCTGAATGAACCGGCTATGGGTAAGACGGCTCCCACACTGACATCTCCTGCATGTTAAGCCCCCAAATCTCATACAACCTTTGCCTGACCCTGCTTTGAATAAGATGTGAGCTGCAGCATCAGATTTGCTGAACTCTTGAGCCAATGATGGTCTGGTTTCTGCAGCATCACTGAGCGCCATGGAAAGGACGGAGTTAAAGATGGCTTTAATAGCTGAACAGCTAGGCCTGAGCTGGGCTGGTGAGTGTGTGGGTTTGGATGCACCCTCTTTTCGCTTAACATGCTTAAACTGCCCATGTCTTGTCAACACATCTCTGGTTTCCATGTGTCTGTTGCATAGCGAATACAAAATGTTTTGACAAGTCATTCACTGTAGGATCTAAATTTCACACTGTCTAGCATGTGCGGATGAGATTTCATTCTTTGGCTTTACAACAGATCATTTTGCACAAGCTAAACTGTTTTCCATGCTATATGCACTGTAAAAATATCTGTAAATTAGCAGTTTTCTGTGTTTTGTGGTTTGTGGTTTTATTTTTCTACATTTATTTATGCTTTTGAATTGCATTATGAGACCTTGATCTTCCTTCCAACAACTTTTAACCTTGAAAAGTTTTTAAAAAAGCGACTTTTATTAACATTTTTAATAGTTTAAAGCAGGATCTCAAACTGCGACGCGACGTCAAAAATATAATGCTGCGTTCACACCAGACGCGGAGGATGTGTCAAGCACGAGCGATTTACATGTTAAGTCTATGCAAAGACGTGAATAGACATCCTGCGGTGCGATATGTGTGAAAGAGGCGAGTTGAGTGTTTTGCGCGATAGATGCGCTTAACGTGTGTCTTGCGCGAAACGTTCGAGTTCAAAAATCTGAACTTCAGCAGACATTAGCTCCACGTTAACCAATCAGGAGCTTGCTCTTATGGGGGCGTAATTATGACGTAGTACCCGTTGTTGGTGTCCTGGGGGAAAATCCTTCTGCCTTCACTGACAACAGCTCATCAAACTGGGCTCTGCTCAGTCAGAAGCACCGCTAAATGCTTCCATCATCCAGGTTCAGTTTCTGGAGGAGTTTATGAGCTCACAGAGCTGGGTGCACCTCTGAAAGGATCTAGTGGACTCAGACACTGCTCCAAATGTATCGACGCACATAAAGCACGTAGAGCTGCACGATTCTGGCTAAAATGAGAATCGCGATTCTTTTGCTTAAAATAAAGATCACAATTTTCTCACGATTCTGTACATGTAAAACAAAGTTTAATATGAGTAGCCTATTATTATTGTTATTTCTCAAACATATGATAAAACAATAATAATACTATTATGTGTAGCTCTACTGTTGGTTAAAATGCTAAATCTATTAAATATGTCCTGGTCATTAATGCACAGTAAAGTGACGACATCAGAATATAACTATTCATAATTCTGAAGTTGAATTATTATGTTTGAGACACATGCTTGTCATTGACAACATTATTAAACATTAGAACGTTATTTCTACTGGTAAAATCAGACATATGTCATTATCAGATTCTATCTTGCATTATATTCAACATTATATGGGCTACAGTAGTAATACTGACACTGGTAAACATTTATTCTCATGCACAACACTTTAGGTTCGCTATGACAGAAAAACATTAAACGCTTGTCCTAATCATTACTCTACAATGCGATATGATTGTTTAAATGATGTGCTTTCGGTTTTATTTTCTTTGCTAAGTGCGATTCATACTTCCCGCGCAGCTCCCAAACGATCACTCTGTGCCACAAACTGGATGTTATTTGCAACTTTATTACCTGTTATTCACAGCCTATGCAGGTTCACTAAAGTATACTTCATTCACAAGCGCGCGCCTGCCCTCTCACCAACAGCTCACGGTCAGCAGCTCACGTCACGTGTGATTTCGCAGCCGCGATTACATCATTACATGAAGACAGAAATGACATTTTTGGGTGAATTATGCCTTATTAATACAGTATGTGACTCTTTCAACACCATTTAGAGGTGTCCACGTTGCAACGAGCAACGTAAGTAAAACAGTGTGAAGACTTGTGCGACTGCCTTTGCTTCTCTCCAGAACTTAAAAATATGATTGGCAGAATCGTAGAAATGCTGGATTAAGATCGTTTAGGGGGTCGAATCGAGATCGCGATCTTTTTTCGATTAATCGTGCAGCTCTAAAAGCACATGAACACAGTTATTCTCAATAAAATCCATGTTAGCCATATAGCAATGAAGCTACAGACAGAAGCCCTGCCCATCACGCGAATCCGCGTCTGTTCTAAAGTGAATTTGACATGCGAATGAAGCAGATTTTGATGCGCGAATGAAGCGAGTAAACTTAAAATGTTCACGCGTCTATTTACGTGCGAATAACTCGATATATATATATATATATATATATATATATATATAGCCTTTTTTACCCTCTTTGATGTAGTTTTACAAAAACAGAAAGATATTGAGAAGAACAACTGCCAGTAAAGTCACTAAAGTTACCCAGTCTGCTTTCTGCTGTTCTTGCACTTTCTGTTAAACTATTGGTTAAGCAACAATTAATTCGGACAGAATAATAATAATTATTATTATTATGCCTATTATTAAAGTGTAGCATTTCCATAGCAATTTAAACTCCCCCTTCAATATGTACAAATAAGAAACAAAAAGAAGGAGCTTTGACTGCAGTCTTAGTGCATCAATGTCATCGGGTTTCCACTTTTTCGTTATGCTTGAATGTTAAAGCGGCCCTATGGATTGTCAGTCACTGATATGGCCCTCCCCCCCAACCAATTTGAGTTTGAGACTCCTGGTTTAAAGAGATATATTGTCTGTGTTTTGTGCTACAAAAACCATGTAATAAGCTGCCAGCACATTTTCTCTTATTTTACACTTATTTCTCTATATATTATTATTTCTTATACATTATATTATATTTCTGACCACTAAAATGTCATTAAAAGTCACTTTGTTAAACTGTAGAGTTGAATCTTCAACATCAAAAGTCGACAGAGCAGAGATCAACATCCCATAATGCAATTCACAACCGCAAATAAACCCAAAATACAGAAACTGTTCATTAACAGATATTTTTATAGTGTGGGGAGCCATTCACGCAACTTGATGATGGATCAAATGACAAATCAATAATCAATTAATGATTAGAGTAGGAATTTGGAAACATTTCGGATTGTTGTTCGGATATTAATAAATCAATTATTGGTTGTGTTTATTATACAAATGTAGATTAATTGTCGATTCTTTTGAATATGGACTATAGTGGCAAAATTATGAATCAATGCAGCTTCTTAAGCCTAAAACTATAGATCATGTTAAATAAATTTGAATAAATTAATAAATAAATATATCTTAAGATATAGGGCGACACGGTGGCACAGTGGTTGGCACTGTCACATATATACTGTGGAATAGTTGGCGGTTCATCCCGCTGTGGTGACCCCTGATAAATAAGAGACTAAGCCGCAGCCGAATGAATGAATACTGGAATTACAGGATTTTTTCCCTTGCTCTCTTAAAAAGAACTTGGGAAGTATTTGAGAAAGTATTTTACAGGAGCTAGGGCTATTAATTTTGTCTTCAACTGTATGTTGAAATTGACATTTTAAACTGTATTTTACTGCAGTTTCATTGTTCGTTATGTTTGTATCTCCTGTCTATTATTACTTTAACATTTAAAAGCCTTAGATGTCAAGTCTAATATTTTTGGAAGGAGAAGTATACAAATTAGTATAACACTATAGCTGAGAAAAAAAAGTCCATTTATTAATTTTTTCCACTTGTTTTTATTTTGACGCTGATTTCCAATTCAAAGTTATCTGAATGTAATTTAGGTTTGTTTACTCGTTCTTTATCCATCAATGTATACAGCCCATATATGATTGATTACTGATTTGTCAATTAATTAATTAGGCCAAGACTAATCACAATTAATCGCATCCAAAATAAAAGTTAGTTTTGACATAGTATATGTGTGTGCGCTGTTTATTTATAACGTATATAAAAATACACAAATATATTTGAGAAAATGTTTATTTAAATTTAGATATAAGCTATATATATATATATAGTTGAAGTCAGAATTATTAGCCCCCCTGAATTATTAGCCCCCCTGTTTATTTTTTCCCCAATTTCTGTTTAAAGGTGAGCAGATTTTTTCAAAACATTTCTAAACATAATAGTTTTAATAACTTATTTTTAATAACTGATTTATTTTATCTTTGCCATGATGACAGTAAATAATATTTGACTAGATATTTTTCAAGACACTTCTATACAGCTTAAAGTGACATTTAAAGGCTTAACTAGGTTAATTAGGTTAACTAGGCAGGTTAGGGTAATTAGGTAAGTTATTGTATAATGGTGGTTTGTTCTGTAGACTATCGAAAAAATATATAGCTTAAAGGGGCTAATAATTTTGACCCTAAAATGGGTTTTAAAAATTAAAAACTGCTTTTATTCTAGCCAAAATAAAACAAATAAGACTTTCTCTAGAAGAAAAAAATGTCATCATGACAAAGATAAAATAAATCAGTTATTAGAGATGAGTTATTAAAACTATTATGATTAGAAATGTGTTGAGAAAATCTCTACGTTAAACAGAAATTGGGGAAATAAATAAACAGGGGGGCTAATAAATTAGGGGGTTGAATAATTCTGATTGCAACTGTACATTAGATTAGTCAGTACTGAGGCCAAATCTGGAGCTTATCCAACAAAATAACTTACGATAACGCTCTAAAATTAATAGCCCAAATTTATATGTTAGAGAAAAATATTAAATACTTTTATTTATTTTTTTTTAAAGCAACGATCAAGAGAAACAACAAAAAAATTATACAATTTTTGTTGAAAGTTAATTTTTGTAGTCCCCCCCTAAAAAAAAATAAAATAAATTTTTCTCACATAAAATGTCTTATTCTTATTCTTTTTCTAAGGATGTTTGCTGACTAAAATATTATTTTAATAAATATATCCGTTTAATAAATCTTTTTTGTTCAAATGCACCAAAATAAATGACCTATATACACTGAGAAATGGATGAAAATATTAATTTCCAAAATGGGGTACTCATTTATGCTGAGCACTGTATACATAATATATATAATACACACACATGTATTATCTCAAAACTAACTTTTATTCTGGATGCCATTAATCATGATTAATGTTCGCCCAGCACTATTATTAATATAAAAGTCTTTTATTGAGTGGCACAAATTTGGTCATACTTCAACTAAACCATGCTTAATCTAAAATCAGCCACTGGAATGAGTGGAGCACGTTCATTCATGCCTCGGCGTAATGTCTCCTGTCTAATTCCTGTGCAGAGTTGGGACGGGAACTGCAGTTTAATGTAGATGAAATAAATAAGATCCGTGTGGAGAATCCCAACTCCCTTTTAGAGCAGAGCTCAACACTGCTCAACCTGTGGGCCGCCCGCGAGGGGAAGAGAGCCAAAAGTGAGTGCCCTAGCGTTCATTCACTATGATCCTTTAAGAATACCTCAATTATTTGTGTGAGCTTTTTTCATCTGTCTCATGTGACGTAACTGTATGAACATGCTGCCATATTTGTTGCTATAGAAGTATTGGCATGCTTTTAATGTGCAATGCTGTGGGGCACGACTCAATTGTTCTAACTTCATAAAGTTAGTTGCCAGGTTGTGGAATGCGAATTAGCATTGCGCAACTAGCGAGCTAGCTGTCTTGCTGTGCTTCGGCTCCTGCCATCCTGCAGTTTCCTCCCTTTCACCACTCCTTTACCCTCCAATTCGTTTAACTCTATCAGTCCTTTAAAGGACTCTATCAGTCCTTTAGTGCGGGGTTATCAGTTGTTAAGTGCGGGGCTATCGGACATTTAGGGTGGGGCTATCAGTCCTTTAGGGCGGGGCTATCCGACATTTAGGGTGGGGCTATCAGTCCTTTAGGGCGGGGCTATCTGGCATTTAAGGTGAGGCTATCAGTCTTTTAGTGTGGGGTTATCAGTTATTTAGGGCGGGGCTATCCAACATTTAGGCAGAGGCTATCAGTCCTTTAGTGTGGGGCTATCTGGCATTTAGGGTGAGGCTATCAGTCTTTTAGGGTGCTTTCACACTAGCACTTATAGTCCGCACCCGAGTTTGTTTGACGTCATAGTACGGTATACGGTAGCTAGTGTGAACGTGTCTTCTGAACTCAGGTGCGCACCCGTGAACCGTACCCAAGTCCGCCTGAAAGAGGTGGTCTGGGGTATAGTTCATGTGAACTCTGGTACGGTTCACTTCTGATGTGAATGCAATCGTACCAAATAACGGAAGTAAACCGCCAACATTCGTGTGTGTGTGTGTGTGTGTGTGTGTGTCACTTATTTTACCTTGGTGACAAGCGGGACTGACCAGGGCAAACACAGTGATACACAGTGATGTCAGCTTGTCTCCTCCAAAAACAGCTTCTGCAGACACTGTGTAATGTTCTGAATGTTTATAATATTTTTGTGGCAGATGGACGCGAGTCGCTTTCTGTATGTCCAAAACTAAAAGATTCAGCAAAAGCAAATCGACCGCGATGTGCGGAAGTCTTTCCATTTTGCCGCTTTGCTTTCGTGACCATCACCTAGCAACAGCCGTAAACAAAACAGCAGCTCGATGACACAAGCGTACCGGAGTTCAGAAGGAAAAGAGACAGTGTGCACACAAACCAACCGAGAAGGTGGCACGGGTGGACAATTGAACTTGGGTACGGTCCAGGCAATTGAGCCAAGTGTGAAAGCACCCTTAGTGTGGGGTTATCATTCATTTAGGGCGGGGCTATCCAACATTTAGGCAGAGGCTATCAGTCTTTTAGGGCGGGGTTATCAGTCATGTAGCGCGGGGCTATCAGTCCTTTAGGGTGGGGCTATCGGTCATTTAGGGCGGGACAATCCGACATTTAGAGTGGGGCTATTAGTCCTTTAGGACGGGGCTATCGGTCATTTAGGGCAAGCTAATCCATCAATTTTGAAACCCGTATTTCAACACTGCCATTTTACCCAATTATATGTCAGTGTATGCGGAAGCAGCCAAAAATACGACCTCTGGAGGACAGTTACCAGCCTCTGAAATGAGCTGCAGATTTAGAGTTATAAAAATCCCCATGAGGTGTTTTTTTCTTCTTCGAACAATTCAAATAATAAAAACTTAAACCTTAGCTGTAGCGATTGATCTTCACGCTCCTATTGGTGTCATTAATCTGGCAACCTGCATGTGCATCCAGTTGTCATCAGAGGTGCCTGGTGAAAAAAAAGCTTATTCTGATAATTACAATCACAATATTCTGATTATGGACCGTCAGTCCAACATATTGCACCTTTAATGTTTTTTTCCTCTACCGATAAACTTCCAGTGAAAGGTTAATGTGACTATTTTCAGTTTCATACGGATAATACGACCCAACAAAGTAGCTTTACATGGACAAATAAAAATTAAGACATATTTAAAATTAAATAAGACCCACAAGACAATATTTTTGTGAATTTAAGACTTTTTAAGGCCTAAAATTTATTTTATTTTTTTTTTAAATTTAAGACTTTTAAAGTCCCAGTGGACAGCCTGTTCAAATTATTATAATATTTACTAAAAGTGGGCCAATTTAGTCTCAACATGTATTAAATTAGTACAGTTACAAGTATACTGCTAGTAGTCAATAGAATAGATTTTAATATGTTAATTAGATTCAAAATATACTTCTACATACTCAAGTATACTCAATAAAATGAAATTGAAGTATACATCTTTTAGATTGAGGTAAAGTTGGTTTTATATTCGTAAAAGAGACAGTGTAAACACAAACCAACCGAGAAGGTGGCAAGGGTGGACAATCGAACTTGGGTACGGTCCAGGCAATTGAGCCAAGTGTGAAAGCACCCTTAGTGTGGGGTTATCATTCATTTAGGGCGGGGCTATCCAACATTTAGGCAGAGGCTATCGGTCTTTTAGTGCGGGGTTATCAGTCCTGTAGCGCAGGGCTATCAGTCCTTTAGTGCGGGGTTATCAGTCATTTAGGGCGGGACAATCCGACATTTAGAGTGGGGCTATTAGTCCTTTAGGGCGGGGCTATCGGTCATTTAGGGCGGGACAATCCGACATTTAGAGTGGGGCTATTAGTCCTTTAGGACGGGGCTATCGGTCATTTAGGGCAAGCTAATCCATCAATTTTGAGACCCGTATTTCAACACTGCCATTTTACCCAATTATATGTCAGTGTATGCGGAAGCAGCCGAAAATACGACCTCTGGAGGACAGTTACCAGCCTCTGAAATGAGATGCAGATTTAGAGTTATAAAAATCCCCATGAGGTGTTTTTTTCTTCTTCGAACAATTCAAATAATAAAAACTTAAACATTAGCTGTAGCGATTGATCTTCACGCTCCTATTGGTGTCGTTAATCTGGCAACCTGCATGTGCATCCAGTTGTCATCAGAGGTGCCTGGTGAAAAAAAAACTTATTCTGATAATTACAATCACAATATTCTGATTATGGACCGTCAGTCCAACATATTGCACCTTTAATGTTTTTTTCCTCTACCGATAAACTTCCAGTGAAAGGTTATTGTGACTATTTTCAGTTTTATACGGATAATACGACCCAACAAAGTAGCTTTACATGGACAAATGAAAATTAAGACATATTTAAAATTAAATAAGACCAACAAGACAATATTTCTGTGAATTTAAGAATTTTTAAGGCCTAAAATTTATTTATTTTTTTTTTTAATTTAAGACTTTTTAAGTCCCAGTGGACAGCCTGTTCAAATTATTATATTATTTACTAAAAGTGGGCCAATTTAGTCTCAACATGTATTAAATTAGTACAGTTACAAGTATACTGCTAGTAGTAAATAGAATAGATGTTAATATGTTAATTAGATTCAAAATATACTTCTACATTACTCAAGTATACTCAATAAAATGAAATTGAAGTATACATCTTTTAGATTGAGGTAAAGTTGGTTTTATATTCGTAAAATAGACAGTGTGAACACAAACCAACCAAGAAGGTGGCAAGGGTGGACAATTGAACTTGGGTACGGTCCAGGCAATTGAACCAAGTGTGAAAGCACCCTTAGTGTGGGGTTATCATTCATTTAGGGCGGGGCTATCCAACATTTAGGCAGAGGCTATCGGTCTTTTAGTGCGGGGTTATCAGTCCTGTAGCCCGGGGCTATCAGTCCTTTAGTGCAGGGTTATCAGTCATTTAGGGCGGGACAATCCGACATTTAGAGTGGGGCTATTAGTCCTTTAGGGCGGGGCTATCGGTCATTTAGGGCGGGACAATCCGACATTTAGAGTGGGGCTATTAGTCCTTTAGGGCGGGGCTATCGGTCATTTAGGGCAAGCTAATCCATCAATTTTGACACCCGTATTTCAACACTGCCGTTTTACCCAATTATATGTCAGTGTATGCGGAAGCAGCCAAAAATACGACCTCTGGAGAACAGTTACCAGCCTCTGAAATGAGATGCAGATTTAGAGTTATAAAAATCCCCATGAGGTGTTTTTTTCTTCTTCGAACAATTCAAATAATAAAAACTTAAACATTAGCTGTAACGATTGATCTTCACGCTCCTGTTGGTGTCGTTAATCTGGCAACCTGCGTGTGCATCCAGTTGTCATCAGAGGTGCCTGGTGAAAAAAAAACTTATTCTGATAATTACAATCACAATATTCTGAGTATGGACCGTCAATCCAACATATTGCACCTTTAATGTTGGCTCTTATAGGGTGTATGTTTTTTTCCTCTACCAATAAACTTCCAGTGAAAGTTTCATACGGATAATACGACCCAACAAAGTAGCTTCACATGGACAAATGAAAATTAAGACATATTTAAAATTAAATAAGACCCACAAAACAATATTTCTGACTTTTTAAGGCCTAAAATGTATTTATTTTTTTTAATTTAAGACTTTTTAAGTCCCAGTGGACAGCCTGTTTAAATTATTATATTATTTACTAAAAGTGGGCCAATTTAGTCTCAACATGTATTAAATTAGTTAAACAAGTATACTGCTAGTAGTAAATAGAATAGATGTTAATATGTTAATTAGATTCAAAATATACTTCTACATTACTCAAGTATACTCAATAAAATGAAATTGAAGTATACATCTTTTAGATTGAGGTAAAGTTGGTTTTATATTTGTACATTCGTTCAGTGAGAACTTGCGACATGCTCCCTATATTGTTTGCCATGGTACTTTAAATATACAGTCTGAAATCAAATCAAATCAAATCAAATCAAATCAAATCAAATCAAATCAAATCACTTTTATTGTCACATCATTAGCAGCACGTGTGCTATGATGAGTGAAAAGCTTAGGTGCTGGCTCCAGACAGTGCAAAATACAGACAGTGTAAATACAACGACAGTGCAAAAATACAGACAGTGCCGAATACAGACAGTGCAGGTTACAGACAGTGCAAAATACAGACAGTGCAATATACAACAACATACTCACAATTTTACAAGACAATGTAAAATTGGCAATGTTGACAGCGATACTTAGGCAGTATTGTTTTAAGTATGGATTAAAACAATAATCACATACAAGTATGACTTCAAAACAACATTAGCACTATTTATATGACTGTGAACAATGTTTGATAGCTACTGGCTGCTAATATAATTCCAGAGTTTGCAAATAATACTTTTCTGAAATGGTATTATTAAGGGGAAAGTCCGAATGTGTGAATATAAAACCAACTTTACATCAATATCTGGTTTGATGTAGTATGTTTTGGACTGGTTTTCCCTGATGGCGATGAATATGGTGGCTGTAAAACAATCGGTCACGTGACTGAGACAGATTCATCCACAGTATATCTTGCTTTGATTAACAAACTGAATAGAGATTTTTGCACTTAACCCCAAATTATTGTCTTTGCTAATAGTGTCTTGAAATCCTTTGGTTTTGTCAGTGGCGTGTCTCTGTCCTCATCCTTTATGTCCAACTACCCCTGTCTTCCCCTTCTCCATTTCTCCACCATCTGTGTGTCTCTCACCACTCTAGTGGACAGCCTGTACGTGGCCCTCAAGAGCATCGACCGAGTGGACATTGTGAACATGATGGAGGGCCAGGGAGGACCACCGGCGGGTCAGCAGGGGGGCTGGGAGCAGGACGCTTCCAGGTCTAGGCATCACGACCGAGACCATCTCTCTCCTGGCATCACAAATGGTAAGAGAGAGACATTTGCTTTGCACTCATCTTCACTTTATCCCACATAATCCGCTACTGGCTCTTCCTCTCATCCAGCTGATATCTGAAGCTCAATCTTCCCTAAATCTGTCCCTCTATATGTTTGGCCGTGAATCTAACATTTCCTCTTCCGATTCTGACGTCACCCGGACCAGAACTGAAGACACCCCTCCAGAATTATGTTGATATTCTCTTGTAGACTGTCTGAATAGGAAATGTTTTCAAAAATGTTGTAAAAGATCCTCTCGTTCCCCTGTAAATTGGGGATTTTTTAGACATTTAGTGCACTGAAAAATTTGATCAATTGGATTTACTGATTTTTCTTAAGGTAATTGGTTTATATGGTCTGATAATAAACAAACAAATTAAATTTAGTGATGTTCAACCTAATGTGTTTGCTTAAATTCAGCCCATATAAATTGTTTTGCAACCACTTACCTTAATCTAATGAATCATTTTTTTTTTCAGTGTACATGCATAAAAATCTGATACTATAGTGTAACATATGCAAATTACATATATAACATACATGTTCATTATTGAAATTTACGTATACGAAATATCTCATATATGCATATATCTCATTTTGAAATATTGCAAAAATGGTTGCTTACATATATGTTTATTTTAACCATTGGAAATGCAAATATGTACATGTTTAAATATAATAGCTATAAATGAGCAATATCACACGAGTAGCAGTGCAATATGGCTGTATATCGCCAATGGTGGGAAGCAAGCCTGCGGCATTAAGTCAACGCATGCTCCCCACCAGTGATGATATACAGCCATATTGCACTGCTACAAGTGTGATATTATGTTTATACAACAGTTCGACAGCATAATTGTGTGTTTAAAAAAGAAAATCAAACACAGAGAGTCTCAAAATCCCTTTTGTAAGAGAAACTACTTTATTCCGCCATTCATTAACATCTGCAGCTGACGTCAGAACAGCAGAAACCATTGCACCTTCACCAGCGTCACTTTAGAGCTAGTATTTGAATGATTCTCTTGCGTAATGTCTAAAATGATGGTGATTTTTGCTCACATTTTAAGATTATAAGGCTGAACGGCATGAAATGCCATCAGTCTACAGAGATTTCCCAGTATTTCTCTGATGCAATCGGGAGGTCACAATAATTAACTCCGAAAAAAGCCAGAGCAAAGCAAACACTAGCAGTTTCTGTGGTATAAATACAGCATTACAACATACACAAGAGAGAGATCGACTTACCTGATTTGTAATGATTTCTTCAGCTGTAGTTTGAAACTTACGCTGAGAAAATGCTGTTTTTCTCCCCTAAGGACTTATTATGCAATCGCTGTCGCCATCTTGTGGCGGAACGTCATCCGTCACTTTCTTTGGTCTGTTCAGACAGGCTAATGGCAGCCGATGCACTAAATCTGATGCTCCGAAATTACAAATATTTAAAATAGGCACTATCCTTATAAATATACTGCATAGTCGCAATCTAAACAACTACATTCTCGACTAAAAAACCTCAAAAGTACATTATGTTGTCCAACAGCAGGAATATTTGTCAAACTGTAGAGTATCCTCAGCTTGTCGCTGTATGTGGGTGGAGTAATACACAAGGGTGAAGGGTTAAGAGGCTGTAGCAGTGCTGTTATTTACAGAATATTGTCACAAATAGGAAAGAGACCCAAATGCAAGTGAATGCAAGTTGATTTATTAACAGGGATAACAGGAAATAACAGCTGGTACAGATCTCACCAGATACCGAGGGTTAGGGTAGAGCAATGATGCATCTCTCAAGGAAATCGACAACGCTTAACAGCGGTAATAGTTCTTCAGAGCAACAGATCCAGAGGGAAATCTCTCATGGATATCTCAAGGGAAGGGGTAGAGCAAAGGTGCATCTCTCAAGGAAATCGACAACGCTTAACAGCGGTAATAGTTCTTTAGAGCAGCAAAACAAAGTGAATCTCTTGTGAGTGTCATCAGTGCAAACAGCGGTAACAACTTCAATGAAACCAAGCCGTGCTTGACAAGTCCAAAAGCAACAAACTCTATGATGACTCACCACCAGCGGATTCAGCGGGAGAAGCCTAACTCCCCATTCACACGTGGCGTCAGCTTCAACGCTTCCCATTCACTTTGAATGGGTGACGTCAGGCGTTGCCGAACTGCATTGTGGATCTGTCGGCGCCGCTTCAGAGGCGTTGCTTTCTGCAGAAGTTGGGACTTGCTCAACTTTTCAAGCGCCGACGGAAGCGTCAGCCAATCAGATCGCTGTATGCAAATGCACCAGCTCAGACAGTGGCCTATTGCTGATTAATTTCATTGGCTGACGCTGCTATGACGATCGCGTCAGCCCCAACTTCAGACACGCCCTCTGTCAAGCGTTGACGATGAAGCCCCGTGTGAATGGGCCGTAACAGGAACAGACACAGACGTGAACCACAACGAACTGACAACACGAGATACAAACACTGAACAGATAAAGGCGCGCGGTAACGCGCTGCACCTGTGATTCATTGATTAACAGCTGAGCGGTGCTGAGTAACAGCAAAGCACGTGACCGCTCAGCTGACGACATGTAAACACACACAGCCACGCGGTGAAGGTGCACCCAAACAAACACACTCATACCCACACACACACATACAAGAGAAACAGACAGATCCACAACCGTGACAAATCTTGCACAGCTATCAACCATTCAGATTCAAGAACCAGACAGAACTGTTGTATACACTTATATATATATATGTTCTTGTATGGCCATATATGAACATGAACACACTCTCTCTCTATATATATACAAGCAGCTACTTTTGTTATTTTTTGAAATGTATGTCGTATATTTATATATATATATATATATATATATATATATATATATATATATATATATATATATATATATATATATATATATATATATATATATATGACATGTTTTATATAGGTGAAATCCAAATATTAACTTGTATCTCATATATGTAATTTGCCTTTATTTCCATGTATAATTTTTCTATATGTGTATCGCCAACCTTCAGACTTTTTCTGTTAAATTTTACAACTAATTTGTACAGTTAAAAGTACATTGCAGGGTACACCAATCTGGGGTGCGTTTCCCAAAACCATCGTTAGCCAACTAAGGTCGCAAGTTCTGTCGTCACAAACATAGTTCGTTGATTTGCTGTTTCCCAAATCCATCGCTCCAACGAACATTCGCAAACTGCGTCGCAAACTTGAGCATTTGAAACGACACCTTTGGAGCTGTAGTTAGAAACATAGTTCCTGGCTGTGCTCTATTCCCACTTATCCCCCCTATGCCCTATTCATTTAGAACATTCTAACATTCAAAGTTGGAATTATTAAAAATAAAAAAGCATTAAGGTCATCTCTCTTAGGTGTAATTTGCTTTCAAAGTATTTTTACAGTTCAGTTTTAGCGATCTTCATGTTTACAATTGTGCTCCCTTCGCAGTGCACTTTGAAAACATTGATATCATTTTGAACACAGCCACACGGCGAAAGCTATAGGTATATTTAAAAACGGAAATTATGTTACGTCTCCAAAGCTTGTGAAAATAAAAAAACATAGCATACGTTAATTCTTTTATTTTATAGTGGGTTATTTATTAACTTTCTCTGCTGTATATGACATGGGTCTGTTGGTTAGAACTTTCTGCTGTGATTTGCATGTGTCAAATTGTAATTTTTTTAAAATAAATAAACAATATCCTAAATAATAATAATAATAATAATAATCATTATTAATATAATTATTAAAGTAAATATATTTATAATAAATCGCCTCATTATTTATTTATTTATATGATTTATATATGATATTAGAATAGTGTTCGCTTTTGTAAGTGATTTTATGTTTTAGAATCAAATATGTAATGTTCAACTTCTCAATAATATTTGTAAAGGAAACACAGGCCATATGTGCCATTTACTTATATTTCAATTAATATGGAAAGCGAGTGCATGTTTTTACCAAAACTAATACTGGATTTTATTTGAAATGCGTGTTTATGTAAAACAATATAATCTGCACAAAGAAATGATGGGGTTGTTCTCTAAAGAAGTTACTCCACCCCGTTTAGAGCATCATTATGGGCGTTTTACGTTAGAACTAACATGGTTCAAGCGATGGATCTGCGACAGAGAAACTACGGGTTTTGGGAAACACTCGTCACTACATCGTTTTTTTGCCAAACGATGCATCGCACTATGATAGTTCAGCCGCGAGTTACGTCGTTGTTTGGGAAACGCACCCCTGAATGGTTACCTTGCACTCAAAATGTATTCATTTATTAAACTTATTCATTCGAATGACATGTCAATCTTGTGCCTATATATAATTAAATATGGCATGTTAGCTTGAGACAAATGTGAAGGGATGACTTACCAACCTCATATGTCCAAAATAAGAATATAAGCTGGTTTATTTCCATGGCATTGGTTGAGCCTTAACAGTTGACTTGGATCACATGCATCTTGTTACCAATCATATTAAGACCTTAACATCATAAAAATAATTCCTGACTCTTATTACAGACTGTTATAGGCTAAATAAAATGTACATGAAGTGCAAATTAAGGCAAGACAGCCTCTCTTGTCTAGCTGGAATTGCATGATTTCAACACTTTTTAACTTATGAGGACAGTCTACAATCTACTTATGAGGATAGTTACGACAAAACTATCCATAAAACAATGTTCACTTTGTGCAAAAAGGCTGCACTTTTCCATTTGGAAAAGTAGGCCCACTTTAAAAATCAATTTAGGCTAACAGAAATGTTTCAATACAGCTTATTTTGTGTTTTACACTAGTTTTATAGTGTGATAGATTGTTGCACACTGACTGCTTGATTTGTGGTTAAATTTGGTTCCATTTTTACTTGAATAAAAGTAACTTAATTCAATTTAGTAGCATGTTCCTGTGTGTTTCAAACCATGGAAGTGAGGTATAAAATAGACAGGGAGCTACTGCTGTGGAAGCAGTCTTGAACTGTTTTTAATGTCACAAATTTGTGGGAATAGAATCAAGTTGGTTTTGCAGCTCAGTTTCAATAAATACTCTCTGTAAAGGAAGACATTTCAAAAGATCAAGGAAAAATTTATTTCTCATGTCATGACCCCTTTAGATACATCAGATCTCCACAAACTTTAAAATGCATCGTTTAAAATGAAATATTGGACATTGGCTCTTACCCATAATCACAAAATAAAGATACATTCATCTAATATAGCAATTTATCAAAAATGACAATTCTGTCATCATTTACTCACCCTCAAATGGTTGCAAACCTTTATAAGTTTTTTTTTTTTTTTTTTGAACACAAAAGAAAATAATCTGAAGAATGTTGGAAACTGGTAATAATTGACATCCATAGTAGAAAATATAATATAATATAATATAATATAATATAATATAATATAATATAATATAATATAATATAATATAATATAATATAATATAATATAATATAATCAGGGCTTTACATTAACACCCGCCAACCCGCCAAATGCGGGTAGATTTCAGCTCTGGCGGGTTAGACAGACACCTCCACTAGCCATGTTGGCTGGTTGGAAATCATTTTTAAATTGTAGTTTTCTTAAAAGCAGGGTTTGAAAATAAGCGTGGCCCAATATTCGTGCAAATGTGATCTTAGAATCGAGAAGCAGCACGACTGACAAAAATAACTGTGTTCACGCGAGCAGAAAGCTACGGAAGTCCTAAGAGGCCATGCATTAAAATATTTTTTCTCTCTTGTTTTGTCGTGATCACGACTTAATTATCTCGTGATCTCGACATAACAAAAAAGTTGTTTTCTCGTGATCACGACTTATTTTTCTCGTGATCTCGACATAACAAAAACTTGTTATGTCGTGATCACGACTTATTTTTTTTGCTTTAATTTATTTATTTATGTATTAATTATTATTATTATTAGTAGTAGTAGTATAGTAGTAGTATAAGTATTGATATCTGGCAAATGTCAGGACACCGGCCTTGCGAACAGGGAGAGAATAACGCAGACGCGCATTCGTGCAACACATTAAAGGCGTTCAGAACAGCCATAATATGAGAGCAAACGCTCGTGCTCCTGATTAATGTACATTCATGATTATGTTCATGTATATGATCATTATTTACAAAAATTTGCATCAACTGTTACCATTTTAAAGCAACTCTATGGCGCATTTTTAAACGTGTAAATAATTTGCGGAAAGGATCAAAGCAAGTGCAGGATCTTCATCATTCTTCATCATTTAATTCATGCATGCAGCAACTTATTTAGTGCCATATAGAGTTGCCTTAAAATGGTAACAGTTGTGGGAATATTATTGTAAATAACGGTATATAATCAAATACGTGAATATAATCATAAATGTACATTAATCATGAGCACGAGCGTTTGCTCTCATATTATGGCTGTTCTGAACGCCTTTAATGTGTTGCACAAATGCGTGTCTGCAGTTTGGCTATTCTCTCCCTGTTCGCAGGGCCGGTGTAGACTCTCTGGCCAGACATTTGCCAGATATTAATAATAATAATAATTAATACATAAATAAATAAAAGAAAAAAAAAATAAGTCGTGATCACGACATAACAAGTTTTTGTTATGTCGAGATCACGAGAAAATTAAGTCGTTATCACGACATAACAACTTTATTAAGTGGTGATCATGACAACAACTTTTTGTTATGTCGAGATCACGAGAAAACGAGTTGTTATGTCGAGATCACGAGATAATTAAGTCGTGATCACGACAAAACAAGAGAGAAAAAATATTTTAATGCATGGTCTCTTAGGACTTCCGTAGAAAGCAGGTAAATACCGAACGAGTGGATGATCACTCGCACGCACAAATGATGTGATGCGCGCGACTGTTAAAAAGCACGTGCGCGCGCTCCCGTTTACTTGCGCGAAGCAACCGTCACCGTGCCTAGAGGAAGCGCAACTGGTGCGATCGGTTCACTTTAAAATAGACTGGACAAAGAGTGATGATCGTGCACCCACAGTCCTGCTGCTTTCAAAAGCTCAAGATTAAAACAAAAATACACATATTCTTTTGTAAGCAGCAGCGGTCACTGCTTTCATTTACAGGCTTATATTAACCGTGCGCGTGATCATCCTTTCATTATCAAACACGGTATGTTTCACCTGCTTTCTTTCGCTTACAGTTATTTTTGTTAATATGGTTTAATTATATTTCTTTATAATAACATTGCTTTAATGGGAGATTACTCCCCGTTTATGTGTAACTGGTGATCTGGGAACTTTAGCCAGCACAGATTACTGTGCATATTTTAGATACATGACAATAATTATTTTTTAAATGTCATGTTTTTTTAAAAGAAAAGTTTTGTTGAATTAAAAAGTGCACCTATACAGCTATATTTTCCTTGTTTTGACGCAATAAAAATTGTGGCTAAGAAATACTAATTTGGTGTGGTCAGAGATAAATTTGGTAAATCCTTAATTTTGAGCCCTGAAAAGTCGTGAAATAAAAACTGATTGCATTGCGACACAACCCATTTGCTCATGCACACTGAGCAAGCTAATACACAATACACACAAGAAGTTAAATGAATGAGAAGGCATGTGGACATAACACATCTAAATCAAGTCATTTTAGCATATCAAAGTCAAATTTAAGCATATAAAGTATATTTTCCCAACAAGAAAATTGTGGCTAGTGAAAATGGCGAGTGGCTAGTAATGTTGGAAATCTACTAGCCACAGTGGCTGGTGATCAAAAAAGTTAATGTTAAGCCCTGAATATAATGGTAGTCAATGGCTACTAGTTTCCAACATTTTTCCAAAACATCTTATCCCTTTTTGTGTTCAACAGAAAAAACAAGCTCAAACATGTTTGTGACAAGTGTATTGTGAGTAAATGATGACGGAATTAGCATTTTTGGGTGAATTATGACCTTAATTTGTTGTTGTTATTATATATGAGGTGGCCTTCTATGAATACTTTGGAAATGCCTGTTTCATAATGCTTGTGTCTAGTCGCTTCCTACCCGAAACACCCCGGACCACACCTGTAAAAGTTACTGTTGTTAAGACAAATTTAAATTAAAAAGTACACTATGAGCTGTATTGTAAAGATTTAAGCTCATGGTCTAAATCGCATGGCGCAGATGCACTTACGGCGTGTTTGAATACACTTAAAATTTAAGGGTGGAAAAAATAGTCGGGGTACCCAGCGCATAGTCTCAAAGGATTGTCCTTTTTCTCTTAATGAGTTGTGGATGTATTTTGGGCGTAACATCCATAAAACCAATAACAGTCTTATCTCCCATTGGACGACATGGCACATTCACTATTTACATGGCTGATTTTGTATGCAGAAAAACTGAACACTTCGCTAGAGAAGAAACAGATCTGCTCATGTGCGAGATTAAAGACCATCTATAAAACTAGACGAATTGACCAAAGCCGCCGGAGCTGAAGAAGGCATGGAAGGAGATAATTATATATATATATATATGTGTACTGTATGTGTGTGTAATAAGCAATGTGTATGCACCTATATATTTTTAACAACTACACTCACTGGCCACTTTATTAGGTACACCTGTCCAACTGCTCGTTAACGCAAATTTCTAATCAGCCAATCACATGGCAGCAACTCAATGCATTTAGGCATGCAGACATGATCAAGACGATCTGCTCCAGTTGTTAGGTTGGGGTTAGGGTTAGTGTAAGTTGACATGTACTTGCAAAATTTCTTATAGTCAGTTAAATGTCTGCTGAAGGAGCAGTGTCACCAGATATTAAGCAGACAGTCTACTAATACTCAAATGGAACATCAAAATAAAGTGTTACCATTAAAACTTTAAAAATTTAAAAATTATTACGGTTAGAAATGTGTTGGAAAAAAATCTTCTTTCTGTTAAACGGGGGAAAAAATATACATGGGAGCTAATAATTTTGACTTCAACTGTATATCAATGTTACATGGCCTGCTGGCAGAGCCTGTGTAACATGTTTAATTGGAATACCTCAAACCCTTGATCACTTGAAATGTGTTGATTATTTATTATTTACATTTGTTTTCTTGTGAATTGTTTGATGCACTATTCTATAGTTCTAAAGGTTTTTTTTAACTGTTACAAAGAAAAGCAACAATAAAGCAGACAAGTATTATGTATTCAATGCCTAAAATTAATGAATTAATGTCATTGAATTACACACTTAACACTTCTGCAGGGGAAGTGGAGGGGAGAGGATGTGCTTAAGAGGTTTGTGTGTCTAAAAGTAAAACGCAACCATTGTGTTGCTCTGTAATGTAAGGGGATTGGAGTGACTTTAGGACACAAGCATCAATGGAACAGGCGCTTCTAAGGAATACACAGTAGTGAGATACTGAAAGATACTTTTTTTTTTACCCAATTTTAAGGATTATTGTGAAGTAAAATCTACCATTAACTGCTTTTGCACCGGAGGAACATTAATATAGTTCCTACAAAAATTGGCTTAAAGGCACAGTATGTCATTTTCGCCACTAGAGGGCGCGTATTCACAACAAACAATGACATATTTTGGAATCATCCTACGAATGCAATGCAGCACATAAGCAGCAGAGCTTTTATTATGTCACAGTCCACCACTTACTGTTATTCTGTCGTGATCACATGGAGAAGAAGCAGCGCTGTTTTATCAAACTGAATACATTTTAGTCTTCTGTTATAATGCTGCTCTGTGCAGTCGAATAAAACACAACATATTAAAGCCTCGCTGCTGTTTCCCTCTTTTCTAGAAAACCAATCTGGAAATCGAGAGTGTGTGAGATGTCATTAGCATGATGCACATGCTCCAAACACTATTTAAAATTACTTATTTCTCTGCATTTGAACATTCTTCCAAACATCTGGGATATTGTAAGTACATAAGTCAGCTAAATATAACACAGTTTTAGTGTTTTTTTATATATATTTACAGTAAATGAAAAACAATTGAACATATTGTGCCTTTAAGTATCCTTCTTTTTGACATTTTAGTTATAGGAATGCCTTTAGTCTGTGTACTAACATAGTCTCTACTTCGGAGTATAGACTAACACAGGCCTATAGGATCCACCAGTACCTGAACTACCATATAGGAACTACTATGGCCAAGTGTACACATATTGAAAACCACCATTTTTTAAAACTGTTACACACATGGAAAAGACTGATAGGTGGATCACAACATTCTCTGTCCTCAAGTTGTTGACGTTGCTGAATGCCACACTTAAATTACATCAACAGTGTGAATGTAACCAGAAAAATGACCAAAATTTAATTCCTGGGTGGCTAGTTCCTATAAGCGAGTTCCTACAGTATAACTACCCAGTGTAAAAGCAACCCTGGTTCATTG
The DNA here is from genome assembly GCA_903798195.1 of Danio kyathit. Lineage (NCBI taxonomy): Eukaryota > Metazoa > Chordata > Actinopteri > Cypriniformes > Danionidae > Danio > Danio kyathit. The sequence continues at coordinate 80,768,644 of LR812523.1, read as the reverse complement.
GAAATACGAGCCTCGGACTACATTTTGGTGAAATGTTAAATGCGTTCCTCAGATTACGTTTCATTGCAGCTTCTGATGACAAATCCACTAGAGGGCGCTGTCTACGTTTTTGTGAATCTGTTACGCTGTAAAACCCAACAGTCAACTTTATCAAATGAAATGAGTGTAGTTAACTCAAAATTGACTAAGTTTATTCTACTCATTCGAAAAGAGTTTTGAACTCAGTGTTGAAGGTAATGAGTTCATTAAATACCTCATTACTTCAACTTACATGGAGTAAGTTCATGGTACTCATATAGATTAGTTTTTAACTCAAATGGTTTGTAGCATACGGTTTCCTCAAACAGTTTGAGTTGCCTTAACTTATTGGGTTTTACAGTACTCAGCTGGTTTGAGTTCTCTTCATTTATTGGGTTTTACTGTGCTCAAATTGCTCCGTTTACTCAAATGGATTAAGTTCACAGCACTCATTAGGATTAGTTTTTGAACTTAAATGGTTTGTTGCAATCGGTTTCCTCAAATGGTTTGAGTTGCCTTGACTTTTTGGGTTTTACAGTTTACGAATACGTTACTTAGGGTACGTTTTGTTATATGTGTCATTTACATGTCCTTCTTCTGTACATGTCCATGAGAAGTTGGCGATTTTACAGAAGTTGGCGCTTGTATAGATCACCTAGCGAACCACTGACCTAAACCCAGGGGCGTAGCAAAGGGGGGGGGGGGGGGGGTTGTCTTTTAGAGACAGACCATTTAGAAACAGGTTATTAATAATTATATGAAAGTAAACTTTTGAATCTCATACAGCTGCCCACCTCACTTTTAAAATGTCCGCTACACCCCTGCCTAAACCCAACTAATAGTGTTTTCAAAAGCAAACGTAAGAGAAAATTGCATTGCAGCAATGTAGGCCCAATCTCAATTCTACCCCTTAGCCCTTCCCCTTACCCCTACCCCTCGTTTTGCGCGTTCCCGTCAATCGGGTAGTGGTGTCCCAATTCTCTTTAGCTTGAAGGCGTAGGGCTAAGGGCAAGGGGTATACATCCCTTCGAACGAAGATTTTTCAGGAGCACACTCGAAACGAAGGGGTAAGAAAATTTCCCAGAATACACCTGCCACAACGGCAGTATAGCTGAACCCGGAATTAAGGAGATCCACAAATTAGTATTTTTTGTCATTAATACAAATTTTTACGACAGACAAAAGCATGTTTTAATATATTCATAACCGTGTTCGTGTTTTACCCTCATGCTTTTAAAAAAAAACGAAAAAAAATCCGCTAAATTTCGCGATCTATAATCCATAATCATAACTCCTGTACAGCAGTCCCACACTCGATGACACTCGAACACCCTGTCAGAGCAGTCTAGTGGCTGAAAATGAGCTTTTTGCAGTGTCTGCTATAATGTTAATGTTGTTTTCGTGTGTTTACATAGATGAATACGGCCACTGTGTAAATACACAGTACAGTTACGATCTTATTGCCATATTAGATTATGATAACATGATATATACCTTCAGTGATTTCCTGAAAATAGATACCAAAAAATAACACAACTGGAATAACTACAGCAGTCGTCTTCGTCTGATCTCATATGAAGCAAGAGATCGCGATGACATATGACGCGTGCAGGGGTTGAAGTGCTATCCCAATTCTTAGGGGTAAGTTTTGAAGCCCATTCCCCTTAACCCTCGGTTGTAAGGGCCAAGGGGAAGGGGAAGGTGAAGGTGAAGGGGTAGGGGTACAAAAATAGAATTTGGATTGGGCCGTAGTTTTACCTTGATTTTTATGGAGCTAATAGTATGCCAAAACAATCTGAATTTACATTGTGTTTATTTTAATTACTAACAATTGTAATTTAATAAAACTGAATATTATATGCCATTAAAAAATGTCTTGAATTAAAAACTTAAAATTTCTTAACTTGAATATTGAATATTGGTTTAAGACAAAATTTTTAAGTCAGATTTTTAGAGACCTATTTTCAAACTTTGGATTTTTTTTTGGTTCTGAACGCATACACTGCAGATATTGGGTTTTCCAGATTGTGAAATTTAGATTCAGCAGAAAGTAGGTCAGGGGTCATCAACAGGGAAGAGATGATCACCGAAAAGTCAAACTTAGCATTTTGGCCAATCACAGAGCTGTGTGAGGCCCCGTTTACACTAGTATGTTTTAGTTTTAAACTTTAACGATCCGCGTCCACACTAGCGTTTCACCCTGCGTTTCTGAACAACTCTCCGTCTACATTAAAACGGTGAAAACGCACATCACGTGACCACACACACACTCTGGCATGCACTGTAGCGTGCTTTGCGCACACACCCACACAAGAGCTGTACACGTCGGACTGTTCATCACGGATCTACCGCTGGATCTAATCTCACTATAGTTGTTATACGTGATATTTAATTCATCTTGTTGTCTATATCTAACTACATATTCCCCGACTTTGGTCTTTTGAATCTATTACTTGTTCTCAGGTAACGTGCTTTGGCTGAGCACAAAGATAAGTTGGGTCAATATCTTAATTAATGTAACCGCAGACACCGATTCTGCACATCTGACTGATTGTTTGCCTTTATTTTCTCTATTGTATAAACTTATTGCATGTTATACTTTTATAATGGCCATTAATTGATCATTAAAACGGATATTCAGTGAAAGAGAGAGGGTATGTTTCATATTTTCAATGAAAATGAAAGGAGGCAGTGATGTTATAGGCTCCGTTTTGTTATAAATATGCATGAAGATGACGCTCATATCATGCAGCTACACGACGCCTCAACATTTTTAGTGTCTGTTAAGTTAAAATCAAAGTGAAAATAAACAGTTCCTCACATCATGTTTTCATTTTATTGTCAAGATAGTGAAAGAGCATAGCCAGGGTGATGTGAATGACTTTATAAAGTACACACTCGGGAGTTTGTTTTCCATATCAAACTTGCGAGGTCTGAGAGGATGCAGGACTGAACTGTGTGAAGGCTACTTAATATTGAGGGAAAAGCCCCAATTAGGCGAATGTCTGCAGCCCCGCCTCCGTTTTCAGATGTCTCCGTTTTCCTCCATCCACACTGAGACGGTGCAGCAGAGTTTTAGAATGAAAACAGCCTCTCCAGCGTTTCCAAAATGCTCCATTTTCGGGGCTCGAAAACTCCGGCGTGGTGTGGACGGATGGCGTAACCGTAGCAAAACTTATGCATTTTAAAACTGAAACGTATTAGTGTAAATGGGGCCTGAGTTTGCTGGCATTTGTTTGGCTCAGGAGGAGACTATTCTTCTGCAAATTGACTATCTGCAGTCTATGCAATCTATGCATTCAGAACCCCCAAAACTTTGAAAACACGTCTATAAAAATCTGACTTAAAAAAATTCAGTTGTCTTAAATTTCAGATGTTCAATATTCAGGTTAGGAAATTCAAATTCACTCATTCATTCATTTTCTTTTCGGCTCAGTCCCTTTATTAATCTGGGGTCGCCACAGCGGAATGAACTGCCAACTTATCCATCATATGTTTTACTTCCAGCTGCAACCCATCACTGGGAAACATCCATACACACTCATTCACACACATACACTACAGACAATTTAGCTTACCCAATTCACCCATACCACATGTCTTTGGACTTGTGGGGGAAACCGGAGCACCAACACAAGGAGAACATGCAAGCTCCACACAGAAACGCCAACTGACCAAGCCGAGGCTCGAACCAACGACCTTCTTGGTGTGAGGCGAACGTGCTACCCATTGCACCAGTGTGCAGCCGAAAATCAAATTCAAAACATTTTTTAATGGCATATATTATTCAGTTTTATTAAATTACTATTGTTAATAATTCAAATGAACACAATTCAAATTCAGATTGTTTTGGCATATCATTAGCTCCATAGATTTTACCTTGATTTGAGTTTTGTGGAACCGTGCTTCACCAGACTCTCAAACTATCGAGCTATTGAGCTATCGAGTCGACCGACCACACCAGAAATGTCGTCCATACAAAGACAGACAGGTGCAGGAAATGTATTAGATTATAACCCATAGACACTTTTACATTATTTTGTGGTATTTATTTGATGCTGTGCAAAGATCTACACTAAAATAATTCTTAATTCGTCAATAATATGTCGGTTCCGTCCAAATATCATTAGCGTGAAAAGGAACAACAGTTGTTGCCGTCGTATCTACCCCAAGTGTTCAATTTACCCAGAAACTGCAGTCTAACGTATGTAGAAGTACATTTTTTTTGGGAGGGGGGGGTTTTCGCAAAAATGCACACTGAAGCATGTATTTCCAATGAGCCAGTGTTCTTTAAAAATAACAAGCTCAGTTCACACAACCCTAGTCGATTTCTAAAAGGGAGAGCCATTAATTTTTTGAAATAGCGGTGCTGTAAACTCAGGCAGAGCATTGAACCTGTTCCCTTTACCCCGTGCTTTGTGTTTCTGATATGTCACATGCAGCCCAGCCTTCTTCCTCTCCTCCTCCTCCTCCTCCTCCTCTCTGACCTTTGACCTCATACAGACATCATGTTGACCTCTGGCCCTCATTTATCTCTCTGTCCTCAGATCAGTGTGTTTTCTTTCCCCTTTAAGCCACCTTCCCCTCCAAAAAAAAATAATAAAAAGGAAAGTTATCTCTCTGTTCTTATCAACCCCCTCTCCATCAGCAGTTTAATGCTTAGCGCCCCCTGCAGGAGGGAGGTGTTTCTGACTCACCTGTCTCCTTTTCTTTCTGTCTCTCTTTCTCTTGCTCTGTCTTCTTTCACCCAATCCCTCTCTCTCTCTCGTCTTTCTGCTATGAGGCCTGTTTACATGCTCTTGTGGCACTTTCTTGGATGTTCCTCACACCATAATCTCTGCATGCAGGGTCCAGAAGTGACTTTTTGCCACATCTGCTAATGGCGGGTAATCTTTAAATGGATGCATTAGTACTTAATTGTAAAGCAATTTTATTTAATCCAGTTAGGATTAGTATTTAGCTGCCTGCAAAAGATTTGGAAGAGACATCGTGATGCTAAATTGACGCATAACTTCAAGCAATAATAGTTTTGTTTAGCATATGGTTTTAATTTAAATTGTTCATACACTGCAAAGTCTTGTTTTTAGCCCAAATATATGAAAATTCTTAAATAAAGAAACATTTTTTTGATAATCATGCAAAATGCTGTTTTATTTTCAGAAATAATAAGTCAAAATGAAGTTTGTTTTTCCATAAAACAAGTGAAAAGATCTGACTTTCGGATACATGAAGTAATCTTTTCCATTTTGAAATAAAATTATTTTATGTATAGTGATAATTTAGCTTGTTTTAAGGCAAAACTACCTTTATTTTGATTTAAAGGGCACCTATTTTACCCCTTTTTCAAGATTTAATATAAGTCTTTTGTGTCTGCAGAATGTGTCTGTAAAGTTTCAGCTCAAAACACCCATCAGATTATTTATTATACCTCTCAGAACATTAGGATTTTCTGCTCTGAACATAATGTAGCTGTTTTTGTTACCTGTGCCTTTAATGCTGGTTCTCCCCGTCCACCGTTCCCACGTGCCTGTCAGAGTGTCCCTCAATCTCCACATCGGCTGAGTCAGATAAACAGCACAGTGACAGACATGAAGGCTATCTCACGCAACATTTGTAAGAAATACTGCAGAAAGAACTTTCCCAATGATTAATTGATGTATTTGTTGTGGAGTTAATTAGTCGAAGGGAATGAGTCACACACAATATCGTTACAAACAGACATACACACACAGCCGACACACACACACAGCGCGCGCGTTTAACTTTGCACTGTTTTTGCACAGCAAATGTGACAGGATACACGTTAACATCCACTGCTGTATGGATATCCATTACGTTAATGTACAAAATAAACCTGATTTAACGTCCACAAACCAGGATTATAGCGTCTTCTTTTATAATTGTACTGACTTGCGGCTGTGGTGATGAAGTAAAGCTGAAGTAAATCGCTGTAATTCATTACAAACATGCGCTGTTTTAAAAACGTTTTAAACTTGTAAAACTCACTCTTGATCACATTTGATGATGACTGATGATCACAGAGCGCTGAACAGATCTTTTAATCCCGGTTGCTTTGCGCATGTCCTGTCTTGTGGATAACCCTAACCCTAACCCTAACCCTAACCCTAAGACATGTTAACGCCGCTGTCAATCAATTCAGTGGGAGGGGAATCCGCACTCCTGCGTCACGTTGAAACCTATTTTAACGTTAGGAAATTAAAAAAAAAGAGACTTATTGTCTTTATATCACCCCAATATGACTGTGGACACATTATACTTACACACAGTTCTGTCCAAACAGCTTACAAAGATGATTTTCATCATAGGTGCCCTTTAATATTTCTGAAAATAGAATATTTACAATACAGCATATTATTTATTTATAAAGCACATTTAATAAAGAACCGAAGCTGACCAAAGTGTTGAACATATGGGCTATAATAACATCAATATTAAATAACTCAAGAAAACGCTTCTTGATTTAATATTTGGACTAAAACGAGGCCAAAACTCTAAGTAAATAAAGCATTTTTTTCGCAGTGTATCAGTTTGTACTCATAAAATTGATTATTATTATTATTATTATTATTATTATTATTATTATTATTAACAATAAAAAATTTATTTTAACCATTATGTTACCAACCAATGTGTGAGTAGCTTAATATTTACTTTTAGCTTTACCCAGATTTGGCTTTAATTTAAATTGTCCATACACTGCAAATTGTATTGTTTTAATCCAAATACATGAACATTCTTAAATAAGGAAATATTTTCTTGACAACTGCAAAATCTTGTTTTATTTTTCAAAATAGCAAGTTGAAATTAAGTTAATTTTACCTAAAAACAAGTCAAATAATCTGCTTTTAGGTTACGTGAAATGATCTTTTCCATTTTTAAATCAAATTAGTTTATGCATAGTACCCTATACATAAATTGGCAAATAATTTAGCTTGTTTTAAGGAAAAACTACCTTAATCTTGATTAATATTTCTGAAAAAGAATATATACAATATAACATAATATTTATTTATATATAGCACATTTAAAAAAGAACTAAAGCTGACCAAAATGTTGTACATATGAGCTATAATAACATCAATATTATATAACTCAAGAGAATGCTTCCTACTTTAATATTTGGACTAAATATGAGGCTAAAACTGTAAGTAAAAAAGCATTTTGCAGTATTTTAGTTCTACTACTAAAATCTATTATTATTATCATTATTAACATTAAAATTAAATTTAAACTATTATGTTACCAACCAATGTGTGAGTAACTAAATATTTACTTTTAGCTTTACCCAGATTTGGCTTGAATTTAAATTGTTCATACACTGCAAACTGTATTTTTTTAGTCCAAATACATAAACATTCTTAAATAAGGAAACATTTTCTTGACAACTGCACAATCTTGTTTTATTTTTCAAAATAGCAAGTTGAAAGATTAAGTTTGTTTTTCCTTAAAACAAGTCAAATAATTTGCTTTTAGGTTACGTGAAATGATCTTTTCCATTTTGAAATAAAATTAGTTTACAGTATGTACAGTCCCCTATAGATAAACTGGCGGACAATTTAGCTTGTTTAAAGGAAAAGTAAACTTAATTTTGATTTAAAATGTCTGAAAATACAATATTTACAATACAATGTATTGTTTGTTTTATAAAGCATATAAAAAGAACCGAAGCTGACCACAGTGTTGTACATATGAGCTATAATAACATCAATATTATATAACTCAAAAAAAACACTTCTTAATTTAATATTTGGACTTAAAACAAGACAAAACTCTAAGTTAAAAAAAACATTTTTTTTTTGCAGTGTATCAGTTTATACTAAAAAAAAAATTATATTATTTTCATTATTTGCAATAAAAATCAGATTTAAATAATTATGTTACCAACCAATGTGGGAATAACTAATGATGTACTTTTAGTTTTACCCAGATTTGGCTTTAATGTAAATTGTTCATACAAAAACTGTATTGTTTTTAGTCCAAATACATAAAAATTCTTAAATAAGGAAATATTTTCTTGACAACTGCAAAATCTTGTTTTATTTTCAGAAATAATGAGTCAAAATGAAGTTGATTTTACCTTAAAACAAGTCAAATAATTTGCTTTTGGGCTACATTAAATAATATTTTCCATTTTGAAATAACATTTGCTTATGTATAGTGCCCCTACACATAAACTGGCAGATAATTTATCTTGTTTTAAGGGAAAACTGCTTTAATTTTGATTTAATATTTCTGACAATAAAATATTTATTCATAAAGCACATTTAAAAAAGAACTGAAGCTGACCAAAGTGTTGTACATATGAGCTATAATAACATCAATATTATATAACTCAAGAAAACGCTGCTTAATTTAATATTTGGACTAAAAACGAGACAAAAACTATAAGTATTTTTTTTGCAGTGTATCAGTTTATACTACTAAAATCTATTATTATTATTATTAATAATAACATTTAATTTAAACCATTATGTTACCAACGAATGTGTGAGTAACTTATTATTTACTCACCCGATTCAGTTTTACCCAGATTTGGCTTTTAGTTATGTTTTGGACCCTGTTTGCATGTATTGAAGGAGGGCATAAAGCATGAATGCTTCTCCACCAAGACTTTGACAAGACTTTAGCTTGAAGGGCTCTGGAGCAGGACTCATTCACCACAAAGATACGTGAAACAAAATAAAAGCCTGAAAACATTCAGGCGGGACTCTTATTCTGTTATCACCAATAATGTGACGCCCTTCAAATAAAACGTCACTTTTTAGCATGATTTCTGACTATGTATTTTTGCATGGCATGTTTTAGCCGCATGAAGGACTTTTAGGGCTTATTATTATCTTTGATAGTGGTCGAGCTCTTTGCTTGCGGAGCGCAGAAATCTTTGTTACCTTTCTTTTTGACCACTGTACAATCACTTATTTATACTGAATGTTGTCATTTTCCTCATGTCTGTCTGTTACCTGTGAACTCAGAGATCCTGTTCAACTCCTTATATAAAGTGCTTATATAATATATAAAGCCTATCTGTTCATGTGTTAGTGGATGTTATGTTTTTGTTCATACATAACATGTTATGGATTGGCTTGGAAAAAAAAAAAGAAATCTCTTGTTTTTCTTTTCTTTCGTGGCTACTTGTTGTCTTCATGAGCTTGTGACTTGCATTGTTTGTGTTTTTTTGTAAGTGTATTTTGTGTGTCTATATATCTGTGTGTCTATCCCACTCTGTGTCTGTCATAAAAATGCCAATACACACAAAATGCACAAGAGCTAATGTAGTACTGAAATATATATATATATCTGTACTCATATGGATGCTGGTCTCTACATAGCACACATACTACATTTGTTAGGGTTCATTCATCCTCTGTCATTTCTTTAACTATTATATTGTCAGGGTAACACTTTCCAATGAGGTTGTATTAGTTAGTATATTTACTAACATGAACAAACAATGGACAATACATTTATTACAGTATTTGTTTATGTTAGTTGATGAAAGTACAGTTGTTAGTTCATGTTAACTCACAATCGGTCAACATCCACGGTTCAAATGTTAACATGCATGAATTTGGATGTTAATAATGCATTAGTAAATGTTGAGGTATTAATAAATGCTGTACATGTATTGTTCACAATTAGTTTATGTTAGTAAATACATTAACTAATGAAACCTTATTGTAAAGTGTGACCATTGTGAGTACCCCATACACAGATTTACCATGTTTTTTGGCAAAATATGATAGCTGCTATAGTTGTAATTACTGCAGTAAATACAGTATGTATGGTGAAAATAAATGGCTTTATTAATGAGATCTTTGGAGATATTAACTTATTAAAATTCCTAATGAGATATAATTAGTGAGTTGATGTTTAAAGAGACGTAGAAATTGATGTATATTCCTTTTATTAACACATGACCTGCATTATAAACATTAAATACACAATATGTACATAACACTAATGCATTATACAAAATGTACTGGTAACACTAGGATTCACAGTATTAACTAACACTACTACCTTAATAAGCTACTAATTAGCTGGTTATTAATAGTTAGTAATGTAGAAATTGAGTTTGGGTTTTGGGTAGGATTAGGAATGCAGAATAAGATTATACTTTATAGCTACTAATGAACAGTTTATATCTTAATAATAGGCAGGTAATAAGCCAGTAGTTAATAGCATTAAGTGTGACCTAAACTGAAATGTTACCTATGTACTTCCCAATCACTAATTGATCACTATAGTTTATTTATCTTATTTTATTCATTCATTCATGCATTTTCTTGTCGGCTTAGTCCCTTTATTAATCTGGGGTCGCCACAGCGGAATGAACCGCCAACTGATCTAGCACATTTTTATGCAGCGGATGCCCTTCCAGCAGCAACCCATCTCTGGGGAAAAATTCACACACTCATTCACACTCATGCACTACGGACAATTTAGCCTACCCAATTCACCTGTACCGCATGTCTTTGGACTGTGGGGGAAACCGGAGCACCCGGAGGAAACCCACGCGAGCGCAGGGAGAACATGCAAACTCCACACAGAACTGCCAACTGACCCAGCCGAGGTTCAAACCTGCGACAGCACTACCAACTGCGCCACTGCGTCGCTCTTATTTTATTATATATAATATATATTTAATAGTATTCCATTGCATCTAATAATAGTTTATTCATTCAATTATTTTCTTTTCGGCCTAGCCCCTTTATTAATCCGGGGTCGCCACAGCGAAATGAACCGCAAACTTATCCAGCACATGTTTTACGCAGCGGATGCCCTTCCAGCTGCAACCCATCACTGGGAAATAATAATAATTTAACGTTCATTTAATTAACTTTTAAGATCGACCAAAAATATGTCGCCGGGGAATTTTTGTACCGTACATAATAGTACTTGAAGTTACTGCTAATATGCCCCATGCATGAAAAAATACTGTAGTAATTTATAGGTAAGGGCGGCACGGTGGCTCAGTGATTAGCACTGTCGCCTCACAGCAAGAAGGTCGCTGGTACATGTCCCGGCTGGGCCAGTTGGCATTTCTGTGTGGAGTTTGCATGTTCTCCCTGTGTTGGCATGGGTTTCGCCCACAAGTCCAAACACATGCGCTGTAGGCAGGGCCGGAGCAAGCTCAACTGGCACTCTAGGCAAACGACTAGAATGCAGCCCTCAAACCGAAAGTTTTGCTGCCTTCAATTCGAAAAAGCCGGCAGAGAGTGGGGAGGGGGGCGGCGGAGCTGGGTGTTGAAATGATGCAGGGTTTGTCGCGGACGAAAGTGAAGACCGATGGGCGCTGAGATGATGAAGGGTTTGTTGCGGACGAAAGCGATTGGGGGGGGGAGGGGGGGGGGGACGTGCCGTGGACGCCGTCCTGACTGCTCTGCTGCCCTAGGCAGCCGCCTAGGTCGCCTCTATGGACGCGCCGGTCCTGGCTATAGGTGAATTGGATAAACTAAATTGTATGGGTGTTTCCCAAAATTGGGTTGTAGCTTGAAGTGTATCCGCTGCATAAAACATATGCTGGAATATTTGGCAGTTCATTCCGCTGTGGCGTCCTCTGAAATAAAGACTAAGCCGAAGGAAATGAATGAAGGAATTTATAGTAAATATAGTGTTTTTAAACCACACAACAACACAACAACTATAGTAAGGTTTAAAAGAAAAACAATATGTAGTTTTCTACAACTATTTTATAGTACAATACACCACAATTTACTGTAGTAACACTACTGTAGCACACTACAGTGTTTATTAGTCCACTATAGATAATACTAAAGTATGCTGTTGCATTCATTTAAAATTGTAAATTTGTTGTAAATTTTATAATATATAAAGTGCAGTAAATATAATAATACATATCATAGATTACACTTTACTATAGTATGGGTCAAAAAACTATACACTGTAAAACCCAAAAAGTTAGGGTAACTTAAACCATTTGAGGAAACCGATTGCAACAAACCATTTAAGTTCAAAAACTAATCCTAATGAGTGCTGTGAACTTAATCCATTTGAGTAAACGAAGCAATTTGAGCACAGTAAAACCCAATAAATGAAGAGAACTCAAACCAACTGAGTACTGTAAAACCCAATAAATTATGAGAACTCAAACCAACTGAGTACTGTAAAACCCAATAAGTTAAGGCAACTCAAACTGTTTGAGGAAACCGTATGCTACAAACCATTTGAGTTAAAAACTAATCTATATGAGTACTGTGAACTTACTCCATTTAAGTTGAAGTAATGAAGTATTTAATGAACTCATTACCTTCAACACTGAGTTCAAAACTCTTTTCAAATGAGTAGACTTAACTTTCAGTCAATTTTGAGTTACCTACACTCATTTCATTTGATAAAGTTGACTGTTGGGTTTTACAGTGTAGTGTTTACTATAAATTGCTGTATTTTATTTTTATTTTCATATGTGTATGTGCATTTATGAACTGTAAAACCCAACAGTCAACTTTATCAAATGAAATGAGTGTAGGTAACTCAAAATTGACTGGAAGTTAATTCTACTCATTTGAAAAGAGTTTTGAACTCAGTGTTGAAGGTAATGAGTTCATTAAATACTTCATTACTTCAACTTAAATGGAGTAAGTTCACAGTACTCATATAGATTAGTTTTTAACTCAAATGGTTTGTAGCATACGGTTTCCTCAAACGGTTTGAGTTGCCTTAACTTATTGGGTTTTACAGTACTCAGTTGGTTTGAGTTCTCTTCATTTATTGGATTTTACTGTGCTCAAATTGCTTCATTTACTCAAATGGATTAAGTTCACGGTACTCATTAGGATTAGTTTTTGAACTTAAATGGTTTGTAGCAATCGGTTTCCTCAAACGGTTTGAGTTACCTTAACTTATTGGGTTTTACAGTGTCATATTCCCCATGAAAAATTACTATAGTAATTTATAGTAAGTACTATAGTGTTTTTGAACCATACTACACTAAAGTATTTGAATGAATCTGTTGTGGAAATTCTAAAGTTGCTATGGAGACACAACATCTATAGTAAGATTTACTATTTTATACTGCAACACACCATAATATACTGTAGTAATATTACCGTAGCTACAGTGTTTATTACAGCTTATCAGTTCACTATAGTTAATACAACAGTAGGCTGTAGCATTCATTAAAAAAAGTGTTGTAAATTCTATAAAATATACAGTGCAGTAAATATAATAATGTATACCACACACTCAAAATTTTATTTACAACTTAATTTTTTTATGTTCAATATACATAAATTTGTTAATTTGTTAAGTTAACTTAATCCATTTGTGTTGGGACAACATGAATGAATTGTGTGGAACCCTGCATTTTTACAGTGTAGATTACATTTTTACTATATTATGGGTCAAAAACTATAGAATTTAATACAAATTACTAAGGGTGTAACGATACGCGTATTCGTATCGAACCGTTCGGTACGAGGCTTTCGGTTCGGTACGCATACGAACCGAACGATTCAGACAAATATAATGTTTTCAGCGCAACAATGCTCAACAAGGCATCCCATGATGTGACAGGCAACATCTGCCTTCCCCGCCCACCTCCAGTCAGGCACACACTGCACTCAGGGTCGGAGTAAGCTCAATTGGCGCTCAAACCGAAAGTTATGCCGCTTTCAATCCGAAAAAGCCGGCGGAGCTGGGTGTTGAGATGATGCGGGGTTTGTCCCGGACAAAAGCGAAGACCGAGGGGCGCTGAGATGATGCAGGGTTTGTTCCGGACGAAAGCGAAAGGGTGGAAACGCGCCGCGGACTGACTGCACTACAGCTAGCAAAATGACTAGTAGCTAACATTAATGTAATCCTCCTATAACCAACAACGGGTCTGGCGTTTGGGAGCACTTTGCTTATTCCTGCTTTCAGATCCACTGAGATGGCAGGTGACGGTCAAATCAAGCAGATCTCGGTTGTATCCACATGTGCTGCCGTTAATCCGTGAGTCAGGTAATCAAAAAATAGGTCGCATGATATTTAAGTATACGTGGGTCACGCGTGGGTAAGATCAATTATTGGTGATGCAAACTTTAACTATTTACTCTAAAATATTAAAGTGTTTCAAGCAATCTTAACAGACTGGCACAAATATGCTTTCATTTAAAAAAAAATCGCTCGTCACGGCTATATGCGGTGAACATCTCCGTTTTCACAGGTTTCTGAGTTTTCTCATCATCAATCACTTTCAGTCTGGGAACATGTTCAGTGCTGCGAATTTTGTTTTAAGCCTGTCCTGCAATATCGTGTATTGAGGAGGATATAGGCAAAGATATTGCAGAGAGCTGAGATCTACAGTATGACGACTTTAAAGACGATATTTAGCTTGTTTCGCATTAATGTAGATATATTACATGTTTTAATTACATTATTGAATAAAATGAATAGCATTATTATTTTTAATCATCATCACTAATAATAAATAAACTAAAAATAATTTGACAGCTTCAGCTGTTCACATCAACATGACCGGCACTTTCAGACTTCAGCACCACATGTCTTTAGCATGAATTGAAATCGACTTTCCCTCCTAAAGGAAAAAATACAATAATTTTTAAAATTGCAATGCGATTAGTCATGTATTCGCAATTTCACATAAATCAGAATGCGAAAATTTAAATAGCCTATTTCCATTGCGCTCTTTCTCTCTGCAGCAGCAGTTCACGCGCTCTGGATAAGCGCACTACACAGCCACATCTTGTAGCAAATTAATTTGCAACTTTGTTGTATAACAAATAGGCTAAATAACAACATATAATTAACAAACAAATGAAATAAAATTATTTGTAAAAATGAATCTACAGAAAAAAGAAAATGAAAAGAACTGAAACCAGCTCAAATGTTCTGTTCTGGAATAACAGGTGTTGCGATCAAATTAATTCGATGGAATAATTAACACAGACAGGCGCATTTTTCAGAAAATAGCCTATTTTATTTTATTTAAAAATATGTTAGGCCTATATTTATTATATATATATTTTTTAAATAGCCTATATTAAATTACCATTCATTTTGGCTTTAACGAATTATTGAACAGATTATTAATAACTTATCAAAAACATTTTACTGAGCTCAGTGTCGGCCGTCACCGGAGAAAGTCCAATCTTTCTTTAATTTTTTTGACTTTTGTTTGAAAGCTTAGTGGCATTGTAGAGGTCCAATTTACTGTTGTTTGATTTAAATTATAGCCTATATATGCGCCAATAAACAAGTCAAAGGAATGAGTGAATTAATAAAATGATTCTTAAATGTCGATATTGTTTTTACTCAAAAAAAATAACAATTGTTTTATAAAAATAAAAGGAGCAATTTTCATAATTTATATGACTCAGTTAAATATAAGTTGGACATTTATGGGGCCATGTAACATGTTTTTGTGTTTGTTTTTTTGTTCTAGTGATCTTTAATATATACTGGGTAGCTACGCAAAATATTTTCTAAAATGTCAAGCAGGAATTTGTCGATTAGCTTTAATTATGAAGACAAAGAAATATTAAAAATAACAAAAATAAAATGATAAAAAAAAATACAAAGATAAAAAGAGCAGCATTTTGCTAAATATAATAGTTCTTTATATGCTTTAAATCCTGCTATGTGTTGTTTCATATTCGTTTTTATTTCACTTGATGCATTAGTTATTTAATGTTTGAAAGCTGAAAGAAATAACAGCCGTCCTTTAAATCATTATTTTACCATCAAAATGTAGTATATTTTATATTATTATCATCAACTTTTGATATAAAACCGCTGTGTAATTTAATTGATTGTTAAAAATGAAATAATTTTATGGCATAACAGTGTTTAGTTGCTTTCGCTTTCGTTCTTCACGGAAGCTTTAACAGAAGCGTGTGCCGCATTCACCTCTGACGTGGCTACTCTGCCTGTAGCCTAGTTTGGGATTTTTTCGTTGTGACGATTAAGCAAGAATCATAATGCATTGCATATTCAGCTCATTCTTCAGTAGCCTCAACACAGGCTGGTAGCCTAGATTTAAACGGATCGTTTATAAGAATGAGCGATTAATAGATTAATTGGTCGTTAATTTAAATGATCATTGATCACTGGATTTTGTAGAAACTGACATCCCTAGTTCAAAGTAAAAAAAAGAAAAGAAGAGAGATCATGCTTTTATGATGTTAGTTTTCATACAATAAAAAGATTTCAATCAGAGAAATCCTCTGGCTTTTTTCCTTTTTTTTTTTTTTTTTTTTTTTTTTTTTTTTGCTGTATCGAAAACATACCGAACCGTGACACCACTGTGTCGTATCGAACCGAACCGTGATTTTTGTGAACCGTTACACCCCTACAAATTACTGTATTTTCTTTTTATTTTCATCTGTTTATGTACATTTATGGTACAATTATAGACCCTTTTAAATACAAAAATTTATCTTTCAATGTTAAAAATAAAGATGTTGACTCAACTTAATATTATGAGGTTGACTTGCCGCAGAGCTTTTTGAGTTGATTCAACTTAAATCGATTCAAGTGCAGCAACTCAAACACTGTAAAAAAAAAAATGCTGCCTTCCTCACAATCGATTTGTTGGGACGACATGAAGGAATTAAGTTAACTTATTAATTTTTACAAATTTGAGTGGATTGAACAAAACAATTAAGTTGTCTCAATAAAAGCTTAACTCATTTTAAATAGGTAGTTTGAACAAACATCATTCACTGTAAGTCTGTAAAAAAAAAGGTTCCACACAATTCCTTCATGTTGTTCCAACACAAATCGATTGAGTTAAATTAACAAATTTAAGTGGATTGGACATAAAAAAAATTAAGCTGTCGCCCAAAAATCTCATTAATTTTGTTATTTCAGCTCATTTTATATAAGTAGTTTGAACAAGCACCAAAAATACTTTTTTTGAATGAAGGTACCACCCAAATATAACAACATTTCTTGAATTATTTTGAATTAAATGTATTAAATGAATTAAGAAGTCATCATTAGTTAATAAAATTACAACCGCTTTAACTGTTAAAGGTCGGATCCGTTTTGTAACTAAAATTATATTATTAAAATCCTAAGATGAACATGCTTTTAAAATCCAAA
The DNA here is from genome assembly GCA_903798195.1 of Danio kyathit. NCBI lineage: Eukaryota > Metazoa > Chordata > Actinopteri > Cypriniformes > Danionidae > Danio > Danio kyathit. The sequence continues at coordinate 80,751,538 of LR812523.1, read as the reverse complement.
AATGTCATTGTTATTTCATCGTATTGAACGGATGTTAAAAAAACGATGGGCTGATTGTGAAGTGATTTTTCAAAGCAACCACACAGGCCTTGAGGTCACATGATTGAGTGTATCCACCATCTGAACTCCCATTCCAGGGCCATGTGGTTAATATATCTCTTTGGTGTGTGTAGTGTGCTCGCGTATGAGAGCTTTTATCTGTGGGGGGTCATAAACTGGGCAGAGGAAACAGACGAGTCAATAAAGACCATTGCTTATGTCAGAGTAAGAATGTTATTTTAGAGAATACACATAGTTTTCTCTTTCTCTCTGTGTGTGTGACAATACACATCATTCGCTTTATAGTAACTCTATACTGGCATTTGTCTCAATATGTGTGTTACACAATATTAAAGGGAGCCACTTGAAAAAAATACTATAATAATTTATAGTAAATACTACAGTATAGTGTTTTGAACCATACTATAGTAAAGTACTTGAAATAATTTGTTGTGGTAATTCTAAAGTTGCAAATTACCCAATAGTTTTCTACAACTATATACTCTATTATAGTACAATACACCACAGGTTACTGTAGTAAAAGCTAAAGTATACTACAGTATTTATTACAGTTAATACTATAGCTAATACTAGAGTATGCAGTAAAGAGTTGTTAATAATATAATAAATATACAGTAGGATATTGTATGATTCAAAAACACTATAGCTTTTTTTTTTTACTATAATTTACTATAGTATTTTTTATGTGGGGATAGTTAACCCTAAAGAAAGTTCTACCATCATTTACTCACTCTTATTCCACTTTTTTTTTTCTCTGTTGAACACAAATGAAGATAATTTAAAAAATGATGTAAACCTGTAACCATTGACTTTAATTGTTTTTGTTCATCCTGCTATTGAAGTCGATGGTTACAGGTTTAAAAATATAAAAATATATTATATTGTGGCGACACGGTGGTTAGCACTGTTGCCTCACAGAAAGAAGGTCGCTGGTTCGAGTCCCAGCTGGGCCAGTTGGCATTTCTGTGTGGAGTTTGCATGTTCTCCCCGTGTTGGTGTGGGTTTCCTCTGGGTGCTCCGGTTTCCCCCACAGTCCAAACACATGCGCTATAGGGGAATTGGATAAACTACATAGGCAGTAGTGTATGTGTGTGCATGCAAGAGTGTATGGGTGTTTCCCAGTACTGGGTTGCAGCTGGAAGGGCATCCGCTGTGTGAAACAGATGCTGGATAAGTTGGCGGTTCATTCCACTGTGGCGACCCCTGATGAATAAAGGGACTAAGCCGAAGGAAAATGAATGAATGAATATTCTATTGTGTTCAATAGTACAAGCTCAAACAGATTTGGATTAAGTCAGTTGTGAGTAAATGATAGCAAATGTTCATTGTTGAGTGAACTATCCCTTTAACTAAAAAAAATGAGCTTCTTATATACAAAAAATAATAATTACACACACATAGCACATAATTAGAGTTACATATTATTAATAAATTGTTAATAATTAGTTTAAATATTGCATATTAAGCATAACTGATGTTAATAAAAACGTGAAAACACACTTATTATTGCCAATTATTGATAATATAATATAATATTGTATAATTCAAAAACACTACATTTTTTTACTATAAATTACTATAGAATTTTTTTTTTCATGTGGGCATGGTTAACCCCAAAAAATTATCTTATCAATTACTCAACCTTAACTTATTCCACTTATTTTTTTCTCTGTTGAACACAAAAGAAGATAATTTGAAAAATGTCAGAAACCTGTAACCATTGACCTCCATTGTTTTTGTTCATCCTGCTATTGAAGTCGATGGTTACAGGTTTCCAGCATTCTTAAAAATATATTCTATCATGTTCAATAGTACAAACAAAACTCAAACTGGTTTGGATTAAGTCAGTTGTGAGTAAATGATGGCAGAATGCTCAATTTTGAGTGAACTATCCCTTTAACTAACAAAACGCTTAAACTTCTTATACAAAAAATAATAATTGCACACACATAGCACATAATTAGAGTTACATATTATTAATAAATTGTTAAAAATTAGTTTAAATATTGCATATTAAGCATAACTGATGTTAATAAAAACGTGAAAACACACTTATTATTGCCAATTATTTATTATTATATTATATAATATTGTATAACTCAAAAACACTACAGCCTTTTTTTACTATAAATTACTATAGTATTTTTTTCATGTGGGCATAGTTAACCCAAAAGAAAATTATCTTATCATTTACTCAACCTTAACTTATTCCACTTATTTTTTTCTCTGTTGAACACAAAAGAAGACATTTTGAAAAATGTCAGAAACCTGTAACCATTGACTTCCATTGTTTTTGTTCATTCTGCTATTGAAGTTGATGGTTACAGGTTTCCAGCATTCTTAAAAATATATTCTATCATGTTCAATAGTACAAACACATTGTTTTGGAATAAATCAAGAGTGAGTAAATGATGGCAGAAGACTCAATTTTGATTGAACTATCCCTTTAACTAACAAAAACGAGCTTCTTATATACAAAAAATAATAATTACACACACAGCACTTAATTAGAGTTACATATTATTAATAAATTGTTAATAATTAGTTTACATATTGCAAATAAAGCATAACTGATGTTGACGAAAACATGAAAACACACTTATTATTGCCAATTATTGATAATATAATATTGTATGATCCAAAAACATAGCTTTTTTACTGTAAATTACTATAGTATTTTTTTCATATGGGGATATTTACCCCAAAAGAAAATTCTGCATTCATTTACTCACCTTTAACTAATTCCACTTATTTTTTTCTCTGTTGAACACAAAAGAAGATAATTTGAAAAATGTCAGAAACCTGTAACCATTGACTTCCATTGTTTTTGTTCATCCTGCTATTGAAGTCGATGGTTACAGGTTTCCAGCATTCTTAAAAATATATTCTATCATGTTCAATAGTACAAACAAAACTCAAACTGGTTTGGATTAAGTCAGTTGTGAGTAAATGATGGCAGAATGCTCAATTTTGAGTGAACTAACCCTTTAACTAACAAAACGCTTAAACTTCTTATACAAAAAATAATAATTGCACACACATAGCACATAATTAGAGTTACATATTATTAATAAATTGTTAATAATTAGTTTAAATATTGCACATTAAGCATAACTGATGTTAATAAAAACGTGAAAACACACTTATTATTGCCAATTATTTATTATTATATTATATAATATTGTATAACTCAAAAACACTACAGCCTTTTTTTACTATAAATTACTATAGTATTTTTTTTTCATGTGGGCATGGTTAACCCAAAAAAAAATTATCTTATCAATTACTCAACCTTAACTTATTCCACTTATTTTTTTCTCTGTTGAACACAAAAGAAGATAATTTGAAAAATGTCAGAAACCTGTAACCATTGACTTCCATTGTTTTTGTTCATCCTGCTATTGAAGTCGATGGTTACAGGTTTCCAGCATTCTTAAAAATATATTCTATCATGTTCAATAGTACAAACGCATTGTTTTGGAATAAATCAAGAGTGAGTAAATGATGGCAGAAGACTCAATTTTGAGTGAACTATCCCTTTAACTAACAAAAACGAGCTTCTTATATACAAAAAATAATAATTACACACACATCACTTAATTTGAGTTATATTTTATTAATAATTGTTAATAATTAGTTTAAATATTGCATATAAAGCATAACTGATGTTGACAAAAACATTAAAACACACTTATTATTGCCAATTATTGATATTATAATATTGTATGATTCAAAAACATTATAGCTTTTATTACTGTGAATTACTATAGTATTTTTTCATATGAGGATATTTACCCCAAAATAAAATTCTGCATTCATTTACTCACCTTTAACTAATTCCACTTATTTTTTTCTCTGTTGAACACAAAAGAAGATCATTTGAAAAATGTCAGAGAACTGTAACCATTGACTTTCATTGTTTTTGTTCATCCTGTTATTGAAGTCGATGGTTACAGGTTTCCAGCATTCTTAAAAATATATTCTATCATGTTCAATAGTAAAAACACATTGGTTTGGAATAAATCAAGAGTGAGTAAATGATGGCAGAAGGCTCAATTTTGAGTAAACTATCCCTTTAACTAACACAAATGAGCTTCTTATATACAAAAAATAATAATTACACACACAGCACTTAATTTGAGTTATATTTTATTAATAAATTGTTAATAATTAGTTTGAATAATGCATATAAAGCATAACTGATGTTGACGAAAACATGAAAACACACTTATTATTGCCAATTATTGATCATATAATATTGTATGATCCAAAAACATTATAGCTTTTTTTACTGTAAATTACTATAGTATTTTTTTCATATGGGGGTATTTACCCAAAAAGAAAATTCTGCATTCATTTACTCACCTTTAACTAATTCCACTTATTTTTTTCTCTGTTGAACACAAAAGAAGATAATTTGAAAAATGTCAGAAACCTGTAACCATTGACTTCCATTGTTTTTGTTCGTCCTGCTATTGAAGTCGATGGTTACAGGTTTCCAGAATTCTTAAAAATATATTCTATCATGTTCAATAGTACAAACACATTGTTTTGGAATAAATCAAGAGTGAGTAAATGATGGCAGAATGTTCATTTTTGGGTGAACTAACAAAAAATGAGCTTCTTATATACAACAAAATACATTACACACACATAGCACATAATTAGAGTTATATATTGTTAATAAACTGTTAATAATTAGTTTACATATTGCATATAAAGCATGAATGATGTTGATGAAAACATGAAAACACACTTATTATTGCCAGTTATTAATGTTTTAGTCATTTTTGGTGTTAAGCCACAATGTTTTTCTTATAATGGCACACTGTGTATTGTTTGTTTGTTGTCATTTAAAGGAGAAGTGTGTATTTTCTTTACTCTAATAGACAACAGATGGAAACAAACGGCCTGTTTTCATTGGTCAACCTGCACTGGTTAGGCAAACATATTGGTTCCTAATGTTCTTGTAAATATTTTGCAAATATTAATTACACACTTCCCCTTTCAGGCCAGAACTCAATGTAATTTACAGGTCGAGAGGACATATTTTCACCTTGTTTTTCTTTTCATTTCTAAAAAAAAAAAAAAAGGAAACTCTAATACTAATAATCTGAATAGATGTGTATCATATGTTGACTTGTATAAAGAGACATCAATGTTATGAGTTCATTTCTGCTGTATTTGTCAGTACTGTTGACAATTGTACATATTTGCGAGACCGTACCCTTCGTCAGTGGGTTATTGAAGATAATTAATCCAGCTGCTTGCATGCATGATCTTTAGCCTGACAGCTGTCGACATGTCATGACTGAGTGAATGTGAGCATGAAAGACAGCATGTGTATACAGGGTGCTCTGCCCCAGCTCCACAGTTCTGTAGGGGTGTCTTTTACTTCCTGGTTGGTGACAGTCAAAACAAATATTCTCTTAAACCCCTTTTTACCTCTTGTGACAACAAGTGGGGCAGCAACAGTCTTTTACAACTGCATACCTGATGCTGCAACAATTGCCTGTGCTCCTGCTGCTGGCCCAAAGCTGCTGAAAGCGATATTATTTAGAAAACTTAATACTCTATAATCTGTAGATATTTATTTACACTCCAACTTTGTTAGCGTAAGGACATCTGATATATGGTCACGTATGAACATCTATATAAAAAATATAGCTAATATATTTAAACATTCGTGTTTTATTTGTAATTCAGTTGTAAAGTTATTTATGCAAAATGTAATTTTTGCAATATTTTGAATAATATATATGTAAAATTCAAACATCTATGTCACATATGTAATTTGTATGTATATATATATATATATATATATATATATATATATATATATATATATATATATATATATATATATATATATATATATATATATATATATATATATATCAGATTTCTATTTGTAAAAATACTATAGTAATTTATAGTAAACACTATAGTGTTTTTGAACTGTACTATAGTAAAGCGTATTGTGCTTACAACTCTTTGTTAATGATCTACACCATAATGTAGTATTAACTGTAACAAATACTGTAGTATACTTTAGTTTTTACAGCAGTAATATGTGGTGTATTGTAGTAAATTATAGTAGTTAGTTGTACAATTTGTTTAAATTATTTTTGTATTATTACCAGAACTTTTGACCATATACAGTGAAACATGAACATATACAGCCAATGAACATGTTTATATTAAACATTATAGCTAATATTTTTGATCATAGAGTACAGTATGTAAATATTTACTAAAAATTAGTACAGTATGTAAATATTTTGTTAAGTTAGTACAGTATGTAAATATTTATTAAAAATGATAGCTAATATTTTTGATCATATAGTTCAGTATGTAAATATTTGGTTAAAATTATAGCTAATATGTTGATCATAGAGTACAGTATGTCAATATTTATAAAAAAAATTAGTACAGTATGTAAATATTTATTAAAATGATAGATAATGTTTTTGATCATAGAGTACAGTATGTAAATATTTGGTTAAAAATAGCACAGTATGTAAATATTTATTAAAAATTAGTATAATATGTAAATATTTATTAAAAATGAAAGCTAATGTTTTTGATCATATAGTTCAGTATGTAAATATTTGGTTAAAATATAGCTAATATGTTGATCATAGAGTACAGTATGTCAGTATTTATTAAAAATTAGTACAGTATGTAAATATTTATTAAAAATTAGTACAGTATGTAAATATTTATTAAAAATTATAGCTAATGTTTTGATCAGAGTACAGTATGTAAATATGTACTAAAAATTAGTACAGTATGTAAATATTTATTAAAAATGATAGCTAATGTTTTTGATCAGAGTACAGTATGTAAATATTTATTAAAAATTAGTACAGTATGTAAATATTTATTAAAAATGATAGCTAATGTTTTTGATCAGAGTACAGTATGTAAATATTTATTAAAAATTAGTACAGTATGTAAATATTAATAAAAAATTATAGCTAATACTTTTGATCATAGAGTACAGTATGTAAATATTTATTTAAAATGATAGCTAATGCTTTTGATCATAGAGTACAGTATGTAAATATTTATTAAAAATTAGTACAGTATGTAAATATTTATTAAAAATGATAGCTAATGTTTTTGATCAGAGTACAGTATGTAAATATTTATTAAAATTAGTACAGTATGTAAATATTTATTAAAAATGATAGCTAATGTTTTTGATCAGAGTACAGTATGTAAATATTTATTAAAAATTAGTACAGTATGTAAATATTAATAAAAAATTATAGCTAATACTTTTGATCATAGAGTACAGTATGTAAATATTTATTTAAAATGATAGCTAATGCTTTTGATCATAGAGTACAGTATGTAAATATTTATTAAAAATTAGTACAGTATGTAAATATTTATTAAAAATGTTAGCTAATATTTTTGATCATATAGTACAGTATGTAAATATTTACTAAAAATAAGTACAGTATGTAAATATTTATTACAAATGATAGCTAATATATTTGATCATATAGTTCAGTATGTAAATATTTATTAAAAATTAGTACAGTATGTAAATATTCATTAAAAATGATAGCTAATGTTTTTGATCATAGAGTACAGTATGTAAATATTAAAAATTAGTACAGTATGTAAATATTAAAAATTAGTACAGTATGTAAATATTTATTACAAATGATAGCTAATGTTTTTGATCAGAGTACAGTATGTAAATATTTATTAAAAATAATAGCTAATATATTTGATCATATAGTACAGTATGTAAATATTTATTAAAAATTTGTACAGTATGTAAATATTTATTAAAAATTATAGCTAATATTTTTGATCATATAGTTCAGTATGTAAAAATTAGGTTAAAAAATAGCACAGTATGCAAATATTTTTTTAAAAGTTATAGCTAATATTTTTGATCATATAGTACAGTATGTCAATATTTGGTTAGAATTTAGGGTTATCTGAAATCCAAACATGAACTTGTATATCATATATGTAATTTGCATGTATTCCCATATATCTTGATCTATAACTGAAGTATTTTCCTATAGTACGGTTCAAAAATAACATAATATTTAATATAAATTGCTATAGCATTTCTTTCATGAACATACAATCTCTTTGACAGACCATTTTCTCTTTTTTATACAAGTGCTAAAATGTTCCCCATCTACGTACTTTCGTGATATCTAAAATGGCTTACAGCAGCTTTAGCCATCTTGCAACAAATACTTTACCTCAATCCCCATTTGCTTTCCACCAAGTCCGTGGGCTTCCCTCTGATCTCCCTTCCCCAATACCCCCCCCCCCCCTGGTCTGGAGCACATCCCTCCTGGGTTCCCGTTGTGATTTCGGGGGGGACGCAGTGGGGGGCCTGTATCAGTGTGCCTCTCTCTGTGTCACTCCAGGTTACGGGCTGGTGGTGCAGGAGGAACTAGTGTCACCGGCCTCCATGCAGTACAGTCTGCCCTCGCCACTGGGCAATGAGCCCTACTGGCAGGAAGTTTCCAGCATGGAGTGCGCGCCCATCGCCACCACCGAAGAAGACACGCTCATGGAGATGTCCGAGGTACAGGTTTGGCCCTCAGGCAATAGTCCGTCCATTGTGGCTGTAGAGGACTCCTCATTGGAGTGCAGCAATGCGGACGACTCCGAGGTGCTGCAGAACCGGAGCCTGGGTCACTCCAGGAGCGGGACGCCCGGTGGGAATGGACTCACTCCGGGGGGTTTAAGTGGCTCCATCGAGCTCCTGGAGGATCAGTCCATCGGTGCGGATTCAGACTACAGTGCCGCCGGGATGCTGCATCTGAGCGAAGGGGTCAACATCAGTGCTCTGGACAGAGGTCAGGGGTCGGAGAGGTCAGAAGGGGCTGTAGGTCACCAAGTCACCAACAACATTAAAGACGGTTCCAATGGAGGTTTGGGAGAAGGAGGAGGTGACGCCACACACTTAGAAGATAGCATATCTCTCATTTCAGGGCAACAGCGAGTGTATGCTCGAATGAGCGAGTCGCCTGGGTTGAGAAGACGGGCAGATCCTGGCGAAGACAGGTGAGTTGCTTAATGGGCTCAGAATTCTGTTGTGGACCAAAATGGCTTCTTCAGGATGTATATTTGGGTAATCGTTTACATCTCTTAATTGTAAAGACTATTAAGGGCTCAGTGGTTAGCACTGTCACCTCACGGCAAGTAGGTCACTGGTTCGAGTCCAAGCTGGACCAGTTGGCATTCTGTGTGGAGTTTGCATGTTCCCCCCTTGTTGGCGTGTGTTTCCCCCACAGTCCAAACACATGCGCTATAGTTGAATTCAATGAACTAAATTGGCTGTACTGTAAGAGTGTGTGTGTGAATTTGAGAGTGTATGGGTGTTTGCCAGTACTGGGTTGCAGCTGGAATAGCATCCGCTGCGTAACACATATGCCGGAATTGTTGGCCGTTCATTCTGCAGTGGCGACCCCAGATAAATAAGACATTAAGCCAAAGGAAAATGAATGAATGACTAGTTACTGCCCCTAGTGTTCATATTACCCAGAAACTGCAGTCAAATGTATGTTTAAGTACTTATTTCCAATGAGCCTGTGTTAGAAATACTGAAGAAGTCTTCGTTTAGATGAAGAAATGCAAAAGCTATGCTCATTTAATTGTTTCCTTTATGGAATGGCTGTGTTTCTTGCAGAGAAACAAAAGTAAGGCCACTTCCACTCGCACGTCATGATTTTGCCAAGTATGATGCGATCCTGGATTAACATCTCTGTTGATCCTGGAACATCATTTTTGCTGAAAAATGTAATCCATACCTATTCCCCACCCCTAAACCCAACCATAAGTGAAGTTCCACAAACTAATTTCGAGAGGAGCACGTGATATGATTGACCACAGCTGATCCCTATTGCTAATCATTAGCTAGCCAATCGGAATAGTCCAAATTTAACATAAATATCCAGCCTATTAATAATAATAATAATTCTTCCTTACATTTATATAGTGCTTTTCTGAACACTCAAAGCGCTTTAAACATAGTGGGGGGGGGGGGGGGGGGGGGGGGGGTCCTTATCCACCACCAGTGTGCAGCATCCACCTAGATGACGTGATGGCAGCCATTTTGCGCCAGACCGCACACCACACCCCAGCTGATTGGTGGAGAGGAGACAGAGTGATTAAGCTAATTATGATATGGGGATGGTTAGAAGGCCATGATGGACAGAGTTCTTTTTTTAAAGAACATCCTGGGATTTTTAATGACCACAGAGAGTCAGGACTTCGGTTTAATTTCTCATCGGAAAGACGGCGCTCACTGAGCAGTATAGAGTCCCCTTCACTATACTGGGGTGTTAGGACTCACACAGACCGCAAGTTGAGCACCCACTGCTGGTCTCACTAACACCACTTCCGACAGCAACCTAGCTTTTTCATGTGGGCTCCTTAGAGCCTACCTCCCTATCTTCATTTTGGAAGACCCCCCCCATCCGTCCCTTCTCCCCTTCTCCTCAATTCTAAGATCAGGTGACATGGCGGCTCAGTGGCTAGCACTGCTGCCTCACAGCAAGAAGGTCGCTAGTTCTAGTCTTATCTGAGCCAGTCGGCACTTTCTGTGTGGAGTTGACTTGTTCTCTCCCCATGTTCGTGTGGGTTTTCCCCAGGTACTCCCCCAGGTTTCCTTCCACACCCTAAAGACATGTGACACAAGTGAATTAAAATAATATTATTAGTCACAAGCACTTAATGTGTACACACTACTGTGGTTGGTGGCCTATTCCCATAGAGTTGTCTTATTAATCAAGGTATAGGCTAAACGAATAGGGGGAGCTACCTGATCTCATATACCTCCTAATGCTAATTGACCAGGCGGGTGCCTTTGGCTCATCTATCTCCAAGCTCAGGGTTCTCTCCCAGGACAACATGCCAAACCTGCTAACATAGTCAAGCATTATCTAAGTGTGAACTCTTGAACTGTAAATTATTCCCAAAATCAGAGGGGAATAATAGTTGGATAACAATCGTGTAAACCTAACCATAAGCCTAAACTTAACTTATTCCTTAATTCTAATTCGCTGATTGGAATGTTCTTCCAGGATCAACATAGATGTTAATCCAGGAACATGTCCTACTTGGTGAAGTCAGGTTAAGGCTTCCACTCTCAGTGTTCACTGCTGCCCGCGCTGTCATTACCTCCTCTAATTTTCTTTCTCGTTTCTCAGGTTAAGTGCTGGGTCCTTCCTGTCTTACCTGCAGGATCAGGGCTCTCCTGGTTGGCATTCGGCCGCAGAAGCGACTCAGAACAGATTGGGGTCTCTGCAATGCTCCCTTCCTAGGCAGGCAATAGAGTCTATGATGTCATCAGTGCGAGCCGCGGTGGACTGTGACTCCAAGCAGTCTTGTTTGGGCCAGGAGGCTCTGATTGAGCCGGTGCGGGACATGGGGCACTCCGAGATCATCCACGGCCATTATCAGGGGACTCAGCCGTTTGAGAAAGGACTCGGCTTCCCACACAGAACAACCAACATGCGCGCGTGGGAGGACATGCGTCTGAGAGGACAGGTAAGAAGAGATTCAGTTTTACTGGATCAGATTTCATTCGCATTGTCACATACTGTACCAAGCACTTAATGTTTGCTAGTGGGAGTGCAGAATGTTTGTGTGAAAGGTTTGTCATTCTGGGGATGTAGTAGACCAGGGGTGCGCAACCCTATTTCTGGCGATCGACCTTCCTGCAGTTTTCAGTTGCAGCCCTTATCAAACACACCTGCCTGTAATTATCAACTGCTCCTCCAGGTGTGTTTGATCAGGGTTGGACCTGAAATCAGCTGGAAGGTCGATCGCCAGGAACAGGGTTGAGCACCCCTGTAGTAGACAATTTCCTGTTTCACGGTAGGTCTTAAGTTTAAGATCCAGTGAAGTGCTTTGAAATGTGCGGTTTTTCATTTGATGTTTGACAGATTTAATTCGGATTGTAACACACTGGGCACTTGATGTTTGCTAGTAGAAATGCTAAGATGAGATGTAGTATAGAAAGTTTCTTCTCCTAGGTCTTTAGTTGAAGTTCAAGTGATGTGAAAACAGGATTTAATTTCCACTGCTCTATAGGCCTGCCAATAGGACATTCACTCTGACATAGATGGGCTGATTTTCCTAGAATTTCCCAGTAAACTGCATTAAAGTCCGTAACTGAGTCATGTTATAAATACTCAGCTGGTGGTCAAACACTACACACAAGTTCCTTATTGTTCTGGTGGACACAATAATTTCATGGTTGATTGAAGAGTTTGCAGGGATTATGAAAGCATTTTTGTAAATAATTTTATAAAAATGCATTTTTTAAAATGTGTTGACATTACATTTGGATCTCTATGAATTTTGTGTCATGTCATGTTGTAGTTTTTTGACATATTTGGTTTACTGTCTACAAAGAGCTTAGAATGACCTAGAGGCGACACTCAATAGAACGTTCCATTGCAACAGCAGCGCCCAGCAACAGCCCCGGATTCCGCCATTTTGGAGTGAAAGCGATCGGCTGCCCATTGGATCTTATTGCTGTCACGATGCCAAGCAGCTGCTTTATTTTTTATTTATTTATTTAAAAAGCGCATTAAAGCTGAGATACAACCTGAAAGACGACAATGAAACGCTTACTATCACAATCATCAGCACTTTAAATAGTTTATTTTACAGACTTATAATATGCTGTTGTTCTATTGGAGTTTTCATTCCAAAATGGCCGCCGCGCCACCTAGTGGCTGTTTCCCAAATTGCACTAGAGTGTCGTCTCTTGGTCATTCTAAGCTCTTTGCTGTCTATAAAATGTTTCAATCAGATATCATATTTTAAAGGAACACTCCACCGTTTTTTTTTTTTTTTTTTGGGAAAAAAGCTCATTTTACAAGTTAAGCAGACTTGAAGCAGTTTTTAATCTAATCAACTGATTTTTTTCATTCTGAAAATGTCCACCCGTATACGTTTCTGGAGAGAACAAATTATGTTGCCAGAGCTACGTATGGCTGCATTTCGTCTTTAAAACGAACCCTACGGGGCGGTGATGCCATTCCTTTTCACGCTTATCAGCTGGCGCTTACCTCTATATGGACGGCTTTCCCACTGTTACCACAACACGTACAATGGCGGACTTGAGACACAGAGCGGAGTTGACCGTGATAATGGGGTTCGATTCCAGTGAAGAACGGTTTCAGAAAGAGAGTAAATCAAAACAAAGGCCAAAAAATTAAATTAACAAGTAAATAACAGGGTGAGAATGTGGTAAGATCTGAAAACGTGGTAAAAATCAGGGGGCTTTTCTTTTTTCTGGATTGCTTTTGAAAACACTGTCGGTTGGGTTTAAGGAAGTGGGTGGGCGGGTCAATCGATGCTTTTTAAAACACTATTGGTTGGGTTTAGGGAAGGGGGAGGGTGGAGGGATTGGTCGGTTGGTCAGTCAGCAAGTCAGTCAGGCGACAGCGACCTCTGGTGGGTTTACGAGAGAACAACAGGTGTGAATGACACTTGCAAGAGAATTTTAAGATCTGAAAAAGCATACAAAGCGGCCTCTGGTAGATTCCCGAAAACAAAAACTGCAAAAAAAAACTTACCTACCGGTACGTATTTGCCGCTCTATAGAAATGTATATAGGGGTACGTTTTCAGAATGAGCCTGGGTTGATTTTTAACTTAGCTTAGCATAATGAATTGAATCAGATTTGACCATTAGCATTTAAAAAGTCGGAGTTTTCTTTAAGGAAATTCCTTTGATTTGTAGTCCATTTTCTTTGAATTTAAAATTAATTTCTACAATGCGATCCCTGTTTTTAAAGTTAAGCTTATATAAGTCTATTATTAATGTAGCTTATAAAAACCCATTTATGCATCTTGAGTAGAAACTTAAGGAATTATCAAACATACTATGACAGTATTTGGTTGGAGATATTTGATAGCAGTGATTAGTGGTCAGTCTGACTGTTCTGTGCTATAAGCCAAACAATAAACCATATTACTTGAGTGACTTTATTAAAATAATAAGCTTAAAGTCACAGAAATTGATTGCCTCTATTACGCTTTGTTTCCATAAGGTTGATAGAAACTCAGGTCTGCACAATTGTTGGCACTATCGTGTGGTTGCACACATACATGTACAGCCTGCAGTCCCTAGATGGACAGTAGACATTGGTGTCTAAATATAGATGTGGTCCGCCTCTGTCATCTGAAGGGGGGGCAGGAATATTATATATGGAGCTGGAAAGCATGGACAGTAAGGTCATAAACTCAAAGACACACAATGCTGCTGATAGCTCTGAATATTTTATAAGGAAATATTTATTTTAAAGGATATAGCTATATTATAATTATAAAATTGGTAACACTTTAGTTTAGATCACAGTTCACTGTATTAACAAACCATTAACTAACACTACTAGCTTAATAAACTGCTGATTAGCTGTTTATTAATAGTGTAGCAGCATTTTTGCTCTAAGCCGCTATCTCGGTAAAGGTAAACAATGACGCGTGAGATCCGTTGTGAAACCTTTTCTCACAGTTTATTTTTTATCACATCTTGTGCCGTCAAATCCGCGAAATAGCTCCATTGCTCATCAGTGGCACCCGTCACCACATGAAGTAGCCCCTTCAAAACTCACGGTTTGAAAATTGTTTCCTCTTCCCTTACTGCCCCACCTACTACCTGGCTGCCTTAAATCCCGATTTCAACAGAATAAAAGTCTTCATTCGCAAAATCAAAAACGATAAAGCAAATACTCCAACATGAATAGTATACAAAGCAAATACTCGAACTTGAATACAATAATTATCAAATGTAAACTTAATAATAATAATCATATAATCCAATACACCTATTTAATCCAAAGATAATAATAATAAAAGAAAGAAATGGCCATACCTGTCAACCCTCCCGTTTCAAATATTTCCAAAGTTCTGTTTAAACATAAAACATAATAATTTTAATAACCAATAATTGATTTCTCTTGACTTTGCCATGATGACAGTATATCATATTTTACTAGCAATTTTGCAAGATACTAATATTCAGCTTAAAGCGACATTTAAAGGCTTAACTAGGTTAATTAGGTTAACTTGGCAAGTTACAGTAATTAGGCAAGTCCTTGAACAACATTGCTTTGTTCAGTAGCCAATAAAAAAAAATCTTAAGAGGGGGTGTTAATAAAACAACACAGACTCATTCTGAAAACATCCCCCTGTATACATTTCTGGAGAGCACGAATTATGTAGCCAGAAATACGTATGGCTGCATTTCGTTTTTAAAACAAATGCTATGGGGCGGTATGACGCTGTTCCTTTTTGCACTTACCAGCTGACCGCTTACCTCCGTGTGGGCAGCTTTCCCAATGTTACCAATTTGTCCAGTTAGCTCGTTGCATACGTTGGAGGATTTGAGACACAAAGTGGAGTTGACTGTGATGATGGGGTTTGAGTCTGGTGAAGAGCGATTCCAGAAACCAGGTTAGACAAAAACAAAAGCCAAAAAATTTTATAAACAAGTAAATAATAGGATGAGAATCTGGTAAAATCTGAAAACGTGGTAAAAATCAGGCGGCCATGAGGGCTTTTCTTTTTCTGGATTGCTTTTCAAAACACTGTCAGTTGGGTTTAGGGAAGTGGGTGGGCGCTGGTCAATCTGTGCTTTTGAAAACACTATTGGTTGAGTTTAGGGAAGGAGGAAGGTGTGTCAGTCGATCGGTCAGTCAGATAGTCGACATCGGCCTCTGGTGGATTTATGGAAGAAGAGCAGGCACGAATTTTGAGAAATTTGAGGTCTCAAAAAGCATACACAGCGACCTCTGGTGGTTTTGCGAAAACAAAAACAGCAAAAAAGTGTACCTCCTGGGACATATTTGGCGCTCTCCAGATATCTATATAGGGGTACGTAATCAGAATGAACCTGGGCTGTAATAAACTGTTCTTTTCAACTGCTTTCATTAGAATCTAACTAAAATAAGTAAGTCTTTATCCAGAAGAATAAATATAATAGAAAACAGAAAAATATTATTGTTTTGATAAACATCACTTGCTAAATATTTAAAAAAGAAATAAAATTCCACAAGAGGGATAATACTTTTGCCTATACTGTATATATATATATATATATATATATATATATATATATATATATATATATATATATATATATATATATATATATATATATATATATATATATATCATTCATTCATTTACTTTTAGGCTTAGTCCCTTTATTAATCCGGGGTCGCCACAGCAGAATGAACCGCCAACTTATCCAGTGCCCTTCCAGCTGCAACACATCTCTGGGAAACATCCAAACACACTCATTCACACTCATACACTACGTACAATTTAGCTTATTCAATTCACCTGTACCGCATGTCTTTAGACGAGGGGAAACCGGAGCACCCGGAGGAAACCCACGCGAACCAGCGACCTTCTTGCTGTGAGGCGACAGCAATACCTACTGCACCACTGCGTCGCCCATATACTGTATTTATATATATATATATATATATATATATATATATATATATATATATATATATATATATATATATATATATATATATATATATATATATATATATATATACGAGTTTTAAAATATAAATATGAGAAAAGAAATATGAAAGAAAGCCAACACAATGCTTTTGGTGTTTGTAGTTTAGTTTAACCCTGTCATGCTACATGTAAACCAAAGCATGCAGCTGGTGTGAAAATGTTAACAGCTGTTCATTCACTCACTAGTAAAGAGCCACAACAAGAGAGTTGTCCTCACATTGTGGGTATTTAGAGCTCACAGATCACATGTGCAATCAGACACTGGACAGAAGGAGGACGTTTTTGGACGGCTAAGAGAGAAAGAAAGAGAAAGAGAGAAAGGCTTAACCATTTTGCTTTAAATATATACATCAATTCTCACATACACAGACAATTAGTACCTCCTAAAACATTCTTGAATATTTTCAATCAACATTTCATTTAGCAGTACTACAAAGAACGCTGAAAGACCACTTCACTTTACCACTTTACCAATTTATGGAATGTAATTGATCTTTATTCTAGCATTCTAGCAAAAATGTCATCCTAAAACTATTCAACAGCACCCATTCTTGCCTTATAGGACAATTTAGAAAATCTCTTTTGATCTTGATCTTCAAATGTTGACTACTGTACACTCACCGGCCACTTTATTA
Organism: Danio kyathit; assembly: GCA_903798195.1. Classification (NCBI taxonomy): domain Eukaryota; kingdom Metazoa; phylum Chordata; class Actinopteri; order Cypriniformes; family Danionidae; genus Danio; species Danio kyathit. The sequence continues at coordinate 80,734,296 of LR812523.1, read as the reverse complement.
GGTACACCTTACTAGTACTGGGCTGGACCCCCTTTTGCCTTCAGAACTGCTTTAATCCTTTGTGGCAGAGATTTTGCTCCATGTTGACATGATAGCATCACGCAGTTGCTGCAGATTTGTCGGCTGCACATCCATGATGTGAATCTCCCGTTCCACCACATCCCAAATGTGCTCTGTTGAATTGAGCTCTGGTGACTGTGGAGGCCATTTGAGTACAGTGAACTCATTGTCATGTTCAAGAAACCAGTCTGAGATGATTCACGCTTTATGACATGGTGTGTTATCCTGTTGGAAGTAGCCATCAGAAGATGGGTACACTGTGCTTATAAAGGGATGGACATGGTCAGCAACAATACTCAGGTAGGCTGTGGTGTTGACACGATGCTCAATTGGTTCTAATGGGCTCAAAGTGTGCCAAGAAAATATCCCCCACACTATTATACACCACCACCACCAGCCTGAATCGTTGATACAAGGCAGGATGGCTCCATGCTTTCATGTTGTTGATGCCAAATTCTAACCCTACCATCTGAATGTGGCAGCAGAAATCGAGACTCATCAGAAACGTTTTTCCAATCTTCTATTGTCCAATTTTGGTGAGCTTATGCCAATTGTAGCCTCAGTTTCCTGTTCTTAGTTGACAGGAGTGGCACCCGGTGTGGTCTTCTGTTGCTGTAGCCCATCTGCTTCAAGGTTGGACGTGTTGTGTGTTCAAAGATGCTCTTCTGCAGACCTCGGTTGTAACGAGTGGTTATTTGAGTTACTGTTGCCTTTCTATTAGCTGCAATCAGTCTGGCCATTCTCCTCTGACCTCTGGCATCAACAAGGCATTTGCATCCACAGAACTGCCGCTCACTGGTTATTTTCTCTTTTTCGGATCATTCTCTGTAAACCCTAGAGATGGTTGTGCGTGAAAATCCCAGTAGATCAGCAGTTTCTGAAATTCTCAGACCAGCCCGTCTGACACCAACAACCATGCCACGTTCAAAGTCACTTAAATCCCCTTTCTTCCCCATTCTGATGCTCAGTTTGAACTGCAGCAGATCATCTTGACCATGTCTACATGCCTAAATGCATTGAGTTGCTGCCATGTGATTGACCGATTAGAAATTTGCGTTAACGACCAGTTGGACAGGCGTACCTAATAAAGTGGCCGGTGAGTGTACATTGGACTACTTACTTGAAAAGGAAATTCGGTAACAATGGCAAAAGACGACAACAGTCCATAATGCAGTGATAAACACAAAGTAAAAAGACACAACATGCAAGTTGTCCTCACAATGTGAGTATTTAGAGCTCACAGATCACATGTGCAATCAGACACTGGACAGAAGGGGGACGTTTTTGGACGGCTGAAAGAGGGAGAGAGAGAGAGAGAGAGAGTCAAAAAAAGAAACTAAAGCCAAGCACATTCCTAACACAGCCGTCTGAATGAAGAAATGAGCGAGGAAGGAATATAGCCTGAGATCAAGAATCGCCTGCTTTCTTTAAATGAAAGCTGTGGATTACAGAAACTAGGGGAAGAAAACAGCCTCCCCTGACCCTCTGAATACATCACTGTTGTTTTTGAGCGTGTTTCTGAACCGGCTCCAGCATGTGGGCTCTGGTCACAGAGCTGTTCTTCAGCTTTATTCTGCTGGCCTTCATGGTGATCAGCTGCCAGAATGTTCTGCATATCGCCAGCAGCTCAGTGCGCTCGGTGCTGGCCTACATACACACTCAGCTGGACCGAGAGCTGGGCGAGAATGAAGGGGTGGCGGATGAGGAGGAAAACGTCACCACTCGAGTCGTGCGCCGCAGGGTCATACTGAAGGTACTGACCACCACTGGCAGGAGTTAGAGATTGACTGTGTATTTCTCGAAAGATTCTATCATAAAAGAGGAGCTGTGGTGGAACGTGTTAGGCTTTACAGTGATACTTGGATGGTTGGGTCAAGTTTCATCTGACCTCGTTTGAGTTCAGCAAATGCCAGCAGCCTGTAAGAACTATAGTTTACTGTACTGTAGTGGACTATACTGTAGTTTACTGTACTGAACTGTAGTTAACTGTACTGTAGTGGACTATACTGTAGTTTACTGTACTGTAGTGGACTATACTGTAGTTTACTGTACTGAACTGTAGTTAACTGTACTGTAGTGGACTATACTGTAGTTTACTGTACTTTAGTGGACTATACTGTAGTTTACTGTACTGAACTGTAATTTACTTTACTGTAGTGGACTATACTGTAGTTTACTGTACTGTAGTGGACTATACTGTAGTTTACTGTACTGAACTGTAGTTTACTGTAGTAGACTATACTGTAGTTTACTGTACTGTAGTGGATTATACTGTAGTTTACTGTACTGAACTGTAGTTTACTGTACTGTAGTAGACTATACTGTAGTTTACTATACTGTTGTGGGCTATGCTGTAGTTTACTGTACTGAACATAGGTTTACTGTACCGTAGTGAACTGTAGTTGACTGTACCGTAGGGAACTGTAGTTTACTGTACTGTAGTAAACTGTAGTTTACTGTACCGTAATGAACTGTAGTTTACTGTATTGTTGTGAACTGTAGTTTACTGTACCGTAATGAACTGTAGTTTACTGTATTGTAGTGAACTGTAGTTTACTGTACCGTAGTGAACTGTAGTTTATTGTACTGTAGTGAAGTGTAGTTTACTGAACTTTAGTGAAGTGTAGTTTACTGTACCATAGTGAACTAGTTTACTATTCTTTTATTGAACTGTAGTTTACTTTACTGTAGTGAACTGTAGTTTACTGAACTATAATTTACTGAACTGTAGTTTACTGTATTGTAGTGAACTGTAGTTTACTGTACCGTAGTGAACTGTAGTTTATTGTACTGTAGTGAAGTGTAGTTTACTGAACTTTAGTGAACTGTAGTTTACTGTAACATAGTGAACTAGTTTACTATTTTTTTATTGAACTGTAGTTTACTGTACTGTAGTGAACTGTAGTTTACTGTTCCGTAGTGAACTGTAGTTTACTGTACTGTAGTGAACTGTAGTTTACTGTACCGTAGTGAACTGTAGTTTACTGAACTGTAGTTTACTGTACTGTAGTGAACTGTAGTTTACTGTATCGTAGTGAACTGTAGTTTACTGTACTGTAGTGAACTGTAGTTTACTGTTCCGTAGTGAACTGTAGTTTACTGTACTGTAGTGAACTGTAGTTTACTGTACTGTGGTGAACTGTAGTTTACTGTACTTTACTGTACTGTAGTTTACTGTACTTTAGTGAACTGTAGTTTACTCTACTTTAGTGAACTGTAGTTTACTGTACTGTGGTGAACTGTAGTTTACTGTACTTTACTGTACTGTAGTTTACTGTACTTTAGTGAACTGTAGTTTACTGTACTTTACTGTACTGTAGTTTACTGTACTTTACTGAACTGTAGTTTACTCTACTTTAGTGAACTGTAGTTTACTGTACTGTGGTGAACTGTAGTTTACTGTACTTTACTGTACTGTAGTTTACTGTACTTTAGTGAACTGTAGTTTACTGTACTTTCGTGAACTGTAGTTTACTGTACCATAGTGAACCAGTTTACTGTACTTTAGTGAACTGTAGTTCACTGTACTTTAATGAACTGTAGTTTACTGTACTGTAGTGTACTGTAGTTTACTGTACCATAGTGAACTAGTTTACTGTACTTTAGGGAACTGTAGTTTACTGTACTTTAGTGAACTGTAGTTTACTGTACTGTAGTGAACCGTATAGTGAACTGTAGTTTACTGTACTGTAGTGGACAGTAGTTATAGTGATTAAGCAATTTTTAAAGCAGTTGTATGTTAAAAAGCCCTGAATGCTACAAGTTCTGTGTTTTTATATATATATATATATATAAATTTAAATGATTTGTAATCATATTCTAAAATATATTCATATAGTCAAATTTCTTTAATTCTTTTACTTTAGTAAATAAACAAACACTTGATTTTTGAAATGTACTTGGGCAATTAAAAAGTACTATTATTAGTAGTATTATAATACCAACCAATGAACACTATTTACAGTATTGTGAAATGTTAATAAAAACATAAATAAAAACAAATGTATTGATCCACAAATAAGCAGATGTTTTATCAAAATATTAAACTTCAAAATACTAATATACCAATTCACGTAAGTGACAAGTCAAATCAAGTTAAACAAGCTTATAGAAAAATCGAAATATTTGACCCCTTTTAACATTTATGTTGTGTAATCTAGTTATAAATCGAGGACTCATTCTGACTGGATCATTTATTTGAGTCATTTGTTAACTCTAGGACAGCTGCAATCTATTTACTGAATGAATCGTGTTATTTTTTTATTGTGTATATGTATGTATGTATTTATTTACTTATTTTATTATGTATTATAATTTGCACTACAATCGGTACATTAAAAAATGAGCCGATTCATTAATCAGTAGTTGCTTAGGCATCTGGAAAAGAGTGCTGATTTCATGAGGGCATGAAAGGTCATGACGTGGTGATGTCAAAAGCATGATGTTATAAAAATACAAATATTACAAAAAAAGCACTTTAATACACTGATAAAGTACAAACGTGTTGTAATGATCTAGTAAACATAAAGGATGCAAAATTGAATGACTGATTTTTGTATCATTTGACATTTTCCTGTGCATTTAATTCTTATTTAGGTTATTAATGATTATAATTTTACATTTGAATCATTTTAACTCTGCATTTCTACCTCCATGTATCATCAATCCACATGACCAGCTGTAAAATATGGTAAACAGTGATGTATTTTACTCATGATTGATGCACAGGCCTCTTGAAGTAGCCTTTGCTTTTCATGGGTGATTTGTCAGTGTTTCATTTAAAAATGCGTGTAAACTGCAAGCATTTTTACTCAGAATTCCATCAAAATAAAATGATATGGTACACATTAATGCAATTACATTAATGTTCCCCAAGAAGAGCTCAAGATCATATTTTCCAAAGGATGTCTATGGGGTTAGATTTGTGACACACTTCGTGCGTAAAAATTTTTGTTATGAACACGCAAAATGTCTTGTACAAGCGGTAACAATTCTGTGCACAAAAGATCATGTTTTGTAAGGGCAAAATGACCTTTTGTGCACGCGGTAGCAATTCTGCGCACAAATAATCGTTTTGAGAATGCATAATGGTTTGTTGCATGTGCATTAACAATTCTGTGCACACAAAAAATGTTTTGCTTTCATAAAATGGGTTTTTGCGCACGCATTAACAACTTTGTTTGCTCAAGATCATGTTTTGATCTCAAAAAATACCTTTTTTTTTCACACTCGCTAACAATTCTGTGCACAAAAGATCATGTTTTGAGCACAAAATGTCTTTTTTCGCACTTGCTAACAAATATGTCCGCAAAGATCATGTTTTGAGCACACAAAATGCCTTGTTGTGCGCATGCTAACAATTTTGTGGCCAAAAGATCATGTTATGATCACGCAAAATGGCTTGTTGTGCGCATGCTAACAATTTTGTGGCCAAAAGATCATGTTATGATCATACATTGCTTGTTGTGCGCACATGCTAACTATTTTGTGGCCAAAAGATCATTTTTTGAGTATACAAAATGGCTAATTGCACATGCGCTAACAATGCTGTGCATGAAAAATTATGTTTTGATCTCGCAAAATAGATTTTTGCACACACATTAACAACTTTGTTTGCTTAAGATCATGTTTTGATCTCAAAAAATGGCTTTTTTCACACTCGCTAACAATTCTGTGCACAAAAGATCATGTTTTGAGCACAAAATGGCTTTTTTCGCACTTGCTAACAATTATGTCCGCAAAGATCATGTTTTGAGCACACAAAATGCCTTGTTGTGCGCATGCTAACAATTTTGTGGCCAAAAGATCATGTTATGATCACACAAAATGCCTTGTTGTGCGCATGCTAACAATTTTGTGGCCAAAAGATCATGTTATGATCACACAAAATGCCTTGTTGTGCGCATGCTAACAATTTTGTGGCCAAAAGATCATGTTATGATCACGCAAAATGGCTTGTTGTGCGCATGCTAACTATTTTGTGGCCAAAAGATCATGTTTTGAGCACGCAAAATGGCTTGCTGCACACATGCTAACAATTTTGTGCTCAAAAGATCATGTTTCGAGCACACAAAATGGCTTGTTGTACACATGCTAACAACTCTGTGTACAAAAAACATGTTTTGATCTCGCAAAATAGCTTTTTGCACACGCGTTAACAATTCTGTGCACAAAACATCATGTTTTGATTAAACAAAATGGCTTGTTGTGCGCATGCTAACAATTCTGTGCACAAAAGATCATGTTTTGAGCTCGCAAAATGCCTTTTTTTCGCACACGATATCAATTCTGTGCACAAAAGATCATGTTTTGAGAGCAAAAAAATAGCTTGTTGCATGTGCATTAACAATTCTGTGCACAAAAATTGTTTTGCTCTTGCAAAATGGCTTTTTACACAGATTAACAATTTTGTGTGCATAAGATTGTTTTGAGCACAAAAAAATTACTTGTGCGCATGCTAACAATTCTGAGCACAAAAGATCATGTTTTAAGCACTCAAAATAGTTTTTTTTTTTTCGCTCGCTAACAATTCAGTGTGCAAAAGATCATGTTTTGAGCACACAAGATGGCTTATTGCACATGTGCTAACAATTCTGTGTGTGTAAAATCATGTTTTGTTCTCGCAAAATAGCTTTTTGCACATGCATTAACACTTTTGTTTGCTTTAGATTATGTTTTGATCTCAAAAAATGCCTTTTTTTCACACTCGCTAACAATTCTTTGCACAAAAGATCATGTTTTGATCTTATAAAGTGGCTTTTTGTGCAAAAGATTATGTTTTCAGTACACAAAATGGCATGTTGCACACACTTTAACAATTTTGTGTGCAGAATTCTTCAATAGTATCTGCATGCAGCCTTGATGATGCAAGCTGAGACTGCATGCATATCTCAGAGATGCACTCAATGGAGCTTGTGCTGTCAGGGGTAAGGTTAGGTGAGCACATTAAAAATATTGGATGCTTCTCAGATTGCACTGCACCAGGTCTGGATCCAGACCCCTCATGAATTCTTAACTCGCGTGCAACAATCCATTTTGCAAGCTCAAAACAGCAAAATCTTTTGAGCAGAGAATTTTGTCACAAATCTAACCCCATAGACATCTACATGAGAAATCAAAGAGCGAGTGAAGCACACATATGGGCCATATCACATTTTAAGTTGCTTTTGTCATATCTCACCCAGGGTGATGAGGCTGAGGATCTTCCAGGAGAGCAAGTGAGCGAGGAGCAATTTACAGACGAGCATGGCAACATCGTCACCAAAAAGGTCAGCAATCTCATCCTGCTTTTGATTTTTTGGCCTGAAGCAAAGTCATTCATTTCAAATCCATCTCCATAATCATGAAAATTATTTACATTTTGTGGTGTTAAAGGTTTATTGGGTTTGGGTTTGTTTCTCTAAATCCAAATGTACAGCAGACAGCCATAAAATGCATCCTGTGCTAAAAAAAAAAATCATAATTTATAAATAACTTAATTTATCAACTTCTATAAAGCAACATCTTATATATCGCTTTCGGGAAGAACACCAGAACTCACACTGTAAAAAAATAATGAAAAAATGTATACAAAAACAAATGTTTTTAACATCACTTTAACTTATTTTAATAAGTTAATCAGGTTTCAACAGAAAAAAAATATTATTTATACAAAGTTTAACTTAATATTTTAGTTAGTTTGATTGATTTAAGGGCACCGCAGTGGCGCAGTAGGTAGTGCTGTCGCCTCACAGCAAGAAGGTTGCTGGGTCACAGGTTCAAGCCTCGGCTGGGTCAGCTGACGTTTCTGTGTGGAGTTTGCATGTTCTCCCTCCGTTCGCATGGGTTTCCTCCGGGTGCTCCGGTTTCCCCCACAGTCCTAAGACATGCGGTACAGGTGAATTGGGTAGGCTAAATTGTCCGTAGTGTATGAGTGTGAATGTGTGTGTGGATGTTTCCCAAAGATGGGTTGCGGCTGGAAGGGCATCCGCTGCGTAAAAATGTGCTGGATAAGTTGGCGGTTCATTCCGCACTGGCGACCCCGCATTAATAAAGGGACTAAGCTGACAAGAAAGAAAATGAATGATTGATTTAAGTTAAAATGTCTAGAAAAGTTCATTTCATTCAACTAAAAATTATTTAGGAAGCAAGATTTCTTTTTTACAGAGTACCATCAAGTAAATCACAGAAGAGGAAAAAGAAAGTAGACGGGAGGAGCAGGAAAGAGAAGTTAAAAAAGAAAGGGAATGATTTTAAGAATATAATAACTAAAAACTTAACTTTTTTTTATTTAAGGTTTACAATGCAAATCTAATTACATGTAATTATATATACAGTTGAAGTCAGAATTATTAGCCCCCCTGAATGATTAGCCCCCCTGTTTATTTTTTTCCCCGTTTTCTGTTTAAGGGAGAGAAGATATTTTCAACACATTTCTGAACATAATAGTTTTAAGAACTCATTTCTAATAACTGATTTATTTTATCTTTGCCATGATGACAGTAAATAATATTTGACTAGATATTTTTCAAGACACTTCTATACAGCTTAAAGTGACATTTAAAGGCTTAACTAGGTTAATTAGGTTAACTAGGCAGGGGTGCGTTTCCCAAACAACGATGTAACTCGCGGCTGAACTATCATAGTGCGATGCATCGTTTGGCAAAAAAACGATGTAGTGACGGGTTTCCCAAAACCCGTAGTTTCTCTATCGCAGATCCATCGCTTGAACCACGTTAGTTATAACTTAAAACGCCCATAATGATGCTCTAAACGGGGTGGAGTAACTTCTTTAGAGAAGAACCCCATCATTTATTTGTGCAAATTATATTGTTTTACACAAACACGCATTTCAAATAAAATCCAGTATTAGTTTTGGTAAAAACATGCACTCATTTTCACATATAGGGCCAATGTTTGCTTTACTTATATTATTGAGAAGTTGAACATTACATATTCTATTCTAAAACATAAAATCACTTACAAAAGCTAACACTATTCCAATATCATATATAAATCATATAAATAAATAAATAAATAAATTAATTAATTAATTAATAATGAGGTGATTTATTATAAATATATTTACTTTAATAATAATATTAATGATGATGATGATGAATATTATTATTATGATTATTATGATTATTATTATCATTATTTAGGATATTGTTTATTTATTTATTTTTTAAAATTACAATTTGACACATGCAAACCACAGCAGAATTTCTAACCTACAGACCCATGTCATATACAGCAGAGAAACTTAATAAATAACCCACTATAAATTAAAAGAATTAACGTATGCTATGTTTTTTATTTTCACAAGCTTTGGAGACGTACTATAACATAATTCCCGCTTTTAAATACACCTATAGCTTTTGCCATGAGGCTGTGTTCAAAATGACATCAATGTTTTCAAAGTGCACTGCGAAGGGAGCACAATTGTAAACATGAAGATCGCTAAAACTGAACTGTAAAAATACTTTGAAAGCAAATTACACATAAGAGAGATTAACTTAATGCTTTTTTTTTTTTTAATAATTCCAACTTTGAATGTTAGAATGTTCTAAATGAATAGGGCATAGGGGGATAAGTGGGAATAGAACACAGCCAGGAACTATGTTTCTAACTACAGCTCCAGAGGTGTCGTTTCATGTGCTCAAGTTTGCGACGCAGTTTGCGAATGTTCGTTGGAACGATGGATTTGGGAAACGGCAAATCAACGAACTATGTTTGTAACTTGCGACCTTAGTTGGCTAACGATGGTTTTGGGAAACGCACCCCAGGTTAGGGTAATTAGGCAAGTTATTGTATAACGATGGTTTGTTCTGGAGACTATTGAAAAACATTTTTGCCTAAAGGGGCTAATAATTCTGTCCTTAAAATGGCGTTTAAAAATTTAAAAACTGCTTTTATTCTAGCTAAAATAAAACAAATAAGACTTTCTCCAGAAGAAAAAATATTATCAGACATACTGTGAAAATGTCCTTGCTCTGTTAAACATCATTTGGGAAATATTGAAAAAACAGAAAAAAAAATCAAAAGGGGGCTAATAATTCTGACTTCAACTGTATTACATGCACTAAAAGACAGTTTAATGTCAGTTAAATTACCTTGATGTCAAAATGACATCAAATTGACATTTAACGTTGGCTTTGATTACAGGACAGTCCTACAGATATTCCTTTAGAAACGGTATAAATCATATAAACATTTACAAACAGACAAAATCAGCCAAGTATGTCTCTACAGAGGCAGCTCACTAAGATTTGAAATAATTCCTAAAGTCAACATAAAGTTAAAATGTTACAGTAATAAAATTCCCACAAAAAAATACTAAAGTAAATTATAATACATACAATAGTGCAAGGGTGCTCAAACTCAGTCCTGGAGGGCCGGTGTCCTGCATGTTTTAGTTTTAACCCCAATTAAACACACCTGAACCAGCTAATCAAGCTCTTTCTAGGTATACTAGAAACTTCCAGGGAGGTATGTTGAAGGAAGTTGGAGCTAAACTATGCAGCGCACCGGCCCTCCAGGACTGAGTTTGGACACCCCTGCTATAGTGTATTTTACTATACAGTAGTGTTTACAACTATTTGTTAATGTAAGCTACAGAATACTGTAGTATTATGCCGCGGTCACACTAGAGTTTGTGCATCCGAAATTCTGTCGTATGGCGCTGCGAAAAGGGGCGGGATTAAACAAGATGATTAGACATTAAAAAAGCGAGCGATTGGTCTATATTTTACATTTCTGTCCAGAGAGGTCATGTTTTGATCCTCGATTGGTCTCACGCAGTCAAGTGATGCGATTTCGCAGGTCAGAGTTCACTAAGCTTGAACTTTCCAGCGCAGTGAACTGCGAAACTTGACGCAGGAACTTGTGTTTATGGTCTGACGCATTCGCGTGCTAATGAATGGAACTCTATGGGGAGAGAAGTCCAGTGTGACCGCGGCTTTAAGGCTGATTTATACTTCTGCGTCAAGCGCACACGTATGGTCTGGCACAGCCTTCACGCGGTCGCATAGCCCTCGTTGTAGCTGACACTGACGTTAACGCACGCCTCTCAAAAAATCTAAATACATGTTGCAACGACGCGTAGCTCTGTAATTGGTCAGCTTGGTAGCGCTGACAAGTGTGGGCGGTGCTGAGAGCCGCGAGCCCGAGTGAGTGTTTACAAGTCCTGTGAAGGAGCTCCAGATGGAAACTTTTGTTTTGTGCTTACCTTATGATTAATATTGTTGCACGTCCGCCAATTCCTGCCTCTGAATGAGCGAGTTTTAGCAAAGACTATAGAATACACAAGACATGTCACTCGTATCTTTTTGTATGGGGAAAAGTGTAACTGTCAATATGGTGAATAAAGACCCGCCTATTAATACAAGAGTCAGAGTCAACCCCCTCTGGGTTTCCCGGATTTTCAGAGACAAATGTTTGCAGGTATGCGCAGAAGTATAAACCAACCTTTAGTGAACCTAAAAACTGCAATAAATACTCTAGTATACTTTAGTTTTTACTACAGCAAACCGTGGTGTATTGTAGTATGATATACCTTATAGTTGTAGACAGTAATTGTTTAGTATAACTATAGTTGTTGTGTTATCGTAGCAATTATAGAATTACCACAACAGATTAATTCAAGTATTTTGAATTAATACTAATGGTGGTTTGTCGTAACCCAACACTGGGTCAAACATGAACAAACCCAAATTTTATAAAAAGCTTTTGAACACAACGTGTGGATTATTTATAAACTAATTTTGAGAGGATCACATGCTTATGATTGAACACAGCTGGCACCACATTAGCTCCGTAGATTGCACCAATCAGCTGAATATTGACACACTATAAATAACCAGAGCTTTCTACTCCAGTCATCTTCGTCTTGAAGAATCCCCTCTTCCACCCCTACTCCTCCCCTTCTCTGATAGGGTGGCACGGCAGCCCAGTGGTTAGCACTGTTGCCTCACAGCAAGAACGACGCTGGTTCGGCCCCTCTCCAAGCCAGTCGGCGTTTCTATGCGGAGTTTGCATGTTCTCCCCGTGTTTCGCGTGGGTTTCCTCCCACCGTCCAAAGACATACGCCATAAGTAAATTGCCTACTTCAAAATAGCATCCTAAGGCAACTCTTGGTCAGTTATATGTCAGCAGTTCATAAATAGGGGAGTTCTCGAGACCTACCTGAACTCAAACTCCCCTTTCGCCTTTTCAAACGGGAGGGAGACCCGGGCTCAAGGATATTCGGAGCTCAGGGCTCTCTCCCGGGACAGCATGCCAAACACGCTTTATTATCAATCATCAGCTAAGTTTGAACTCCTGAAAGCTGCTTTTGTCCATAATTGACCCAACATTGGGTTACAACCACCCTGCATCTTTTAGAGTGTACTATACAGTAGTTACAAGAAAATGTACCATTATTAAAAGGATAGGTAAGACAAACTTAATAAATGGGTCATCGTTTACTCACCCTGGTCTTGTTTTAAACATTTATGAATTTCTTTATTCTGTTAGACACAACAGAAGATCATTTGAAGAATGCTGAAAACCTGTAACCATTGACTTCCATAATATTTGCTTTTCCTACAATGGAAGTCAATGGTTACAGGTTTCCAGCTTTCTTTGAAATATATTCTTTTAACAGATGAAAGAAACTAATACGTGTTTGAAAACACTTGAGGGTGAGTAAACAGTGACATTTTTAGGTGAACTATCTCTTGAACTCAAAATTATAATATAGAAAATAGGTCAAATGGATGAACTGGGATATTTCATGTTGACTTTATATACTTTAAGTATAGAGTAAGAGTTAAGTAAGAGTTCACACTTATATTGCTTGACACTATTAGCAGTTTTGGGATGCTGTCCTGGGAGAGAACCTTGAGCTCAGTATATCCTTGAGCCCGGGGCTCCCTCCCATTTGAAGGGCGAGAAGAGAGTTTGAGCTTAAGTAGGCTCCTGCCTGGTCGACTGAGCATGTAAGGGGAGTACGAGATCAGGTAGTTCTTGAGAGCTCCCCGTGGTAAAGAAAGAAAGGGGGAGAAGGGGTGGATGGGGGGTTTCTTCGGAAAACAAAGATAAGGAAGTAATTTTTGCTAGGCTATTAATAGTGAGTTTGGATTAATCTGATTGGCTAACTAATGATTGTAGATGAGAGACCAGCTGCGGTCAATTATATCACGTACTCTTCTCGAAATTAGTTTGTGAAACTTCACAACATTTTAAATTACACTAATATTTTTGCATGTTGTTTTCCCCATCTGTCACCCTGATTATCTGTTTTCATGTCTCCTCCTCTTCTGCTCATCCACCGATTCTCTCATCCATCTGTACACATGGCTGATGTAGATTGTGAGGAAAGTGGTCCGGAGAGGAAAAGGGGAGGAAGGGGGTCAGGAGCTGATCATTGAAGGTCTGCCGCAGGATATCAGTGAGCCTGACTTTGATGGAGAACAGTTCATGAGCTATGCCGTCCTGGGACGTGACAGCAAGGTGGGCTTTTGAGTTAGATGAGGTGGTTTAAAGAGGGAAATGCAAAGATGCTTGTATGTAGTGAAAGTTTAGTAGATCAGGGAAACGACAAACACAAAGCATTTTTGGTGACACTTTACGATAAGGTTTCATTTGTGAACATGACATGAACTAAGAATAAACTAAAGCATTTATAAAAATCCCAAGTGTGATTCGTTTTTTGTTTTTGCATGCAGCTATGGAGGGCAATTAGTGCCAAAAGTATGGCGACCAAGAGAGCTTAACGTGCTGCAATTACAAAAAACAGTATAAACTTAAATAGACTTGAAAACACTGCAGTATTTACTATAGTATCTTTAAACCATACAGTTGAAACCAGAAGTTTACATACAAGGCACATAACCATTTTTTAAAAAGTCAGATGTTAATGTGACTAAACTTTTTCTCTTTTAGGTAAGTTAGGATTATCACATTTGTTTCTGTTTTGCTTAATAGCAGAATAATGAGAGAGATACTTTTTGAGAAATTGTTATAACTTTTCTTGAAAGTCAAGTTTACATACAATAAGATTATTCTGCCTCTGAAAAAGCTCAGATGATGGTGTCAAGGTTTTGGAAGTTTCTGATTGGCTAATAGACAACATTTGAGTTCATTGGAGGCACAACTGTAGAATAGTATTGAAGGAAAACCTCAAACACACTGCTTCCTTGTGTGACAACATGGGAAAATCAACAAGCCAGAATCAACAAAAAAGCCAGATTACAATTTGCTAAATTACACTGGGAAAAAGAATAATTTTTGGAGACATGTCCTGTGGTCTGATGGAACTAAGATTGAACTGTTTGGCCATAATGACCAGTGTTACATTTGGAGGACAAAGGGGAAAGCTTACAAACTTAGGAACACCATCCCAACTGTGAAGTATGGGGGTGGCAGCATTATGTTGTGTGGCTGTTTTGCTGCAGGAGCGACTGGTCCACTTCACAGCATAGATGGCATCATGAAGAAACAACATTATGTAGAAATACTGAAGCAACATCTCAAGACATCAGCCAGGAGATTAAAACTTGGCCACAAATGGGTCTTCCAAACGGACCATGACCCTAAGCATACTGCCAAATTAGTTAAAATGTGCTTTAAGGACAACAGAGTGAATGTATTGGAGTGGCCATCACAAAGCCCTGAGCTCAATCCTATGGAAAATTTGTGGGCAGAGTTGAAAAAGCTTATGCGAGCCTACAAATCTGACTCAGTTACACCAATTCTGTCAGGAGGAATGGGCCAAAATTCCTGCTAACTATTGTGAGAAGCTTGTGGAAGGATCCCCAAAACATTTGACCAAAGTTATACAGTTTAAAATCAAAGCTAAAAGAATACCAAGGAAATGTATGTAAACTTCTGACTGTCTAGAAATTAATAAAAAAATCTCTAAAAAAAAAAAAATTCTCTCATTATTCTGGCATTTAGCAAATGTAAATGATTTAGGTAATCCTAACGGACCTAAAATAGTAAACGTTTAGTATGATTTACCATCAGACATTTAAAAAAAATAGTTATGTTCCTTTTTTTTAGAGTGTATGTAAACTTCGGGTTTCAACTGTATATAAGAAAATCCAAATACATAAATGGTGCAGAATATAAAATATAATGCTCATGTTAGCTTAGAATTAATGTTATCAACTGAGCCCTTTTTGTAAAGTGTTACACAATTTTATTTTATTTTTTTTGCTTGCATTATAGATCTTATAGAAGATCCAGTCTATACATGTGATCTACATGAGACTGAAGATTATAATGTATCTGCAAGAATGTGCGGCAAGAATTCACCAGGTTATTGAGGAAAATGGCGTTTGTTTGGAAAGATTTAAGAGTGAAAATATTGGGCAAGTGTCAGAATATATGCTCTGGATAACGCTTATATGGCTTTAGAGACCAGGTAGACTGTTATATATGTCCACAATATTATATATAATTAGAAAAAGTAATGAAATATTAAAAATCGTCATTGTATAATTGGAGTTATAGTGCTTAAAATCATTACGCTTTCTGTTCCAAAAAGAGGAATCAGTCAGAACCAGGATTAATGATGTTGTGTGTTATTTAAAGAAAGAAAAAGCCAAATAACTTTATTTTGGAGACCTAAAGTAGTGTCATTTCTATATAACTGTTAATATGCTTCATATGTGCACATTAAGCAGACCATCTCTATCTGTATGCATGAAACACTGACCTACACTGAATGTATTATCAATACATTTTTTTTTTTAATTACTTTTTTATTTGCTTCCAAGAACATAACTAGACATCGCTCACTAAGTGAAATAAACAATCATGCAGTGTAGATGCACTGTAATAAGTGATTAGTTGACCTAAAAAAGTGAGCAATTATTTGATTTTACTTTAAAAAGGTGATTAAATTGTTGCTTTTAAAACGATTAGTTGACTTTAAAATGACTAGTTAAATTTGGAGCGATTAGATGACTTTACTTTAAAAAGATGAGTAAATCCATAACTTTTCAGTTGGTTAGATGACTTTACTTTAATAAAATGAGTAAACCCATTGCTTTTAAAGCGATTAGTTGGCTTTACTTAAAAAAAGTGATTAAACTTGTTGCTTTTAAAGCGATTAGTTGGCTTTACTTTTAAAAAAGTGATTAAACTTGTTGCTTTTAAAGCGATTAGTTGGCTTTACTTTAAAAAAGGTGATTAAACTTGTTGCTTTTAAAGCGATTAGTTGGCTTTACTTTAAAAAAAGTGATTAAACTTGTTGCTTTTAAAGTGATTAGTTGGCTTTACTTTAAAAAAGGTGATTAAACTTGTTGCTTTTAAAGCGATTAGTTGGCTTTACTTTTAAAAAGGTAATTAAACTTGTTGCTTTTAAAGCGATTAGTTGGCTTTACTTTAAAAAAGGTGATTAAACTTGTTGCTTTTAAAGCGATTAGTTGGCTTTACTTTAAAAAAAGTGATTAAACTTGTTGCTTTTAAAGCGATTAGTTGGCTTTACTTTAAAAAAGGTGATTAAACTTGTTGCTTTTAAAGTGATTAGTTGGCTTTACTTAAAAAAAGGTGATTAAACTTGTTGCTTTTAAAGCGATTAGTTGGCTTTACTTTAAAAAAAAGTGATTAAACTTGTTGCTTTTAAAGCGATTAGTTGGCTTTACTTAAAAAAAGTGATTAAACTTGTTGCTTTTAAAGCGATTAGTTGGCTTTACTTTAAAAAGTAAGGAAACCTATTGCTTTTAAAGCGATTAGTTGGCTTTACTTTTAAAAAAGGTGATTAAACTTGTTGCTTTTAAAGCGATTAGTTGACTTTACTTTAAAAAAGGTGATTAAACTTGTTGCTTTTAAAGCGATTAGTTGGCTTTACTTAAAAAAGTGATTAAACTTGTTGCTTTTAAAGCGATTAGTTGACTTTACTTTAAAAAAGGTGATTAAACTTGTTGCTTTTAAAGCGATTAGTTGGCTTTAATTTAAAAAAAGTGATTAAACTTGTTGCTTTTAAAGCGATTAGTTGGCTTTACTTTAAAAAGTGAGGAAAGCTATTGCTTTTAAAGCGATTAGTTGGTTTTACTTAAAAAAAAAGTGATTAAACTTGTTGCTTTTAAAGCGATTAGTTGGCTTTACTTTAAAAAGTGAGGAAAGCTATTGCTTTTAAAGTGATTAGTTGGTTTTACTTTAAAAAAGGTGATTAAACTTGTTGCTTTTAAAGCGATTAGTTGGTTTTACTTTAAAAAAGGTGATTAAACTTGTTGCTTTTAAAGCGATTAGTTGGTTTTACTTTAAAAAAAGTGATTAAACTTGTTGCTTTTAAAGCGATTAGTTGGCTTTACTTTAAAAAGTAAGGAAACCTATTGCTTTTAAAGTGATTAGTTGGCTTTAATACGATTGGTTGACTTTAGCGTGATTAGTTGACTTTGGTCGATTGGTTGACTTTGCTTCTATAAGATGAGTAAACCCATTACTTTTTAGGTGACTTGTTGACTTTACTTTAAAAAAAAATGTTGTCAACCCATTGCTTGTTGTATTTAAAGTGATTAGTTGATTTTAAAGAAAGGTGAGTAAATTCGTTGTATTTAAAGCGATTAATTGATTTTGAAACGATTAGTTGACTTTGGGCCGATTAGTTGACTACTTCTATAAGGTGTGTAGACCCATTGCTTTTAAGGTGGTAAGTTGACTTTAATTTAAAAAGGTGAGTAAACCCATTGCTTTTAAATCGATAAGTTGACTTTAAAGTGATTAGTTGACTTTGAAACGATTAGTTGTCTTTGGAGCGATTAGTTGACTTTGAAGCGATTAATTGTCTTTAGAGCGATTAGTTGGCTTTGCTTCTGTGAGTAAACCCATTGCTTTTAAATCGATTAGTTGACTTTAAAGCGATAAGTTGACTTTGAAATGGTTAGTGGACTTTGGGGCAATTAGTTGGCTTTGCTTCTATAAAAGTGTAGACCCATTGCTTTTAAGGCGGTCAGTTGACTTTAATTTAAAAAGGCAAGTAAACTCGTTGCTTTTAAATCGATTAGTTGACTTGGAAGTGATTAGTTGACTTTGAAATGATTAGTTGTCTTCAGAGTGATTAGTTGGCTTTGCTTCTGTGAGAAAAACCATTGCTTTTAAAACGATTCGTTGACTTTAAAGCGATCAATTGAGTTTGATATGAGTAGTTGACTTTGCTTCTATAAGAAAAGTTGACCCATTGCATCTAAGGCGGTCAGTTGACTTTAAAAAAGATGAGTAAGTCGGCACCAATAGTCTAGTGGTTAGTGCGTCGAGGTGACCTGAGTTCAATTCCCGGCTTGAGGTCCTTTGCTGATCCTTCCCCTATCTCTGCGTCCCACACTTTCCTGTCTGTCAATCTTCACCGTCCTGTCCATTAAAGGTAAAAAACCCTAAAAAAATAATTATAAAAAAAAAGATGAGTAAACCCATTGCTTTTAAACTGATTAGTTTGCTTTAAAATGATTAGTTGACTTTAAAGTGATTAGTTGACTTTGGGGCAATTAGTTGACTTTACATCTATGAAATTACTTTAAGAAGGTGAGTAACCCCATTGCTTTTAAAGTGGTTAGTTGACTTTAATTTTAAAAAGTGTGTAAACCTGATGCTTTTAAATTGATTAGTTGACTGTAAATCGATTAGTTACCTTTGCTTCCGCAAGGTGAGTAAACCCATTGCTTTTAGGGTCGTTAGTTGACTTTACTTTAAGAAGGTGAGTAACCCCATTGCTTTTAAAGTGGTTAGTTGACTTTAATTTTAAAAGTGTGTAAACCTGATGCTTTTAAATTAATTAGTTGACTGTAAATCGATTAGTTACCTTTACTTCTATAAGATGAGTAGACCCTTTGCTTTTAAAGTGATTAGTTGATTTTAAAGCGATTAGTTGACTTTAAAGCAATTAGTTGACTTTACTTTTCGAAGTTGAGCAAACCCATTGCTTTTAAAGTGGTTAGTTGACTTTGAATCGATTAGTTGTCATTGTTTCTATAGGGTGAGTAAACGCAATTGTTTAAAAACAATTAGCTTTCATTTTAAGTGTGTAAACCTGATGCTTTTGCATTGATTAGTTGACTTTAAAGTGATTAGTTACGTTTGCTTCTATAAAATGAGTAAACCCATTGGTTTTAAAACAATTAGTGGACTTTAATTTAAAAAGTGTGTAAACCTTTACTTTAAAGCGATTAGTTGACTTTACTTCTAGAGAATGAGTAAACCTGTTACTTTTAAAGCAGTTAGTTGACTTTAAAACGATGTTCCAACAATATAAAAACAACAATTGCAAGTTACAAAGGGTTAACTTGCTTTTTTAAGTAAAATAACTACTCGCTTTTACAGTGTTGGTATACAGTACATTCATTTTCTATTCTGAACCACAATATGCTGCCTTTGACTTTTACAAATAAGATTCTGACAAGAAAAACGTATGTACAGAGGAAGTGACATGCAGAGTTTGGTTCATGTGTGATTTTTTTCTTTATGGGCATCCCAGTTAACCCTCATTGATAACTTCATGTGATGTGCATTATATATGGTGTATGTCCAGTTTCCCTGTATTCGCTTGACTTTGATTAAACTTCTCTCTTTGCCCAGACTGTAAATGTGCCGGTCCTTTTCTGATGCTGTCTGCTTTTCTCTCTTTATCAAATCACACTTATTTTCTCCTAAACCGCCTTTCTCCTCCATGTTTTGTGTGGTTTTTTTTTTTGCACGTTCTGCTCATTTTTAACATGGTTTCTGTTAACCCTTCACCTGATTCACTCTGCCCTGTTCATCTGTCCCGTTGCTCTTTGTTTCCATCATTCCCTCATTTCTCTGTCATTCTGGACGGCTCTCTCTCCTCCAGCCGGATGTTGTGGATGTGAAGAGAGGAGGTGCTCAGATAGTCAAATGTGCGAGTCTGCGGAGAGTAAAGCAGTGAGTCTGAGAGGCTCCTCCTGCCTGCAGGTACAGGACACTGCATCACGTAATCCTGCTAACCAAAGGGATTCACTCATCCAGACATCATTCAGACTTAAAGGGACAGTTCACCCAAAAATAAAAATTCTGTCATCATTTACTCACCCTTTAAAGTACAAATGAAATCAAAACTAACCATATGATTTTGTTAGCTCACATTGCTAGTTTTGTGGTGAACAATTCATCTGTGCATGTCATTATAAAAAAAAAATTGTTTGCCATTTAATCTAAAATTAAAATATGAAAATGCACTTCCTGTTTGTTTCTAGTGTCTAGTTAAATTGTTAGATTTGGTCTGTCTGAGGTATTGGGCGTGGCTAACACACTTAACCACGCCCCATCCAGCTGTCAGGTTTGACAACAAACAGAAATGGTGAGCAGGAGGAGTCTGTTAGGTTGTAGCAAGTGTGCCACATGCCAGCTTTTTAGTGAAGGTCCCGGTCGTTAGATCGCCCCCTGGGGCCTGGCTGCAATACAAGTCATAAAGCCCACCTCTTCCGTGTTAATAAACGAAACTTGAGCCCAAAGTTTTTTTAAAAATTCCCGAAAGATGGTTTTGGTCAATTAAGGCACTGGTTATCGTGCTGATATAGGTGCAGATCTTCACTTTTGTAAACAGTATGTTTTTAGCAGTTATTTAATGCTGGGTGTGTCATCGTGGTTGACAGTTCTAATTGACCAGGGGTGCGTTTCCCAAACAACGACGTAACTCGAGCTGAACTATCATAGTGCGATGCATCATTTGGCAAAAAAACGATGTAGTGCCGAGTGTTTCCCAAAACCCTTAGTTTCTCTGTCGCAGATCCATCGCTTGAACCACGTTAGTTATAACGTAAAAATCCTATAATGATGCTCTAAACGGGGTGGAGCAACTTCTTTAGAGAACAATCTTTGTGCAAATTATATTGTTTTACACAAACACGCATTTAAAATAAAATCCAATATTAGTTTTGGTAAAAACATGCACTCGTTTTCCATATTAATTGAAATATATGTAAATGGCACATATTGCCTGTGTTTCCTTTACAAATATTATTGAGAACATTACATATTCTATTCTAAAACATAAAATCACTTACAAAAGCTAATATAACTATTCTTATATCATATATAAATCATATAAATAAATAATTAATGAGGCGATTTATTATAAATATATTTACTTTAATAATAATACTAATGTTGATGATGATGATGATGATGATTATTATTATTATTATTATTATTAGGTGAGTGGGCTTGACAAACCACCTATAGAACACCTGTAGAACCACCTTTCTGACACTTTAACTGACAGTTGCATTGGACTTGCACCACACACTTTTTGAATTACAGTAATTCATACGAATTAGCCACTTTTCTGTATGTGTAAAATACATAAAATAGTTATGTTTCCTCATGGGGTCGGCATGGAATTTCCTACTACGGTAAACAATGGTGACCAGTTTACAACATTTTCAAAATAGCTTCATTTGTGCTCGAGAAAAGCTTATAAAGGTTTGTAATCACTTGAGTGGGAGTAAATGGTGTAAATTTTCATTTTCGGGTGCATTACAGCCTATAAGACTGTGTTTTGCAACAGGAACAGGTCATTACTAGGACACGGTGCTGTTTATGCCAGAAAATGGTCACATTTTATGGATATAAAAATGGGTTTCTCTGTGGTTGATTGTTAAACTTTTACTCCTAATTATATGCCATTAAAACTGAGTACCACACTACTAAAAATCTACATGTTTGAGTTTATAAGATTATATATATCAATAAAAAATGCTAGGTTGTTTCCTCCTAAATATGGGTAAAATATTAAAAAACCCAGACCAATTTCAGTAGTTTGGTTTGACCATATTTTACCCAAATGTGGGTTCAAACAACCCAGAATTTTATGCTTTTGAAAATTAAAAATACAGTAAAAAAAACTGTCAAATAGAGGGTGGGTGAAAATGAACTACATTCTAAATAACCAAAATTGGGTAAACCCAAATATAGACAAACCTAAACATTGGGTTAAATTTTATCCTATACATTTAATTTTAAAATTAACCCAATGATTGGTTTTGTCAATATTTTACCAAAGTTGGATTGTAATAACCCAACATCTTTTGCAGTATATGGATTAAAATTTGGTAATTCCATATTTCTAATACTGCATTTCATGTATTTTTTTTTCAGTTCAATTCATCTTTATTTGTATAGCGCTTTTACAATGTAGATTGTGTCAAAGCAGCTTCACATAGAAGATTATAGTGAATTGAAAACGTCAGTTCAGTTCAGTTCAGTGTGGTTTAATAATCACTACTGAGAGTCCAAACACTGAAGAGCAATCCATCAATAACTGATATCAATATAATTAATGCATTGATATCAATATAATTGACTGTATACTTGATGGAGAAACTAAAAGTTCTTATTATTGCCAATTTCATTTCCCCCACCCTGTATTATCACAGTTTAAAATAAAATGTTAAAATATTAGAAAATATGATTTACTTTCATGTACAAAGCTGGAATTTCAGCATCATTACTACAGAATTCACTGTCACATAATCCTTCAGAAATCTTTAGATATATATATAAATATATAAACACACTTTTCCTGAGAATGATCAAGTGATTCTGCTCTTATGTTGTCTGAATTTAAATGCAATGAATGCAACTAAACCATCATAATTATCATGCAGTGTTGAAGCCATACAATTCAACTATAAATAATACAGCACAGCTGAGTAAGCATGTATAGGCCATTGTAAAGTAAATTGTAAAGTAAATGACTAATTTTGAATATAGGTGTGCTCTCTCTCTCTTATTCTATTGGTTGCTGTATTTTCTTGAAAAGCCACATTTCACCTCACTGCATTAACTCCTAAACTCCTCTTACTGTACATCTTGTCCATTTCCAGCTAATGTGTAAAGTGTCCACTTAGCTGTTGTGTGTCCTCCTTTCCTTTTAGCTACAGAAAAACTTGCGTATGTATTTTATCCGCCGTCAAAAATCCTACAGGAATATTTACATAGGATTCAATCCTATCATAATTTGGAATCTTAAAGGGCACCTATTTTACAAGATGTAAGATAAGACTTTGGTGTCTCCAGAATGTGTCTGTAAAGTTTCAGCTCAAAATACTCATCGGATAATTGATTATGTAATGAACAATCTGTACATTTTAGTGTCTGAGTATGCTGTAGCTGTTTTTGTAGCCTGTGGCTCTAAATCCAAATTAGCTGCTTCTCCCTGTTCACCACTCCATTGCGCGTGTCTGCTTCTTATGCGTTATGTCAGAAAAACAGCAGTCAGTGATAGAGACAGACACGGATGAAGCTGAAATAAGGTCAAAAATAACACGTTTATTTGATGTATTTGTGGTGGAGTTTATTCAAGTCTTTCTGAAATGATGAGTCACACACAAATGCCGTTTGCAGTACACACACACACACACACACATATATATGCGCATTTACTGACATCATGCAGCAGTGGTTATTATAGTGGTTAAGACTCATAGATATATACACTAGATATCGCATACAGACCCTGAGCATGCGTCTATAGCGCCGCCACATTTGTACAGTGCTCCCAGCACAAATGTCATTCAACCGCACTAGTCAAGACAGTGTGACAATGTGAAGATGCTGGACGTTAACGCTGTGTACGGGTGTAGTAACGAGCAAACAAAGAAAACAAAGCACAAAGGCAGAACATTTCATAGGTAAGATTTCGTTTTGTATGTTATGAACTTTTGTGCTAAACAAGTAGCTTTACTGATGATAATACAGTCTCTTACTGCACCGAACAATAAGGTAAAGTAGCACCAACTTGCACCAAATTCTAGGCTTATGCTAGTTTTGTTGAATAAAATAAGCAAACAATGCAAAAGAAATGTGACAACAAGACGCTGCGGTGCTAGAAACTTGTACCATTGTCGGCTAAGTGAATGAGTCGTTCATAACGGAGATTCATTCACAAACGAATCGCTCCCTCTGTTAGAACGAGAAGTGAAAGCAGGAGAGGCGGGGTGTTTCAGGACACGGATTAGATCAAATAAACAGGGAGGGAGGATAATGCATTACCATGCACACAAACACATGCTCTTTGTCAGGAATGCCCGTGCGCTCACATCCACCAATGTAGAAAAGTGATGTAAAATTATAATTTTCATAATTAAAAAAAAATTTGCATACTGACCACTGGGAAAACTCTCGATAATAGATTTATGCATATACGTGTATATCTCTGGCTCTAGATGGCCACAGTCCTCCACTGCAGCTTGGTCCCGCATTCATTTCAAAGGAGCGCTACCCTGTACTAAAATGGCGGCTCTATTGACGCATTCCTTCCAATAGACAACAACAGGGTAGGCGACATCTAATGTAAATATCTATGGTTAAGAATTACATTTTTACAGAGATTTTACTCTCTTTATTGCAAACAGGCTCTGTTTTAAAAACATTTTAAACGTATTAAATTAATTATTGAGGTGCAGCTGATCACAGAGAATTGGGACAGATATTTTAATCCCATTTTCTTTGGAAAAAATCTTCTGTGGACATGTGTATACATGTTATTATGGAGACAGGGCGCCTGTCAATCAATTCGGTGGGCGGGAAAAACCACACTCCTACATCATGAAAGGGATTCGGGTCCTATTTTAACGTCAGGAAGAGTAAAAAAAAAAAGAGGCATTGTGTTTATATCACTCCATTATGACAGTGGACACACTATACCTACACACAGTTCTGTCCAAACAGCTTTCAAAAGTTGATTTTCATCATAGGTGCCCTTTAAAGTCTGCATGAAATCAAAATTTACACTGTTTATTTGCTAGTGCACATTGCTAGTCTTAAAGTGAACAATTAATCAGTGCAAGTTAATCAACTGGGAAAAAAAAAACTGTTTTGCTAATCTTAAAACAAAATCTGACCATTTTCTTCCACTCTGGAAAGGCAGTGCTTCTCTGATGATGTCAGTTTGAGTGATTGCTTGAAATATGCTTAGCCACAGCTTTCTTTTTCAGCATTATTATTAAGAATATCTTCACATAACAGATTAGAACCACTCGAGTATGCGTAATTTGATTTTAAATATGTCTTTAAAGGTCTCGTGAAGTGCTTTGAAATGTGCATTTTTTTAATTTGATGTTTGTCGTAATCTCAATTGAAACATGAAGAGAGAGCGGGACATATAATAGCCCCACCCATTAAAAAAAAAAGCCAATAGTTTTATCACCGCTCTGCCAATGAGAGTGGTTGAGCTCAAGCGCATCAAATGAAAAGCTAGTCTGCGTCTGAAACCACCTACTACTCAGTAGGTACTGCATATGAATTTAGATGTACTACTCGGCCGTTATAAAAGTATGTTCTATGCAGTATGAATGTGAGCGGTATGAATGGAACTCGGCCGGAAGTGCGAAATGCACATCAATATATCAGCATTTTTTTATGACACGGTATAACAATAATTAATTTTTTTTACAGTAAATGTGAGGGTTGTGTTTAGGGTTGGGGTAGGTGTAGACGTTAATAAAATACAATTTATTGGGTAATTTAACAGACAACATAAATAATACTCGGCACAACTACTGTTTTTATGTTACTCTGAAGGTTGGATTTAGGGTTGGGTAGGGGTAGACTTTAATAAAATACAATTTACTGGGTAATTTAATAGATAACATAAATAATGCTCGGTACAACTATTGTTTTTACGTTACTGTGACAGTTGGGTTTAGGGTTGGGTAGGGGTAGACGTTAAAAAATACAATTTATTGGGTAATTTAATAGATAACATAAATAATGCTCGGTACAACTTGTTTTTACGTTACTCTGAAGGTTGGATTTAGGGTTGGGTAGGGGTAGACTTTAATAAAATACAATTTACTGGGTAATTTAATAGATAACATAAATAATGCTCGGTACAACTATTGTTTTTACGTTACTGTGACAGTTGGGTTTAGGGTTGGGTAGGGGTAGACGTTAAAAAATACAATTTATTGGGTAATTTAATAGATAACATAAATAAAACTCAGCACAACTACTGTTTTTACATTACTGTGATGGTTGGGTATAGGGTTGGGATATGGATAGATGTTAAAAAATACAATTTATTGGGTAATTTAATAGATAACATAAATAAAACTCAGCACAACTCCTGTTTTTACATTACTGTGATGGTTGGGTATAGGGTTGGGATATGGATAGATGTTAAAAAATACAATTTATTGGGTAATTTAATAGATCACATAAATAATACTATGTAGAACCACTCTTTATGTTACTGTGATGGTTGGGTTTAGGGTTGGGTAGGGGTAGACGTTAAAAAATACAGTTTATTGGGTAATTTAATAGATCACATAAATATTACTATGTAGAACCACTCTTTATGTTACTGTGATGGTTGGGTTTAGGATTAGGGTAGAGGTTAAAAAATACATTTTATTGGGTAATTTAATAGACAACATAAATAAAACTCAGCACAACTACTGTTTTTACATTAATGTGATGGTTGGGTTTAGGGTTGGGTAGGGGTAGACGTTAAAAAGTACAGTTTATTGGGTAATTTAATAGATCACATAAATAATACTATGTATAACCACTGTTTACGTTACTGTGATGGTTGGGTTTATGATTGGGGTAGGGGTAGATGTTAAAAAATACAATTTATTGGGTAATTTAATAGATAACATAAATAATGCTCGGTACAACTTGTTTTTACGTTACTGTGATGGTTGGGTTTAGGGTTGGGTTGGGGTAGACGTTAAAAAATACAATTTATTGGGTAATTTAATAGATAACATAAATAAAACTCAGCACAACTACTGTTTTTACATTACTGTGATGGTTGGGTATAGGGTTGGGATATGGATAGATGTTAAAAAATACAGTTTATTGGGTAATTTAATAGATCACATAAATAATACTATGTAGAACCACTCTTTATGTTACTGTGATGGTTGGGTTTAGGGTTGGGTAGGGGTAGACGTTAAAAAATACAATTTATTGGGTTATTTAATAGACAACATAAATAATACTCGGTACAGCTACTTTTTTTTACGTTACTGTGATAGTTGGGTTTAGGGTTGGGGTAGACGTTAATAAAATATCATTAATGGAAAATTTCATAAATAATATAAATCATTTTCGTTAACTTCCGGCCGCAACCACATCTGATCTAGCAACAACCTGGAACTCAGACGTACTACATCTGCCATTTTGTCATGATCACGTGACTTACCCATGTGAGTTGCGTTGCTTAAATCCCCTTCAAAATTTCTTTCGCGGCGCAGTATGGGACAGTGTAGCATTCATCTGATGCTCACTTAAGAGTCTTGCCGGAAGTAGTAGGTCATGCTTGCATACTGATTTTCGAATTCTATGAATTTGGACATACTCCTCGGCTCACATACTGTTTTCAGAGTACTATAAAGTATGGAAGTATGCGATTTGGACGCAGTCCTAATAAGAAGCGTCTTGAAGAGGGCGGGGCATGCACTAGAGAGCATTTGATTGGTCAAGATATGATGAGGAACTAAAGTATGAGGTGACATGAAAAAAAATTGTTGATCGATTTAGGCAGAAGTGACAAATTACAAGCTTTGATGTTTATATCAGTTATATATTTTCTAAACCGGCATTTGCCACTATTTTGGAGCACACTAGCTGAACAGTCTAAAAACTAACATCTAAAAATTAAACGGGACCTTTAAATCTGCAAATGTTATGACTCAAAATGCTAATTTATTTGTTTGTTTGTGTTTCTCCAACCTAGGACTCGACTCCTTCACCCAAACCATCCTTCACTGACTCATGACGGGCGTCGAATATAGAAGAACCCAA
Organism: Danio kyathit; assembly: GCA_903798195.1. NCBI lineage: Eukaryota > Metazoa > Chordata > Actinopteri > Cypriniformes > Danionidae > Danio > Danio kyathit. The sequence continues at coordinate 80,706,504 of LR812523.1, read as the reverse complement.
AAGCGTGGGAGATGAGCAACGGATATCAACTACGAAAAGAGATTTTAGGATTTTTTTAAAAACAAAAAAAAGCAAACAATAGAGGCTAGAGGCATGATTTCTTACAAAACCAAACCAAACGATGAAAAAAAAAAGAGCAAGCATTTGAGAAGTGCTTCCTGTAATCTCAGTAATATCAGCATGTGAACGTGCTGTCGCATGGCCTGCCTTTACATACAGCACCGACCGCAAGCAATTATGAGGTGAGGAAAAATACTGTGGTACCGCAAGGGCTGTACATGGTCATTTGGAAAGACCTTTGGCCAGCAGGAGGCGCACGCTTGAAACCGCCATTTAGGAGCACGTGGGACACGAAAGCTAGTTTTAATAATAATAATAATAATAATAAGTCAATAATCCAGCAAGAGTTGTTTATTTTCTGAATTTAGTCTTCCAAGCGAGTCCAGAACACACAAATACTGACGCTATATTTCCCGCCAGGAGGAGTTTCTGACGCTCTTATACTGGTGTTATACATGATATGCACTCAAATATGATGTGAATGTACTCTGTGTGTGTGTGTGTACGCCTGTTCTTTTTCACAGCCAAAACAACAACAAAATATGGATCAACCTATGCGATGAATATGCTGCTGTCTCCTGAAGTCTTGTTCAGTCCAACAGTACGTGTCTTGTGTATTGTAAAGGTATAATACTTGTGTAGCTGTGTGTTGCCTGAGATATACGGGCTCAAGGGATACAATTTGTGCAGTTTTTAATGTGTGTTTTTCGGTGGGATGCGGTACATTGGACGTACTTTTATCACTGTGGGGCTCTGTATGAACACGTTTGCAGATGATGCAATTTATATCGCATACCTCTGTGTCATATGAACCATCTTAATAACGTGATATTATGCACAGAGGAGAATTATATCAACATCACATCATTAGCATTTGCTTTATTCCTCTAGTGGGAAGATATTTGTGTGTATTATTGTTATTATTATTAGGCTACGAGTGAAAAAAGCAATAACTTTTTTCTTTTGAACACTAATGAATAAGTCTAACCTTTCAATAATTGTTAATTAATTACTTAAGCTTGTCATTTATTTTGTTAGACACACAATTGCAAGCAATTCATGTTGCAAAGAACACATCCATCGATTAACTCCATTCGAACTAACAATGAAGACTAACTCTAAAATATTTATTCATCTTGGTTCATTTTAATGCTGCCATTAATAATGCATTATTAAAATGAACACATTGTCTTTTGTAATATTATTTAACAGACATGAGATGACTAAAACAGTTAACAAAGATTAATAAATAATCAAAAATACTGTAACACATGATATATTATCTAGACTTTTATTCTAAAGGGTTGCCATATGTTTTAGCAAGAGTCCTTCCTATTATGGACTTGTGGCAGTCCAAATATTATCATGCAATTATTTTATTAAAGCCAGTATGTCCTGTGTATGGAAGCCCGTTTCCGCCACTGAATGATAAAAAATATATATCAATAAAAAAAAAAAGTATGATTAAAAAAATAATAATTAAATAAAAAAAATAATAATTATAAAGTCAGAATTCTGAGTTAATAACTCGCAATTCTGACTTTATAACTCAGAATTGCAACATTACAACTCAGAATTCTGACTTTTAACTCAGAATTCTGACTTTTAACTCAGAATTGGAACATTACAACTCAGAATTCTGACTTTTAACTCAGAATTTCGACTTTATAACTCAGAATTCTGACTTTTAACTCAGAATTGCAACATTACAACTCAGAATTCTGACTTTTAACTCAGAATTGCAACATTACAACTCAGAATTCTGACTTTTAACTCAGAATTTCGACTTTATAACTCAGAATTCTGACTTTTAACTCAGAATTCTGACTTAATAACTCAGAATTGCGACTTTATAACTCAGAATTCTGACTTTATAACTCAGAATTCTGACTTTTAACTCAGAATTTCGACTTTATAACTTAGAATTCTGACTTTATAACTCAGAATCGAACATTATAACTCAGAATTCTGACTTTTAACTCAGAATTTCGACTTTATAACTCAGAATTCTGACTTTTAACTCAGAATTTCGACTTTATAACTCAGAATTCTGACTTTTAACTCAGAATTCTGACTTAATAACTCAGAATTGCGACTTTATAACTCAGAATTCTGACTTAATAACTCAGAATTGCGACTTTATAACTCAGAATTCTGACTTAATAACTCAGAATTGCGACTTTATAACTCAGAATTCTGACTTTATAACTCAGAATTCTGACTTAATAACTCAGAATTGCGACTTTATAACTCAGAATTCTGACTTTTAACTCAGAATTGCGACTTTATAATTCTTTTTTTATTAAATTTTTTTTATCATTCAGTGGCGGAAACTCAAAATTCTGACTTAATAACTCAGAATTGCGACTTTATAACTCAGAATTCTGACTTTATAACTCGGAATTTCAACTTTTAACTCAGAATTCTGACTTTATAATTATTATTTTTTTATTTAATTATTTTTTTATCATACATTTTTTTTTTTATTGATATATATTTTTTTATCATTCAGTGGCAAAAACGGGCATCCATACCTGTGTTCATAAATAACTTAAGCCCAAAATATAACTATATTTACCATATGCATACATATCAGCAGCAGCAATGTAGCATACACATACTGTACACATGTAGCCAATGAAGACAAAATTATTAGATTATTATAATTATTTCCTGTGTAATTTTAATTTTTCTTTTCTAATATTTCCCAATTGTTTTTATTTTCTACAAATTTGTGGCCAAAATAGGCTTCATAATTAATTTCTAATAGCTAATTTATTTTGTCTTTGTCACGATGACAGTACAAGATATTACTAGTTATTTTGCAAGATACTAGTATTCAGCTTAAAGTGACATTTAAAGGCATAATTGGGTCAATTCATTCAGAAATTGTTCAATTATATAAAAACTATTCAATCCAAAAAAAAAAAAAAAGAAAACATACGATTTTCTCCAGAAATAAAATATAATAGGAAATATTGTAAAAAATGTCCTTGCTCTGTTAAACACTGCTTAAGAAATATTTGAAAAAGCATTAAAACTTCACAGGAGGATCTAATAATTCAGTCTTGAACTGTATATTTGGTTTTTGCTCTACAGGTTTACAGTGAAAATGAGCATTTACACAATAAAACAGTCATATCAAATGGGCTTTGATTACTTAATAGTGATCAAAAGTCATTTACACTTAATACCGGGTGTAAACAAGGCCTTTATGTCACATCTGAACTAAAATAAATTCACATGTATGTAAGGTGCATATATAGTGTATTATAGCCATCCACAATTTCTGCAGTGCTGGTTCCAGAAGTGTGTATCATATTATTTTTTCCTGTATGGATTAAAAAACATGGTAACACTTTATAATGATGGTCTATTAGTTCATGTATTTACTAACATTAACCAAGTATGATTAATCTTGGGGTGAAGCGGTCGCGCAGTAGGTAGTGCTGTCGCCTCACAGCAAGAAGGTTGCTGGTTCGAGCCTCGGCTGGGTCAGTTGGCATTTCTGTGTGGAGTTTGCATGTTCTCCATGCGTTCGCGTGGGTTTGGGTGCTCCGGTTTCCCCCACAGTCCAAAGACATGTCGTATGGGTAAATTGGGCAAGCTAAAATTGTCTGTAGTGTATGTGTATGAGTGTGTATGGGTGTTTCCCAGTGATGGGTTGCAGCTGGAAGGGCATCCGCTGCTTAAAAAATATGCTGGATAAGTTGGTGGTTCATTTCGCTGTGGCGACTCCAGATTAATAAAGGGACTAAGCCGAAAATGAATGATTAATCTTGTAAAGTATCTATTAATCATAGTTCAGCATTTACTAATGCATTATTAAATTATATTATTATATATTATATTATTATATATTAAATATTGTTAATATTAGTTAATGCACTGTGAGTTATTTAACTTAACTAACGTTAACAAATTGCAATTATGTTAATTAGTAAATACATTTATTAACATTAACTAATGGAGCATTATTTTATAGTGTTACCAACAACGCTTTTGTTAAATTATTATATGAAGCAAAGATACAACCAGATACAAGAATTACAACACTTGATTTAAAGCAAAAAAAAAGTATGAAAATCAAAGAAATTATATATTTTTAAGTTGTTTTGATTGATTGGTTGTTGTTTTGTGGCCAAATATGCAGTTAATTAAATTATAACTGTATTTTGAGAGTGTACGGAGACTCCATTACATCATTCATGGTGCTTCATGGGTGTTGAAGGCCTGACAATCTATTTTTGGCCAGATTTTATCACTGCTGCTCTCTGATTGGTGGAATTTTCTACTCGGCATCATGGGTAATGTAGTTTTACTGCATGAAATCCAATTTAATATTGATTTGTCTACTGAATTGACAATTAGAGATGAATTACTGTGAGCACAAAAACTACAATTTGAAGCAAAGAAAGTCCAAGAAAATCTGAGAAATTATATATTTTTAAGTTGTTTTGATTGATTGGTTGTTGTTTTGTGGCCAAATATGGAGTTATATTAAATTATAAATGTATTTTGAGAGTGTACGGAGACTCTGTTACATCATTCGTGGTGCTTCATGGGTGTTGAAGGCCTGACAATCTATTTTTGGCCAGATAATCACTGCTGCTCTCTGATTGGTGGAATTTTTCCACTCTGCATTATGGGTAATGTAGTTTTACTGCATGAAACCAATTAAATACTGAATTGACAACTGCAGTTGAATTACTGTGAGCACAAAAACATACAATTTGAAGCAAAAAAAAAATGTGCATAAAAAAAATATATATATATTTTAAGTTGTTTTGATTGATTGTTGTTTTGTGGTAATGTAGTTTTATTGCATGAAATCCAATTTAATTCCGATTTGTTAACTGAATTGATTACTGGAGTTGAATTACCGTGAGCACAAAAACACAATTTGGAGCAAAAAAAAGTGTTTGAAAATCAGAGAAATTATATATTTTTAAGTTGATTTGATTGATTGGTTGTTGTTTTGTAGTCAAATATGCAGTTATATTAAAATAGAAATGTATTTTGAGTGTGTATGGACCCTCTGTTACATTATTCATGGTGCTTCGTGGGTGTTGAACTCCTAAAAATGTATTTTTGGCCAGATTCAATCACTGTTGCCCTCTGATTGGTGGAGTTGTTTCTGCTCGGCATCATGGGTAATGTAGTTTTACTGCCTGAAATCCAATTTAATACTTATTTGTTTACTGAATTAACAACTGGAGTTGAATTACCGTGAGCACAAAAACTACAATTTGAGGCAAAAAAGGTGCATAAAAAACTGAAAATATATATTTTTAAATTGTTTTGATTCACTGGTTGTTGCGTTGTGTAATATCCAGTTTAATTAAATTCTAAATCTATTTTAAGAGTGTACGGGAGACTCTATTACATCATTCATGGTGCTTCATAGGTGATGAAGGCCTGAAAAATCTAGATTCAGTCACTGCTGCTGTCTGATTGGTGGACTTTTTCTGCTCTGCATCATGGGTAATGTAGTTTTACTGCATGAAATCCAATTTAATACCGATTTGTCAATTGAATTGACTACTGGAGTTGAATTACTGTGAACACAAAGATATATAATCAGTTATCAGTCACAGCAAGTCTGTTTTAAAAGGTTTATCAGTTATTAAAAATAAATATCCATATATATATACAGAGAGAATTTCACTTCTGGAACCAGGCTGCTGCACTCAAACGCTTTATTTTCTACTTCAGGAAAATCATGAGCTCCAAATATAGGTTAAATCCTAAATATATGTTGCATGAAACATTTAATCTTAGAAAAAAAATAAGATTGAGTTCATTAAGGGCCAATTATTGGGTAAAACATTTGACGATGTTAATATTTGTTTGAAAATATTCACTGAAAGGTTAGATTTTCCCTCATCTTTTCAGCACAGCATTTGATTAACATTATATATTTGCATTATAACATTATTATTATTTATTATTATATGATCGCTGTTTGTTCACCAGAGTATGCCAACATTCATAACCTGCACTATATTGAGTTTGGGAAAAATCTGTAATATTTTAGTTTAATTTTTTATGCCTAATAATTTTCTGGGCACTCAAACAACGTCTGAAGCTGATGAAGACACAGAACCTCTGAACACTGTGATCAGACTGATCTACACACAAACACACACACACTCAATATATATTATGTACACACTCGAAAAATTGCTGGGCTGTAAAAAATATTTAAATATACAAATGTTAAAATTTAACTAAAGAAAATGTAAAACATCCTGCATTTTTAGTGTATCTTCTAGATTTGCACAAGCTTTTTACCACACAACCACCATAATCTGTAATTATGCAAAGATTGATCACTGCATCATCTCTACTGATGACCTGATCATCAAATATAATGTAATACTTTTATGGCTGCTGGTGGTTGTTCGTAATCTTTTGAAAATTAAATGTTGTTTTTTTCGTGCGGTTTCAGCATGCGACTGCATCTGATTTCAGATCAGTTTATTTATTTATATATTTTAAATATTTAAATATTTTATTTATTTTATTTATTCCTCACTTTACAATCAGATTCCATTCATGTTAGTTCAAGTGTTTACACTCTAAAATTTGTTATTTCAACACAAACTGGGGTAATGTAAGTACAAATCCAAATGTTGGGTTAAAGTTAGTCCTTTGATTTTAATTTTAAAAATCATCCCAATGGTTGGTTTTGTCCATATTTTACCCCAAATTGGGTTGAAATAACCCAGCATTGTTTTTCTAACATGAACAAACAATGAACAGAATATTTATTACAGCATTTATTCATCGTTGTTAATGTTATTTAATTAAAGCACGGCAAAGGTAAGATTTTAAATGTAACTTATTACAAGTCACTTTAAAAAAAAAAGTAACTTAAAGTGTACTTTTTAAGGAAAGTAATGTGAGCGTGTTATTTTTGCATTTTTTTAATACTTAAGATTGTAATAGATGACCTTTAAATGTAACGACCCAACACTGTAGTGATTCAATATTAACAATTGCCTGTGGTATCCACAGTAACTTACTGGCAGCAGTTCACCACACTCTAAGAACTGCTAGGTTATTTAACCCCAAATTGAGTAAAATATGGAATAACCCAAACATTGGGTTAAAATTTGGTCCTAATAATTTAATTGCAAAAATTAAACCAGCAGTTGATTTAGTCCGTATTACAGAATTGAATTGACGTAAGTCAGCATTTTTTTTAGAGTGCAGTAAAATACTGTGAATCAGTTACAGCAAAAATACAGTATTTACGTTTATCTTGCTGTATTATATGTATTTAGAGTATTGTACATCTTCACTGTAAAATATACAGCCACTTTCCTAATGCTACAGTAACATACTGCATTAGTTCAAACAAACTGAGTTCAGTTCAGTGTAAATCAATTACATCGAAAATACTTTATTTACATTTAAAGCACCATTTACCTTCCTGTGTATGTATTTAAAGTATTGTATATATTTACTGTAAAATATACAGTCATATTTACAATGCATATTACAGTTCAGTTTGCCAGTAACTTACTGTAAATCAGTTACAGCAAAAATACTGTATTTACATTTACAGCACTATTACCTTCCTGTGTATGTATTTAAGTATTGTATATCTTTACAGTAAAATATACAGTCATTTTTACAATGCATATTACAGTTCAGTTTGCCAGTAACTTACTGTAAATCAGTTACAGCAAAAATACTCTATTTAAATTTATCTTGCTGTATTATATGTATTTAGAGTATTGTACATCTTTACTGTAAAATATACAGCCCCTTTCCTAATGCAACTTTAAAATACAGCAACATACTGCATTAGTTCAAACAAACTGAGTTCAGTTTGCCGGTAACTTTCTGTAAATCAGTTACAGCGAAAATACTGTATTTACATTTACAGCACTATTACCTTCCAGTGTATGTATTTACAGTATTGTATATCTCTACTGTAAAATATACAGTCATTTTTACAATGCATATTACAGTTCAGTTTGCCAGTAACTTACTGTAAATCAGTTACAGCGAAAAATACTCTATTTACATTTATCTTGCTGTATTATATGTATTTAGAGTATTGTACATCTTTACTGTAAAATATACAGCCCCTTTCCTAATGCAACTTTAAAATACAGTAACATACTGCATTAGTTCAAACAAACTGAGTTCAGTTTGCCGGTAACTTACTGTAAATCAATGACATTGAAAATACTGTATTTAAATTTAAAGCACTATTTACCTTCCTGCGTATGTATTTACAGTATTGTATATATTTACTGTAAAATATACAGTCATTTTACAATGCATATTACAGTTCAGTTTGCCAGTAACTTACTGTAAATCAGTTACAGCGAAAATACTCTATTTACATTTACAGCAACATTACCTTCCTGTGTATGTATTTACAGTATTGTATATCTCTACTGTAAAATATAGTCATTTTTCCAATGCAACTTTAAAATACAGTAACATACTGTATAACCGTCAAATACAGTATAGTACAGTTCATATTACAGTTAAATACTGTGTAATTTGCAAAAAGGGTTAACAGTGTAGTACTTATTGACCTAAAGTACATTAACTAATGTTAACAAACACAACTTTATGTTTGTAATAACTTTGAGATTGGTAAATGCTGTATGTGTGTTGTTCGTTATTAGGTCATATTAATAAACACATGAACTAATGGAAGCTTATTGTAAAGTGTGACCAAAACTTTAAAGAATGAAATCACAGCTGAAACAAAATGAGCCCAAATGTATGCAAATACACAAACACAAACATGCAAATGTGATTCTGATTATATCCTGAGCATTATACCAAAAACAGGGCATTTATTGTAGCATTGAATGTTATGCCTTAGCATTATTATTAGTCACGTCTTATAACATTAAGTCGTCATTTTCAAGCATCGTTAATTTATTTAATTAACGTTTACGGTCTCAAATTGTTAACCAAATCATACAGATAAGATATAAATGCATGTCTTCCATTTGAAAGAAAGGTTTTATTTTAGATTAGACTTTTGTGTTGTGCATTTTACAGATGGACTATTAAAGGATTTTATTTTGAAGCTTGGAGATTAAAACAGATCAGTTGTACATAAGTAGACATTTAATTTTGTTGTTCTTTATGTGTCGTCGTTTATCTGGTTGGAGTTTTCAAAGCTAATATAAACTAGTTTTTCTAGGAGGAAAAATATGAATATTTATTCATTTTGTTGGCAACACTTTACTTAAAGAGTGTGTTCATAAGACACCTATATAATCGTGACTGTGAATGAGATTTTAAGCATGCTTATGACAACTGTTATTAAGTGTCAATTGCTCAGTTATGTCATTTTGAATGCACAGACGACGTTGTTGGTTATGACAACTTGACATAAACAAAAACATCACAACCAGATCTTGACATTACCAAAACTTGTCATAAATCTGTCATAAACATGATTGAGGCATTCTAATTGTGTCATGACTACTTTTCTGATCATGTTTCCACTGTGTTTGTCATTAAAAGTGTCATTACTTTAAGAGCCGTCATTAATATGTAATTACATTTTAATTGAATATATATATATGACGCTACATGACATATATTAATGATGTTGCTGTTAAATTCATGACATATCTAAAACGGCTTCATGACAGTCATGTTAATGACAGATTTATGACAAGTTGTTATGTCAAGTTGACATGACAAACACAGAATCAGGTTGTGATGTATTTGTTTATGTCAAGTTGTCATAACAATGTCATCTTTGCGTTTAAAACAAAGCGAATGACAGTTGTTATAAGCATGCATAAAATCTCATTCACATTCATGATATGTGTCGTGTCATCATTATAAAGGTCTACTGACAGCCTTATGAACGCCTCCTTCAAGTCGCTCCCTGAATGAAAGTGAAGAGGGTGTTCATCATGACTGTAAATAAGAATTTAAGCATGCTTATGACAACCGTTATAAGGTGTCATTAGCTCAGTTTAGGGCTGGGCGATATGGCAAAAAAAAAAAATCTCGATTTTTTCATAAAGTTTGACCGATTCACGATTTCGATTTCGATTTTTTATTTATTTTTTTATTAATTTTTTTTTACTGTGTACCTTACCAGCTTACCTTGTTCATTTAAATTTAAATAAATGCTGAAACTAGTTTTTTTCATGCTCACTTGTAAAAGAAAAGCAATAGTGTGACTAAACGCGGTTATGGCACTCTCTCATATAGGGATGCTAAACATAGCTACAATAGAAGTCACAGCAGGTCATATGTTGTGCAGCTTTGGGCAAATTTTATTTGGAGAGAAAATGACCAAAATGTAACTTGAAGATTAAAAAGGATTGGAGGGGAAATAAATATTCAAATCTCTGTACATAACAGAAAAATAAACAATGATAATGCAACAATAGTTTATCTGTATTAGTGGCAAGGCAGAAATATATATTTAGACAGGCCTTGTCAAAGTGAGCGGGCACTTTCACTAATAAAAAATATAGCACTTAAATTATTTCATAACAATCAATAAAATAACAGCGGTTTTATATCAAAAATTGGTAATGATATAAAATATACTACATTTGATTGTAAAATATAACCATTTAAACGATTTTGTATTTAAATATTAAATAACGAATGCATCAAGTTAAATATAAAAAAACGAATGAAACAACACATAGCATATCAGGATATAAAGGACTATATTTAGCAGAATGCTGCTCATTTATCTTTGTAATTTTATAGTTTTATTTTTGTTATTTTAATTATTTTTTGTCTTCATAAATAACTAACGAGCTGTAGACAAATATCTGCTTGACGTTTTAGAAAATATTTGTGCGTAGCTCCACCACCCAGTGTATATTAAAGATCACCGTGAAAAAAAAACCCCACAGAAACCTGTTACATATCTATATATATTTAAAGGTCTATCTTATATTTAACTGAATCGTATAATTGCCTATAGCTGAAATGTTGGAAATTGCTTAATTTATTATAAAACATTTGTCGATACGTATTGATATTTTTTGGAGTAAAAACTGCCGACATTTAAGAATCCATATTTATTTTATTCATTCATTCATTTTACTTGTTTATTGGTGCACATATGGGTTATGATTTAATTCATACAGTACCTTGACAGCTACTGTGCCACTCCGTAATTCAAGCAAAAGTCCAAATTAAAGAAAGATTTGACTTTCTGCGGTGACCGACATTTACAACACGCCGTAACCGTTCTTCAGGTGGTGCGCGGGTCCCCGTCTCGCAGCTCGCGCGGGAGACACAGACGGCTGCGGGACGCGAACAACAGCACGACGCGCATGGAAACATTCGCGAAGCTGGCTGTCTGACTGCGGGGCGCTTTTTGCTCTAGCGGGAAAATGTCCCGGTGTTCCCAAAGGCCGGTCCGCCCTGGCGCGCTTCCGCGACCAGCTGTGGCAGCACATCAACAGAGCCGCGACGTCAACACACAGAATCAGCACAATTCAGCACGGTTGTCTAACAGTTTAGAACGGTTTGGCACAATAGTGGAAAAGCGGCTTTAATATTTTTATTAAAAAACCGCGATTCCTCGATTTTGTAAAAAATAAAATCGTCTTAAAACGTAAATTCGAATTAATCGAAAAAATCGGAAAAACCGCCCAGCCCTAGCTCAGTTATGACATTTTAACTGCAAAGATGACATTGTTATGACACCTTGACATAAACAAAGACATCACAACCAGATCTTTATCACGAAAACTTGACATCACCAAGACATCAAAACTTGTCATAAATCTGTTATGAGGCATTATAATTGTGTCATGACTATTTTTCTGATCACGCTTTCACTGTATTTGTCATTATATTGTCTCATTAAAAAGTGTCATTACTAAGTCAAATAATATTTAAGATGTCGTTAATGACATTTGAATGACAAATTCAGCTTGTAGTTATAAAATTCATGACATAACGATAATGGCTTCATGACAATCATGTTTATGACAGATTTATGACAAGTTTTGTTGTCTTGATATTGTCAAGTTGTCATAACAAAGACAGAAACAGGTTGTGATGTATTTGTTAATGTCAAGTTGTCCTAAACAATGTCATTTAAAACAGAGCGACTGCATAAAATCTCATTCACATTCATGATATGTGTCATGTCATAATTATAAAGGACTAATGTCAGTCTTATGAACGCCTCCTTCAAGTCGCTCCCTGAATGAAAGTGAAGAGGGTGTTCATCATGACTGTAAATAAGATTTTAAGCATGCTTATGACAACCGTTATTAGGTGTCGTTAGCTCAGTTTTGTCATTTTAAATGCAAAGATGACATTGTATGTTATGACAACTTGACATAAACACAACCCGATCTTTATCTTGAACGTGAATGCATCAAATCTCATTCACATTCATGATATGTGTCATGTCATAATTATAAAGGTTTAATGAGTCTTATGAACGCCTCCTTCAAGTCGCTCCCTGAACGAAAGTGAAGCTGCGCAGATGAGAGCGATGTTTATCAGCCAGTCTGTTTCTGTGTGATGATCTCAGATCAGTGATGTCTAAACCAACCTCTTGCAAAAATGTGAACTGCTGCAAAAAAAGAGAATATTTATACTCCTATTTACTACAGAATGATTTGAAATCAATATTAACGCAATAGCATAACACTTATTAGAAGGAATGCAAAATGCACACTTGCACAGAAAAGATGTTTTTAATACATCTTTTAATATACATATATATGATTATATTTAATTAGAATGCTTTGCACTTGCCAATGGGAATTTACGACCTGCTCTTTGGGAACTTTGGGAATCTTTAATGTCATGGATGAACTTCTAGCATCTTAGCAAACAAGACTTCAGGGGGGTGCCTGGGGAAAACGTCTCTTTTTCTTTGTGTATTTATTATTTTTATTGCTCTATAGGTCTTTGAATCAGACGAGATTTTAAATGTCTATATAAATATATAGAAATATTCAACCCTGTACACCAGCTGAAGATACATTTACAGAATTAATAAAGAAATAAACTCACAAATGGCTTTTGTGCTCATCATTTCATCCTTTTTTTTTTCTTGTTATCCTCTACACTGGGTTCCACTGCAAATCAATAAAGTTAACTTAATGTTTTTCACAATTTTAAGTGAATTGAACATAAACTAATTACATTTTACCCCCCAAAAAAGTAAAGAATTGTGTTGTTTCAGCTCATTTTCAATAAGTACTTTGAACAAGCAGCAACAATATTATTTGAGTGTAGCACTATTTTTACACTAAAATACATTTTTTGTATCATTTTGAGGATGTTTTAATTATTTTAAAACATTAAAAGTAACAATAACTATAAAAGCACAAAACAAAACTGCCAAAGCCTTTAATAAAATTTAAATTACATATACAATAAAACAATTATGTTAAAATATCATTTAACATTAACAGATGTTTATCGTCTTTTTAGAAAACATTGTTTTAAAAATATTATATTTGTTTTGTTTTGTTTTATATCTATTTGTTGTATTATTATAATTTCATTAACATTAAATTTATTACATACATTTTATTTTGTCAATTGAAATTTTATTTTTGTAATAATATATATTTTTACATATATACACTGTAAAAAATGTTGGGTTCCACACAATTCCTTCATGTTGTCCCAAATGCAAATCGATAAAGCTTGGTATAAAAAATATTAATAAAGAAGAAATTGATAAAGAAATGGTTTTCACAATTTTAAATTGATTGAACATAAATGATGTTACATTAACATTGTGCCACAGACGTTTGTTTATCATCTTTTTTTTTTAGAAAACATTGTTTTTAAAAAAGATATATTAGTTTATTTTTATCATTTATATATATATATATATATATATACATATATACAGTTGAAGTCAGAATTATTAGCCCCCCTGTTTATTTTTTCCCCAATTTCTGTTTAACTGAGAGAAGATTTTTTCAACACATTTCTAATCATAATAGTTTTAATAACTCATCTCTAACAACTCATTTATTTTATCTTTGCCATGATGACAGTAAATAATATTAGACTAGATATTTTTCAAGACACTTCTCTACAGCTTAAAGTGACATTTAAAGGCTTAACTAGGTTAATTAGGCAAGTAAGGGTAATTAGGCAAGTTATTGTATAACGATGGTTTGTTCTGTAGACTATCAAAAAAATATATAGTTTAAAGGGCCTAATAATTTTGACCTTAAAAAAAATTAAAAACTGCTTTTATTCTAGCAGAAATAAAACAAATAAGACTTTCTCCAGAAGAAAAAAATATTATCAGACATACTGTGAAAATTTCTTTGCTTTGTTCAATATAATTAGGAAAATATTTAAAAAAGAAAAAAAAAAATTCAAAGGGGGGCTAATAATTCTGACATCAACTGTATATATATATATATATATATATATATATATATATATATATATATATATATATATATATATATATATATATATATATATATATATATAGTATTATTATTATTATTATAATGTTTTTGATATTTATTTACCAAGTTAAGTTTATATGTATATATGTACACTATAGGGCGATGCAGTGGCACAGTAGGTAGCAAGAGGTTCTTGGTTCTTGCTGTCGCCTCACAGCAAGAACGTCGCTGGGTCGCAGGTTCGAACCTCGGCTGGGCTGGGTCAGTTGGCATTTCTGTGGAGTTTGCATGTTCTCCCTGCGTTCGCGTGGGTTTTCTCCGGGTGCTCCGGTTTCCCCCACAGTCCAAAGACATGCGGTACAGGTGAATTGGGTAAGCTAAATTGTCCGTAGTGTATGAGTGTGAATGAGTGTGTGGATGTTCCCAGAGATGGGTTGCGGCTGGAAGGGCATCCGCTGCGTAAAATCGTGCTGGATAAGTTGGCGGTTCATTCCGCTGTGGCGACCCCGGATTAATAAAGGGACTAAGCCGACAAGAAAATGAATGAATGAATGTACACTATAAAAAAATGCTGGGTTCCACACAATTCCTTCATGTTGTCCCAACACAAATCAATTAAATTAACTTAATAAATAATTTTTTTATTTAGTTGGAGTGAACATAAAACAATTAAAATGTCCCCCAAAACAACTTAAGAATTGTTTTTTCCAAATCATTTTAAATGCGAGTTTAAACAAACAGATTTTTTTTTCATTGTGCATGCACTAAAATACCTAACATTAAAGAAAATAATATAATTATAATGTTCAACACATTAACAAAAAGCAGAATAGTTTTAAGTATAATTCTTTGATGTTTTTTTTTTATGTCAGGGAGGGTCAAAACAATGACGTTCAAGTCGAAGTCACAGTTGGACACCAAATGCTTGTTTGCAGTTTTTATAGTCCTGAAGTTCTTTTAAGTGAAGCAGCTTGACAGTCATAACAGTAAACATGTTTACAGCATCAGACCACCCAACTCTAGAATGACTTCTACACACACCGTGAAGATCTTGACACCTCTACCACACACACACACACACACACACACACACACACACACACACACACACACACACACACACACACACACACACACACACACACACACACACACACACACACACACACACACACACACACACACATGTTTGTTTTTGTGAAAAGTGGGTACATTACATAGGCTTCCATTCATTTTATACAGACCAAACCGTATATTATAGTGCCCTCACCCCACCCTACCCCTAAACCCAACCATCACAGGAGACAGTGTACAGCTTTACTCCCTGAACAAACTCATCCTGTGTGATTTAGAAGCTTTTTGAGAAGTGAGGACGTCACCAATGTCCTCATATTTCACCTGCTTTTTGTAATACCTGTGTCATACCAATGTCATTATACAGATTTGTGTCCTGATATGTCACAAAAACACGTACACACACACACACACACACACACATCCTTCAGATACTTCCATACTTTCAAGTGATGTTTAATGGAGGGATTTTTTTCAACACATTTTTAAACATAAGGGTAATATTATACTAGTTATTTTGTAATATACTAATTTTCAGCTTAAAGTGCAGTTTAAAGGGTTAATTAGGTTAACTAGACAAGTTATGTTAATTATTATTATTATTATTATTATTATTATTATTATAACAACCTTTATTTTACCAGGAAAGACACATTGAGATTAAAAATCTCTTTTACAAGAGTGTCCTGGCCAAGATTAGACAGTACACATGTCACATGGATCTAACAAACAACAAACAAAAAAAAATTGACAGTTACATGAATCACACTGACAAACTATTCAAAACATCTGCAAGCCTGTGTACTTGTAAATCATTCTTCCAAGCTTCTAAATCATTTATAGTCTTTTTAAAAGCATTTAGTGAAATCAACTCTTTAAACTGCAACTTTGTTTGTAGATTATTCCATGCAAAAGGTGCTGCGTATTTAACTTTTTACAAATGTAATTCTGTAGATATGATGGGAGTAAACCCAGTATAGATTTGTAAACAAGGATATGCCAATGCTTGAGCCTACGAATGGACAAAGCAGACCGACCTACCAAAGTATACAGCACACAATGAGGAGTAAGGGATTTAAAATTAGTCATAAATCTTAGTGGACCATGGTAAACAGTATCCATTGCATGCAGACTTTGAGACGAAGCATGCATATTGATGACATCACTGTAGTCCAATATCGACATAAATGTTGCATCAACCAGCTTCTTTTTAGCATCAAAGGAAAGGCAGTTCTTAATTCTTCAGTTCTTAATCACTTTTAATTAGCCCTTTTGCACTCTTTACTACCCTTTTGTTATGTTGGGGATTAAACAAAATGCATCAGATAATTTTTTTTTTTCTTTATTTTTTTTTTTGCATAAATCTATTAATCAACCTCATTCCTGATCAAAATGTTTTAAAAAATTACAGGATTTTAACTCTTTAATTGCCAAGTTCACAAATAATGTCACTGATTTGGTGAAAAAAAACACACCAAAATGACGTACTTTTAATATAAAAAGTAATTGTGGACTGGATTTTTTTAAACCTTTTGTTACAGTCTTGGATGTGTGAATGATTAGTAACAAAATTGCCTTTGATGCATTGTTAGATTTACTGCCTAATTTACTGTTGGTGGCGTTTTTTTGCCTTCCTTTATTTTTCCTCGCCGCTGTCGCCACTGGCTTGCATGGTTCGAGACCTGTAGAGCTGTGCATCGATGGAATTGCTCTTCAGTGTTTGGACTCTCAGTAGTGATTATTAAACCACACTGAACTGAGCTAAACTGAACTGAACTTAAACACTAAAAACTAAACTAACACTTTCAGTTTACTATAATCTTCTATGTGAAGCTGCTTTGACACAATCTACATTGTAAAAGCGCTATAGAAATAAAGGTGAATTGAATTCCATTGACTTTCATTATAACCACATTTGATGGTGCATCAATCCACAGTCTTTGTTTTTATTTACTCCATGAACTACATAAGAGCTGAGATGCATATTTTAATTTTCCCAGACACATCAAGGTAAGTGCGTAAAAGTCACTCTCACACTCTAACACAGTCACAGACACACATACACACACTTTAATTTGCTCTTATACCAACGCAATCTCACAGCAATTCGTAACTTTTTGATTTAGTGGCTAATTCGTATGAATTTGTACGATCTAATTTGTACAATTTAGTACGATTTGCTCATCACCAGGGCCAGACGGAATCTGCGGACGTTTTTTTGCCATTTCTGCAGAGAATTTTAGTAAAAATCTGCGGATTTCTGTGGAATTATTTTGCGAGTATCATAACTAAAACCTCAATATGTGAAATAAAAAATAATACCTTTTAAATTTTTTTTTAATGTTTAAAATGCAAATCCAATTAGATTCACTTTATTTGGTAAACAAAGCAAGTCTCTCATATAATATCTCTACTAAAAGACAGAAAATATTACTTTACAAACTGCATTGTACATAAATCAGATGAACATTTTCATATTAGTCAATAATATTACTGTAATTAATTTATTATCTGACTGAATATAGATTTACACACATTTACTCAAGTAAATAAACAGAATTAATGATGGGCTAAAAATCTGCGGAAATCTGCGGAAAATCTACAGAATTCTGCACGTGCAGATTCCGTGTGGGCCTACTCATCACCCAATGACGGTTGGGGTTAGGTGTGGGGTTAGGTGCCACGCCTCCTTTTTAAAATCGTACATTTTCGTATGACTCAACTCATACGAGTTCGTACGAATTAGCCACTAAACTGACAAAACATAAAATACTTACGTTTCCGCGTGAGATCAGGCTGGTTATACTCCATATAAAATCCAGAAACTACGCTTTTTTTGCACAGGCCATTCTAAAGGGTTAATAGTGCCAACAGTGAAAATTACAAATTTTACCTGTTTCCAACATTGAAAACCACAAACAATCAAAACGCATGATTATAAGGTGTCATGGCTTTGCAATCAAAAAAAAATGTGGTTATAATGGAAGTTAATGGGTAAAAACAGCCACTGAGAGTAAATTAGGAAGAACACATGAAAATCAATAAAAACAATGCATCAAGACAATGTTGTTTAACATGTTCAAGACTGTGGTAAAAGGTAAAAACTAGAGGTGTGAACCTACACTGGTCTCACGGTTCGATTCGGTTACGATTATCATGCCATCGATTCGGTTCAATTCGATATCTCGGTGCATCACAGTGCATTGACGATGCTTTCCATACACAATTTTATATTTTCTTCACAGCACAGGAATTATTGTATTAAATGTATAAATATATTTCTATACTATTTGTAATACAATTTTGTCCTTTACTGCAAACAGTCAGATATATGAACTGTACCTTTAAAAACTCAATGCACAGAACAACCCGAGCATGTATAGCAAATAAACAAATATAAATATGCTGCTCGCTTTCTGAGCCTTGTCTGGCGATTTCTTTCTTACACCCCTTTGATTGGTCATGCGCTCAACATAAAGATGTGCGCTCTTTACTGATGATAAACACTGATACACGGCAGCGGCGATCACAGCTGATCCATGGCTATGGATCCATGATAGATGCGGTGGGGGAAACTCTGCAGACACTCACTTGAGTCTGTATCCAGAAGTATCGCTGTAACAGCCGAGAGGAGAGGAAAAGTCACGCCAGCAGGTCAAATGGGCCACAGTGAGAGAGAGAAAAGGAGTACTTTCATTTTCTCAATCGCAGAGAAATAGGGGCTTCTGCTGTAAATGTCAGTGAAAGACTGTTCAGTAAACACACACGCAGTGAAATTGTGCACATTTTCTGATTTTTTTAAGTAGTTGGAGTGTTTTGAATACTTGCGCTCGCCATAGTAAGCTACGGAGACATCGCGCATATGAGATAAATGACGTCAGTACATAATAACCGGTTATGATTATTACTGAACCGATACCGAATTGTCCGCGTCTGCATCGAGGTGCACCGAAAAAACTATTCATTTTGACACCCCTAGTAAAAACAAATCCAGTCCACAATTACTTTTCAAATTGAAAATACGTCATTCTGTATGTTTTTACCATAGACTATAAAAGATATGGAGGTAGTATCCCTGACGTCACCCATAGGTTTCTGAACACTGCAAAAGAAGCTACAAGTAGGCGCGGCCAACCGTCGCCATTTTGTTATCGCACCAAACGGGGATACCAAATAAGGGCAAAGAGGCGGAGAGTGAGCGGAGCTACAGAGGTTGTTGCTAGATCAGATACGTTTGTGGCCGGAAGTTAACGAGAATTATTTATGTTATTTATGAAATTTCGGATTTATTGTATTTTATTAACGTCTACCCCCACCCCAACCCTAAACCCAACCGTCACAGAAGGGTAAAAACAGTAGTTGTACCGAGTATTATTTATGTTATCTATTAAATTACTCAATAAATTGTATTTTTTAACCCCTACCCCCACCCCAACCCTAAACCCAACCGTCACAGTACTGTAAAAATATAAATTATTGTTATACAGTGTCATTAAAATATGCTGCTATATTAATGTGCATATCACACTTCCGGCCGGCCGCATATCCGATCAAGACTTTACCAGCTACAGACGCATGCTTGATTCTCAGCATTTTGCTTAGACAGACTTTTTACTTTGGGAGAACGTCATTACCTGTGACTCGTTTGTGTTCTGACCACACGTGCTTGGTTGTACACTATATCAATAAAGTGTTTAGACTTTTAAAAACACTGTTGTAATACATTGAGCCACTAAATTTATGATGTTTTTCAACAGGAGGAAAACGCGAATTACTATCAAACACTTCAGATATAGTCTGTGTTAGTAAATGCAAGGCTGCTTATAAAATCCAGGCATAACACTGTATGACAACACTTCAGATGACTGTTTTATAGCATACAGCTAATCATTCTGTCAGATTCTGGAGTGCAATACTGGTCTAAAGAACATTTAAATGATAAATGATCTTAAATAAAACAAATACATTTATAGAGATGGTATATAAGTATATAATTTCACTCACCTGTGAAATGGAGGCAACTTGAACGGTTTGTGAGCACAATTAAGTGCACACAGCATGCTATATCATCTGATAATTGCAGGAAATAATTCCAAAAGGCAACTGACTGTGTAAAGAAACATTAACCAAAACAAAAACACGATGTATGTGCCGAGATCAGCAGCTAATCAGCCGGAATCAGTTGAGGTGACGAGACAGCGACCAGCGAGGGCAAGCTGTCACTCAAGTGGCCCCGCCCTTAATTATGCAGACTTAATATAACTTAATAAAAACGAAACGGATGAGTTATAAAAAAAATTCACCCCCCTCACAGTTGTCATGAAGGGTAATCATAGCTATATGCACCAAAGCCATCGTTTGTACCAGGCTGTAAACATGTTTTTATCAGCTGTAAAAATGGCCAATTAACCAATGCAGAAAGAAAGCACTTGGACTTCCTGGAGCCAGCCCCCCACGGCGAGTCGATGAATTGCAGTTTTAGTTACTTCCGTATTGGCTTCCTGAGGGAGAGCGGGAGGTTGCTGCTTGGTTTTTACACCAAATCAGTGAAATTATTTGTGAATTTGGCAATTAAAAAGTAAAAATCCTGTAATTTTCTAAACAGTTTAGTTGTTTTGATCAGGATTGAGGTTGATTAACAGATTTATGCAAAAAAAAAAGGGAGAAAAAACATTAATCTGATGCATTTTTACAGCAGTTTAATTCAGTGGATGTTTTAATCCCCAACATAACAAAAGGCTAGTAAATTTGCCCAGAGTGTATCCTTGAGTTTTTTCTCAAAATATGTGTCAAAATAAGAGTTGTCAGCAAAAATCATTCTGCTAGCTAAAACAGAAAAAGTGGACAAATTAAGACTTAAAATTACCCCAGAGTGGATGAAAACATCCCCAACAGTACATAAGGGTTAGGTAAGCCATTGGACAACAGTGGTTTGTTCTCAAAAAAACAATTCTTAAGGGCGTAATAATATTGACCGCAGTCATTTTTAATATAGTACTTTCTCCAGACGAAAAAATTATAATAGGAAATTGTGAAAAAGTTCTGTTAAACATATTTAAAAACAAATTTAAAGGTCAGATGAGGGCTAATAATTTCACTCATTGCCTAAGTACATCAATTAAAAATACAAAATATTTACACACATTTCTTTTAAATATTAAATATTTCCATACTTTGGACAGCATTTCAATAGTTCATTCATTCGGCTTAGTCCCTGATTTTGTCACCACAGCGGAATGAACCGCCAACTACATATGTTTTACGCAGCGGATGCCCTTCAATCCGCAAGCAGTTCAATAGTTCTGGTTTGAAATTCTCCAAAAGCATGTGCTTGGAATGTTTCATGATCATCTCCTGGAGCGTTTTCTTAGTCAGTATTGAAGATGAGAATATGCTAATGATCATCACTGACAGCCGCACTCCTCCACGATCATCACTGACAGCCACACTCCTCCACGATCATGTCCTCGTGGTGTCTCATGACCACTCCGTCTCCCTCATAGTAAAGCATGGAGAGCGAGCTGAGGCGCAGCGGCACACAGGACGGACAGCTGACCCGCTCTGGCTGGTAGAGCTTCAGCAGACTCTGCAGACACACACATACACACAACACTGATAATATTACTATTACTCATCCACTGAACCAGATGCTCATACACACTACTGTACATTACACTACACGACAAGTCAACGACAAATATACAGTTGAAGTCAGAATTATTAGCCCCCCTTTGAATTTCTTTTTCTTTTTTAAATATTTCCCAAATGATGTTTAACAGAGCAAGGAAATTTTCACAGTATGTCTGATAATATTTTTTCTTCTGGAGAAAGTCTTATTTGTTTTATTTCGGCTATAATAAAAGCAGTTTTTAATTTTTTTAAATCCATTTTAAGGTCAATATTATTAGCCCCTTTAAGCCAATTTTTTGGATTGTCTATATAACAAACCATCAATATACAATAACTTGCCTAATTACCCTAACCTGCCTAGTTAACCTAATTAACCTAGTTAAGCCTTTAAATGTCACTTTAGGCTGTATAGAAGTGTCTTGAAAAATATCTAGACAAATATTATTTACTGTCATCATGGCAAAGATAAAATAAATCTGTTATTAGAAACGAGTTATTAAAACTATTATGTTTAGAAATGTGTTGAAAAAATCCTCTCTCCGTCAAACAGAAATTGAAAAAAAAATAAGCAGGGAGGCTAATAATTAAGGGGGGCTAATAATTCTGACTTCAACTATATATATATATATATATATATATATATATATATATATATATATATATATATAACAGAATTCAATAGTAATGATGTAGGCTACAATAATAGGACATTTACTTAAAGCAATTTCTGTAGGCCAGTTAGACATAAATAAATAAATAAATAAATAAATAAATAAATAAATAAATAAATAAATAAATAAATGAATGAATGAATGAATGAATGAATGAATAAATAAATAAATAAATAAATAAATAAATAAATAAATAAATAAATAATTTAATTATTTAATTAATAACTGAATAAATAACTAAATGAATGAATAAGCAAATAAATAAATAAATTAATTAATAATTAAAAAATTAATTAATTAATTAATAAGCTATTTAATTAATTAATAACTAAATGAATGAATGAATGAATGAATGAATAAATAAATAAATTAATTAATTAATTAATTTCAAAGCAACTTTCTTCAACATTAACAAGTCTCATAATTGGTGCAAATGCAACCTGTCTCTAGCTATAGCCTTCAGTCTCAGGAAGTTTATTTGTTGTCTGTACCAGCGGTGTGTACTGAAATGGGAGTAAAGACTTTGAATATGCAGCACCTTTTGCATGGAGTAACCTCCAAACAAAGTTGCAGTTTAAAGAGTTGGTTTCATTACATGCTTTTAAAAAGATTTTAAATGACTTGGAGTTTGAAAGATTGGCCTGTAGATGTTCTGAATGATTGTCACTGTATGTGTGTTTTGATGGATGGATGAATGATGTGACCTGTTATTTGTTTGTTTGCTTGTTTGTTAAACACATGTGATGTGTACTGCCTAATCTTGGCCAGGATGCTCTTGTAAAAGAGATGACTTTCACTATTGAGAAACCCGGAAATGTGAAAAGACATTTTTTTTTAGTGTGCTGACATTTCAGAAATAATAAATATGATCTCAAACATTGAACTATGTATCTCACCTGCATGTAAGCGTGGTTTGTTGGGTTGAAAGTCTCATCCAGTGGACTCGGACATTCCCCTTCGCATCTGTATGCATTATAACGCTTAGGATGCACGATCCACTCATCCCACCCGATCTGATCAAAATCCACCCACATATCAACCCGCCGGCAAAGTGAAGCTTGCTGTTCCTCCGAATGTGTTGGTTTTCCTGTCACATTTTTGTCATCAATCATCCGCATCCTTTCCACACGGTTTCGTTTGTGTCTCCGACCCTGAGCTGCGTCCGGTGGCCGGTTCAGGGTGACGTATTTAGACTGCGACACTGTATTCATCAAGCTGGAAGCGCTGTGGGTCACTTTATTTTTGTAGAAAACTACAATCATGACTCGTTCTGCCGTGGGATGCTGGATTTTTCTTCGCCAGCTGCTTGTGAGAGATTCAATAAAGTCGTCTCCGCTTCCACTTCCGCTGCCCTGGTCATAATCTGGTGCCGTGACCCGGTCTGGTGTATCCATTCCCTGATTCAGCCATTGCTGTAGGAGCTCTGTGATGTTAAAAACTCTCCAGGATGATGATGATGGAGAGCCGTCCACTGATTTAACGCTGCCTAGAAACAGTTTTTTGTTGCGACAAAACACGGAGTCAGATGCACAGTGCTGTTTATGCTCGTGGAAGATGTCCACGGTCACGCGTCTGGATGCAGAAAATGCCGGCAGCCGGATGCGGAGCTCTGAGAGCTGGATGTTGTCACTCGCTGACAGGGAAGACATGTCAAAAGAGACGGTCCATCGCTCTTCAGTTTGATGACAGTCTGGAAAATAAATAAAACATGCTTGTATTGACCTTATTCTTGATATACAAGAGGCCGCAGCCATTGTAATCATTTTGGCTTGAGATTTCCGCTCGTTCATTGATTTTTAGACATTACAAACAGCTAGTTGTGCTGCTTTATGTTGCAACCTGACTTTTTTTTATTATATTATTCTACTTTTTATGTGTAGTCATGAACCCACTTGTTTGTAGAGCAAGTAATTTGACCGTTTACTAGTCCTAGTCATCTCTCCCATAGGCAACTGAATCGGAAGTTCAAAACAATTGCAAAAACGAGCACACTTCTGCATCACAGAATAAGGTCAATAAAAGTGTATTGCTTTTATAAATAAATAAATAAATAAATAAATAAATAAATAAATAAATAAATAAATGGATTAATTAATAAATTAATAATTAATGAATAAATAAATAAATAAATGAATAAATGTATGAATAAATAAATAAATTAATTAATAATTAATGAATAAATAAATTAATAAATTAATAAAGGAATTAATTAATTAATTAATACATTCATTTATTTATTTATTTATTTATTAAATAAATAAATAAATAAATTAAACCTTTTATGGTGTAGTAAAAAAAAACTATTATAAATGAAGAAATTAATAAAGCACCGGAGCCTTGAAGTCAAAATAATGACAAAAAATGTGATAAAACACATCAAAATGCAAATCGATTTGATGTAAAAACACTGACATCTATTTGACATCCAAACATTGATGCCTTCTGAGCACCAAAATAACAACACGTATAAGAAGTTTAACTCATCTGAAAGCTTTAAATCCAAGTTACAAATTTACACTGGATTTTGTATCCCTACAATGCAATTTAAACTACCTTGATGTCAAAAAGACATCAAATTGACATCCAACATTGACGTCAAAAAACGTCCTGTCCTGTAATCGATTTTTGATGTATCTATGATGCCAATGATGTATATTTGATGTCGTTTTGACATCAAGTTATAGTTTCATTTATCAATTGAAACTTTCAGATGCATAAAACTTTCATTTGTATAATACCATTTGTGTTGTTATTTTGGTCAAAAGAGCATCAAAGTGTGGACGTCAAATGGACGTCAAAGTTTTGACATCAAATCAATTAGCATTTTTTGTTCTCAGTTTGTCATTAAAGTGCACACTGAGTAATAGCCAGCTTTTGCCACGCAAATTTACTAAAGGGAAGCACAGTTAACACTGATTTTATATATATAAAAAAGCACAAGTACCATAGAAGCATTTAAATAGTAGCATTTAAAATGACATTCTGTGAAAAGAGAAGCACGAAAAGACAAATTAAATTAACTTTCAGAAGAAAAAAAGTAAGATATTAACCAACAAGTAGGCTACTTATTCATTAAATAAAATAAAACAGCCTATTAACATCAACACATATACTAAAATTAAATCACATAACCTATTCAGAAAATGAAAAACAAAAAAGCAAAGACAAAAATAATGGTAAAATAAAATGCATCAATATCCATAATGAGTCAGTGTTTTTTTTTGTGTGTGTGCTTATTATAGGGGTTATATTGTAAAGATATATAATTTAAAATAATCTAATTTTAAAACTCAAGATAGAATAGAAAGATAGAAATATAGAAATATTAGATAGAATATAGAAGTACATTCTATAAAATATAGAAATACAAGATAGAAATATTAGCCTTTTCAAAAATAGCAATATAATATTTGCGTAGCCTAATGAAGTAAAACAAACATTCTCCTTTTTGCGCAAAAATATAATAGGCTTGATTAAAAATAACCATAAACAAATTATCCATAATATTCGCTATTGAAATATAATCAGTGTGTATTAGGCTACTCAACAAGTTTCCAGAGATTCCCTAAGTGACAACAGGTCCTGTCAGAGCAGATGCAGCCAAATGTCAAGCAGCACAGAGAGATGTGTATTGAACCTCGCGATCTAACAGACGTCTGACGGGCTAATACACACACCCGTGTACATAAAACAGTCAGCTCTTTAAAGTTGAATACGCATTGTGACACTACTGAGCTGTAAAAGCTGAGGGTCAGATAGCAGAAGAGCCTGATAATGAGCCCACATCTTCCCCAGATGCTTGACTTTTCTTAAAAACGCACGTGCTCCTATTATACAAATATATATTTAAAAAAAAAAACAAAGGGGAAAGTCATCCCGAAATGTGATGGAGTAGACTACAGTGCTGAAGAGAAACTAGAAATGTTGTTGCGCATTGCAAAATTAGACTAATCGATAACAAGTATTTTACGTCTTCACAATTATCTCAGCGCAATCGA
The DNA here is from genome assembly GCA_903798195.1 of Danio kyathit. Taxonomy (NCBI): domain Eukaryota; kingdom Metazoa; phylum Chordata; class Actinopteri; order Cypriniformes; family Danionidae; genus Danio; species Danio kyathit. The sequence continues at coordinate 80,679,693 of LR812523.1, read as the reverse complement.
TTGAAAATATTAACTTGTTGAATTAATATCCGGTGCATGTTTACCTTATTTTAGGAAATCTTGTAGGTATAAAATAGGGTTTGCTCTGTTAAACATCACTTCGGGAATATTTGAATGAATAAATAATTAAAATTCCACAAACGGGCTAATCATTTAAGTTATTAACTCGGGTAAATAATTCAACAAAATATATAATATATAATAATTTTAGTAGTTTTTGTTAGGATATAATGTGTTAAGCTAACTTGAGTGCATTTTGCATAGGACGTAATATAGGCCTAACAATCAAGTGCAAGTTTACATTATTTTTTGAAGCATATTGAGTCCATATTGCCCTCAAAAAAATCAAGCTATGCGAATCGTACAAGCTGGTATATAATTTAATGTATATTGTTTATATCTCCTCCTAGCCTCCCTTGAAATTTTCTTTACATTTGCATTGTATATTTGACTTTTTTCAATTAAAACAAATAATAATAATAAATAAAGTTTACATTATTTTAGGAAATACGGTGGGGGAAAATATTAGTTGTTAAACATCACTTCGGAAACATTCAGAAAAAATCCACAGATGCGCTAATAATAATTTCGCCTTTAACAATATATAGCCAAATAGTAGCTAATGTTAGTAGCTTAATTATGGTAACCATACAGTCTTACTTGAGTGCATTTTGTATAGGATGTAATATAACAATCGAGTGCATGTTTACCTTATTATAGGAAACACTAAACATCACTTTAATAGAAAAATAAATAGGCCTAATTAAAATTCCCCAGTTTAACAAGCTAATAAATTCACATTCAACAATATATACCCGAATAATAGCTGATGTTAGTAAATGTTGTAATATTGGGTAATACTTTACAATAACAGTACATGAATAATGATGTGTTAATATGTAAACTAAACATTACTTTATGAACTAATGATGAGTGAATGCATGCGCTAATCATGAACTAACTTTAACTACAACTCACATGAGTTCATGTGTGAATATCGGCTACCTTGTTAGTACATGATTGTTTGTTAATTAATGTATTAATTAACACATTAGTTTATGCTTAATTTAACCATCATGAACTTATGAGCATAATATATAATTATGTCATGACTTTACTTAGAGGGGCACATCATCATTAACCCATTCTTAACTATTCATGAACTCCCTATGCATGTAAACACAGGAGTTCATGAGTTAAGGATGAGTTATTAACAGCATTACCAGCTCATGATTTCGTGTTGGTTACATTTAGCTTAAACTTAAATATTAATTAATACATTGATTAAAAATGATGTACTAACAAGTAAGGTAGCCTTATTCACACATGAACTCTTGTGACTCATTAAAATTAGTTCTTGATTAGCGCTTGGTTTACACTTAATTTTTTATGAAGTAATGTTTAGTTTACATATTAATACATCACTATTCATGTACTGTTATTGTAAAGTGCTACCGGACAATGTGATAATTTGAGTGCATTTTGCATATGATGTAAGGTAACAATCAGGTGCATGTTTACCTTGTGCAATCAAGCTCAGGACGAAGTCAGACTGATGGAGAGCCGGGTTGTCCACACTGGCCGGAGTAGTCAGCATCTTATTTCCGCTGACGTCTCTGTATAACTGCATCATGTACAGCGGGTACCTTGGATAAAACTGCCTGGGATAAGCACCAAAGAAGGCTGTACGATGACCTCTAATAAATGCGCCATTATTATCGATCCACACGCAATTAACAAAGCGCAAAAGAAAAAACGCCAAAAAAGCGCACGATAGGATCGGCTGCATTGCAAATGAATGGAGTTTTGGATTCTGTCCCGCGTCCGACCCTGTCTCGTGCCTCGTCTGAGGGTGTCCTGCTTTTGGGCAGTGCTTTTAAAGTGTGCATCTGGCCCCTGATGACCCCTGCCATCCTGCAGTGTCCAGGGAATCCCTCTGATCCGTCAGGCACATCAGAGAGCAGAGCTGTCAAGTTCACTGCTGCTGGAAACAGTGCAGGCGTTTATATGCGCGAGGCCAGACACTCTCACACATCCTTTGATTTCGGCCCACCCAAAAGTTAAACCACCTATAGTTCAGCCAGCATTTTTGTTTATATGCATGCAATACACTGGAATTTCATTATTCGTGTAATAGCCTACACGTAAAATCCACAACTGCGATTATTTTTAAGGTTATTATTACTTTGCAATGTGTGACCCTGAAGCACAAACCAGTCATAAGGGTCAATTTTAGGAAACTGAGTTTTAAAAATGATCTGAAAGATAAATAAATATGTTAACCCAAGTTATATACACACAGTTGAAGTCAAATTATTATCCTTTCTGTGAAATATTTATTCTTTTTCCAAATATTTCTCAAGTGATATTTAAAAAAAAAAGAGCAAAGAAATTTTCACAGTATTTCTATTTTTTTTTTTCTTCTGGAGAAAATCTTATTTGTTTTATTCTGAAAATTAAGTTCATGGAAATGCATATTATTAATCATAAATGAAGTTTGAATATATTTATGAACATTTTTGGCACAAAATAAAATTAGATCATTTTCTATTCCCATAAATATACCTGTGCAGCTTAATTTTTTGTACCCCGGGGTCACATATGAGATTTGTACAACAAACATGTGCACTGGAATTGACTTAAGTTGACTATATTTATCTATTTATATTTAAACAAATCACAAGCAATTGTTAGTCATGTGCTTTATAGTAAAAGTGCACATTAGACTATTTAGTGCCATGGTTGATGTGTTACTGATAGAAGCTTATAAATATGATATTATTAATATCAACATCAAACAACATTAGAACTGTTTTACAACCTCAGAGTTACATTATAAATATAGGATTATCTGGTTGAAGCTTTGAAAACAGGGAAAATCGTATTTAAAATATATTTACGCTTATACCAAAAAAAAAAATGGTTTTCAGTGAGTTCATCAATGAAGGACTGAACTATAGCCTAGAGTTAAGAACATTTTCATAATGCTTTTTTCCCAATATAAAGGACATTTTTGGAATGAAAAGAAATCAATGTGTTCTTCATTAATCCATTGATGCAAAAAATAAAAATAAATAAATAAATAAATAAATAATAATAATAAAAAAAGAATTATTCAGAATTATTAGCCCCCTTTAAATATTTTTTTCTTTTTTAAATATTTCCCAAATGATGTTTAACAGAGCAAGGAAATTTCCACAGTATGTCTGATAATATTTTTTCTTCTGGAGAAAGTCTTATTTGTTTTATTTCGGCGAGAATAAAAGCAGTTTTAATTTTTTTTTAAACCATTTTAAGGTCAAAATTATTAGCTCCTTTAAGCTATATTTTTTCGATAGTCTACAGAACAAACCATCATTATACAATAACTTGCCTAATTACCCTAACCTGCCTAGTTAACCTAATTAACCTAGTTAAGCCTTTAAATGTCACTTTAAGCTGTATAGAAGTGTCTTGAACATATCTATTTAAATATTATTTACTGTCATCATGACAAAGATAAAATAAATCAGTTATTAGAGATGAGTTATTAAAACTATTATCTTTAGAAATGTGTTGAAAATATCTGCTCTCTGTTAAACAGAAATTGGGGATGAAAATAAACAGGGGGGCTAATCATTCTGACTTCAACTGTATATATATTCATACTAAGAGTGTTTATTGACAGGAATGGTTCTAAAGGGGTGTCAAAAAGTATACTTGATCTCCCTTGCGCCCCTCAAAATTATTATCCCTCCTGTGAATATTTTTTCTTTTTCAAATATTTCTCAAGTGATATTTAAAAGAGCAAAGAAATTTTCACAGTATTTCCTTTTTTTTTTCTTCTGGAGAAAGTGTTATTTGTTTTATTCTGGAAATTAAGTTCATGGAAATGCATATTATTAATCATAAATTAAGTTTTAATATATTTATGAAAATTTACAAAAACACCTCCATTGAATGATTTTTGGCACAAAATAAAATTAGATCATTTTCTATTCTCATAAATATACCAGTGCAGCTTAATTTTTTGTACCCCGGGGTCACATATGAGGTTTGTACAACAAACATGTGCATTGGAATTGACTTAAGTTGACTATGTTTATCTATTTATATTTAAATAAATCACAAGCAATTGTTAGTCATGTGCTTTAAAGTAAAAGTACACATTAGACTATTTAGTGCCATGGTTGATTTGTTACTAGAAGCTTATAAATATGATATTATTAATATCAACATCCAACAACATTAGAACTGTTTTACAACCTCAGAGTTACATTATAAATATAGGATTATCTGGTTGAAGCTTTGAAAACAGGGAAAATCGTATTTAAAATATATTTACGCTTTTACCAAAAAAAAATGGTTTTCAGTGAGTTCATCAATGAAGGACTGAAGTATAGAGTTAAGAGCATTTTCATAATGCTTTTTTCCCATTATAAAGGACATTTTTGGAATGAAAAGGAATCAATGTGTTCTTCATTAATCCATTGATGCAAAAAATAAATAAAAATAAAATAAAATAAATAAATAAATAAATATATATATATATATATATATATATATATATATATATATATATATATATATATATATATATATATATATATATATATATATATATATATATATATATATATACAGATACAGTTGAAGTCAGAATTATTAGCCCCCGTGAACTATTAGACCGCTTATTATTTTTTCCGCAATTTCTGTTTAAAGGAGAGAAGATTTTTACACATTTCTAAAGATAATAGTTTTAATAACTCATTTCTAATAACTGATTTATTTTCTCTTTGTCATGATGACAGTAAATAATATTTTGCTAGATATTTTTCAAGACACTTCTGTACAGCTTAAAGTGACATTTAGAGGCTTAACTAGGTTAATTAGGTTAGGGTAATTAGGCAAGTTATTGTATAATAATGGTGTGTTCTGTAGACTATCGAAAAAAAATTAGCTTAAAGGGGCTAATAATTTGGACCTTAAAATGGTGTTTTAAAAATTAAAAACTGCTTTTATTCTAGCCAAACAAAAACAAATAAAACTTTTTCCAGAAGAAAAAATATTATCAGACATACTGTGAAAATTTCCTTGCTCTGTTCAACATCATTTGGAAAATATTTAAAAAAAGAAAAAAAAATTCAAATGGGGCTAATATTTCTGACTTTAACTGTATATATATATATATATATTCATTCATTTTTTTCCGGCTTAGTTCCTTTATTATGATAGGTCCCTTTATTATTATGAACCGACTTATCAACTTAGCCAACTTATCCAGCATATGTTTTACGCAGCGGATGCCCTTCCAGCCGCAACCCAGTACTGGGAAACACCCATACACTCTCATTCACACACATACACTATAGACAATATTTTTAGCTTACCCAATTCACCTGTACCGCATGTCTTTGGACTTGTGGGGGAAACCGGAGCCAACCCAGAGTAAAAAAAAAATAAATAAATATATATATATATATATATATATATATATATATATATATATATATATATATATATATATATATATATATATATATTCATACTATTCATACTAAGATGAGTGTTCATTGACAGAGGTGGTTTTAAAGGGGTGTCAAATATATACTTGATCCCCCTTGTGCCCCTCAAAAGTATTATCCCTCCTGTGAAATATTTATTCTTTTTCAAATATTTCTCATGATATTTAATGGAGCAAAGAAATTTTCACAGTATTTCCTATAATGTTTTTTCTTCTGGACAAAGTCTTGTTTTATTTCAGCTAGAATAAAAGCAGTTTTTAATATTTTAAAAGTCATTTTAAGGTCAATATTATTACCCCCCCTTAAGCAATATTTGTGTCTGTTATACAATAACTTGCCTAATTACCCTAACCTGCCTAGTTAACCTAATTAACCCAGTTAAGCCTTAATAAGTCTTGAAAAATGTCTAGTAAAATATTATTTACTGTCATCATGACAAAGATAAATGAAATATGTTATTAATAGGTTATTAAAACTATTATGTTTAGAAAAATATCTTCTTCCTGTTAAACAGAAAATGGGGTAAAAATAGGGGTGCTAATAATTCAGGAGGGCTATTAATTCTGACTTCAACTCTATATATGTCTATATGGGAACATGCCTATTTAAATAAATAAATAAATGGTTCTTTAAATATATTTTTAAACATTATTTACACAAACACAGAAAGGGTGTTTTTTCAACTATAACTGAACGTTTGGGGAAACAAAATGCTTCTTAATTCTCGCATTGCTGTGCAAATCTTTATGTCTAAGAATGTCCAGTGAAAGTCAGTCTGTGGTTGGTGCTTCAATACTTCCTCATATGAGCACATAAAATGTTGCAGTGTTTTATCAGCTGAACACACAGAAGAGCAGCACTGATTCCAGCATGTTGCAGTTCATCTTCCTCAATATCTTCCTGTTCACTTCTGCCCTGTCTTCAGGTAAGAGTTTATATATGAGATAAAGCTGCCTATGTTATATTAACAATCTATAATCGCCTAAATACATTTAATGTACACCTGGCTTATACTTGTTTTGAATCCTGTCACGCTTTTTTATATATTTGTGGTCGAACCAAAAACAAGATACCGAGAATGTCCGACCTACGACAAAAAGCATTCATGGATTAGGCAATCACTGCGGTTATTTTTATACGGTCTATGTAAACTAAGTACAAACCGCATCTTCCAAAGCCTCTCAGAATGAATCGTGTTTATTAGAGCAATGGCGGTTTGAAATTTGGTCGAAAGATATATGGCCGTATATAATATAGTATAATATTAATGCAAAACAACAACTGAATAATAAAAAAAGCCGAATCAATTTAACGGAGCGGCTGTTATACTTATATTATGACGGATGACGTAAACGAGCGGAACCCGGAACATAAACACCTGCGCTTTGACCAATGGGATGAAGAGTTTACCTGCATGTGACTATTTTTTGGCCTGTTTATAAATATTACCTTGTGGAAGTGAACCGAATCCAGACTAAATTGTAATGTATTACAGCAGTTTTAATTCCTGTTTCAGCACAAAGCAATCGAAACAAAGTTGATGTCAGAAATAGAAGAGTTCTAATGCTAAATAAAATAAATATCATAAATTGTCGGACAGATAGAGTTTACCTACAAAGGTTTGGTTAAAGGAGGAATGATAAAATAAAAAAAATCTTTATGAAAGGGGCGACAAAGTGGCTCAGTGTACAGTGACAGCAAGAAGGTCGCTGGTTCGAGTCCAGGCTGGGTCAGTTGGCATTTCTGTGTGGAGTTTGCATGTTCTCCCCGTGTTGGCATGGGTTTACTCCAGGTGCTCTGGTTTCCCCCACAAGTCCAAACACATGCGCTATAGGGGAATTAAATAAGCTAAATTGTCCATAGTGTATGTGTGTGAATGCAAGTGTGTATAGGTGTTTCCCAGTACTGGGTTGCAACTGGAAGGGCATCAGCTGCGTAAAACATATGCTGGATAAGTTAGCGGTCCATTTAGCTGTGGTGACCCCTGATTAATAAAGCGATTAAGCCGAAAAGACAATTAATAAATAAAAAAAACAAATGTTTTCTTGATTTTGTGATTGAAAATCATGTTTTTTTTGTATGTTTCATGTACAGCTGTGAAAGAGGTTGTGAAAGTGTGTGGGTTTGTGCACAACAGAAATAAAGGCACAAAAGTTGTCAACATTTTCAAAACGAAACAAACAAAAAAAATTGGTAAATGAGCAGTTTTCTGCATTTTGTGATTCATGTTTTTATTTTTCCTCATTTATTTATGCTTTTGAATTGCATTACGGGAGCTTGATCTCTCTACCAACAACTTTTACCCTTGAAAAGTTCCTAAAAGTGACTTTTATGAACATTTTAAGTAGTTTAGAGTGCTATATTGTGTGGGTTGGTGTTGAATATTACGCTACGAAAACCTTGTAATAAGATGGCAGTACATTTTCTGTTCTTTTAGACTTATTTCTCTATATATGATTTCTTATACTGTAAGTGACCACTAAATGATTGTACCACTTTAAATTTGTTCAGAGCATCAGAGCATGTCACGTGTTTTCGGTAGTCCGGGTAACAAATAAGTCAGTCAGATTAGCAGAGCGAAGAGAATACCTGTTTTCTGCGCAGTTCATGGAGATGAGGATCGATTTACGAAGAAAGAAGGCTTAATCCTGCTCAATTTATATCATAGAACCCTTTGGTAAAGCGGAGCGAGGTATGTGAAGTTGAATATTTAAGCCATATATGTTCGTTTCTATGTGTATGTTAATCGTGAGCTCTGCCTTCATATTAGCTGTTTCAAACTGTCTTCATATACTTCACCATTCAGTTTTCATATATTGCTCTGTACATTGTATCTTTATTTGTCATATTTTTCTGTATACGAGTTGTATTTATTGATTTTTGTTGTTTCTTTGTGTAGTTTCACGGTGCTACGCAACGAAAGTTTAATGGCTCTCGTTTTGAGCAAAATAAAGAAAGAAGCACCCGTCAGAAACTCTCTGTCTCGTTCATGGACGCCAAAGGGCAGCTACAGTGAAACTCGACGCTTAAAGGAACCACGCATCTGTTTCATCCAGACGCAGGCTGGCAGCGGGGGTCGTGACGTCATCGCACAAGTTGATCGAAGGTGGCGCGCGTGCTGTCATTCACTGTTGCAGATGCAGAGTGAGACTTTGAGTGACAAGAGAGTTTAAGAAGAACATATTCCTACGTAAGCAGCATCCAGTCATCTTGAACTTAGTAATTTTAAATGCTCTAAAGGAAAAGCAAATATTTCATGGACATTTATTTGAGCTGAAAGGTTAAAATTCCAAAGGACTTTAAATCAAAGGAAGTAAATAATGTTATAAAGAACATATACTTAATAGTTTAAGATTTGAATTACATTATTTGAGTAAAATTTGAGTATTCCATAAAAAAAAGGGTTTATTTAGCATTAGAAAAGTTACAATCAGTGTTAATGTTAGCTGTACTTATTTGAAAACTGACATTTCCTGGTTATTCCTGTTACAAGCTAATATTTTGGATGTCATATACTGCTGTTTGTATTTATATTGATCTTGTTTGCAAATTTATTTTGGGTGCTTACGTACTACAGGTCTGGTGAGAGTGTTATTATTCACTGCTTAAGTTCCTATTTAATTATGGAGGCTGCGCACACTGAAGAGGCTATGGAAGATACACATAGTACACATGAAGAAGCGCATGCAGTCAAACAAGCAGATGAAATTTCACTTCCAACAGTAGAAATAAGCAACCCAGTTGTGCAGCAGGTCAGATCAAGCACACGTGAAAGAAGCTTCACAGAAAGGGGTCTAGAGATGCGTGAACAGGAAGCTAAGAGACAAGAGAAAGCTTTCCATAAAGCTTATAACAGTTGGAAAGAGACTGCAAAACATAGTAGATCAAAACTAAAAATGTTCTGTTCACGTGAGAATCTGGAACAAATACAGCAAGACATTCAAATTCAATGTAATCTAGTTCATCAGAATTATGAGCCAATATTACGCAACCATGCTACATCTCCAGACATTGTCAATCGTATGGATGCTTGTGCTGCGCTGACTGCTGAAATTAGGGATCTTGTTAGTAAGCGGCTGGAGACAATAGGTGAAGATTACAATGAAGAGCTTGTGAAGGAAAGAGTTAGACAAGTGTTAAATAAAGATGAATATGAATCCATCTTTGGATGCACAATAACAAACACAGTGATTTCAGAGTCATCGCTAGGATCAGGTAATCAGTCAAAGACCTCTTCCAAGATTTCAAGTAAGCGAGCTGAAGCGGAAGCTGAACTTGCAGCAAAACAAGAGCAAGCTAAAGCTATGCAAGAAATCCATGATCAACAAACAAAGCTTAATAAAATGGAGAGTGAATGGAAGCTTTCTGAAGCTAAAATGCTAGCACAAATAAAGCAAAGGGAGGTAGAAATGCAGCTAAAGCTTGAAGAAGAAAGAAAACGGTTGCATCAGTTGCAAGTAGACAAGGAAGTAAAAGTAGCAGCAGCTCGTGTGAAAGTGTACAACGATCTTGAAGGGATCGTTCAATGTGGTGATAAAGAAATGGATTCTAGCATTTACAGATTTCAATTAAACCCAGAAGCTGAATTGTTCTTGCCTCAGCAAACATTTAAGGAAGAGCATGAAGCCCAGCCATCTCAGAATAATGTTTCTCTAGCTCAAGCAATAGCAGACTCACTAAGCACACATCGACTGCCTGTTCCTGAACCCATGATCTTCGCTGGTGATCCTTTGAAATTCTTAGATTGGAAGATGTCCTTCATAGCTCTTATAGAAAGAAAGCCCCTCCCACCTGGTGAGAAGATGTTCTATCTAAAAAAGTATCTCGTTGGAGAAGCCCGTAAGGCTGTGGAGGGATATTTCTATAGAAATTCAGAGGATGCATACCAAGGAGCATGGAAAGTCTTGCAAGATAGATATGGGAATGCATTCATACTGCAAAAAGCCTTTAGAGACAAGCTGATGAGGTGGCCCAAAATTGGGATAAATGATCCACTTGCACTACGAGACTTCACAGATTTCCTGCAAGGATGTGCTGAGGCAATGCCACACATTAAGGGATTATCTATTCTAAATGACTGTGAAGAAAACTACAAGCTACTAAAGAAACTTCCTGAATGGGTTGTACACAAGTGGAATCGAATTGTGACGGAAGAATTAGATGCATCAGGGGACTATCCAGGTTTCAAGTGTTTTACAGATTTCTTGCAAAAGGAAACTAGAATAGCGTGTAACCCCATTACTTCCCCACTCTTCATGAATCTGAAAAATTCAGATGAAAGGTTTCCCAAGCGAGCTAAGGCGCTCAGTACAAAGACTGACGTGAAAGAGTTCAGTTCTAAAGGGCTTAATACATCTAGCATGAAGTCAAAAGTATCATGCGTTGTCTGTAAAGATGAAAACCACAGCATTGTCCAATGTTCTGCATTTGGAGAAAAAACTATTGAAGACAAGAAGAACTTTATTCAAGAAAATCAGCTCTGTTTTGGGTGTCTCAGGAAAGGGCATATCGTTAAAATTTGCAGAAGACGGCATAAGTGTGGAACATGTGGCCGCAATCACCCCACCTGCTTACATGAAGAAAAACATATGGTGTCTCCGAAACCATTAAATAAAACTTCTACAGAAGTTCAAGCAAGTCAGGAAGTTCATAAAGTTATGACCCATGCACTCACACAAAGCTCTTCTGCTACTTCCAGTATTGTGCCAGTTCTTATTTCTACATTGGAAGAGCCACAGAGGGAAGTACTCACTTATGCACTACTGGACACGCAAAGTGACTCAACGTTCATTTTGGAAGATCTTCTTGATGATCTAAATGCAGTCAAGCAACCAGTTCAACTTAGATTAAGCACCATGACAGCTGTGGACACCATAACGGCAAGTAACAGAGTTTGCGGTCTGCAAGTCAGAGGACTCCAAGCGTCAAACTCTATTCAGTTACGGCAAGCATATACTAGAGACTTCATTCCTGTTGATAAGTCCTACATCCCAACAAAGAGCACAGCACTAAAGTGGCCTCACCTCAAACATCTGGCCAATCAATTGCCACCACTTCAGAACTGCGAAGTCGGATTATTAATCGGATATGACTGCCCTTCAGCCCTAGCTCCCCTTGAAGTTATAATTGGTCATGAAAATGAACCATTCGCACAAAGAACTGAACTTGGTTGGAGCATTATAGGTCTCTCTAATCCACACCTAGACAGGCAGGGAAATCAGAGCTTTGTTCACAGAGTTGCAGTCAAGGAGATATTTGTTCCATCACCCAACGATGTCTTGAAAATTCTTGAATCAGATTTCAATGAGAAAGGTTATGAGGATAAAAGTGTGTCTCAAGAGGATGTACGTTTCATTCAACATCTCAGTACCAACATCAAACAGAAGGATAATGGACATTATGAACTTCCTCTCCCTTTCAAGTGTATCAGCCAACCATCACTGCCAAATAATAAAAGGCTGGCAGTTGCTCGATTGCAGCAATTGAAGAAAAAGCTCAAATCTAATAAGCAATATTCTGATGACTACAAAGCTTTCATGAAGGAAGTCATTAACAAAGGTGATGCTGAACTAGCCCCTGAGATACCTGAAGGAGAGAGTGTATGGTACATTCCACACCACGGGGTATACCACCCTCAGAAACCAGGTAAGCTGAGGGTTGTGTTCGACTGCTCAGCTAAGTTTGGTGGTATATCTCTAAACGACACTCTGTTGACCGGGCCTGATCTAATAAATTCATTAGTTGGAGTACTCTGCCGCTTCAGAAAGGAACTAGTCGCAGTCACCTGTGATATAGAAAAGATGTTTCACCAGTTCCTTGTTCCTCCAGATGAACGTAATTATCTGAGGTTTTTATGGTGGGAGGATGGAGACTGGGAGAAAGAGCCTCAAGACTATCGCATGACAGTCCATCTCTTTGGCGCTACATCGTCTCCTGGGTGTGCCAATTTCGGTTTGAAGTACCTGGCACAGCAGTACGAAGCTAATCACCCAACAGCTTCAAAGTTTGTTAAAAGGAACTTTTATGTAGACGATGGGCTAGCCAGTGTTCGTTCAATCGATGAAGCCAAAGAACTAATCGCTGATGCTCAGGCACTCTGTAAACGTGGAGGTATACGGCTTCATAAATTCAACTCCAATGAGGAAGATGTTCTCTGCTGCATAGACCCATCTGAAAGGGATATTGTCTCTAAGCCTCTCAATTTAAACCCTGAAGCAACACCAACAGGACGTGTACTTGGTGTTCAGTGGTCAACAAGGGATGACAATTTTCAATTCAACATCAACTATAAAGATCAGCCATCGACCCGCCGTGGAATCTTGTCTGTCATTAGTTCCCTGTTTGACCCAATTGGGTTTGTGGCACCATTTATTCTTCAGGGAAAATGTATCCTGCAGGAACTATGTCGGAAAAACATTGGATGGGATGATCAGCTTCCAGAAGACATGTATTCACGGTGGGAGGATTGGAAAGGTGGTCTTCAAAAGCTTAAAGAAGTTGTCATACCAAGATGTTATCACCCTGATACCTTTAATGAGATCATTAAAACGGAGCTGCATCACTTCTCTGACGCGAGCAACACTGGATATGGAGCTTGCTCGTATCTTCGTTTCAAAAATGACAAAGGTAAAGTGCACTGCAGTTTAGTAATGGCAAAGGCTAGAGTCGCACCTACAAAGGTCACAAGTATACCAAGACTGGAACTTGCGGCAGCTGTTCTATCTGCAAAGATGAGTGTCATGCTAAAGACAGAGCTTGAAATGAAGATTGACCGAGAGTTCTTCTGGACCGATTCACAGGTTGTTCTGGCTTATATTAATAACGAAGCAAGACGGTTTCATGTATTCGTTGCTAACCGTGTGCAGCTCATAAGGGACATTACAGATCCAAGCCTGTGGTACTATGTTAACACCTTAGAGAACCCGGCTGATCATGCTTCGAGAGGGTTTCATGCGTCTGACATCCCTTCATCGACCTGGTTAAGAGGTCCCAAATTTCTGTGGGAACTAGAAGTGAATCCAACACCACATACCTCAGCCAATTTGCTTGTTGGTGACCCCGAAGTTAAACCAGTCCAAACATTTGTGACCACAGTCAATGACAGTTCTGACATTTTAAGTCGTTTTCAGTCGATTTTCTTGCTGGTCAATGCTTCTGAAGGTTGTGGCAAGGATAAAAAGACTTGGATTGAAACAGAAATACTCCACTGATCATATAACTGTTGAGGAGCGTCAGAGAGCTGCTGAAGTGGTTATCAAGCTCATCCAGCAGGAGGCGTTTTCCAAGGAAATGAGAATGATTGAGAACGGGAATGCTCTTCCTAATTCTAGTGCGTTGTATCAACTGGATCCTGTTTTGGACAAAGGTCTTCTTCGTGTAGGTGGAAGACTGAAGAAGTCATCACTCAGTCAAGACCTCAAACATCCTGTGATTCTACCAAAGGATAGTTACATCACCAAGCTAATTCTGTCATATTACCATGCCAAAATTTGCCATCAGGGGCGAACTCAAACTCAAATGCAGCTTAGAATGAACGGATTTTGGATCATTGGAGGTAGCAAATCAGTTGCTAAGCTGATACACAAGTGTGTGCAGTGTCGAAGACTTAGACGACCGACAGAAGAACAAAGAATGGCCGAACTTCCCAAAGAGCGTGTCGAAGTATCTGCTCCCTTCACATTCTGTGGCATGGACTGTTTTGGGCCATTTGTCATAAAGAGAGCTCGCAAGGAATACAAGCGATACGGTCTAATATTCACTTGTCTGTCATCTCGCGCAGTTCATATTGAAATGATTGAAGATTTGTCCACAGATGCCTTCATCAATGCATTGAGATGCTTTATAAGCCTCAGAGGAGCAGTTTGCAAACTTCGTTGTGATCAAGGTACAAACTTTGTCGGGGCCAGGAACGAATTCAAAGATTGCCTGAAACAAGTCGACATCAAAGCTCTGGAAATCTTTCTTGCAGAGAAACAATGTGAGTTTGCCTTTAATGCTCCCTCTGCAAGTCACACTGGAGGTGTCTGGGAACGACAAATACGAACTGTGCGCAGTGTACTCAATGCCACACTTGCACTGTGCCCAGGTAGACTTGATGATGCTTCACTTAGAACATTGTTCTATGAGGCAATGGCCATAGTTAATAGTCGCCCACTTACGGTAGATGGCATTAATGATCCAAATTCACTGGAGCCTCTAACCCCAAACCACTTAATACTTATGAAGGCTGATGTTGCACTTCCACCTCCAGGAAAATTTGTCAAAGAAGACATGTACGCTACGAAAAGATGGCGTAGAGTCCAATATTTGGTTGAGCAATTTTGGAGTCGTTGGAAGAAAGAATACTTGCTTAACATTTCAACACGCCAAAAGTGGCATACTCCTCGCAGAAACCTCAGAGTAAATGATGTTGTAATAATCAAAGAGGATATGCTCCCAAGAAGTCAATGGCAGTTGGGCAGAGTGGTTGAAACTGTCAAAGAAAGTGATGGATTTGTAAGACGAGTGAAGGTACGAGTAGCAGAACGAAAACTCACTAGCAAAAGGGATCAGGCCTCCAAGCTCTCAATCATTGAAAGACCGATTCAGAAATTGGTGGTACTACTTGAAGAAGACTGACTGTTAGTAACTGGGATGATACACTCTCATCAGACCAAGTAATTATTTCTGAAATATTTTCTAGTCACGAAAGTAAAAGTGGTCATGTTAAGGTTCAAAATCATGTTCTGAATAATTTCATTTTGTTCTTTCAATTTATCATAAAATGATTGGTGGGAGTGTAAGTGACCACTAAATGATTGTACCACTTTAAATTTGTTCAGAGCATCAGAGCATGTCACGTGTTTTCGGTAGTCCGGGTAACAAATAAGTCAGTCAGATTAGCAGAGCGAAGAGAATACCTGTTTTCTGCGCAGTTCATGGAGATGAGGATCGATTTACGAAGAAAGAAGGCTTAATCCTGCTCAATTTATATCATAGAACCCTTTGGTAAAGCGGAGCGAGGTATGTGAAGTTGAATATTTAAGCCATATATGTTCGTTTCTATGTGTATGTTAATCGTGAGCTCTGCCTTCATATTAGCTGTTTCAAACTGTCTTCATATACTTCACCATTCAGTTTTCATATATTGCTCTGTACATTGTATCTTTATTTGTCATATTTTTCTGTATACGAGTTGTATTTATTGATTTTTGTTGTTTCTTTGTGTAGTTTCACGGTGCTACGCAACGAAAGTTTAATGGCTCTCGTTTTGAGCAAAATAAAGAAAGAAGCACCCGTCAGAAACTCTCTGTCTCGTTCATGGACGCCAAAGGGCAGCTACATATACATTATATTATTTCAAAAGATGTCAATAAAAGTCACTCTGTTAAACTGTAGACTTGAATTTTCAACATTTTTTTACAGTGTAGATACACTCACTGGCCACTTTATTAGGTACACCTTACTAGTACAGGGTTGGACCCCCTTTTGCTTTCAGAACTGTCTTAATCCTTCATGGCATAGATTCAACAAGGTGGTGGAAATATTGCTCAGAGATTTTGCTCCATATTGACAAATATTGATTAAAATATGATTTCTTAACACATTAAATTAAAACATTACTGATAATGTGTTGTTTAAAATGAACATAAACATGTCTGGAATGTTATAGAACTTCTGTTTGCCATTTTTAATGTGCATTTAAAATAAGACAGGTAGAAAAATTAACTTTTTAGTTCAAATAAAACTACGGAGTAAAAAGGAGTAGTTTCTTTTTCAGAAATGTACTTAAGTAGTATAAGCAGCCATTTTGAAATGTAACTAGGCAAGGCAAGGCAAGTTTATTTATATAGCACATTTCATACACAGTGGCAATTCAAAGTGCTTTACATAAACAGGAATAAAAAGACAAGTGTAAGGAAATAAATAAAATAAAAACAGAAAAAAAAAATAGATAAAACTAGATAAAAAATATGTTAAAACAGGTTGTAAAAGAATGAAAAAGAAGAGAAAAACATAATAGTGCGATCTGTCGGACGTAGCACAGTGCTCATTCAGTAAAGGCACAGCTAAACAAATGTGTTTTCAGTCTGGATTTGAATGTGCCTAATGTTGGAGCACATCTGATCATTTCTGGGAGTTGATTCCAGCAGCGAGGGGCGTAGTAGCTGAAAGGCCGGTCACAATATCTGTTTTGCTGTTTGCACTAAAATATACTGCGATGAACGATATTGTTGTCATTTTAAGGCCATTTTATGCCACTCATTATATAATGCCAGAATGACAATATAATATCATCACAATGCAAGTACACTCTTCCAAAGGACACATCCTATTTTATCCTTAAGAATATTTCATATAATTATAGTCATTTTAACAGAAATAATCAGGCATTGGAGTCAGAATGTGAAAACGCAAATCCTAAATCAATAATAAATGTAATAATGTTAATAAAAAAAAGAGACAGAGGCTGTGATATCTGCTGCCAGATCTATTTTCAGCTATCAGACACCCACATGAAAATATACTATAGTAATTTATAGTAAATACTACAGTGTTTTATTAACCACACTGACACCTCCAATAGAGATAGAGACGTTGACAATCAGCTAAAGTGTTGCTAGAATTGGCTTTTATGTATGGATGATATATATTGCATCACCAAAAATGATTGAGCTCATGTCCATATGTTGTGCGATAAGTCCATATATTGATTATTGTGACAGGCCTATAGTACAAATCCTCCAAAATAATATTTAATGCAGTAATAAAGTAACACAACTCAAATATTTTACACCCCTGATACAGTTCCATGTTTTAATATGCACAGTAACTAGTTTTGTTTTTGCTATAGGATGGGCAAAAAGTGTAGATCCACAACCGAGAATCACCAGCCTTCCCATGGTGAGTGCCCAGTGACTAACTTATATCATAGGTCTCAAATGCAGTTCCTGGAGGACCGCCGCTCTGCACAGTTTTGCTCCAACCCTATCTAACACAGCTGATCCAAATAATTGAGGTGTTCAAAAGAGTCAAGAACACCTTCATTAGTTGGGTCAGCGGTGTTTGATCAGGGTTGGAGCAAAACTGTGCAGAGCTGCGGCCCTCAAAGGAATTGAGTTTGAAACCTATGACTTATATTTAAGTGTCACACACATTATTTCCACCACAGGTAAATACTTAATCCACAATTGAATAAACAGGTTTGGAAAGTGTAACACCAATTCTTTATCTCATATTTATCCTCTTAGGTTACTATTAGTTTAGACCAGTGTTTCTCAACCACGTTCCTGGAGCACCACCAGCACTGCATGTTTTGGATGTCTCCTTAGGCCCCGTTTACACTAATGCGTTTTAGTTTTAAAACGCATAAGTTTTGCTACGGTTATGCCATCCGTCCACACTATGCCGGAGCCCCAAAAACGGAGCATTTTGAAAACGCTGGAGAGGTTGTTTTCATTCTAAAACGCTGCTGCTCCGTCTCAGTGTGGATGGGGGAAAACGGAGACATCTGAAAACGGAGGCGTGGCTGCTGAGATTCGCTACCTGATTGGGGCTTTTGGGTCATTGCGTATCCTTCCCTTATTTGTCAAGCCCCTATCACATGACTATAACGCTACCGGAAGATGGCAGACCAGCCTTCACTGTAAACAACAACATTGGACACAGAAATGGGAGCGTTCTTTGCACTATTGTCCATTTCAGGCATCATTGTGCAGTTAAACTCTGCCTTTTTTACTACAGCAGCTGCATATATTCGCAAGAGGCAAGCTGTTGTTCGAGCGCTCGCTAATCGCTCGCGTTCATTGTTCAACCAGCGTTTGTTGACCAACAATAACCAAATGCCGAGCGAGACACATGCTTCCTGTTTATACTTGAACACGCATGCCCAGAGTGCGCGAATGGTCACGTGATATACGTTTTTGGTGGAGTAGTGTTGACGGAGATATGTTTAGAAACGCTAGATGAAACGCTAGTGTGGATGCGGATCGCGAAAACGCATTAGTATAAACGGGGCCTTAGTCTGTCACACCTATTACAGGTCTGTCAGTCTCTGCTAATGAGCTGATGATCTGAATCAGGTGTGTTTGGTTAAGAAGACACGGAAAATGTGCAGAGCACCATTAACGTGGTTGAGAAACACTGGCTTAGACAAATGATCGTGTCTTTTTCAACATCAATTTGCATGCTGTGAACTTTTAAAAACCTTAATCTGACAGTGAATCTTAAAAGAGGATCTGAGAATTTGCTGTTTGTTTCACACTTCCTTCTGTCCATTAAAGATTAATTTATGTTTCATGTGCAGCTGTGAAAGAGGTTGTGAAAGTGTGTGGGTTTGTGCACAACAGAAATAAAGGCACAAAAAGCTGTCAACATTTTCAAAACAAAACAAAACAACAAAAATAAAGAGCAGTTTTCTGTATTTTGTGATTCATGTTTTTTTTTCCTCATTTATTTATGCTTTTGAATTGCATTATGGGAGCTTGATCTCTCTACCAACAAACTTTAACCTTAATAAAGTTCCTAAAAGTGACTTTTATGAGCATTTTTAATAGTGTAAAGTGCTATAAAGTCTGGGTTGGTGTTGTATATCAGGGGTTTTCAAACTGTTAGGACACACCCCCCTCTTGAAAATCCTCTTTGTAAGCTGTTTGGACAGAACTGTGTGTAGGTAGTGTGTCCACAGTCATATTGGGGTGTTAGAAACACAATAAGTCTCTTTTTTAAAATTTACTGACGTTAAAATCGGATCCAATCGAACTTAAAAATCACTTGAGGGAAGGTAAATGATGAGTAAATAACAATTTTTGGGCGAATCTCCTTTTAAGATACCAGTGTGGACCCTTTAGGTCAGTGGTCTCAAACTCAATTCCTGGAGGGCCACAGCTCTGCAGATTTTAGCTCGCTCCACCTCACACCTGCTCAATAGCCTCTAGTAGTCTTGACCACCTTGATTAGTTGGATCAGCTGTGTTTGATTAGGGTTGGAACAAAACTGTGCAGAGCTGCGGCCCTCCAGGAATCCAGTTTGAGACCCATGCTTTAGGTACAATCCTGAAAATGCTATTACATAAGCATTTGCATTTGACCATGCGGTCTGTGTTCACACCAGACGCGGAACGCGCGGCTGAATCGCGCTATTCGCACGTAAATAGACGCGTGAACATTTGAGTTTACTCGCTTCATTCGCGCGTCAGACTCAGCTTCATTCGCGCGTCAAATTCACTTCAGAAAAGACGCGGATTCGCGTCATGGGCAGGGCTTCTGTCTGCCCGGTGACTGTAGCTTCATTGCTAAATGGCTAACATGGATTTGATTGATAAAATAACTGTGTTTATGTGCTTTATTAAGGCTGTAAAACAGCGTCGATACATTTGGACCAGTGTCTGAGTCCACTACATACTTTCAGAGGTGCACCCAGCTCTGTGAGCTCAAACTCCTCCAGAAACTTAACCTGGATGACTGAGGCTTTCAGCGGTGCTTCTGACTGAGCAAAGCCCAGTTTGATTAAGCTCCTGATTGGTTAACACGGCGCGAATGTCCGCAGAAGTTCATATTTTTGAACTTGAGCGATTCGCGCGTTAATCGCATCAAACGCTCAATTCGAGCGGCGCCATTCACGTGTATCGCACCCCGCCATTCTCACAATTCTATGGAAAGCCGAATGGGTCACATTTCACCTGTTACCAAACGCATGTAACCCCCAAAACGCCGTCATTTTCGCCGTCTTTTTGTCTTAATCGCCGAAAATACTGGCGTTTTGGGGGTTACACGCGTTTGGTAACAGGTGAAATGTGACCCATTCGGCTTTCCATACAATTCGCGTCATTCGCGTGTATCGCGCCGCAAGATGCCTATTCGCGCGTTTGCATTGACTTAACATGTAAATCACTCGCGCTTGACGCTTCTTCCGCGTCTGGTGTGAACGCAGCATTATTTGTAAGCCACTTCGGATTAATACCATCTGCTAATTGAATAAATGTTAATGTAAACAAAGCACTGAAATGCACCAAAGCACTTTTTATTCATTTCACATCAAATTAGTTGACAGAATGTAACCTTGATGACTGTAAACTGACAAAATATTGTGTCTTCCTTTAGATGAACGGCATGTGCAGCGATTGCAACAAGATTGTGCAGTTACTGACAGAAATGCTCTCTCATCCAGACTCACAGGTGATACTTATGTATTACTAAAATGCATTGAATTTACCTGAACACTTTCTGTAAGCAGTGTGCAAAACTTTCACGTTAGTCCATCATTTGAATGTTTACACTGAGTGTTAAAGTTCATTTTATGTTAAGTATCCTTAAACATTTATTCACTCTACCTATAGCTGGTGTGTGGTGAGTGCACTGGCGCCGTTGTCCTGTGGCTGCCGTCGCATCATCCAAGTGGATGCTACACACTGGTGGTGGTGTGAAGAGACCCCCCTCATGATTGTGAAGCGCTTGGGTGTATGGCCATTCACAATAAATGCGCTATATAAATACACATTACATTACATAAAGAGACTTTTTCAGAAATGAAAAATTCTGTCATCATTTACCTTTCACTTGTTCAAAATCTAGACTGTCTTTCTTCTGTTGAACACAAAGGAAGATATTTCACTACATGCTGCTTGATGGCACCTATTGACTAGTGATGTGCGGATCGATACTAAAATATCGATATCTCCGATACCAGCTTTGTATGTACTAGAATCGATTATCTTATCAAAATATCGATATTTCAATAATTTGGAGCAAATATGTAGTTTATTGGAAATAGAAATACAGTGGAAAGTAACCACAATTACCCTAGTTTATCTGAATATGCCAACTTAGTCGGAACTACTTGTTCTTCCGCCTGCAAAGTCATGTGCGTAATATGGCACAATACAACTGCAGTCACATCACGCTAGCTAGCCAGTAGCCACTCAGTCTGCTGGCACATGTTGTTCAGTCACGCTGTCATTGAATATGGGCGACCGCAAGCAGAGTTATGTGTGGAGCTACTTCACTTCCATAAACTCAAACGGTGCAGTTGTGACACGTGTAACAAACAGTGAGGTACTGTGGTAATACCACAAACCTAATCAAACATCTACATGGAAATCGCAAGACAGAATATGACAACGTCACGACTAGGCGGTCAGAAGAGGAGGAAGGAGAGGCACAGGTGCTGCTAGGGCGAGAGAGACATCGCATTCAGAGTCCTTAGGTGCAGCAGGCAGGCACTATCCAGGTACAAAGGGAGAAAATTTGGCTGTATTTTGGGGGCTTGGGTTTTTTGTGACATTGATAAAACAATGAAAAAAAGGTTCAAAACACTTTAATGGGAACCGGATTAACTTGTCACTAAACGTAGAAGTGTGATTTTTTTTTTAAAGATGTTCAGGCTGTTATATGTTCAGTTTTAAGATATACATGCTCAGATGCTGTCAATAAATATGTTTAAAAAGTTAGCTTTGTATGATAATTCTTCATCTATAAACAATAAACAAGAATAACCCGTAATATGTCTCGTATTCAGTACGAAGTGACACTTTTAAGGACACTACTTGCTACTTTAATTTCCCAAACAGTCATTTTTGGGCAAAGTATCGGTATCGGATCGGTATCGTCGATACTCGCCTTCATTTTACTTGATATCGGATCGGATAGGAAATCAGTGGTATTGCACATCACTACTATTGACTTCCCTAGTCATTCTGCATAATATTTTCTTTAGTGTTTAACAGAAGAAACTCATGAAGGTTTACAAACACATAAGGGAGAATAAATGATAAGGTCATTTTCATTTTTGAGTGAACTAACCCTTAAGTAATGTTGAAGTATATATTTGCATATACTTTCTGTTGTAAGTAGACTAGCAACTATAGCACTTTTGGGTCTAAGAAAAGCACATTACAAATAAAATTCTTTATTATTATTATTATTATTATGTATAATACTTGTAAATGTACAACTTGATTGACTAAATAGTTTTTTAGTATATTAGTGTACTATTACTGTATCGTAAGTGTAACAGTAGCAGACTGTAAGTGCATAAGTTCACAATTAAGTTTTTCATTTGTACTGCAACTGAACTTAAAAATAGACTAGTAGTTTACTTTTATAATACTTCATCCATTAATTTTTCTTCAGCGTAGTCCCTTATTCATCAGGGGTTGCCCCAGCGGAATGAACCGGCAACTATTCCAGTATATGTTTTACACAGCGGATGCCCTTCCAGCTGCAGCCCAGTACTGGGAAACACCCATACACACTCATGCACACCATACACTACTGCCAATTTAGTTTATTCAAATCACCTATAGCGCATGCGTTTGGACTGTGGGGGAAACTGGAGCACCCGGAGGAATCCCACGCCTTTTATAATACTAGTTTAATAAAATAATTATATTATCTAAATAATTAGTTTGCGAAGGAAGGAAAATCATGACGTGGTCACATAATTCTCAGATAATTCTAGCTCTGTTTTAACCCATCCAAGTGCATGCACGCACACACACACACATTGTAGTAGGGAATGTGAAATAAGCTTAAGATATTACTGAACATATTTGTACTCAGAAAGCATCAACTATAAAATAGAAGGGATGTAATATTACGTGTAAAAAAATAAAATAAAAAATAAATATATGTGTGTGTGTGTGTGTGTGTGTGTGTGTGTGTGTGTGTGAGACTCTTATCGCGCGATAAAAAAAAATATCGCCATTAATCTATTCACAAAGTTGGGTTGGGAGCTGGGTCTATTCTACGCAAGCTATGATGACTTTCACCTTGATATTTTAGCGCGGATGTATACCTGACCGGTGTGAGAAAAAAGTGCCCTTCAGAATCAAATCAGCAGGATGCCTGACTTTAACTGCAGTTCGGCAGTTTCACTTTAACTCACGAACATTTCATTCATGCCTTCGTGACAAAATGGGGTCTTAGACGCAAATAACGAGTAAGGACTGGTGAGAGTGTTATGGACTTTAATAACGAACGCCAACTGAAAAGAAAAAAACTTCCGCATTTCGCGATGTGTGTGTGTGTGTTTGTGTGTCTGTGCGGTCCTTTACTGACAGCCGCCTGTGTGAATCTTGTCAGAAAATATGGCGAAAATTCCTACATAACGGTAATAGTTCGTCAGTAATGCCACTAATATCTGCATACTCCACGTCTTAATTCCATTTCTGTTTAGTTCATTAATGACTATAGTCGCATTAAGGTAATCAAAAATCGCTGTTTACATGGTAGACTTTTAATCAGAGTATTGTTTTAATCATATTAAAATCGTATTAAAGTATTGTTGCCCATGTAAACATACTCAATGCTTGACACACCGTCAGGGCTCTGTGAATTTGCCTTCGCGAAGCAGCATTTTCTGTATGTACGTACATCAAAAGCAAGTATGAAATCACTGTTTGGAGCTTATGTAGGCATACAGTTCAACATTCATGTATAACTGAATAAACAGTTAGTAAACACAAGTACATCTTATTGAACATCATTTATTTTCATCACCAATTATCATAGTAGAACAGTTTCTCAAGCAGTTTGTGATGCATTTTGGACACAGGAGATGAGCCCCTGGTCTAATGCGCCACCTGTCTTGAGAAATCCATTCTCAAAGACTTATTATTTGGGTAGCACACATATTCTGAATGCCTTCGGCAGAATTCAAATGAGCCATTTTAATCTAGATTAATCTAGATTAAAAAAATTAATCTATGCCCACCTATAATATATATATATATATATATATATATGTACGTATTTAATAGGCCACACAATCAAAAGAGAAATAACTATAAATCAAGTATACTTCAAATATTTAATAATACGTTTAGGTCCGCTTGAAATCAAAAATGACTATTTTAATTATTCACCTTAAGAATAAGAATGTGAGCTAGCAAAATAAACATTGTAAATTAGAATTTTTAAGCAGACTTTAAAGTATATTTCTGTCATAGGCAAATTTATAGTGCAATTTTAAATATATTTCTGAGAAGCGCCTAATGTACATTTCAGGACAGTGCTTGACTGGAAGCACACTTTTTATTCTTAGTTTAAAAGAAGTATACCAGTAGCACACTTAAATAAGTTTCTTTTTCATAATTTTGTACATTTTCTTTAAGTCAGATCTGTTAACTAGCTCCTGTACAACACAATCTCATGACAATTAGGGTTTACAGAAGTGAAATTTGCAGTGACATTATTTTCAAGCTAAAGTGCTTGTTTCACTTTCTGATGGCAGCTGTGCTGTACACGTTTCTGTAACGGCTCATAAGCTGAAAGCAAAACTCCAACACAGGCTTATTGGAAAAATGTGCCCAGGGCTACATTTTAGAGAACCGAGAAATTGTGGGTACATATGAATGCATTTTGTGCATTTTTGTGTAAAATGAACATTACAGGGCGGTACTGAATGTCAGTCAATATCAAGCTGATATAGAGTTGAAGTCAGAATGATTCGCCCTCCTGTGAATTTTGTTTTCTTTTTTAAATATTTCCCAAATGATGTTTAACAGAGCAAGGAATTTTTCACAGTATTTCCTATATTATTATTTCTTCTGGAAAAAGTCTTATTTGTTTTATTTCGGCTAGAATAAAAGCAGTTCTTAATTTTTTATGAAAGCATTTTAAGGTCAATATTATTAGCCCCTTTAAGCAATATTTATTTTTTAATTGTCTACAGAACAAACCACTGTTAAACAACGACTTGCCTAATTACCCAATCTTGAAAAACATAGTCAAATATTATGTGCTGTCATCATGGCAAAGATTAAAGAAATCAGTTATTAGAAATGAGTTATATATACTATTATGTTTAGAAATGTGTCAAAAAAAATCGTTTGTCCATTAAAACAGAAATTTAAAAATATACAAGAGGGGTTAATAATACAGAAGGGCTAATAATTCTGACTTCAACTGTATTATGCACAACAACAAGCAGCTTTTCTCATGAACGCGTATGAGACAGACTAATATTGCAAACTATCCATCCTAAATAGTATTTGAAAATAGAATTCGTATGATCCACAAGTATGTTATTGCCCACAATACATTGTGCATTGGACATGAATTCAATTAGAACTACAAAATGAAACTATAAACATGGCGGCACATGAGACCAAGCAGTAGAGAGGCTTCAGTAAAATCATTTGAATGACTATTATACACATCTAGCCAACTGGCAAATATTTAAATCCCATTTCTCCCTGTTATATTTCATCTGCAACAACAATGTGAACTTCTAAAAAGACATGTTTTGTAACTTCTGAAAGCAAGACCTGAGGAAATTTCTCTGCGTGAAAGACTCGCGAATGGTAAACTAACCTGCTGCTGCTTCTCCAATAAGGACGGTAATTAAATATGAAAGAAACGTGGATGATGTGTCAATGTGGTTGACCAACTAAGCAACATAGCAATCTGTTAATGAGGGAGTAGTATGTCCCAAAGTTTGCATATTATGTAATACTATGTACCCTAGTAGTTTTTATGGACTTTTTAAAATGTATTTATTAATGCTTAAAGAACCGAATACAGAACAATACAAATACAAAGAAGAAGGGAAAAAAGAGGGTCAGGGGTACACAGAAAAGAAAATATAAATAAGACAAACAAATACACAAATAAATGGTATTGAGATGATATTAAAACGATATAGGTTATTGAGATGTTATATATGTTATATGAGACAAAAGACCTCTCATCTGTCTTTCGGATGAGACGTTAAACCGAGGTCCTGACTCTCTGTGGTCATTAAAAATGCCAGTAGGGGTTTAACCCCGGCATCCTGGCCAAATTTACCCACTGGCCTCTGTCCATCATGGCCTCCTAACCATCCCCATATCATAATTGGCTTTATCACTCTCTCCACCAATCAGCTGGTGTGTGGTGTGCAGTCTGGCACAATATGACTATGTCAAGTCATTCAGGTGGATGCTGCACACTGATGGTGAATGAGGAGATTCCCCCAATGTGTAAAGCGCTTTGAGTGTCCAGAAAAGCACTATATAAATGTAAGGAATTATTATTATTATTATTATTATTATTACATGTATAAGTACACTAAGGCCCCGTTTACACTAATACATTTTAGTTTTAAAACGCATAAGTTTTGCTACGGTTACGCCATCCGTCCACACGACGGCGAAGTTTTCGAGCCCCGAAAACGGAGCGTTTTGGAAACGCTGGAGAGGCCGTTTTCATTCTAAAACTCTGCTGCACCGTCTCAGTGTAGATGGTGGAAAACGGAGACATCTGAAAACGGAGGCGGGGCTGCAGACATTCGCCTATCTGATTGGGGCTTTTCCCTCAATATTAAGTAGCCTTCACACAGTTCAGTCCTGCATCCTCTCCGTGTAAGTTCAGACCTCGCAAGTTTGATATGGAAAACAAACTCCCGAGTGTGTACTTTATAAAGTCATTCACATCACCCTGGCTATGCTCTTTCACTATCTTGACAATAAAATGAAAACATGATGTGAGGAACTGTTTATTTTCACTTTGATTTTAACTTAACAGACACTAAAAATGTTGAGGCGCCGTGTAGCTGCATGATTTGAGAGTCATCTTCATGCATATTTATAACAAAACGGAGCCTATAACATCACTGCCTCCTTTCATTTTCATTAAAAATACGAAACATACCCTCTCTCTTTCACTGAATATCCGTTTTAATGATCAATTAATGGCCATTATAAAAGTATAACATGCAATAAGTTTATACAATAGAGAAAATAAAGGCAAACAATCAGTCAGATGTGCAGAATCCGTGTCCGCGGTTACATTAATTAAGATATTGACCCAACTTATCTTTGTGCTCAGCCAAAGCACGTTACCTGAGAACAAGTAATAGATTCAAAAGACCAAAGTCGGGGAATATGTAGTTAGATATAGACAACAAGATGAATTAAATATCACGTTTAACAAATATAGTGAGATTAGATCCAGCGGTAGATCTGTGAACAGTCCGACGTACTGAAGAATCTTGAAGTTTAAAGGGCCACGAAATCCCCTGTCTCAGCAGGGTGTTTTCACACCTCTAGTTTGGAAAAAGTCAGGAAAGTGGGCGTGTCCAGCTCTGTTTAGGTGGGAGTGTTGGGGGAGGGAAAGAGGGAAGGTTTTGCAAAAATGGGAGTTTCCGTTTGGGCACGTGCTGATTTTCACAGAGGCAAAACAAACACACAGACGCAGGGGAGAAAGACAGTGACTGTGTTTACATGGACATCAGTAATAGAATTAATTGCCAAATTATTAATTTGTCGACTTTAACTGCAGTTTGGCACTTTCACTTTTTATTCAGGAACATTTCCTGCATACCCGGCGTGACAAACAAGATATTAAAAGCGAGGAACTGGAAGAGTGGAGTTTTAATGGAGTGTTTGATACCGCACAGCGTACGGGAGAAAAAAAAACCTCCGCATTTCTCTGTAACTTAGATGCACTCGGTAGGTAGCGTTAGAAAGCCGTGTGTGTATAGACTATCCTGTCAAAAAATGCGGTGAAAATTCTACACGACGGGAATAGTTTGATTGCGATGTTTACATGTTTACATTTGGAGAGCAGCATTACAGCGGATCTTTCAGTCGTAGCGGTTGCAGTGATATTAACATACTGTAAACTTAGTAACAGTTCAAATCATTTTGACTATGGTATGTCTTTAAACACTGAAAGAGCACTGCTGACGATACGAACTAACTTTGCCATCTGAATAAACAAACAAAGACCACTGATCGCTTACCAAATCTGTAGCGACAGGACAATCAACACCAACTGGAGCCGCGTCTTTTTTAAAAGGAGGCGAGCGGCAAATCCGGATTTCACTATTTCTACATGTGAAAAGCTCTCGGGAAATTTTTTTTCCTTACAAACGCATTTCTGTCGCGTGTCACCTGCACTGTAATCCACACGTGAGTCCAGCTTCGCTTTCATAGCCGGAAAATGAAAACAAAACCTTCGTTGCAGCACATTTATAAACAAAACACTGATGACCCATGTCTCCAAATTCTCGTTCTTTCACTTGTTTTGGAAACACAACCTGGCGCCTCTCTGTCATCTGAACACTGTAACAGGTAAAACAGTCTTCGAAGCTATCATGCAAACAGGGAGTGCAGAATTATTAGGCAAGTTGTATTTTTGAGGATTAATTTTATTATTGAACAACAACCATGTTCTCAATGAACCCAAAAAACTCATTAATATCAAAGCTGAATATTTTTGGAAGTAGTTTTTAGTTTGTTTTTAGTTTTAGCTATTTTAGGAGGATATCTGTGTGTGCAGGTGACTATTACTGTGCAGAATTATTAGGCAACTTAACAAAAAACTAATATATACCCATTTCAATGATTTATTTTCACCAGTGAAACCAATATAACATCTCAACATTCACAAATATACATTTCTGACATTCAAAAACAAAACAAAAACAAATCAGTGACCAATATAGCCACCTTTCTTTGCAAGGACACTCAAAAGCCTGCCATCCATGGATTCTGTCAGTGTTTTGATCTGTTCACCATCAACATTGCGTGCAGCAGCAACCACAGCCTCCCAGACACTGTTCAGAGAGGTGTACTGTTTTCCCTCCTTGTAAATCTCACATTTGATGATGGACCACAGGTTCTCTATGGGGTTCAGTTCAGGTGAACAAGGAGGCCATGTCATTAGTTTTTCTTCTTTTAGACCCTTTCTTGCCAGCCACGCTGTGGAGTACTTGGACGCGTGTGATGGAGCATTGTCCTGCATGAAAATCATGTTTTTCTTGAAGGATGCAGACTTCTTCCTGTACCACTGCTTGAAGAAGGTGTCTTCCAGAAACTGGCAGTAGGACTGGGAGTTGAGCTTAATTCCATCCTCAACCCGAAAAGGCCCCACAAGCTCATCTTTGATGATACCAGCCCAAACCAGTACTCCACTGAGTCGGACTGGAGCTCTCTGCCCTTTACCAATTCAGCCACGGGCCCATCCATCTGGCCCATCAAGACTCACTCTCATTTCATCAGTCCATAAAACCTTAGAAAAATCAGTCTTGAGATATTTCTTGGCCCAGTCTTGATGTTTCAGCTTGTGTGTCTTGTTCAGTGGTGGTCGTTTTTCAGCCTTTCTTACCTTGGCCATGTCTCTGAGTATTGCACACCTTGTGCTTTTGGGCTCTCCAGTGATGTTGCAGCTCTGAAATATGGCAAAACTGGTGGCAAGTGGCATCTTGGCAGCTGCACGCTTGACTTTTCTCAGTTCATGGGCAGTTTATTTTGCGCCTTGGTTTTTCCACACGCTTCTTGCGACCCTGTTGACTATTTTGAATGAAACGCTTGATCAATGATCACGCTTCAGAAGCTTGGCAATTTTAAGAGTGCTGCATCCCTCTGCAAGATATCTCACTATTTTTGACTTTTCGGAGCCTGTCAAGTCCTTCTTTTGACCCATTTTGCCAAAGGAAAGGAAGTTGCCTAATAATTATGCACACCTGATATAGGGTGTTGATGTCATTAGACCACACCCCTTCTCATTACAGAGATGCACATCACCTAATATGCTTAATTGGTAGTAGGCTTTCGAGCCTATACAGCTTGGAGTAAGACAACATGCATAAAGAGGATGATGTGGTCAAAATACTCATTTGCCTAATAATTCTGCACTGCCTGTATTAATGAAGTTGCATCGCATTCACAATAAAGCGCGCTGATTGGTTTGAACCAAGTCTTTATCATGAATTAATGCTGCACACTCAGAGACGTCACGATGTACTCGCCGGTATAGACATCCAGTCTCCACGCTGGATTACATGCAAGGATCTAATCGCCGTGACGCAGCTTCAAAAATTTGTTTCAAAAGAACGAATTTGCTCAAAATAACTCAAAAACAACCAATTTTGACTTTTTAGTGCAATATATGTGTCCTAATAGTGTTTATAGCAGCGTGGGACACAGATATGACTGTCAACAGCTCAAAACATGTGTTTTGGTGTTTCGTGACCCTTTAAAGTGAAAGAACAGTTTTAATGGCTTTTCTATAAGTACTTTGCTTAATGTCGTTTGTATAATGTTAAGTATAGCAGGATAAAAGGTTTTTGGTTGGTAAATGTGCAAAATGTGCCTGAGTAGAGTATTTAAGATTGTCATAAAAAGTGTACACGGTGTCCTCTAGTGGATTTGTGAAAACAAAAACTGCAAGACGACGTAGTCCAGGGTACATATTTGTGGGTTCTCAAAAATGTAGCTCTGGGCACATATTTACAATGAGGCTGGGTCAGTTGTTAATGTTCTGCAGTTGTTTACGTATTGACCCTAACTATAATTCTCTCCACCACAGCACCTGATTGAGAAAGCGGTGGACGGGTTTTGTGATGAACACCCCGTCATCCCCTTGTGTATGGACGGAGCAAAGACATACGTTCATTTGATCATCAGACATTTCAGTGCATTTACAGTGAGTACTTATTAAGTTAACAATTCTAGCTGCCACAACAGTTTTTCTGTCTATACATTTAACCAATGGGAAATATCATTTTACATGAATAATTAGATATAGTTGAAGTCAGAATTATTAGCACTCCTGTATATTTTTTCCCCAATTTGTTTAGAATTTTTTCAACACATTTCTAAACATAATAGTTTTAATAATTCATTTCTAATAACTGATTTCTTTTATCTTTGCCATGATGACAGTACATAATATTTGACTAGATATTTTTCAAGATACTAGTATTCAGCTTAAAGTGACATTTAAAGGCTTAACTAGGTTAAATAGGGTAAAGTAAGAGGAATTACTCAAGTCATTGTATAACAGTGTTTGTTCTGTAGACAACCATAATAATATATTGCTTAAGGAGGCTAATAATATTGACCTTAAAATGTTTTTTAAAAAAATTAAGAACTGCTTTTATTCTAGCCGAAATAAAACAAATAAGACTTTCTCCAGAAGAAAAAATATTTTAGAAAATACTGTGAAAAATTCCTTGCTCTGTTAAAAATAATTTGGGAAATATTAATTAAAGAATGGCTAATAATTTTGACTTCAATACCAAAATATACAGCTGAAGGCAAAATATTAGCCCTCCTGTGAAATTTTCATTCCTGACCTTGATATTAATACCGAAAGACTTTCTCCAGTAGAAAAATATAATCACTTGGGAAATATTTTAAAAAGAATTCAACTTTCACAGGTTAATAATTTAGTCCTCAGCTTATTGCTTTTATCCTCATCACAGAAAGAAGGCGGTGATGTGTGTTCAATGCTGGGACTCTGTGCCGTCCAGCCTGAGAGAAAATCAGCATCAGAGCTCGACTTCAGCCTAAATGAACAGGGTTTGATCTACACAAAACCCTCAAGAGGAACTGGTCCAGAGGTAGGCTTTAAACAGCCCATATTTAAGGCTCAAGTCTGGTATTATTGGTTTCAGTTCTCACAACCAGGAGAGTCACTCTTCCGCAAAAACTCTAGCTTGAGTTTCGTTATGAAGGAAAGAAACTAGTAAATTTTTTAGGTTTGTTGAAGCGTTTTTTAGGTATGTGTCCTGGCCAAAGTCCCTCAATCGGCACTTACCCATCATGGCCTCCTAATCATCCCCATCCACTGAATTGGCTCGATCACTGTCTCTTCACTCCACCTATAGCTGGTGTGTGGTGAGCGCACTGGCGCCGTTGTCCTGTGGCTGCCGTCGCATCATCCAAGTGGATGCTACACACTGGTGGTGGTGTGGAGAGACTCCCCTCATGGTTGTGAAGCGCTTTGGGTGTATGGCCATACACAATAAATGCGCTATATAAATACACATTACATTACATAACCAAGCTCTAATGGTCAAATTAATTAATTCTATTTTTTTATAATCACACTTGATAGAAACAGTCTGCAGAAACACCTTGATTGACATTCTCCCTTTATACGTGTCATCAGAGGGGGAAAGCCCCTCCCACCCATCATGATCTCTCCCTCATTAGCATAAACAGCCCTGAGTGAAAAGCAGCCGTCTGCCATTAGAGTTTTGAATCTGCACAGAAATAGCAAAAATATCTGCATCTAAATCAAAGCAGTGCTTCATTTGTGAATTGCGAGGTCCCGGAACAGATCGTGGGTAACGGATCTGGCATGTTACCCGAGGATGGAGAGGTGTCGAGCGCGAAAGTCGAGAGCGGGGTGGGGGTTGTTGCGGACGAAAGTGAAGAGGGTTGGTAAGTCGTGGAAGAAAGTGAAAGTAAACAGCAGACGCAGTAGGAGGGCGGTTGAGGAGGGGGATCGGTAAAATGAGATGCCGGATCAAATTTCAGAGGTTCTGGATCCGGCGTGTTCCGGCACAAATTAAGCCCTGAATCCAAGGTATTATAAACAGATATAACAGGATTATAAAAATAGTTTTGACTCAACCTAAATAGCTGATAAATACTCAAGCATTCAAAAATACAGATTGAGACCACGCTAGTTATAAATCCATATAGAAATCTCTGTTCTCATGCCTATTTCATGAATAACCCAATATTTAATGTGATAATCTGATAATTTTACTCTGTCTCTTAGGTTCGTATCAATCCCATCTGTAATTTCTGTCTCCTCTTCATCAAGACAGTAGAGAGCTTGTTGCCAAAAGAGAAAACTGAAGTAAGTCATCACATGTTTAAATGTTTATCATTTAACTCGTGCTCCTGTGTTATTTATCCTGTTTGGCTAACACTTTAGTTTAAGTACCAATTCTCACTGTTAACTAGTGTCTTATTACCTGCCTAATTAAGATATTGGCTGTTTATTAGTACTTATTAAACACATATTCTGCATGATCTGATTCTAAATCATAATCCTCCTAACCAATTATTAACAACTATTACCAGGGTTCATGAAAAACCTGAAAAAGAAATGTTGACATGCCATTTTTCCAGGCCTGTAAAAGTTTTGGAAAGACAAATAAACCTGCACAACACAAACTGATTAAGTTAACTTAACAATTTTTACAAATTGGAGTGGACAATTAAGTTGTCCCAGAAAAAAACCTTTAAAAATGAGCTTCCATGCAGCGTGTAACAGCACTAAGTGAATGAAAACATCAGCTGAGGTTTTAGGATACATGTGTATGAACCCTGTATTAATAAACAAATAATGAGTAGCTTATTAAGATAAATGGTTTGTTAATAGTAAGAATTGTACCTTAACACAAAGCGTGCCCCTTGTTTGACTTTGTAGGCGGCTATAGAGAACCTGTTGGAGAAAATCTGTGGTTATTTGCCTGAACATTATGAGGACACGTGCAACACCTTCGTGAAAACCTATGCAAAGCAGTTAATTGAGCTCCTGCTGTACTCCATGCCTCCTCATGCCATCTGCACCGCACTGGGACTCTGTCTCTTACCAGAAACACCAGCGATGGCCTGTGAGTAGCAGAAACAACAGCAGTACACTATCTCACTGCTAATTACCTTAGTCATTCAATTCATCTTTATTTCAATAATGCTTTATACTATGTAGATTACTATTTAAACTTAACATGCATTATGTAATGCCTATTAACTCTTGAGTGCTGTTGCGGATGTTTTCATGTACTCTGAGGGAATTTGAGGCTTAATTTGGCCACAACTTTCTCTGCGTTTTAGAGAATGGAATGATTTTTGGTGACAAATCTTAATTTGACACCTAGTTTGGGAAGATGCTTTGAAAAAAAAATTCAATAATACACACTGTGCAAATTGACTACCCTTTCATTATGTTGGGGGCTGTTTTTGCCCCATTGACTTCCATTATAAACAACACTTTTTGATTGCAAAGCCATGACAGCATATAATCATGCATTCTTGATTGTTGGTGGTTTTTCCTGTTTGGGAAGAGGTAAAATTTGTAATTTTTACTACAAACATGGCGGACGCGCGGAATGTATTGTTAGCAACATTAGTGTATTAGCAATATTAGAATGTGGACGATTCTACACTTTGAATTTCTTCCAAAAACAATAGACCATCCGGTAAACTTTGGCATACTCTTTTCAACATACTATGGTTTGGGACATGCTAATTCAATTTTCAAATACTATTTAGGACAGATAGTATGCAAATTAGCACACAGCAAGTGTTTTATTTATAAATAAGAGGAAGTAAAATGCATGCAAACCACTTTTTGAGTCCTGGGGTAACATTTAGAAATGTAGTATACGCTCAAAACAGGGATGAAAATCAAAAGTTGTGATCCATTATAAAAAACGAACGTGCCGGGAGAATGTGCGCAGCTGTAGGTGAACTCTAAGTAAACATTTCCCTTAAATATCAACTTAATTATACCACTTTAAGTCTTCATATGAGGCATAGTAATTAATATGTAAATAAAATGTATTCATGTGTGCGTTCACTTTTATGAAGGTTATTAAGAGTTATTAAGGTTATTAAGAGGATAGTTCACCCATAAATAGTAGATATTCTGAATAACCAACCATTGACTTCTATAGTATTTGCTTTTCCTACTACGGAAGTCAATGGTTGCAGATTTTCTGATATATTTTGGGAAAATGCTTTGAAAATTAAAAAGAAAAACCCTCAACAATACACTCTGGGCAAACTGACTACCCTTTCATTATGTTTGTGGCTGTTTTTGTCATTGACTTCCATTATAATGACATTTATAGGTTTCCAGATTTCCTCAAAATATCTCATTTAGTGTTCAACAGAATAAACTCGAAAAGGTTTGAAAAAAGAAAAGTGTGAGTTAATGATGACAGAATTTTCTGTTTTGGGTATACTATCCCCAGTGAATTAAAATGTAAATGACTGTGATCATCCCTAATATGAATTCTGCTGTTTTTCTCTCAAGTATCCGCAACACAAACGGACTGTGACTCCTGTAAGATTCTAGCGGTTCTGTCCCAGTTTCATTTGGGTCTCAACGCAACAGACACGCAGACATCTGACCTGCTGAACAAGATCTGCCACCTCCACCCTGACGCCATCCCTCAAGTACTGATCACCAGCACAATACTATAAACAAAACACAGTGGATGCATCCCAGATAGCATTCTTCCCTACTATATAGTACAGTGGTAGGGAACCTATAGCTAGCGAGCCACATGTGGCTCTTTGACCAAAAATAGGTGGCTCTCCAGCTGTCTCCGTTTAATATTTTACAGTTTAAAAAATTAGAACTGTCACCAAAAATATAATATATAATTATTAAATATAATAAATATATTCAATTAAATTCATCTTTATTTGTATAGCGCTTATACATTGTATAATATAATTCCCTTTTTATTGCAAGGTTTTTTTTTACAGCAAAATGATTGGAACTTTAATCGTGACACCGATAAAGGGCAACAACTTCGGTTTCTATAGTATGTATGTATATATATATATATATATATATATATATATATATACATATATATATTTACACTACCAGTCAAAGGTTTAGGGTCAGTAGTTTTAAATGTTTTAAAAAAAGCTTCTCCTGCTCACCAAATCTGCATTTATTTCATCACAAATACAGTACAAATGGTAAAATTGTAATATGTTATTGCACTATAAAATAACTGTTCAAAAGTAGTTTATCATTTAATTTAATCATTTATTCCAGTGATTTTAAAGAGGAATTTTCAGCTTCATTACTCCAGTCTTCAGAAATCACTCTAATATTAATTATTATTATTATTATTATTATTATTATTATTAATGGTAATAGTAATAAAAGCAATAATGACTGGAGTAATAATTTCAAATAATTTAATAAATATTTAAAAATTTAACACACACATATATGTAAATAAATTCACTTAATATGAATATTTAATAATGCATACGGCAGTATTAGCTAAATGACTTTAAATGTCAGTACATAATTAATAACACTGGACCCAAATCCTTTTAAAAATCGGTTTAAAATCTGAGCAATAAATCATACAATAAAATCTTTCAGTATATAAATTCAACTCAATATATAGTGAAAATTCCTTCAATCTGACACAAAACCAATGTACAGTCCAGGGGCGTTGCTAGGGTCGAAGGGATAAGGGGCGTAGCCTGAAAGAAGTAAATAAAGATCTTTATGCTAGAAATATGTTTACTTCAAATTTCTTTAGAGGGAGGGAGATTTTTTTTTTTCCAGTTTTCCTCAAAATAGGTTGTGGGCATTGTAGCACTTTAAATGCTTGTAATGCCCGTTTGATTTGATTTATTTATTTTCGAACAGAAATATCATACATAAAATATCTTCAACAAAAAATTATACATTTTAACAGGGTCGAAAATGGAGCAGGATGAAGCACAAGTTTCATTCATACTTGAGCAGAAATTCCATATATGCCTCAGAAAAGTAGTAGAACATTCCAGGAAATCCCTAATATGGATGAAGGCATCCAGCAATTGCTGTAGTTGAATGAATATAAGATCTGAATAAACATAAAATGGCTTTAACTGATTATTTACATGACTGCAACGATAAATGGTTTATATGTTCTTCCAGCCATCTTAGATATTTTCATAAGAAAGTCTATTTATAATTCGATGCTAAATTACATAACATGTTACAGTAGAATATAGCTATAAAATAATATGCTAGATGCATGAACTCACTGTGATTTAACTATTACAGAAAAAGATGTGGCTATATCATATCTAAATATGTATAGATATCTATATCATATCTAGAAAGCTAGTACAACTTACATTTTTCTGACTAATTGGCATTTATTTACATTTATATGACGCATATTTTATTGATTACAGTTATTTTATTTCACCAAAACTACACACATTTTATACTGTGAAAACAAATATTAAGCTTCATCAGTAGTTAGAACTATTCAGTTTCACGAAACAGTTGTATTATTACCTCATCAGTAGGGCCAGACGGAATCTGCGGACGTTTTTTGCAATTTCTGCTGAGAATTTTGGTAAAAATCTGCAGATTTCTGCAGAATTATTTTGGGAGTCTCATAACTAAAATCCTAATATGTGAAATATGTGTAATTTAAAAACTGAATAAATTCAGATTTACACACATTTACTCAAGTAAATAAACAGAATTAATGATGGGCTAAAAATCTGCGGAAATCTTCGGAATTCTGCGGAAAATCTGCGGAATTCTGCGCGCGCAGATTCCGTGTGGGCCTACTCATCAGCTCCTCAAAATAATGAATGAATGAAGACAGTGCAGTGGCGGGATTTATTTAACACCATGTGACAACAGTGCCACTCCCACCTGCCGGTAGAAACAGGTACTGCTGAACAGCTGACTATTTAATTACCCGAAACAAGCACTGCGTTAAGTGGAGCGCGTGATGTATGTGGTAATTTTAAGTACTTAGATAACAAAATAAATGTTATACAACCTATTTTTATTTAAGTGCAACATATTCCAAAAGATCAGGGGCTTTTGACAATACATCAGGGGCATGATTTTGATTACTTTCTTATTAAGAACTTTAACCGCAGAAGGTGAATACAGATTTGAAGTCCTGCAGAAACACTGATAATGTATTAACAAAAAAATAAAAGTCAGATTTCTGTCTCTTATTAGTCCGTTTTCTCTCTGACAGTGTGAGGGCTTTGTGAAGTTTCATGGCCACAGACTCCTGAAGACCGACGGGAAACATCCTCTGATTACGGCATGTCTGGTAAACACTGCTCAAGACCATCACTGTTATTATTGTTCACTTCTACACACTATGCCTTTAGTTTGGCAAAACAATTCACATTTATATTGGAGGACTGGAGGAAACCACAAGAGATTCTTCAATAACTATACTGTATAAATACTTGCTTGTCATTTGTCAACAGAAAGATGACCTTTGCAGAGGACAAAACTGAAGGAGATCCACTGAATGGGATTTCAGATCAGAAAAGTGAATTTCTGTTTTGGCTTACATGATCATGTGGTTTCTGTACACTTTCTTGCCACACACAAACTGAAGAAACATTTGTGACATTTGTTAAAGCTGCCTAATTACTTATTATCAGTCTTGCATACACTGGTCAGACATTTTTTTTTTTTTTTTTTTTTAATAGTAATAGATTTTTGTTTGCTTGTTTTCAAAGTCTCTTCTATTTCAGTGTTTCTCAACCACGTTCCTGGAGGAGCACCAGCTCTGCACATTTTCCATGTCTCCTTAACCAAACACACCTGATTCAGATCATCAGCTCATTAGCAGAGACTCTGAGGCCTCTAATGGGTGTGACACACAAAGTAGACATCCAAAACATGCAGTGCTGGTGGTCCTCCAGGAACGTGGTTGAGAAACACCGCTCTATTTGATCCAAAGTACAGCAAAAACAGTGAAAAGTTTTTATTATTTAAAATAGCTCATTTTAAGTGAAGTGATTTATTTCTGTGATTTAAAGTACAGATTCAATCAAAACTAACCATATTGATTTTGCTAGCTCACATTGCTAGTTTTGTGGCGAGCAATTAATCTGTGGATGTCATTGAGAAAAAAAATTAAAAGTTTGCTCTTGTAATGTTTAAGCCGCGGTCACACTAGAGTTTGAGCTTGCGAAATTCTGTCGTACGGCGCTGCGAAAAGGGGCGGGATTAAACAAGATGATTAGACATTTAAAAAAGCGAGAGATTGCTCCATGTTTTAAATTTCTGTTCAGGGAGGTCATGTTTTGATCCTGCATTAGTCTCACGCAGTCAAATGATGTGATTTCGAAGGTCAGAGTTCACCAAGTTTGAACTTTGCACCGCAGCAACCTGCGAAATCTGACGCATGACCCTGCGTTTCCGGTCTGACGCATTCGCGTGCGTATGAATGGAAGTCTATGGAGAGTAAAGTCCAGTGTGACCGCGTCTTTAATTGAAATCTAAAAAAAAAATGCACGTCCTGTTTGTTTTCAGTTGAACTCTCTGATTGGGTCTGTCTGAAGTATAGGGTGTGGCTAACACACTTAACCACGCCCCTCCAGGTGTCAGTTTTGACAGCAAACAGAAATGGTGAGGAGGAGGAGTCCGTTAGGTTGTAATAACTCTCCCCTAACCCTGTTCTAGATCTTTCTGAATGAAATGCCAACTTTACTACATCCAATCAGCTCGCAGTAGAAAAAACAAGCCACGCCCACTGTTTTCTCATTTAATATTCTGTTTCTCTAGGAACTGCGTCACAATACGAAACAGTCGCAGCTTCCTGTTCATGTAGACTTTAATATTTGTAGTTTTAGCATCACTCCAGTCATAATCCCTTAGAAAATATTCTAATATTCTGACTTGATGCTCAAGAAACATTTTCTTAGTTATTATTTTTAAACGTTTTTCAGCTCTCTTTGTAGAACAGCATTTATCTGAAACCGAAATCTTTGCATAATAATCTTTTGTTTTCATAGTAATTATAAATATCTACCATTAAGCTTGTATAAATGTTACAAAAGGGTTTTAGATAAATGCTGATCTTTCTAAATAAAATAATTCTCAACTGTTAACAAATATTGCTAAAAACAAATACTACTACTAATAACAATAATAATACTAATACTAAACATTTTATTGTTAGTAAATCAGCATATTAAAATGATCTCTGATAGATGTTTGTGAATGATTTATGAAGTAAATTAAGTAATGATGCTACAAATTCAGCAATGAAAATCACATTTACAACATATTCAAAAGAATATTCAATATAATCTCACAGGAGTACTGTTTTGACTGTACTTTGGGTCAAATAAATAGACGCTATAAATATAAATAAATAAATAGAGAAAACAATTTGGCTGTGTTACAAAGTTTGACCATTAGTGTCAATTAATGAAACATTCATTTTCTTTTCGGCTTAGTCTCTTTATTCATCTGGGGTCGCCACAGCGGAA
Source organism: Danio kyathit (assembly GCA_903798195.1). Taxonomy (NCBI): domain Eukaryota; kingdom Metazoa; phylum Chordata; class Actinopteri; order Cypriniformes; family Danionidae; genus Danio; species Danio kyathit. The sequence goes on along the minus strand of LR812523.1, from coordinate 80,639,466 downwards.
TGAACCACCAACTTATCCACCATATGTTTACACAGCGGATGCCCTTCCAGCTGCAACCCATCACTGGAAAACACCAATACACACTCACACACATACACCATGGACAATTTAGTTTATTCAATACACCTATAGCTCGTATGTTTGGACTGTGGGGGAAACCGGAGCATCATTAGGAAATCCACACCAACACGGGGAGAACATGCAAACTCCACATAGAAATGCTAACTGACCCACCTGGGACTCGAACCAGTGACCATCTTGCTGTGAGGCGACAGTGCTAACCACTGCACCACCCCAATTTATGAAACATTTAATTGAAAACGTGTCGACTTAACCGACAACTTGAGTAAAACTACTGTATGTTAAACTGTAACTTCCTCGTTATCAGATTGATAGGAGTGTAAAAACTCCTTAAAAGCGACATTTACTGTATGTTTTATTACAAATATGTTTGTATTTGTTTTATGAATGCAGCTGAAATTGTTCTACAAATCTCTCAATAAATAAACACAGCCATGTTTAATTTTATACTACTGTTTGTTGTGGTGCTTGTTGACATCTGGAATGAGTCACATTACAAAATCATATTGAAAAACAAAAAAAAAACAGTAAAGCAAATCCTAATATTGATCTAGGACTGATTTCCGCTTCAGCACATTGAATGAAGAGCAAATTCAGAACAAGAGCAACATCAAAAGTTTTAATTTAATTCATTCATTTTCCTTTACATTAGTCCCTTTTTTAATCAGAGGTTGCCACAGCGGAATGAACCGCCAACTATTCCAGCATATGTTTTAAGCCTGGTTTATACTTCTGCGTCAAGTGATCGGCGTGACCCACGGCGCAAGCCTCGTGCGTAGTCGTGCATTTATACTTCTGCGCGCTGTTTTTGTTGCTCTGCAATAACACTTCCAAAACACTAGCTGGCAGTAGGTGTTTATGTTCATCTGTGTTGAGTTTCTGTGTATTGTTTTTTCTGAACACTTCCTTAATGTACAATTGATTCAAATTGGCTCATTTTGAGGCGGGAATCGGAGGACGTGCAACAACTTTAATCGTAAGGTAAACACAAAACATCAGTCTCCATCCGGAGCTCCTTCACGGGACTCCACACTTGTAAACGGCATGCACTAAATTCCAGGGGTTTCATTACCGCGACGTAAAATGGCCGTGGCTCGGTCTGTTTGGGAAACGCCCCCCTAAAAAAAAAAAAACAATACTAAGAGGTCACCGATCATGCGCAGTACAGGTTGGTTTTTTTTCGCGGTCATTTCAAATACAGGATCATTAACTCCGATGGATAAAGAACCTACCGCGGTGGATAAAGAAGGAAAAAAACAATCATACAGATTATTTTTTTTGTTTTTATAATGTTATATTTTAATGACTTCATTAGCAAAAACAGTCGACCACGAGAAGTGTAAACCTTCATTTGTAGCCATTTGTTTTACTCCATTTTACTCTGTTTTACCGAAAACTCAACATGGTTGTACAACAATAAAGGCTCGGGGCTTTTGTACTTCCACGGTAAACCACAAAATAATAATAATGCTTGTGGTACATTAGATTAACCGTGTTTTTGTAGTTTAAAATGTGGTAATCAGTCCTGTTTAAACAAATTAATACCACATTTTTCTGTAATAAAGCGTGGTTAATTTCTCTGACTCGATCTTAGTTAATTAACAGAACGTATACATTTATTTTCTATTTTTAATTAAAGTCATCATACACAAAACACCTGGGATCAGGACAGGTATTTGATGTTAAATAATATAAAAATGATCAGACATGAAACACCTGAGATCAGGACAGGTATCTGATGTTACTGTATATAATAGAATAACTATCAGACATGAAACACCTGGGATCAGGACAGGTATCTGATGTTAAATACAATAAAAGTGATCATACACGAAACCCCTGGGATCAGGACAGGTATCTGATGTTAAATAATATAAAAATGATCAGACATGAAACACCTGGGATCAGGACAGGTATCTGATGTTAAATAATATAAAAATGATCAGACATGAAACACCTGGGATCAGGACAGGTATCTGGTGTTACTGTATATAATAGAATAACTATCAGACATGAAACACCTGAGATCAGGACAGGTATCTGATGTTACTGTATATAATAGAATAACTATCAGACATGAAACACCTGGGATCAGGACAGGTATCTGATGTTACTGTATATAATAGAATAACTATCAGACATGAAACACCTGAGATCAGGACAGGTATCTGGTGTTACTGTATATAATAGAATAACTATCAGACATGAAACACCTGAGATCAGGACAGGTATCTGATGTTACTGTATATAATAGAATAACTATCAGACATGAAACACCTGAGATCAGGACAGGTATCTGATGTTACTGTATATAATAGAATAACTATCAGACATGAAACACCTGGGATCAGGACAGGTATCTGATGTTACTGTATATAATAGAATAACTATCAGACATGAAACACCTGGGATCAGGACAGGTATCTGATGTTACTGTATATAATAGAATAACTATCAGACATGAAACACCTGGGATCAGGACAGGTATCTGATGTTACTGTATATAATAGAATAACTATCAGACATGAAACACCTGGGATCAGGACAGGTATCTGATGTTAAATAATATAAAAATGATCAGACATGAAACACCTGGGATCAGGACAGGTATCTGATGAACAATTCCAGTCTGGTTTTCGCCCACTCCATAGCACTGAAACAGCTCTCCTCAAAATCACTAATGACCTCCTCCTAGCAGCTGACTCTGGTTCACTATCCATTCTTCTTCTGCTTGATCTAAGTGCGGCATTCGACACAATCTCACATAACATTCTTCTGGAAAGGCTTGCTTCCATTGGCATTGATAACACACCTCTCAGCTGGTTTCATTCATACCTCTCAGGTCACACTCAGTTCATTCAATTAAAGTCTTTTACCTCATCATCAGTCCCCGTCACTACCGGTGTGCCCCAGGGTTCAGTTTTGGGTCCCTTGCTATTTATCATTTATCTTCTTCCACTTGGTTATATTTTTCGTAAACACCAAATCCATTTTCATTGCTACGCAGATGACACCCAGCTCTACCTATCAACCAAACCCAACCTCAAACTCCCACCTTCATCCCTTACTAATTGCTTTGCAGACATCAAATCCTGGTTCACCTCAAACTTCCTGAAATTAAATGACAATAAAACTGAACTTCTGCTTATAGGTACACGATCCACTTTAAACAATTCACATAGCTTTTCTATTCCCACAGATGATTCTGTCATCACCCCCTCACCTCAGGTTAAGAGTCTGGGTGTCATCTTTGACAGCACCCTATCATTTACTGCACATGTTAATAATGTCACCCGGTCCGCTTATTTCCACCTTCGAAATATAAATCGCTTGCGTCCTTCCCTCACACCTCATTCAACTGCCATTCTAGTTCATAGTTTAGTCACATCCCGTTTAGATTACTGTAATTCCCTTCTGTTTGGCCTCCCTAATAAAACTCTTCATAAATTACAACTGGTACAAAACGCTGCAGCCCGTATTATCACAAAAAAACCCTCTATCTGTCACATTACACCCATTCTACAACAGCTTCACTGGCTTCCCATCTTTTTCAGAATTAATTATAAAATACTTCTCACTTTTAAAGCCATCCACAATCTTGCTCCTCCATACCTTAATAGTCTTGTTCATATCGCCACACCTTCTCGAACACTCAGCTCTTCTTCTTCCATTCACCTCACTGTTCCCTCTGTCCGCCTTGTCACCATGGGGAGCAGATCCTTCAGCCACTCTGCTCCTCAGCTTTGGAATTCACTTCCACCTGATCTCCGTAATTTAGACTCTCTTTCACAATTTAAATCCAAACTCAAAACACATCTGTTTAAAACAGCTTATTCTCTTTAACCAGACTGCATTTTTAATATTTGTATTGTATTCTATTGACTTTTATTGTGTTTTTATTTGAACTGATTGTTCTTGCTGTCCTGTACGGTGACCTTGAGTGTCATGAAAGGTGACTTTAAATAAAATGCATTATTATTATTATTATTAAAAGTGATCATAAACAAAACACCTGGGATCAGGACAGGTATCTGATGTTAAATAATCTAAAATGATTATACATGAAACACCTGGGATCAGGACAGGTATCTGATGTTACTGTATATAATAGAATAACTATCAGACATGAAACACCTGAGATCAGGACAGGTATCTGATGTTACTGTATATAATAGAATAACTATCAGACATGAAACACCTGAGATCAGGACAGGTATCTGATGTTACTGTATATAATAGAATAACTATCAGACATGAAACACCTGAGATCAGGACAGGTATCTGGTGTTACTGTATATAATAGAATAACTATCAGACATGAAACACCTGGGATCAGGACAGGTATCTGATGTTACTGTATATAATAGAATAACTATCAGACATGAAACACCTGGGATCAGGACAGGTATCTGATGTTAAATAATATAAAAATGATCAGACATAAAACACCTGGGATCAGGACAGGTATCTGATGTTAAATACAATAAAACTGATCATACACGAAACACCTGGGATTAGGACAGGTATCTGATGTTACTGTATATAATAGAATAACTATCAGACATGAAACACCTGAGATCAGGACAGGTATCTGGTGTTACTGTATATAATAGAATAACTATTATACATGAAACAACTTGGATCAGGACAGGTATCTGATGTTACTGTATATAATAGAATAACTCAGACATGAAACACCTGGGATCAGGACAGGTATCTGATGTTACTGTATATAATAGAATAACTATCAGACATGAAACACCTGAGATCAGGACAGGTATCTGATGTTACTGTATATAATAGAATAACTCAGACATGAAACACCTGGGATCAGGACAGGTATCTGATGTTACTGTATATAATAGAATAACTATCAGACATGAAACACCTGAGATCAGGACAGGTATCTGATGTTACTGTATATAATAGAATAACTATTAGACATGAAACACCTGGGATCAGGACAGGTATCTGATGTTAAATACAATAAAAGTGATCATACACGAAACACCTGGGATCAGGACAGGTCTCTATATTACAGTATTAATCTGACAGGTATCTTAAGTTACTTTGTTTAATATAAAATACACTAACTTCACATGAAACACCTGCGATCAGGACAGCTATTTCAAAGTACTGCATATAAAAGGCATTGGACACGAAACCCCTGCGATTGCGTACAGGTATCTGAAGCAAACGGCTGTTTTCACAATCTGCGCATGATCCGTGACCTATGCAAATTTACAGATAGGCCACGCCCACCCGATGACGTGGTAGCGGTTACACTGTACTGAAACCCCTGGAAAAAAGTGCCTGCCACTTGTAAACACTCGCTGCATCACGCACGCGCGGCTCTCATCTCCGCCCACACTCGTCAGCGCTACCAAGCCGACCAATCACAGAGCTTGCGCTACATTTTTTTGAGAGATGCGCGTCAACGTTGCCGAGGGCTATGCGGAAGTATAAATCAGCCTTTACACACATGCAATCCATTACTGGGAAACACCTATACACTCATTTACACACACACACTCATATAATACGGCCAATTTAGTTCATCCAATTCACCTATAGCGCATATGTTTGGACTGTGGGGAAAATCAGAGCACTCAGAGGAAACTCATGCCAACATGAGGAGAACATGCAAACTCCACATAGAAATGCCAACTGACCCAGCTGAGGCTCGAACCAGTGACCTTCAGTGCTAACCACTGAGCCACCGTGCTGCCCAAAATTAAATTAAATTAAAGACGTGGCACACAGTTTTGAAAACTTTAATAAAACAACCCATACTACACACTGTCAAACTTCACAATTAAACAGACGTATACAGAAATGTGTTATATTCACCTTCATTCCTCAGTTATGTGTGATGAAACATGTCATGTCTTCTCTTTTCTCATCCTGTGTTTTACTCAATGTCTCTTCACTGTTGGAACATGTGGTGTGTTTCATTCACCTCTGAACAGGAATGATGCTTCATTAGTCTCTCCAATGCTGTGTTTTTCAGTCCTCTTATGCTCCTGTGTGGCTTTTTGCTCCATCTTGCTTATCTTGTCTCTTCCAAATCTGCAAAAGAAGAATTTAGTGCATATTTAAGGTGTACATGCTTCTGATGAAGCCTCAAACACATCAGATGGTTTATCAGACATACATTTTGGGGGGAAAGTAGATGGCAACAACTACTAACATCTGCTGTGAAGCTTTTAATGTGGTTAGATAAAGATTTTACCAAGAAATACATCTACAAACGAACTTGAACTTTTACTTGAAAATATTTGCTTTAAATTTTGAGATGTCAGATAAAAACCAGAGAGTCAACAAAAGAGGAAATTAGCACTTCTGATTATTGATGATTTCTTCATGTGTATAAAAGATTCTTTTTTTTTTTTTTAAATCAGCGGCAAAAACTCTTAAATTCAGGGTTGACTGACGATCAAACTTTCTTCTTAAGTGTTTGCAGAGTAATATAATTTCCTTCTGAAACTTAAACCAGAAATATATGTATATATACACTTGCCGGTCACTTTATTAGGTACACCTTACTAGTACCGGGTTGGACCCCCTTTTGCCTTCATAACCGCCTTAATCCTTCATGGCGTAGATTCAACAAGGTGCTGGAAATATTCCTCAGAGATTTTGCTCCATATTGACATGATAACATCACGCAGTTGCTGCAGATTTGTCGGCTGCACATCCATGATGTGAATCTCCCGTTCCACCACCATCCCAAAGGTGCTCTATTGGATTGAGTACTGGTGACTGTGGAGGCCATTGGAGTACAGTGAACTCATTGTCATGTTCAAGAAACCAGTCTGAGATGATTTGCGCTTTATGACATGGTGCGTTATCCTGCTGGAAGTAGCCATCAGAAGATGGGTACACTGTGGTCATAAAGGGATGGACAAGGTCAGCAACAATGCTCAGGTAGGCTGTGGCATTGACACGATGCTCAATTAGTACTAATGGGCCCAAAGTGTGCCAAGAAAAAATCCCCCACACTATTACACCACCACCACCAGCCTGAACCATTGATAAAAGGCAGGATGGATCCATGCTTTCATGTTGTTGACGCCAAATTCTGACCCTGCCATCCGAATGTCGCAGCAGAAATCGAAACTCATCAGACCAGGCAACGTTTCTCCAATTTTCTATTGTCCAATTTTGGTGAGCCTGTGTGAATTGTAGCTTCAGTTTCTTAGCTGACAGGAGGGGCACCCAGTGTGGTCTTCTGCTGCTGTAGCCCATCTGCCTCAAGGTTGGACGTGTTGTGCGTTCAGAGATGCTCTTCTGCAGACCTTGGTTGTAACGAGTGCTTATTTGAGTTACTGTTGCCTTTCTATCAGCTGAAACCAGTCTGGCCATTCTCCTCTGACCTCTGGCATCAACAAGGCATTTACGCCCACAGAACTGCCGCTCACTGGATATTTTCTCTTTTTCATACCATTATCTGTAAACCCTAGAGATGGTTGTGCGTAGGCCTGCCACGATATCTATTTTTTGTTGTTTGATATATTGCACCAAAATATATTGCGATAAACGATATTATTGTCATTTTAAGACCATTTTATGCCACTCATTATATAATGCCAGAATGACAATATAATATCCCAATGCAAGTACACTCTTTCAAAAAACACACAATATTTTATTTTCTTAAGAATATTTAATTTAATTATAGTCATTTTAACAATTCAATAATTAGGCATTGGAATCAGAATGTGAAAACGCATATCGTAAATGAATAATAATTAGTGTTAACAAAAAAGCGCAAGGTGAAAAGTAATATATCTGCTACCAGACCTATTTTCAGTTGTCAGACATACACATGAAAATATACTATAGTAATTTATAGTAAATACTATAGTGTTTTTAACCATACTGACACCTCCAGTAGAGGTAGAGATGTTGGACAATCAGTTAAAATGTTGCTAGAATTGTTTTATGTATGGGGGATATTTATTGCATCACTAAAAATAATTGAATTGATATCCATGTGTTGTGCGATAAGTCGATATATTGATTAGTGTGACAGGCCTAGTTGTGCGTGAAAATCCCAGTAGATCAGCAGTTTTTGAAATACTTAGACCAGCCCGGCACCAAAATTCATGCCATGTTAAAGTCACTTAAATCACCTTTCTTTCCCATTCTGATGCTCGGTTTGAACTGCAGCAGATCGTCTTGACCATGTCTACATGCCTAAATGCATTGAGTTGCTGCAATGTGATTGGCTGATTAGAAATTTGTCTTAACAAGCAGTTGGACAGGTGTATTTAATAAAGAGGCCGGTAAATGTATTATTGTAGCGTAAATTTGTAAATGAATTAATTTTATTCTGTTAATGAATACTGCACTGCATATTAAAATATCTTTAAATTCAACGCAAAATAAACAACAAAACCACACCAACTGAGTGTAAACAAAACACGCATTACCCACAAATGGCTAAATATCATCCACTTCCATATCTTAATCCCAAACCGTTATAAGTGAAAGCGGTCAAACCTGTATGTAGGCCTCTGAGAGCGTGATCATCTGAGGGAGAATATCAATCACCTGCAGGTCCTGAAGCTCATACCATTTCCCTGTGCCCTGCCAAACATTACACACCATTCACGTTATACACAGGGTTCCCACACTTTCATGAACAGCAGATTCAAGGACTTTTTAAAGCGCTATTCATTTTAAATCAAGCACCTTTCACTTCATACCACAGCATATGTAGCACCATGAAAGTCCTTACTGTAGTTAATATTTCACTTACACCTAATATTTACATTAAAAATATCAAAGTAATGATAAACAGTCATGCTCAAAGAACTTTAATACAATTTGTTGAGATCAATACTAGTATCTTTCAAATGCGGTCTCTGATATATTGATAAAATGTGCTGGAATTTTGGCCCCATCCTCCTGACAGAATTGGTGTAACTGAGTCAGATTTGTAGGCTGTCTTGCTCGCACAAGCTTTTTCAACTCTGCCTACCAAATTTCTATAGGATTGACAACAGGGCTTTGTGATGGCCACTCCAAATCATTCACTCTGTTGTCCTTAAAGCACATTTTAACTAATTTGGCAGTATGCTTAGGTTCATGGTCTGTTTGGAAGACCCATTTGTGGCCAAGTTTTAATTTCCTGGCTGATGTCTTGAGATCTTGCTTCAGTATTTCTACATAATGTTCTTTCTTCATGATGCCATCTATGCTGTGAAGTGGACCAGTCCCTCCTCCAGCAAAACAGCCCCACAACATGATGCTTCCGCCCCCATACTTCACAGTTTGGATGGTGTTTCTAAGCTTGTAAGCTTAAAGTTTAAAGTTAAGCTTGTAAAGCTCTAAGTTCCCCTTTGTCCTCCAAATGTAACACTGGTCATTATGGCCAAACAGTTCAATCTTAGTTCCATCAGACCACAGGACATGTCTCCAAAAATGTGTCTTTTCCCAGTGTAATTTAGCAAATTGTAATCTGGCTTTTTTGTTGATTCTGGCTTGTTGATTTTCCCATGTTGTCACACAAGAAAGCAGTGTGTTTGAGGTTTTCCTTAAATACTATTCTACAGTTGTGCCTCCAATTAACTCAAATGTTGTCAATTAGCCAATCAGAAACTTCCAAAACCGTGACACCATCATCTGAGCTTTTTCAGAGGCATAATAATCTTAATCTTATTAATCAAAAAGTATCTCTCTCATTATTCTGCTATTAAGCAAAACAGAAACAAATGTGATAATCCTAACTTACCTAAAAGAGAAACAGTTTAGTCACATTAACATCTGACTTTTTAAAAAATGGTTATGTGCCTTTTTATTCAGTGTATGTAAACTTCTGCTTTCAAATGTAGGTATTTGGACTATAATTCAGACTCATCATTGCATATCTTGCAATCTGACTATTGCGGATGTCCACATTGTGATATCTGAAATGATACACTAACACTGCGATGCTGAAACTTGTATCTGAAACAATACACACACACACACACACACACACACACACTGCAATGCTAAAACAATATATTGTTCAGCCCTATTATGAAGCAATTGTTTCAAAGCTTTGTTTCTCCCATCACTGTCATGGACACACTCACGTGATGCAGAACATGGATCCTGTAGGAGCCTTCAGTGGGTTTTCCATCATGGACGACGTTGGCCACCAGGTCATAGGTGGTGTTTTTCTCTGTGACCTGAGCCTCTTCTGTCAGATACTCGCGCAGGTCAACGTTCCTGATTTATAATACAGAGAAAATTGAAATTAAACTAAATTAAACAAGGAGCTTTCATGAATTTCTAGCTGAGGTGTGAAAACACACGTGATGGGGAAGTTGACGATAGTTGGGTTCTTCTCCACAAAGAAGTTGTTCTTGGTGAATCGTTTGATGCAGAAGATGAGGTACGGAGGAAGCTTGGTGAGCTGGAACCTTTTCAGAAAGTTCTCTTTGTATGTCTTGTACTCCTGCAAAGAGATAATGGACTTCACTAGATGAGTAAAGCTGGATGACTTAGTAAGGCCTGATTTATCACACTGGCAGGCAGCTAGTGCGTTATCTAACATGGCATTTGTTAGCATACTTTAACAAGTCAGTTCACCTTCATGAACGTCTAATTTATTTATATCTTTCTGATGATACTTTTACCTTCTCCTGTACGAAACCCATAAACTTGTGCTTAATGTGAAATTTAGCACTTTTTGCATTCTTAATTCTGTGTTTATGTGTCTGTATTTTTCATACAAACTGTACAAATTTGGTCTTTAAATAAAATTTTAATTGCATTAAACCAGGATAAAGGGTCGTTCATAGTAAAAAGACAATGACTGTAAATGTAAATATGACCATAACAATATTTGCGTCAACACAGGCGAATGTTAAAGGGCCACAAAACCCCCTGTCTCAGCAGGGTGTTTTCACACCTCTGTTTTGAAAAAAGTCAGGAAAGTTGGGTGTGTCCAGCTCTGGGAGTGTGGGAGTGTCGGGGGAGGGAAAGAGGATAAGATTTGCATAGAAGGGAGTTTCCATTTGGGCACGCGCTAAGTTTCACAGGCAAAACAAACACAGAGAGGCTGATTTGATACCGCATGGCAAATGAGAGAAAAAAAAATCCTCATGCTTATTAATGAAGTTTCACGTCATACACAATAGAGCGCGCTGATTGGTTTGAAGCACGTCTTTCTCATGATTTAATGCCGCACACTCAGATATGTCAGAATGTTCTCGAAAAGACAGACAGCCACTCTCCTGGCTGGATTTACACCTATGTATCTCATGGCCGTGACGTAGCTTCAAAAATTCGTTTCAAACCGGAAGAACGAATTTGCTCAAAATAACGCAAAAACAACCAATTTTCACTTTTTAGTGCAATATATTTGTCCTAATAGTGTTTATAGCAGCGTGGGACACATATATGACTGTCAACAGCTCAAAAAATGTGTTTTGGTGTTTCGTGACCCTTTAATGTTTATTTATAGTTTGTTATTTTTTATTTGGCATGACCCCCTTGTGACAAGCAGAAGTCAGAGCAGTGAATCCAGTTCATTAGGGCTGCACAATATATCGTTTCAGCATTGTTATAGCAATGTGCGCATCCGCAATAGTCACATTGCAAGATATGCAATGTTGAGTCAGGATTATAGTTGGCCAGGAGCTACAGAACTGTATTTTATCAATGGATTTATACTGAAATTTATATGATTTATGCAACAACAAAAAATCTTTTTCTTACTGAGAATTTTTGTTTTGTTTCTAGTCCAAATATCTACATTTTATGCCAGTTTACGAAAACAAGATTATTTAACTTACCCCACTGGCAGATAATTGTGCTTGTTTTAAGGAAGGATCTTAATTTTGCCTTATTTCATCTGAATTTTAAGACAACAATGTTTTTTTCTTGATCTAAGAATTTTTGCATTACAATCATTAAAATTCTGTATCTGAATACTGTTAGACTCCCCAGAAAACCATCAAACAGAGCTATTCAACTATCTTGTAAAACTCATATATCACAGTATTTATTGCAGAAAAATAAAATATCGCAATATCACATTTTTCCAATATTGTGCAGCCCTACAGCTCATGTAATCTATCTAATTAAACAGAGAATTAAGCGATCACAGTCCAGTAGTAGAGGAGAAAACAAAAAGATAAACACAACTTAATTTTCCTCTGTGTTTTCAAAGGAAGCAACAAAAAGATACAGAAACTGTACTGGATACCAGAGTTACTTTTATTTAATATATTATGGGCAAAATATAATGAAATAAGCAATATTAGACCGAGTTTAACCTAAGCCTGATCTGTAAAACAAAATGTATAAAAAAAAATAACATACAATAAAAGAATTAATAAATGACCCTAGTAAAGTCCGACTGGACTCAAAAACGAACTTAATGGGCTTGCAGACCTTTAATGTGCACTTGCCATTGAGCTTGCAAATTTTCTAATTAATTTTGATATATTTCCAGGTTATCTGCAGGATTTTAAAATCAATTTAAAAGTTTAAAGACCTTAAAAAGTAAACAAATACAAGTAAAAACCTCACTTAAACCACCAAGAACATAGAAATTAAAATGACTGAACAGCAAATATCATTTCCAAATCATTTACCAGGGTATCTGCAGGTTTAAAAGAGTTATATTTAGGACCTTTTTTAATACCACGCAGAATGAAATTTAAGACCAATTGTAAAGTATATTTTTTTAATAGTACCAAAAAAACACACAACACAACTAATTAATTACCATCCTTAACACTCTTTTTACATATAGAAAGATAAAAAAAAATAAGGAGAGTAACTAATAATCTAATAATAATAATAATAATTGAGGTGCAGCGGCAATCACCAGTCAGGCCGGTCAAGCGAAAAATCATCCAGTTCCAGTCCCTGGTCAGTTGATCGATGCATCTCTAGTTCTTTATTTGCTAATCTACGGGTTGACACAGCTATTATCGAGTAAAATCGTAATAAAAACAATATCATTCATTCATTTTCTTTTCGGCTTAGTCCACATGTGTCAAAGCCAGTTCCTGAAGGGCCGGAGCTCTGCACAGTTTAGTTCCAACCCCAATTAAACACACCTGATCAAACTAATTGAGTGCTTTAGACTTGTTTGATACCTACAGATAGGTGTGTTGAAGCAGAGCTGGAACTAAACTCTGCAGTGCTCCGGCCCTCCAGGAATTGACTTTGACACCCCTGGCTTAGTCCCTTTATTAATCCTGGGCCACCACAGCGGAATGAACCGGCAACTTATCCAGCATAGGTTTTACGCAGCGGATGCCCTTCCAGTTGCAACCCATCACTGGGAAACACCCATACACTCTCATTCTCACACACATACACTATGGACAATTTTAGCTTACCCAATTCACCTGTACCGCATGCCATTGGATTTGTGGGAAAACCGAAGCACCCGGAGGAAACCCACGCAAACACGGGGAGAACATGCAAACTCCACACATAAATGCCGACTGACCTAGCCGAGGCCCGAACCAGTGACCTTCTTGCTGTGAGGCGAAAGCACTACTTACTGCGCCACCTCAATAAAAACAATATGATAAATAAAATAAAAACAAAATCTTCTTTATGGGGTCAGATCGATTCAATTGCATTTTAAGGACCTTTTGAAAAGCAGATTGAGGACACTTTAAGACTAATTAAGGCCTTATCTTTATGCTATGGAATTTAAGATTTTTTAAGGGTCTGTGGACACCCTGATTTACAAACAAGCAAGAAAAACAACAAAAAATTTGCACCTTCTCCGTGTTCCCATTGAACTTTCCCAGGATGTTGAAGAGCGGGACCTGAGGAATGATGAGCTGCTCTTTCTCGTCTTTGTAAAGTGGTGCGGTGGGCAGATCCAGGGTCAGGTAGAGGAAGGTGGACTCTGACATCTCCTCCTGATACTCCTCCTTCAGCAGAAGAGCTTCTTTCTCCTCTGGAGGCTGCCAGAAACAAAAGAATTACTCACATGAATGAATGCCTTATCACATTTGACATAGAGCTGAAGGCAAAATTATTAGCTCTCCTGTGCAATTTTAATTTATTTTTTTGAAATAGTTCACAAGTGATGGTTAATGGAGAAAGTTTTTCAAAACACTGATGACAGTATATAATATTTTTCCAGTTATTTCACTTTCGTATTTAGCTTGGAACGCAATTTAAAGGCTTAAATTCTGCAGGTCATTGGACAACAGGTTTTTTCTGTAACCAATCCGGAAAAAAAAAAATGAATTTATTAAGGGGGCCAATCATATTGACCTTAGCATGTTTTTAAATTTAATAATATATATATATATATATATATATATATATATATATACATACATACACAGTTGAAGTCAGAATTATTAGCTTCCACCCCCCCCCCCTTTTTTTTTTTATTTTTTTTTTTTTTTATTTTATTTTTTAAATATTTCCCAAATGATGTTTAACAGAGCAAGGAAATTTTCTTCTGGAGAAAGTCTTATTTTGCAGTTTTTAATTTTTTTTAAACCCATTTTAAGGTCAATATTATTAGACCCTTTAAGCTATATTTGTTTTCGATAGTCTCCAGAACAAACCATCGTTATACAATAACTTGCCTAATTACCCTAACCTGCCTAGTTAACCTAATTAACCTAGTTAAGCCTTTAAATGTCACTTTAAGCTGTATAGAAGTGTCTTGAAAAATATCTAGTCAAATATTATTTACTGTCATCATGGCAAAGATAAAATAAATCAGTTATTAGAAATGAATTATTAAAATTATTATGATTAGAAATGTGTTGAAAAAATCTTCTCTCCGTTAAACAGAAATTGGGAAAAAGGGGGGCTAATAATTCTGACTTGAACTGTGTTTGTGTAAATATATATATAATTCCAGCCAAAGAAATAGAGATAAGACTTTCTCCAGATGTGAAAACACTGTAAAAAATGCTGAGTTCCACACAATTAATTTGGTATTGGGACAACATAAAGGAATTAAGTTAGCTTAATAGTTTTTAAAAATTTAAGTGGGTTGAACATAGAACAATTTAGTTGTCCCCCCCAAAAAAACTCTAGAATTGTGTCGTTTCAGCTAGGGCTGCACAATATATCATTTCAGCATCGATATGGCAATGTGCGATTTTGCTATCGTCACATCTGCAATGTCATGTTGGGCATAATACAACATGGCCTATAACATGACCCAATCTGACAGATTCTAACGGTGTGAAAGGCCTGTGGCTAAGATTTCAAGCTAATTTAAACCATTTGGGCACAAGTTATAGAGTTTACCACTTTAAAAAGATGAAGAGTGCTTAATTATGTATACAATGAAGACTATTCGATGTTAATTTACATTTGACTATCGCATTTTGAACCCCAATGCTGTTAGACTTAAACGAAAATCATGAAGCGCTGTTTAATTTTTATCTTTGTTCTAATGTCTTCATCTGTGCATTGTTACGATGTATATTTTTGTATATTTTATGCAGATGCACTCCGAATGCCAACCAATGTAAAATGATGAATTAGCTGTTACTCAAGCCATCTTGTGAAACGATGTTAATTTTGCAATATATATCGCAGGAAAAACATTTTTCAAATATTGTGCAGCCCTAGTTTCATCTCATTTTAAATAAGTAGTTTGAACAAACAGTAAACATAATTTTGAGTGTGCAATAGGAAACAATTTCAGCATAACCTGAAAAACATTTTTAAAAAACCCAGACGACATACCAGAAAATATAAAACAATTACTGTTTAAAAATTACAAGTAACTAAAAAGTACAGTCAGTATCTGAGAGAGCCGTATGTTTTCAGACATTGCTTGTTATTTTTTCTTATATTTTGTTTTATTTTTATTACCGATGACATCATAAACAGCAGCAGGTCTAATAGGCTGCATTCACACTAATGCACACATCTATTTTTTAACACATAAGATGTTTTGTCTTATCATTAAGATAAAACAATGTTTAATATAATGTATTATGTAAGCATTTGTTATGTACTAATATAAACTGCATGCTAAATGGCATAAATGATGCATTCATAAAGGTAAAACACTACAAAAAAAATTAGTCAAACTTTCTCTAAAGTGCACAAGTGTGAATATGCTTTACAAAAAACTGCTCAAATCGTTGAACAGAGGATTGCATCAGAAAACTGATTTTACAGCAGACACGTACTAAGTCCGGATGAGGAAGTTTCTTTGAGAAGATTCGCATAGACCCCTGAAATGCCTTGGTGATGATGGCTGCAGAAGAGAAATGCATCTATTAGCTGATGAAAAATAAATATATAAATCGAAATGATATGAAAAAATTAGCACATAAAACTAAACTCACATGATTTCTTCTTTGTCCCACCAAGAGCACCATGCAATGCATTCAGGAACCAGGAGAGAAAGTCCACAGCGTCCCCTAGTGGACAAAAAGCACTGCATCAGTTTAAAAGATTCAGTTTTATGGGAAACGACAATTTTTCCTGCTAGTTCATTATTATTTATGATTTTAATATTACAGTTAAAGTAAAAAAAAAAAAATGATATGTCCAATCCTAAAATAGTTAATTATTGGATTTTGGTTTTTTAATTAATATCAGAAGTGGTGGGGAAACAAGTATACCCTTGGCCTATTTTAGCTATATTTGGTGTCAGTGATGATGCAGAATTATCTAAAAATCTACGTACAGTGATTAGATTTATAACCCTTTTGGCACGTAGATTGATTTTACTGAACTGGAAACGAAAAGATCCTCCACGTTGCTACACATTAATAAAAAATGTCATGTCTTGCCTGCAACTTGAGAAGCTCAGACTTTCCCTTAAGCTCCTAGGGCCCCGAGTGTCCACATATGTGGACAGCACATTTTTAGCTCTTAAGTGGCTATTTAAAATACTTTGAATGTTTTATATTTTGTTACAGACATACAGTGTAATCCTGCAACTGTTTTGCAGTATATGAAATGTCCCAAAACCTATTTTTAACTGTCCAAAATGGGGAAAAAATTTTGTTTTTACTCTGTGATAGTCAAAGCAAGTAAAAAAAAAAATTATGTTAAATTTGCATAAAAGAAAATTCGGGAAAAAGTGTTTTTTGTAAATTGGGACCACGAGTCCACATATATGGACATCATTTTTCTCTAAAAGTACATCATATCAAAAGATGATACTTAGATTTTTATTCTAATTAGGTTCCAATAAGCCCAAATAGCAAAGAGAAATAAAAAATGCATGTAAAAAAAAAACACCTTGGGTCTTAAGAGGTTATAGCCTGTGACTGTTTGAACATTTCAATATTTCACATTTTAAAACATCCGGCCACAAGAAATGATTTGTAACTTTAATAAAGATTAAATAATATAAAATGAAGACAGTGTTGCAGTGTTGATTATTCAATATATGTACCTGAATAGTAAATACCTGAGAACTATAATTCACTTTTATCTTTGCTATATTTTATTTATCTATGCTTGTAATTTATTTGTTATATATTATTCGAGATTCACTCCCCTACAAAATCCCCCCAATCAATCCAAATAAACCTGTTAAATCATCTGGTGAAATTGCATTCACATCGCAATATATAATCACAGAAATACAAAATACCGTAATGTCAGATTTTTCCAATATCACGCAGCCCTAATTCAAGTATACAGATATTTGTTCAACTAATTTCCATGACTTTTTCAAAACTTCGTGAGTTTTTCCAAAACTTTTCCAGGCCTGGAAAATGCCATGTCAAAATTCCATGACTTTTCAAGGTTTTCCATGACCGTATGAACCATTACTTAGTAATTTTAGCGAAAACCTCAGATACTGTTGGTTGTGCACCTTTTTTACCAACCAAGTTTGTTGATGCCATTATAACGACACAGATCACTCTGCCTATGCAAGAGTCCCGCGGAAAAAGTGATTGACAGGTGGTAATTTGTGTGTAACTTATCTTTATTTATTTATGATTTGGTTATGGGTAAAACAAAGACCATGCGGGTCAGGTAGTTCAAACGGTAGACTACAAATAATAAATACCTTATGAATTAAATAAATATTCATAAATAATTAATTCACCACCGCGTCCATCGCGATGTTTCACATTAGACATTGTACGATGCCAAATTGGTCGACATAGCCCAACCCTAATACAGTACTGCAAAAATACTCAAAAATGTCTCTGTCAATGTTTTCAAACAATTATATTTGATTTCACACAAGTCACACATGTGCCAATATCACATCTGTCACATCCATAACTGAGAGATATCACAAGCTTTTTCCTCATTTATGCAAAAATGTCAAATAAAATCAATCATGTTTGTTCTATAGATAGCCAACTCTTATCCTCTTGATTATCATTATATCTTTTGGGTTGTGCAGTTTAATTCACAGAATTTCTACAAAGTATGTTGTATACTGTAAACTCGCAAACTGTTTTGGTCACATCCATAACGCATGATTATTCTCCTCGTTTTGGAAAATATAATGTTAATATATGAAGAGATCATATGCAAAAACCTCTAAGTGGCATCTGAAATTTCTATCGAAAATGAACATTTTTTCCAGCCTCCTTTGTTTATGTTGAGATATTTCACTCAAGAAGACCAGCAAAAAGGACTTATTCTTTGCCATAAAAGTGATATTACTGAACATACACGCAGGAGGCTGATAAAAATGCTCATTTTAGAGGAAAATTTTAGACGGCATTTAGAGGTTTTTGCACCTAAACTCTTCATAGACTATGTGAATGTATGCTTTGAGTTTTTACTGCAAATGTCACCTCCCTAATGCTGGAATTGCTCATACCTTGTTTAGTGATCTGAAAGGTCTTTTTACTGCATAACACCACAGCCTGCAGCATCTCATGTGGCGACACGTGGGCTTTAAAGTTTCGCGGGTTCCAGAGTTTGCGCATGAGCTCCCCGAACCGTTGCACCAGCAGAAACATGATGTCGCCAGGTGGACGGCGGATACCACGGTAGTTTTCCTCCTCCAGGAAGTAGTTTCGTAGAGGTGGCACGTTCGACAGCGCCTTAGAAGAAAAAAACAAGAGGTGACTTTAAACACACTAAGGAATATTTAGGTCTAAATATAAGATTTAGAGTTGAGGGCAAAATTATTAGCCTTCCTGTGCAATATTTATTATTTTTGAAATATTTCTCAAGTGATGTTAAACAGATTTTTCACAGTATTTCCTATAATATTTTTTCTTCTGGAGAAAGTCTTAATTGTTTTATTTCGGCTAAAATAAAATCAGTTTTTATATTATTTGAAATATATCTTAAGGTCAATATTATAAGCCTCTTTAAGCAATACTGTTTTTCAATTGGCTACAGAACAAACCATCATTATACAATGACTTGCTAATGACCCTAATTAACATAGATACGTCTTTAAATGTCACTTTAAGCTGAATACTAGTATCTTGAAAGATATCTAGTCAAGTATTATGTACTGTCATCATGGCAAAGATAAAAGAAATCAGTTATTAGAAATGAGTTATTAAAACTATTATGTTGAGAAATGTGTTGAAGAAATCTTCCCTCCGTTAAACAGAAATTGAGGGAAAAATATACAAGAATTAAAATTTAACAAGAGAGCTAATAACTACGTAAAAACTAGCACCAGTGATGGGTGTAATGACTTAAAGTAACTAGTTACAGTAATTTAATTACTTGTCTGAATAACTGAAGAAAAATAAAGTAAGGGATTACTGTTCATTTTAGGTAATTAGTGAGACTTATATACAGTAATGGGAATAACGGCGCTATAAATAAACGGCCTTACTAACGGTGATACTTTATTTAGTAATCAAAAGAGTTACTGTTTCCCCCGTTACAACGCCGTTACAGTACTGACAATAAAATGCACGTTACTATTAGGGTTGGGCTGATAGACGACGTGTCTCACTATAGTTGATAAACGTGATATTTAATTAATCTTGTCTCTATCCAGGGCTTAATTTGTGCCAGAACACACCGGATCCGGAACCTCTGAAATCTGATCCCGCACCTCATTTTACCAATCTCCCCCCTCAACCGCCGTCCTCCCCTGTCCGCTGTTCATTTTTATTTTCTTCACTGGCGTCTGCGACACCCCCTCGCCGCTCACTTTCGTGCGCAAGACCCCCGAGCCGCTCACTTTTGACTGCGACACCCCTCCGCCATCCACCGCACCGCAGAAAAAGTGATTGACAAGTGGTAATTTGTGTGTAACTTATCTTTATTTATTAATGATTTGGTTATGGGTAAAACAAAGACCAGGTAGTTGAAACGGTAGGCTACAAATAATTGATTCGTTATGAATTAATTAATTCACCGCTGCCTATGAAGACGATGCCATCGTCCATCGCGATGTTTCACATTAGACATCGTACGATGCCAAATTGGTCAACATCGCCCAACCCTAGTTACTATAATCAAAAACACTGTAGCGGTTTTCATGCAAGCAGCGTCTCTCTCAGCCATAGGAACTCTCTTTCTCTGGAGTGGGTGTGTTTGTTTGGGGATGGGGCGGGACACATAACCAACCAGTGATGATGATTGGTGTGTTTGTGATCATGGTGTAAAGTTCTAAACCATCTATTGTGCAACTATAGTAATGATAATATTTACAATGACATGTTGAATTTGATGGTTGTCTCTCACATTGTACACTAATCTATACTAGTTTAATTTTTTTTAAGTATCACAACAGTTACTTTCCCTGGTAATTAGTTACTTTTATAATTATGTAACTCAGTTACTATTTGTGAGAAGTAACTAGTAACTACTAATTAATTACTAATTAATTACTCTTTTAAAGGAATGTGCCCAACACTGATTATAAAGTACTTGCATTAAACACTGTACATGCAGGGAGTGCAGAATTATTAGGCAAATGAGTATTTTGACCACATCATCCTCTTTATGCATGTTGTCTTACTTCAAGCTGTATAGGCTCGAAAGCCTACTACCAATTAAGCATATTAGGTGATGTGCATCTCTGTAATGAGAAGGGGTGTGGTCTAATGACTGTGTGGCGAAATAACTGCCCATGAACTGAGAAAAGTCAAGCGTGCAGCTGCCAAGATGCCACTTGCCACTAGTTTTGCCATATTTCAGAGCTGCAACATCACTGGAGTGCCCAAAAGCACAAGGTGTGCAATACTCAGAGACATGGCCAAGGTAAGAAAGACTGAAAAACGACCACCACTGAACAAGACACACAAGCTGAAACGTCAAGACTGGGCCAAGAAATATCTCAAGACTGATTTTTCTCAGGTTTTATGGACTGATGAAATGAGAGTGAGTCTTGATGGGCCCGTGGCTGGATCGGTAAAGAGCAGAGAGCTCCAGTCCGACTCAGACGCCAGCAAGGTGGAGGTGGACTACTGGTTTGGGCTGGTATCATCAAAGATGAGCTTGTGGGGCCTTTTCGGGTTGAGGATGGAGTCAAGCTCAGCTCCCAGTCCTACTGCCAGTTTCTGGAAGACACCTTCAAGCAGTGGTACAGTAAGAAGTCTGCATCCTTCAAGAAAAACATGATTTTCATGCAGGACAATGCTCCATCACACGCGTCCAAGTACTCCACAGCGTGGCTGGCAAGAAAGGGTCTAAAAGAAGAAAAACTAATGACATGGCCTCCTTGTTCACCTGACCTGAACCCCATAGAGAACCTGTGGTGCATCATCAAATGTGAGATTTACAAGGAGGGAAAACAGTACACCTCTCTGAACAGTGTCTGGGAGGCTGTGGTTGCTGCTACATGCAATGTTGATGGTGAACAGATCAAAACACTGACAGAATCCATGGATGGCAGGCTTTTGAGTGTCCTTGCAAAGAAAGGTGGCTAAATTGGTCACTGATTTGTTTTTGTTTTGTTTTTGAATGTCAGAAATGTATATTTGTGAATGTTGAGATGTTATATTGGTTTCACTGGTGAAAATAAATCATTGAAATGGGTATATATTTGTTTTTTGTTAAGTTGCCTAATAATTCTGCACAGTAATAGTCACCTGCACACACAGATATCCTCCTAAAATAGCTCAAACTAAAAACAAACTAAAAACTACTTCCAAAAATATTCAGCTTTGATATTAATGAGTTTTTTGGGTTCACTGAGAACATGGTTGTTGTTCAATAATAAAATTAATCCTCAAAAATACAACTTGCCGAATAATTCTGCACTCCCTGTATATTCAACAGTTTGTTTGTTTACACTTTATCTTGGACCCTAGGCCCACATTTGCATATACTGAACAAAAACAGACAACACAAATCAACACAAACATTCAATCAACAACACAAATATTACATATTTAAAAGTCTGACTGATGTAGGTGAAAAAAGATTTCGTAAAACGATTGTATCTGCACACAGGCAACCTGTATCGTCATCCAGAAGGCAGTAAATCATACTCACAAAATAGTTCAATGTAAATGAATTGGGAGTAGCAGAGTAATCATGATTTTTGTTATGCAAATATCATCTTACCTGCAAAACCACGTTAGCGTAGTCATTAGCCTTAATATTATTGAGACCCACAATTCCCGGCAGGTAAGTAGTGCCGTCATAGGCTCTGTACAGCTTTCCCTGCTTATCCAATCCGGAGATGTGCTGTTTAGTGAACGTGGGTTTCAGCACATACTGAAATTCAGAAATAAAGAGGAGATGCAAAACAATCCTGCTAAAAGACCTTCATAATGAGTAATAATTACCATAATTACATGCAGTATTTACTAAAAAAAGATGGCTAAATAAACTAGCAGTATAACACTAACATATAAAAGATTTGAAATAAAGTAAATACATAAAACACATATAACATAAACTGACTGGCAACAATCAATTTTTAGTCATATTTGTTGGTTATGGTATGCGTGCGTGCGTGCGTGCGTGCGTGTGTTTGCGTTAGACTGTATAGGATTACGCGGAAAAACGAATTGATAGAATTTTAAGGCATATAAGAATAGAAAAAAGATAAATAAATCAATACATAAATAATAAAATAAATAAATCATTAAGGAATTTTTTTTTTAAGGGAGAAGATTAAGGGGAAAAAATGGATTTATAGAATTTTAAGGGATACAAAAACAGAAAAAAAGATAAATAAATAAATGAATAAATACAATGATTAAAAAATAATTTCTTTTTTAAAATGGAGAGGAAGAAAAAATATCTAAATTTGTAAAAATTTGTAAAAATGTTTAAGACTCTATAGGATTAAGAAGAAAAAAAGATTAACTTTTAAGGTATACAAAAACAGAAAAAAAGATAAATAAATAAAAAAAAAAGTAAATAAATGAATGAGTTTTTTTAAGGGAGAGGAAGAAATAAAATTATATAAATGAATAAAAATTGGAAATAAAGATAATAATAATCTAATATAAAAGTACTCACTGTAATGTCCTCCAATGATGAGTCAATGATTTCATAGTTGTCTGGCAGGCAGTAGAACTTTAACGTGTGGAGATTGAGGAAAACATGGTGTGCGACCTGAACACTGTGGATGTACGCGTGTGACTTCTGACCTCGACCTGACACAAGCAAAACAAAACATCAGGCCAAATATTCCCATAGCGTTTTATACATTCTGTTTCATTCATTCATTCATTTATCTTCCTTCGGCATAGTCTCTGATTTATCAGAGGTCACCACAGCGGAATGAACCGCCAACTCCATGTTTTAAGCAACGGATTCCCTTCCAGCCGCAACCCAGTACTGGGAAACACCCATACACACTTCTGTGCTAACCACTGAGCCACCGTGCCAGCCCATTCTGTTTTAAAACTGCTAATAAATATATATAAATACTGTATATATATATATATATATATATATATATATATATATATATATATATATATATATATATATATATATATATACACAGGCAGTGCAGGATTATTAGGCAAATTAGTATTTTGACCACATCGTCCTCTTTATGCATGCTGTCTTACTCCAAGCTGTATAGGCTCGAAAACCAATTAAGCATATTAGGTGATGTGCATCTTTGTAATGAGAAGGGGTGTGGTCTAATGACATCAACACCCTATATCAGGTGTGCGCAATTATTAGGCAACTTCCTTTCCTTTGGCAAAATGGGTCAAAAGAAGGACTTGACAGGCTCCGAAAAGTCAAAAATAGTGAGATATCTTGCAGAGGGATGCAGCACTCTTAAAATTGCCAAGCTTCTGAAGCGTGATCATCGAACAATCAAGCGTTTCATTCAAAATAGTCAACAGGGTCGCAAGAAGCGTGTGGAAAAACCAAACCAAACCAAAAACCAAGGTGCAAAATAACTGCCCATGAACTGAGAAAAGTCAAGCGTGCAGCTGCCAAGATGCCACTTGCCACCAGTTTTGCCATATTTCCCAAATGATGTTTAAGAGAGCAAGGAAAATTTTCACAGTATATTTTAAGTCTTAATTCATTTAGTTTGGGTGGATTTTAAAATAATATTTTTTAAATGTTAAAAACTGCTACGGTCAATATTATTAGCACAATTAAGAACTTATTTAAAGTGGCTACAGAACAAACACTGCTGTCCAATGAGTTACCTAAATAACCTAATTAAGCCTTTAAATGTCACTTTAAGCTGAATACTAGTATCTTGCAAAATAATTAGCAAAATATTATGCATCATGGCAAAGACAAAAGATATTGCTGAACACTGGGTGTCTTTTAAATTGATTTATTTTAAATAACTTGGATTCTGCAGGGACTTTAATTTATACAGTGCTCAGCAGAGTATGCCCTATTTTGAAAATGAATATTTGTATCCAGTTCTAAGTGAATATGGGTAATATATATTGGTGCATTTGAACAAAACAGGTTTATTAAACAGATATATTTATTAAAATAATATTTTAGTGACAGAACATCTTTAGAAATGGAAAGATAAGACAATTAAATTCATGCAAAATATTGCAAAAAAATTCCAAACTACAACATTTCAACAAAATTGTGTATATATATATATATATATTTTTTTTTTTTTTGTCTTGATGTTTGCTATTTTTGAAAATGTTATTTAATATTTTTCTCTAACATTAATTTGGGCTACTAATTTTTGAACCATTATTGTAAGTAATTTTGTTAGATTAGCTCCAGATTTGGCTTTAGTACTGACTAATCTAATGTTTATGCACAAATATAATATTGTAAAGCATCCTATAGAAAACATTAATTTAAATGAAAGATTTGTGGGAGGTGTACTCATATGCTGAGCACTGTATATTTGAAGCCTAAAAGAACTCATTTTGTGAGGCTAGTCTGGTACAAACTTACCCTGGAAATATTTCCCACAGATCAGACAGGCGTAGACATTAATGTGTGAGAGAGAGATTGAGCAAAGCTTCTCAAAGTCAAAATCCAAAACACTCCTACAGAGAAGAAAAGAGAAGAGCGGCTGTTAAAGCAGAAGGGCAATAGTGGAGTTAGGGCTGCACAATATTGGTAAAAACTGACTTAATTTTTCTGTGATAAATACTGAGATATTGAGAATAATTTCAATAGATGAAATGAACAGCTCTATTGGGAAATAATAAATAATTTTAGGATGATTTTGTAGTGGAGCACATCTGCATAAAATGTCATTTTCGTGTTCAGAGATACCGATGCTGAAACGTTAATTGAGGTAAACTTGGTTTTATATTCGCACGTTCTGACTTTCTCCTTTAATAACATCCTGCAAATTCTAAATAGGGAACTTATATTATCAGCCAATGACTATCAAAGTACAGCATTACTAATAGTCAATTAAATAGTGCTAATGTTGTTTTAAAGTCATACTTAAACGTGATTTCAGATTGAATATTCAAATTAGCGTGTTAAACAATACAGGGGCCTTTAATGTGCGAATATAAAACCAACATTACCTCAATAAAACAGTATATTGTGCAACCCTCAGTGGAGTACAACAATAAAGACATATTTCAATCATATTAACAAACCTGTTGATTGTATCCAGATAAGGACAATGGCGGCTTCTGCGATCTTCAACATAAGAGCGACCCACTTTCACACGCACTTCTGAAATTAGCCAAAGACAACATATAAAAAATTCATGACAAATTGTAGCTCTCAAGTAGTAATTCAAACATGCAGATCTCTGTTGTTAAAGATTTCCCCACCAACTTCCAACAATATCCAATGTTTCTGCAGGTTTCATGAAGAAAAACCTAAAACTAGTAAATCCCAAGATGAAAATTTTGTCTTCATTTATTCAATTGTGGTGAAGTTGGTTTTATATTGGCACCTTTAGACATTCTCCTTAATAAAATAATTTCAGAAAAATGTCAGAATTTTCAAAATCTAAATAAGGAAATCATATTAGCAGCCAATGACTATCAAAGTACAACACTGTTAACAGCTAACTAAATAGTGCTCATGATGTTTTAAAGCCATATTTACATGTGATTTTGGACCAAATATTCAAAGTACCATGGTAAAAAATACAGTGAGCATGTCACAAGTTCTCAAAGAACGCATGTGCTAATTTAAAACCAACTTTACCTCAATATTTATTCACCCTACAAGCCTTTTTGAATTTCTTTCCTCTCACAAACTATATTTTTAGAAAACCAGCAGACATTCACCATTAGGGTTGGGCGATGCTGACCAATTTAGCATTGAACGATGTCTAATCATGTGAAACATCGCGATGGGCGATGGCATCGTCTTCACAGGGGAGGTGAATTCATTTGTAGCCTACCGTTTCAGCTACCTGGTCTTTGTTTTACCCATAACTAGGCCCACACGGAATCTGTGCGCGCAGAATTCCGCAGATTTTTCGTAGATTTTCCGCAGATTTTTAGCCCATCATTAATTCTGTTTATTTACTTAAAGTTAACTATTTACTGTTAATCTAATTGGATTTGCATTTTAAACATTAAATAAAAGTTAAAAAGATATAATTTTTTATTTCACATTTTAAGGTTTTAGTTATGATACTCCTAAAATAATTCCGCAGAAATCCGCAGATTTTTAACAAAATTCTTCGCAGAAATAGCAAAAAACGTCCGCAGATTCCGTCTGGCCCTGCTCATAACCAAATCATAAATAAATAAAGATAAGTTACACACAAATTACCACCCGTCAATCACTTTTTCTGCGGAACTCTGGCATGAATAGGCAGAGGGATCCGTGTCAGTCATTTGTTTGGTGCGGTGGATGGCGGAGGGGTGTCGTGGACGAAAGTAAGCGGCATAGGGGTCTCGCGGACGAAAGTGAGCGGCTCTGGGGTGTCGCAGACGAAAGTGAAGAGGGTTGGGGAGTCGCGGAACAAAGTGAAAATGAACAGCGGACAAGGGAGGAGGGCGGTTGAGGAGGGAGATGGGTAAAATGAGGTGCCGGATCAGATTTTAGAGGTGCCGGATCCGGATTAAGAGATTAATTAAATATCACGTTTAACAACTATAGTGAGACACAATCCAGCGACACATCCTTGATAAACTGTCCTACGTACACTGTTCTCTGGAGCTCAAATGAGCGCATGACAGCGTGTGTGTCTGTGGCTGTGTGTGGCTGTGTGTGTGTGGTCACGTGATGTGCGTTTTCAGCGGACGGAGGGCTGTTCAGAAATGCCAGATGAAACACCAGTGTGGACGTGGGTCATTTTTGTCCTGAAATGCCATTTTAATACTAAGCTGTATTAGTGTAAACAAAGCCTGAGTGTGTATTTTTCACGAGCAGGTTTGCGACGGGGGCGGGGCGGAGGATCGGCGATGCCGGCTCAGCATCGTGATGTCTATCGGCCATCGGCGATGGACGATGGCATCGTCTATCGGCCCAACCCTATTCACCATCAAAGATTTGTTCCAACTATGGAAGTCAATGGTTACCAGTTTCCAACATTTTTCAAAATATATTTTGTGTTCAACTGGAAAAAAAAAACAAATAAAGTAGAGGTGCTCCGATCAGGATTTTTGGGGG
This sequence comes from Danio kyathit, assembly GCA_903798195.1. Classification (NCBI taxonomy): domain Eukaryota; kingdom Metazoa; phylum Chordata; class Actinopteri; order Cypriniformes; family Danionidae; genus Danio; species Danio kyathit. The sequence continues at coordinate 80,611,515 of LR812523.1, read as the reverse complement.
CGATCACTAATCACTTGAAGCTATTATCCGATACTGATACGGATCACCAATTAAAGGGTCTAATTGAAGCCTTTTATTAATCATGTCTTTATAAATGTATATTACAAATATCATATGATAACAGCAATTATTGACAAGCGACATACCAATTAAAGCATAGCAGTCTGTGCTTGGTTAGCTAATAAGAACAGTTTAGAGTAGAGATACCCAAACTAGGGCCTTTCAGGCCAAATTGACCCATGATAACCTTTGATTTGGCCCTCCATCCTCTCTAAGAAGAAAGGCAGAATGTTGGGGGTAATGTCTGTAATACACATTGTCATTTCTAATTTTAACATAACCCTTCGTTTGTTTGCTACAAAAAGCATATTTTTTATTAATTCTTTCAACTGAATGTTGTGAATAAATCAGATTTTTTTTAAAGGAACATACAGTTGCTCAATGGATTGAACACAATTCAAAAGTCATCGGTGAGCAAATCAAGAAAAAGGCAGGTACAGCTTGACATTAAACTCCATTGTGTTATAAATTGAATTCTTATGTTTTCATTATAAAAGGTTCATTATAAAATGTAAATATGACAAAATTATTAACCCCCCTTTTATTTTTTTACTTCTTTTTAAAATATTTCCCAAATGATGTGTAACAGAGCAGGGAAATTTTCACAGTATGTCTGATAATATTTTTTTTTCTGGATAAGTCGTATTTGTTTTATTTCAGCTATAACGAAAGCTGTTTTACATTTTTTAAAAATGATTTTAGGGTCGAAATTATTAGCCCCTTTAGGCTATATATATATATATATATATATTTTTTTTTTTCTTTTTTTGATAGTCTACAGAGCAAACCATCATTATACAATAACTTGCCTAATTACCCTAACCTGCCTGGTTAACCTAATTAACCTAGTTAAGCCTTTAAATGTCACTAAGCTGTATAGAAGTGTCTTGAAAAATATCTAGTCAAATATTATTTACTGTCATCATGGCAAATATAAAATAAATTAGTTATTAGAAATGAATTAATAAAACTTTTATGTTTAGAAATCTTCTCTCTGTTAAACAGAAATTGGGGAAAAAATAAACAGGGGGGCTAATAATTCAAGGGGGCTAATAATTGTGACTTCAACTGTATATAATGCAATAGTTATTATGATTAAAGTATTTTTTTCTATTTATTTTGAAATAAATGAGGATATTATCCATGGCAACTTTGTAACACAGTTTGATATATTTACCTTCAGCTCACGGCCCAAGTTTGGTTTTTGGCCCTTCATAAGAAAAATTTTGGGCACCCATGGTTTAGAGCTTGACAATTACAACTTTCCGGATGAATACTAATATATATATATATATATATATATATATATATATATATATATATATATATATAAAATGAAATAAAACAAATGTAGCTCTAGAAAACTTTAGGCAGAACTGGCACTTTAGTGCATCAGAGAAATGTCTTCATACCTTTTTATTAGTAAGAAAAAAATTATTATAATTGAGCATGCATTTACTCAAAAACAATAGGTTAGGTTACAGCTGCACCCCTTAAGAAAAAAAGTAACAGAGGAATAATACAAAAGTTGCTGTTGTTGTTAATATTACTATTATTATTACTTATTCGCACATTCATTCATTTTAACGGTCCTCATATTGTTTGTTTACAATGCTAATTTGAATATTCAGTCTGAAATCATAATAATAATGAACAACATTTAAACCAGTTTTGTCTTTGACCCATATATTGTATTTTAAAAGACATATTTAATACAAGTGCAGTGTCTGCTATTGTTTCAAATGACTTTTGTGTAAATTAAATGTTAAAATAAAAATATATATAATTTCACAAAAGTGTTATTTGCAAATTGTTAATAGGTAGATCATAGATCATATTAGCAGCCAATGAATATCAAAGTACAACATTGTTTACGGTCAATTAAATAGTACTAATGTTGTTCTGAAGTCATACCTACATGTTATTTCAGACCCAATATTCAAATTAGCATGGTAAACAATATAGGGAGCGTTAAAATGAACGAATGTGCAAAGATAAAGAAAACTTTACCTCAATAACAAACACGTGTTAATTTAGCATCTCCAGTAAATGTACCTTAAATTAAATACGTTTAGATATTTGACCTAGAAACCAAAAAGATTGTTTATTTAAGACATTTATTTTAGATGTGCAACGTTTAACGCCACGACTTTCATTATGTGGACCTTTCTACTTCCATTTGAGAGCTTTATTTTAAGAAAGGGAGATTTTTAACGCCGAAATCAACACACAATTCAAAACAGACACGATCATCTGTGTATATCTTGGTAGTGTGCTACAAAAGCTAACGTTGCCAAGTACTGCTAAGCTCATAAACACTCCAGACATACCTTCCTCTTCGTCTTCATCAACATCCCTCTCCCGTTTCACGCCTCTGATCATATTTTAAGGTAAATAAAAACTATAGTTCAAGTAAATTCAACGCTGAATGAACGCACTGTGAACGCGTTACAAAACTCCCGCTTGCACTTCCGCTCAGAACAGGATGGCCGACAAGCACTAAACCCGGGATCTAAACACAGCAGAATGCGTAAACAAACACCGCATGGTGTTATCTTGATCTCTTACTGCTTATCATATAATTATGTTTAGATTTTAAACATAGAAAGGAATATTTGTTTTAAAGAAGAGCCAAAAAATTGCTGTGTGTGGAGAAAACAAACGAACTCGAGAGTCGCTTTTTGTCGGACAACGGTTTTGAATCACCGACCCCCAAGTGAGCAGCGGCGAGATGTTATAAAGAGAATGTTTGTAGATGTGCTAAAGATGAATTCATTTCAGGAATAATTTCATTCAAAGAGCAGAAAGCATGGAGGTTATCCGCGATGGGGAGGGGGAGAGTGTTAAATATAAGCCCGGTGGTCGTTTGGACATGAGCCACGGCTTTCTGAAGCACATCAGGAGGAATCAGATCGCCAGGTTTCTGTCCACAACAACACTCACTAGTTGAAGAAAAACACTTATAATTATAATTAATGAGCATTTTAGTGCTGCACTGTGAGCCTTAAAATAGTCTATTAACATGTCAACAAATGGTTCTAGTTCTAAATGTACCTGACAATCTTTTTTTGGGCTGTCAAAACAGTCGTGAATATCATTATAGTGCAGTCTTTTTTAAAATAATGTTTAAAAATGCATGGAAGTCATTATTTGTTATTCAGAAAAAGAAATAAAACTCAACAGGACACATTCTAATGGATTTAGTCTTAATTTGAAATGCATTTTACTGTAATTTAAAACTAAATGTCAATAATGAACAACATGTATAGCTGTTATTGAGGTAATGATGGTTTAATATACACACATTTCTTCATTTTATCTGTCCCTATATTGTTTACCACGCTAATTTTATTGTTCGGTCTGAAATAGCATGCAAGTATGACTTCAAAACAATTAACACCAAGTTGTTTAATTGACTTTATATTATTTAGGAGAATGTGTCTTTTAATGGGTCAGCAAATGGTTCTTGGTCTAAATATACCTACATTTAGCAAGATTTTCGGGCTGTCAAAACTGTTGTGAATGTCATTTTAGTGGGTGTTTTTTATAAATAATGCATGGAAGTCATTATTTGTTGTTCAGAAAAAGAAATAGAACTCAACAGGACACATTCTAATGAATTTAGCCTTAATTTGAAATGCATTTTACTGTAATTTAAAACTAAATGTCAATAATGAACAACATTTATAGCTGTTATTGAGGTAATGATGGTTTAATATACACACATGTGTTCATTTTATCTGTCCCTATATTGTTTACCACGCTAATTTTATTGTTCGGTCTGAAATAGCATGCAAGTAAGACTTCAAAACAATTAACACCAAGTTGTTTTATTGACTTTATATTATTAAGGAGAATGTGTCTTTTAAATTGGGGTAAAGTGGGTTTTATATTCGCACATTCAGACTTTCTCCTTAATAATAGCTCCAGAAACGTTTTTTTTTTTTTGCAAATTATAAATAGGGAACTCATATTAGCAACCAATGCTAACAAAGTACAGCAATTATAGTGCTAATGTTGTTTTCAGTCATTCTGACATGCGATTTCTGACAGAATATGCAAAGGAGCGTGGTCAACTATATAGGGAACGCTTCACGAATTTGTCACTTAACGAATGTGCGAATCATAAAAATAATAAACAACATTTAAACAAAGTTTTGTCTTTGACCCATATATTGTACAGTAATTCAAAATAAATCTAGGATTGAACCTAGGATTCAGGAGGAACAGTGCGGTTTTTGTCCAGGCTGTGGTACACTGGACTAGCTCTGTACCCTCACCAGAGTGCTCGAGGGTTCATGGGAGTAAGGGTTTCATTCCGCAGTGGCGACCTCAGATTAATAAAGGGACTAAGCCGAAAAGAAAATGAATGAATGACTGAATGAACTATGATAATAAACATTTTTATATATGTCAAAAGATGATTCTTGTCAGAAATTAGGGTTTGGCATTTTATTGGGATTTTTATTAGATGTGTTTATCAAAACTTGGTACAAATATATGATAGTCCTTATTTTTTTTTGCTCAGAACAAAACAGGACACATTCTAATGTATGAACAATAATGAAAGCTGTAATTCACTTGTATTGTTTTAATGATTAATGGTTCACCTGTGAACCAAATGTACATTACTGCTGAACTGCTGTTGTATTTAATCTTTTCTACAGGGATGATTATGACAGAGAGGTAAAACAAGCCAAGGAGAAACAGAGAAGAAGGCACACCAACACCCCACGCCATCCCCGAAGACCTGACCGGCAGGTCTACCACCCGCGCATTCGGAGTAAGTTATATACAGTAAAGGCCTTTTCAGCCCTGGAGTTTCAAGCCTTAGACCGGCCCACCTCAGTTCACGACTGACTATATTAAAATAACGTCATTTCCAATTCAGTTTCTAATGACACTATCACGTCTTTTTCAAGGAAAAAGCTGCTTTATAACTTCAAATGTTTTTCATAAATATGAGAAGATTAAAGGGGAGCTAAATCTCCAACACTATTCTTTAAAACATCACAATGTCCTTTCCTGCAATATCTGAACATATATTCTGTGCAAAATTCTTTATAGATATCCAGTCCTTTGTAACGGTGGTCACACAAAAAATAAAAATAAAATATGTACACCTATATAAGTAACCCACACAGTATTATATGTCTTAACACTAAAAATGAAAAAATAAATAAATAAATTACTCAGGTGAGGTACGAACTCGGGTCAGCAGCGTCGTAACGCAACGTGCTGACCACTGGACCACATTGGCGCTGTTATAATCGTGCGTTTGGAATCCAAAGTAAGTATTGCACTGTTATCTGCAAGACTTTTTTAACCACAGTATTACTTTCTATTGCTGGCTTAATCTTTTTCTCCCCTTTTTAGATTTCTGATCAAGTTGTCAGATTTATTAATGTAGTGAATCATCTGATTTTCATTGAGCAGGTGTAATATTCATTATTATTAATTATATTAATTATAAGGTGCCGCTGTTTGGGGTCGAATGATAGTTACGTGATCATTAACCTGCAGGCTGCATTTTGAAAAATAAAATAAATAAAAAGAGCGGAGCTGCGGCAAAATAATGAATAAAAAGAGTGAGGCTATGGTCAAATAAATAAATAAATGAAAAAAGTGCGACTTCTAAAAATGCAACCAGCTAAGGGCCACCGGCCCTCGTGGCCAAAAAACGGACCGGCCCACCGGGAATTCTCCCGGTCCTCCCGATTAGCCAATCCGTGCCTGCATACAGTTGAAGTCAGAATTATTAGCCCTGGTGCATATTTTTCCACCAATTTCTGTTCAATGGAAAGAAGATTTTTTCAACACATTTCTAAACACAATAGTTTTAATAAATCATTTATTTATTTTTTATTTTATGTTTATTGTGAACACTCAATTGAGTACAATCATACAACATTTCAAGGTACATTTGAATCTCAATATGTGACCTTAAGTGATATACAATTTACGTACATTATTGTCAGGTGTATTAACTATACATAGTACTCAAATTTTGTTAAATTATAGAAAGAAGAATAGCATAAAGAAAAAATAAATAAATAAATCAAAGAAAAACTATTTACATCCAGGGTGAGAAATCATGTCATAATATATTTCCTTCCAGAATAATCTCAAATTACCATCTTCATTACACACATGGGGATTTCACACAATACAATATGAATATATATATATAACCATATACATATAGACACATATACATATACACACATTAGCCTATATTTATCAGTTGAGCATCAGTTGAGCATCTTCTATTGGTTTATAGCTACAAATTAATAACTGATTTCTTTTATCTTTGCCATGATGACAGCACATGGTATTTGACTAGATATTTTTCAAGATACTAGTATTCAGCTTAAAGTGACGTTAACTAGGTTAATTAGGTAAGTTAGTGTGTTTTGCTTTATTTATTACTACTCATTGTTTCAGATGGGTCTGAGCCAGGTGTGAACGCAGAAGCAGAGGACTGGAATGAGAGCAGCTCAGGCACAGAGATGGAGAACACTGGCACTGAGTTATTCTGGCTGGATTATCAGGCCGACAGCGGGAAAATAACATCATTCATCGTTCACAAGGTTTGTATTGAGATTCTAGTGCATCACAGGCCACAATGATATCTCAAGGTGTTACTGTAGTATTACTTATTGCTTTGTCTGCATGAAACGGAGGTTATGTTATTAAGTTCATCACTATTGTGATTTTTGATGGATCTCATGTAAGCTAAAGATTGATCTCGCCAAAAAAAAATCATTTTAAAAGGGACCTATTATGCAAAAATCACCTTTATATTAGGTTTAAGCACAGGTGTGAGGTAACAGCCTGTGAATATAACCAGCTTCTAATGATACAACTTGTATTTGTTACAATCACACTTCAGTCAGCAGAAACACTTTGATTGACATTCTCCCTTTGTACGTGTCATCAGAGAGGGAAAGCCCCGCCCACTAGTGACCATCTATCCCTTATTAGTATAAGATGTTAGTCTTGTTTTTGAATCAGCCACTATGCTGACACATAGGCATTTGTAACCCCGCCCTCTTTTGAAAAGAGCAAAATCTCATTTGAATTTAAAGCGACAGTCACTAAAACGGCACAATTAGGATCAAGGCTTATAGAGGAATTACCAACCTACGTCACACATGATGTCACACGGATTCAATCGCACATACCGGTTGCAAAAAAAGACTGGTTGCAATAGCAAACATGTCGTGTTGTGCGGTAGGATGCCAAATTCATTTGTATTCATTCAAAAAGTCCAAAAATAGAAAACTTCAATTTTACCGTACACCACACTGCTTTTAATGCCAACCGCAGACGTCTTTGGCTAACAGCCATCAGAAGAGCTGAATGGAGTGAGGACCTAATTAAAAATGCTCGACTCTGCAGTTCTCACTTTATATCAAGTAAGTTCACGTCAGGCACGTGCACACATAGGACTCAACCTGTGCAGTGTACATGCCCTTTTGAGTACGAAATATAAAGTGCCCTTCCAAAATGAATGTAAGTGCCCCTCCTACCCCCGCTCTTCAGTTCGCGATCTTGAGCCTCTGCACGGCCCTGGTTCACGCTATGCTGAATCATACACATTACTCGTTTTTGATTTCAGCAATGATTTCAGCAAAAACTGTTAAATATGGTTAATTAAACTGCGGACACTGAATGCTAAGAATGAAATGTAAAAGTGTAAGTTCACATACCCTGCTGTACAGGTGCAGTTCGCTGTCAGAATGCTCCGTCTTCTTTTCTTGTCTTTGGCTAGGCAGAACCTCGGTTTTTAGCACTACAAAGTTTTTAATCTGGTAATCATTGAACATTATTAACTGCACATGAACACACAGAACAAAATTGTTGGCATCCAAAGACTTGTAGGCCTTTAACTTCTCTCTTGTAAAATCCCTTGGAGTTTCAATGAGATAGTTTTATATTTCGGGCTGGATGCTTGGTCATTTCGTCTTATCCAATATCCATTGAGAGGGTGCTATCGCAAATGAACCTGTCAGACGAACGCCACTCACTTTAACGTTAATTTTGCCGAATAACTGTGCTTATCACTGGGTGACAAGCTGTAATAATACGCTGAAAACATTATGTAAATAATATATATAATATGTAATCAATAAAACTTAACTCTGTACCGCATCGGATGTCATTCCCTCGCTGTAAATGCTAGCGCTCCCGTTTTTTTCCTGCAACCTTTTTCTGCGCTCATCCTGAATGTTTACAAACCGGTAATTTGTCGGTAATTTTGTTTGGTAGTTCAGCTTTTGCCACTGTGTGGATTAATTCTGAATATGTGTCGTTATTATTACGTGGTGTTAAGAGTTAAGAGTAGAGTAATATGCTGGTGTTTAACTGCATTGCTTTATTGCATTCCTGCATTGGGCTCTCACATACTCTCTGCTACTTCATACTAGAGCTGCACGATTAATCGAAAAAAGATCGCGATCTCGATTCGACCCCCTAGACGAGCTTAATCCAGCATTTCTACGATTCTGCCAATCATATTTTCAGGAGAGAAGCAAAGGCGGCTGCACAAGTCTTCACACTGTTTTACATACGTTGCTCAGCGACATGGACACCTCCAAATGATGTTGAAAGAGTCACATACTGTATTTATAAGGTATAATTCCCTCAAAAATGCAATTTTTGTCTTCATGTAATGATGTATCCACGGCCGCGAAATCACACGTGACGTGAGCTGCTGACCGTGAGAGGGCGGGCACGCCCTACTTAATTATAGACACGCGCGTGTCTACTTTAGTAGACTAAAACCTGCATAGGCTGTGAATAACAGGTAATAATGTTGTAAATAACATTCAGTTTGTGCCACAGAGTGATCGTTTGGCATCCGCGTTGGGTATGAACACCACTTTGTAGTGAAAATGAAACCGAAAGCATGCACATCATTTAAATAATCATATCGCAATTTAGAGTTATGATTACGCAAGCATTTAATATGTTTTTTTTTCATAGCGAACACAGAGTGTTGTGCATGAGAATAAATGTTTAACAGTGTCAGTATAACTACTCTAGCCTATATAAAGTTAAATATAAGGTAAGAGGGAATCTGATAATGACAAATTTTACCAGTAAATAAATGGTCTAATAATTTTGTCAATGACAGATTGCAAGCATATGTCTCAAACATAATAATTCATCATCAGATATGTGAATAGTTGTATTCTGATGGCATCACTTTACTGTGCATTAATGACCAGGACAAATTCCAAGTCTGTTTAAGTCCACCATTCAAAGTCTATTCAAAATTTAGCATTTTAACCAGTAGACCTACACATGGTATTATTATTGTTGTTTTATCATATGTTTGAGAATAAGAATAATAATAGCCGACTCATATTAACCTTTATTTTACATCTACAGAATCGTGAGAAAATCGTGATCTTTATTTTAAGCAAAAAATCGCGATTCTCATTTTAGCCAGAATCGTGCAGCTCTACTTCATACTGTAGCCGTGGTGGGCATTTCTTTCTCTCTCGCTCTGAACCCAGTCGACCAATATACGAGTTAAAAACTAAAGCATAATTTTTTTTTCACGCTAGGAAGACAAACCTGAAGTTATTGTGGAAAGAGTTGCAGAGAAGAACGTTCTGGATTCGTCCATGAGGGCGGCGCTGTTGGCTCGTGTGTCACAAGAAATGAACAAGCGCTGTGACAAATGAAGAGAGGAAAAGAAAGAGACGTGTCTATTCAAGAGTGAAGATGATAAAGTCTTAAAGTCACTGACACACTGTTGAGACTGAACTGCATTACTTTATGACGGCGCCAAGAATTCAGAAATGTCTTGAAGATGCCGCATATCCTGATATGTGAAGGTGTATCTCGTGAAAACTTCGAGAGAAGATATATATAGAGTAATATACAGAAAACAGGAGTTATTTTTTGGACTGGAAACTCCTCAGTTCACACTCAAAGACTACGCTGGACAAATGAGAAGCGTTCTGGATCTAAAAAGGACAGTTCACCCAAAAATGAAAAGTTCCTGTTAGTTTACTCATCCACAGGTCATCCAAGATGTGACTTTTATTCTTAAGTAGAAAGTAAGAGAAGATTTTCAACTGAATCTGTGGTTTTTAATGATTCCTATAATGGCAGTGAATGGTTACAGGTTTTTAGATTAAAAGTAAACTCATACAAATGGGTCCAAATTAATAGGCGATAGCACACTGAGATCTTGTAAGGAGAAACTATTGGTCCATGTAAGAAATTTATTTATAATATAATATTATACACTTTAATCCACAGCCTGGTCAAACATGTCGGCGGATGTAGTCCGATTGTAGTTCGGTCGCTTTTTTTGATGAAAGATGCTGAAATAATGTTGGATATTTATTTTTTTTTTTTACACTTTTGGCTTCACAAGACCTGTCAGTGTGTCATTATGAGCCACCGCTATTGATTTGGACTCGTTTATGTGCGTTTATTTTAATCTTAAAACCTGTCACCATTCACTGCCATTATATGAGTCACCAAAAACCACAGTTTCAGCTCAAAAATCTTCTCCTATTTTCTACTGAGGAATTAAAGTCGCCTTCATCTTAGATGACCTGCTGGTGAGTAAATTAACAGGAAGTTTTCATTTTTGCGTGAACCTGAATTGTTTTTTTGACTAGAAACTCTTTGTGTGACTCCTCAGTTCACACTCAAGGACTATGTTGTATAAATGTTATGGATCTTAAAGGGATAGTTCCCCCAAAAATGAAAGTTTCCTGTTAGTTTTCTCACCCACAGGTCATCTAAGATGTAGTTTTTATTCAGTAGAACGTTAAAGAAGATTTTGAGCTGAATCTATGATATATTCATATAATGGCAGTGAATGGTGACAGGTTTTTAGATTAAAAATAGACACATGCAAATGGTATGGAGTCAATCTAGGGCCATATATACTAGCAAAATAAAAGAAAGTTTTGCAAACAAAAAATTAAAAAATATTTATTTATTTTGAGATTTATTTATTTTTAGAAATAAAAATTAAATTTGCAAAAAAAAAGAACTGCAAATAAAAATCAAGCAGTGCAAAGAAAAAACTGAAATATTTGCAATTAAAAAAACAACTGTATATTTTCAAAACAAGGGGGCGGAGTCAAGGGAACTTGGGAGTTTACGCCAGGCCTGGACCTACTGGGCTGTAAGACCACCTTGGTGATACTGTGTCTCCAGGTGATGACTTCGCTTAAATGGAGGGAGGTCCGGACCTGCCATAAACCGCCAAGTTCCCTTGACTCCGCCCTCATGTCAAATCAGGGCCACAAAGTGAAACGTGCAAAAACGTGAGGTGCAAAGTGAAAACAGCATCGCAAACTCAAAATGAGCATTGCAATTGACTGGACGGGTTTATAAAGGCAAGGCTGTAAAATGTTTTGCAAATATATGTAGTTTTTTTTTTTGCACTGCTTGATTTTTATTTGCAGTTCTTTTTTTGTTTGCAAAATTATTTTTTATTTCTCAAATTAATTTTCGCTTTGCGATTTTTGGAGATTTGCATTTATTTTTTGCTCAATACTTTCTTTTATTTTGCAAGTATATATGGCCCTGGATTGACTTCATACAAATGAGTCCAAATTAACAGCCGATGACACACTGAGTTCTTGTATAGATGTAGATGACTTTTATTCTTAAGTAGAAAGTAAAAGAAGATTTTGAGCTGAATCTGTAATTGTTGGTTATTCTTATAATGGCAATGAATGGTTACAGGTTTTTAGATTAAAAATAAACACATGCAAATGGTATGGAGTCAATCTAGGGCCATATATATTAGCAAAATAAAAGAAAGTTTTGCAAACAAAAAAATAAAGTATTGAGCAAAAATAAATAAACGCAAAATAAATCTCCAAAAATCGCTAAGTGAAAATTAATTTTTGAGAAATAAAAATAAATTTTTGCTAACAAAAATAAAGAAGCAAAACATTTGGTTTGTGTAAGAAATTATTTTATTGTTTATATTTATATACAATATTATTAGCTTTAATCCACAGCCTAATGAAACAGATCTCGGGGAATGTAGTCCGATTGTAGTTCGGTCACTTTTGATGGCAAAAATAATGTTTAATTTTTTTACACGGTGCGATCATTTTGCTTCACAAGATCTCAGTGTGTCATCAGGAGCCACAGCTATTGATTTGGTTTATTTTTAATGTAAAAAAACCTGTAACCATTCACTGCCATTATATGAATCCCCAAGCATTCAGCTTATATTTTCTACTGAAGAATTAAAGTCGCCCTAAATTCGAGTAAATAACAGGAAGTTTTCATTTTTGGGTGACCTGTCGTTTAAAGTGTTTTGCAGTTCAGCGAAGGCACTTTTACACATGAGGTCGTTTTTTTAATATATACATCTGTACTGCATCTTATAGGCCTCCAGATGAATGAAATGTGTTTATATATGCTTTAGACCTGGACTGCTTTAGTCAGTCCTGGAGGGCCGGTGTCCTACTTATTTTAGTTCCAACCCCATTTAAACACACCTGAACATGCTAATCAAGCTCTTTCTAGGTATACTAGAAACTTCCAGGCAGGTGTGTTGAAGGAAGTTGGAGCTAAACTATGCAGGACACCGGCCCTCCCTGGACACCCCTGCTTTAGGCTAAATCCCCACACAAATCAGGACAAAAATGAAGGCAAAGGAGTCATTTATACATCAATCTACTGTTCTGATGTAGTCCTTCTAGATGCCATTGGTAATAATTTCACACAAAACTCCACCAGTTTGCTCTGTTATATATAACCATGCATTTTGATATCTGCCTTTTTCTTGTACACTTATTATTATTTATATCAAACAGCAATGTTGATATAGGAGTATCATCATTTCCTCTGTTGGTCCATTTGTCCAAGTTTTCATCTCTTTGTTGTACAGTTAGATTGTTATTTTTGTAATGGTTTTGCAGACTGTACTGTTGTGTTTTTGTATAGATTATAGCATGGATTCAGATGGCAGGGTCAAGCGTTTGTTCTGCCATACTGACTGATGTGCACTATTTGCTTTGTGCTGAAATACATTTTCTTTCTTTAGCTGCTTGAGAGTTTCTTGAATTCAGCATGTCAGTCAGAACTTTTCATGGGGGATTAGAGTTTATTTTTCTGATGATCTGAAAAACACATTCAGAACAGACCAAGTTCTGTGTTAAAACCACAAAACATCTACAGTTGAAGTCACAATTATTAGCCCTCCTGTATATTTTTCCCCAATTTCAGTACACGACATAATATTCAGTACATGATATTTTTTATATCTTTTTCAGGATACTAGTATTCAGCTTAAAGTGATATTTAAAGGCTTAACTAGGTTAATAGGGTAAAAACGGCTTTTATTCTAGCTGAAAAAGATTTTCTCCAGAAGAAAAAATAATATAGGAAATACTGTGGAACAATTCCCTGCTCTGTTAAACATCATCTGGGAAATATATTCAAAAAATAATTATTTCGACCTTAACTGTATATTGATACGCATTTAGTCACATATACAAAATAAATGCCAACCTGAGATCTGACGATGCACATAAAAAGCGGAATATGGAATTTAATATTAGTATATTATTATACTATTAATATTATTATTATTATATATATTAAAATTACTATATAATATACACTCACCTGCCACTTTATTAGGTACACCTGTCCAACTGCTTGTTAATGCAAATTTCTAATCAGCCATTCACATGGCAGCAACTCAATGCATTTAGGCATGTAGACATGGTCAAGACGAACTGCTGCAGTTCAAACTGAGCATCAGAATGGGGAAGAAGGGGGATTTAAGTGACTTTGAACGTGGCAAGGTTGTTAGTGTCAGACGGGCTGGTCTGAGTATTTCAGAAACTCCTGATCTACTGGGATTTTCACGCACAACCATCTCTAGGGTTTAGAACAAAACAGGAAACTGAGGCTACAATTCACACAGGCTTACCAAAATTAGACAATCGAAGATTAGAGAAACGTTGCCTGGTCTGATGAGTCTTGATTTCTGCTGCGACATTCGGATGGTCGGGTCAGATTTTGGCATCAACAACATGAAAGCATGGATCCATCCTGCCTTGTATCAACGATTCAGGCTGGTGGTGGTGGTGTAATGGTGTGGGGGATATTTTCTTGGCACACTTTGAGCCCATTAGTACCAATTGAGCATCGTGTCAACGCCACAGCCTACCTGAGTATTGCTGCTGACCATGTCCATCCCTTTATGACCACAGTGTACTCATCTTCTGATGGCTACTTTCAGCAGGATAACGCACCATGTCATAAAGCACGAATCATCTCAGACTGGTTTCTTGAACATGACAATGAGTTCACTGTACTCAAATGGCCTCCACAGTCACCAGTTCTCAATCCAATAGAGCACCTTAAGGATGTAGTGGAACGGGAGATTCACATCATGGATGTGCAGCCGACAAATCTGCAGCAACTGCGTGATGTTATCATGTCAATATGGAGCAAAATCTCTGAGGAATATTTCTAGTACAGTGTTGAATCTTTGCCATGAAGGATTAAGGCCGTTTTGAAAGCAAAAGGAGGTCCAACCCGGTACTAGTAAGGTGTACCTAATAAAGTGGCCGGTGAGTGTATATATAATCCATATAATAAGCAGATTTTAGAGTATAAAATAAATACATTATGCCTATAGAGAATGGTCATAAAGTGTGTGTGTGTGTTTTAAAAAAATGTAAAAAAAAAAAAAAGACTTGAGAGCAGATGCTTCTAAAAAAATTGAAAAAATCTGGGGTCTCTTCCTTGCTTATCTTTTTAAGAGTTGAAAGTAGAACGCTTATGATTCATGGACAATTTTACCCTTTTCAATGTTTTGAGTTTGATCAAGTAAAACTTGATGTATATTATTTACTCTATATCAGGGATGGGCAAACTTGATCCTGGAGGGCCGGTGTCCCTGCAGACTTTTTCTCCAACCCTAATCAAACACACCTGCCTGCAGCTTTCTAGTGATCCTGAAGACACTGATTAGTGTGTTCAGGTGTGTTTGACTAGAGTCTGCAGAGACACCGGCCCTCCAGGATCAAGTTTGTCCATCCCTGCTCTATGTGATGCATGTTTGGATGGACTGGTGCTTTTTTTATTTTATTTTTATTTGATTTGATTTGATTCACTTTATTTAAATTTTTTATTATTTTTTTCTGTATTTTTTCCTTATTTGTATAAAAACATATTATAGACTGTATGTTTTTGTTCTGTTTCGTACTTATAAAAAATAGTTATAAATAAAATATTAAAAAAATAAACACAATAAAACACACACAAAAAAAGACTTATTTGCAGTTATATTATGAAAAAAAGACCTTCAAAGAAAATTTTGTAAGTGATTTTTATTAATTAAAATGAGCAGCGTGTGTGTTTGTGTGTATGTGTTGCAGTAGTCCACTAGATGGCAATAGTGGTTTGAGCATTTTTTAGCATTTTTTTTCTTATATTGTAAATAAAATACATTATAAAATATACAGATAAAAAACAATATGTTTACACTATGTAGAACCAAATGGAGTAGAAAGGTCCATCAATGCAATAAAGAACTGTTATTTTAAGAGTATACATGTTCTGTGTAGTGCTGTCAAATTATTAATCATGATTAATTGCATACAAAATGAATGTGTATTTACATAATTGTGTATGTTTATATAGGCCTATATATACATAAAAGAACACATGCATGCATATGTTTGAGATATGTTTGCTTCTATTTTTATATAAAATATTTATACAAATATAATACAAATTATTCATTCATTCTTTTTTTTTTCGGTTTAGTCCCTTTATTATTTTGAGGGTCGCCACAGTGAGACAACTATATAAGTTCAATCTACCAAAGGTTTACCTGGACTATTTTTCATTTAATTTTTGTGTAATAGTTCTCAATAATAACCTGTTGTTTAGGGTAAACAACTGTTACATTTCTTATGAGATTTGTAAATATATAAAGACAATAACTTAAAAAAAAACATCTAGTGACTGTTTTATATTTGTCAAATGTGATCTGCTTTCCTTCTTTTGTTGTAGTCTTTTGTAACACCACTAGAAGGCGTAGTTTTCATTTGCATCTGTTGTTCCCTTTTAGCGGTAGCCCAGGGGTGTAGTGGACATTTTAAAAGTCAGGGGGACAGCTGAATGACATCCAAAAGTTCACGTTCATATAATTATTAATCACCTGTTTCTAAATGGTCTGGCTCTAAAAGTCAGGCGGACATATCCCCTCGCCCCCTCGCTTGATACGCCCCTGTAGCCTATACAACAAGCTAAAATCTGACTGCCCGGATAATACATAAATATGTTTGTACAGACGTTTAAAACAACAACAACAACAATACTAATAATACCATAAAAATAAAACGTTAACAGTGTGCAGGACTTTAACCCCCAGTTTCACAAACAAGGTTTAAGGCTAGTCTTGGATTAAATTGCATGTTCGAGCTGTCTCAACTGAAAATAACTTGCAGTGAGATGTCTTAAAATATGTCAGTGTCATTTTTTGTCTACAGGTGCAC
Organism: Danio kyathit; assembly: GCA_903798195.1. Classification (NCBI taxonomy): domain Eukaryota; kingdom Metazoa; phylum Chordata; class Actinopteri; order Cypriniformes; family Danionidae; genus Danio; species Danio kyathit. The sequence continues at coordinate 80,594,935 of LR812523.1, read as the reverse complement.
ACCAGTAATGTATTTTTCTAAAGCAGTTTTTATAAATGTGGCTTAAATAGCCTAATTTAACTAAGGTCTAGTCCTGGCTTAAGCTAAGCCCTGTTTGTGAAACTGGGCCTAATTGTTTTTACTAGACTGTCTGAACCAAACACACACATCACACACACAAACAGGGGCGAATTTAACCAATAAGCAAGGTAAGCGGCCGCTTAGGCCCCCAGTAAATATCTAGAAGTGTAAATTATACCTATAAATTAAATATAACATCGTTTTCTATCATATTTTGTATATGAGAGTCAAATAAATACAATTTTTACATCATTAAATATAATTTAGTATACAATAAAAATTTATATTATTATAATAGTGTAATGTTATGTAATTATAATATAAAATAAATATAATTAACATAAAATATCTACTACTGGAGCAGTCCAGCAATCAAACTTATAAAATATATATATATAATTTTTTTTTTTTTTTTTTTTTTTTTTTTTTTTTTTTGTAAATTCGTTTAAAAAAAACTAATCATTTAAAATGTAGATCTTGCGTTATAAACGTAGAAAAGAAGATTGAGCGACATAAAAAAAAACAGCAAAATAAATAATATTAAATAAAAGTAGAAAGAGTGCATTTCAGGACTTGGGCCCCCAAATCACTAAATCCGGCCCTGCGCGCGCGCACACACACGCACACACACTTGTTTGTTTTTGTGAAAAGTGGGTACATTACATAGGCTTCCATTCATTTTATACAGACCAAACCGTATATTATATTGCCCTCACCCCACCCTACCCCTAAACCCAACCATCACAGGAGACAGTGTACAGCTTTACTCCCTGAACAAACTCATCCTGTGTGATTTTTGAGAAGTGAGGACGTCCCCAATGTCCTCATATTTCACCTGCTTTTTGTAATACCTGTGTCATACCCATGTCATTATACAGATTTGTGTCCTGATATGTCACAAAAACACGTACACACACACACACACACACACACACACACACACACACACACACACACACACACACACACACACACACACACACACACACACACACACACACGATTTACACGCCCGTAGCAAGAGGGTCCATAATTTGTCCCATACATGAGCTCATTTGTCCTATTTTGACTGCTACCATCATAAATAGTGAAAATATCCCATCATAAAAGGTTTTAAGACCAAGTGGATTCCTCTGTTTGGTGTTGCTTCGGTGTGATTGCAGCTAATCAGTTTTGGCCAGTACACACAATTATTTTTCATGAAGAAAACATACAATCTGACGTAAGTAAAGTCAGATCACCACTGTATTGTTTATAGAAACCATTGTACAAGTGACTTTTATTCTAAATCTTGGACATTATTTTTTAAACAAAAAACGACCAATGAAAAGGTTCGAATGCTATTGTGGCTATTGTTGTTACACTGTAAAACCCAACAGTCAACTTTATCAAATGAAATGAGTGTAGTTAACTCAAAATTGACTGAAAGTTAATTCTACTCATTTGAAAAGAGTTTTGAACTCAGTGTTGAAGGTAATGAGTTCATTAAATACTTCATTACTTCAACTTAAATGGAGTAAGTTCACAGTACTCATATAGATTAGTTTTTAACTCAAATAGTTTGTTGCAATCGGTTTCCTTAAACGGTTTGAGTTGCCTTAACTTATTGTGTTTTACAGTACTCAGTTGGTTTGAGTTCTCTTCATTTATTGGATTTTACTGTGATCAAATTGCTTCATTTACTCACATGAATTAAGTTCACAGCACTCATTAGGATTAGTTTTTGAACTTAAATGGTTTGTTGCAATCGGTTTCCTCAAATGGTTTGAGTTACTTTTTCTTTTTGGGTTTTACAGTGTATCCATGAATTTTCAAATGTACTTTTTTTTTTATTATGAGGACCATCCGACAAACTTTTTCAGCTAAAATAGTGCTTAAAATGTCACTAAAATGCAGTGTTTTTCAATTCAATTCATGTTTATTTATAGCGCTTTTACAATGTAGATTGTGTCAAAGCAGCTTTACATAGAAGTTCTAAGTTGAAACTTCTAATAAATTGAAAGTTCTAGTAAATTGAAACCGTGTCAGTCCAATATTTAAATCTCATAATTAAATAGTAGCCTAAATGAGGCCTATAACCGCAAAAAGTTCCACTTTTTGAGTAAAAAAGGACATCCCTTTCACCAGGCTGGCTACGGGCCAAATAACTGATTAATGGTTTCAGATCGCAATGATGGTATCAATTAAACATTGATGATTTATATAGGCCTCTAAAGGTATACGACAAATAAAAATGAAAGATTCATGTTAATGCACTGTGAGTTAACCTAACAATGACCCCCTCCTCCATTTAATATTAACAAAGATTAACAGAATAATTTAATGCTACTTTTCATCGCTTGATCGTGTTACTAAATATATTAATAACTAATAACTTTTGTGAAGTGTTGCCTATTTCTTCCCAAATAAAAAATACAGTTGCATAAAATAACAAAAAGCCAGACATGATAAGACATGTTTCTTATTTTTTGGACAACACATACAACGTTTAAAATTTAGAAGAATCAATATTAGGTGAAATAACATATTTTACTGCATTGCTATTCTGACAAATTGGCATTTTTTTGAAAAAAAAAATGCTTTTAATGACATTATTATTATTATTATTATTATTATTCAATAAAGGTTCTAAGACCAAATAAATGAATATTAACATTTTATTAAAACCCAAACCTAACAGCCAAAATATTTTTCAAGTGGTCTCTTAATTTTCCTTTTTTTTCATAAAGTCTATATGATGGGTTCATATGAAAAAAAATTAAATAAATAAATAACTTTTTTAATTTTTCGGAAATCTTTTTTTTGCAAACGAAATCTTCACTGGATAATAAAAAAACCTGATTATGAACAAATCATGAACTCTTCATGTAACAATTTAACAAATATATTAATATATGAAGATTTCCATTAAAGATCCTGCTTCCATTGAATTTGCCTTGTTTTTAAGCCACTTAGCCTATATATAAAGCTCTAAAATAACTCATTAAAAAACTTGGGTTGTAACGTTGGGTCAAATATGAACAAACCCAACTGTTAGGTTAAAAGTGTATTACAAATTTCATTTAAAAAAAAAATTACTGTTCAACTGACCCAAGGTTGGATTAAAACACCCAGACATTTTTTATAATGTACCATTAACCTAATAACCTAAATCATTTTCAAGTGGTCTCTTAATTTTTCTATTTTTTCATAGTCTATGTTCATTTGACAAATTAAATAAATAAATAAAACAGATAACTTTCTTAATCTTCTTCTTCTTTGCAAACGAAATCTTCACTGGATAATAAAAAAAACCTAATTGAACAAATCATGAACTCTTCATGTAACAATTTACGAATATATCAATATATGAAGACTTCCATTAAAGTTCCTGCTTCCATTGAAGGTTCCTTGTTTTATGTCACTTAAATCTAAACCTCTAAAAATAATTAATTTAAAAAAATGGATTGTTAATTAATGTTCAACTGACCCAAGGTTGGATTAAAACACCCAGGTATTTTTTACAATGCACCGTTAACCTATAACCTAAATAATTTTCAAGTGGTCTCCTTAATTTTCCTTTTTTCATAGTATATATGATGGCTTCATTTGACAAAATAAATAAATAAATAAAAATAAAAACGGATAACTTTCTTAATTTTTTTAAGTTTTCTTAATTTATTTAATAACTGTTAGGTTAAAAGTGTAATATAAATTTTATAGGGAAAAAAACAGCATTATTGACCCAAGGTTGGATTAAAGCATCCAAGAATTTTTACATTGCACCTTTGCCATATAATATCTGCATTAATATTTATAAATATCCATTTATTTTCTTTTCGGCTTAGTCCCTTTATTAATCAAGGATCGCCTCAGCAGAATGAACCACCAACTTATCCAGCACATGTTTTACGCAACGGATGCCCTTCCAGCTGCAACCCATCACTGAGAAACACTCTCATTCACACATTTATAAATATATTATTTATAAAAAACATTTCCGACTTAAATATCCTTAAATTTACCCAGTGATGGGTTGTAGCTGGAAGGGCATCCGCTGCGTAAAACATATGCTGGATTAGTTGGCGGTGCAATCCAGCTGTGGTGACCCCAGATTAATGAAGAGACTAAGCCAAAAAAGAAAATGAATGAATGAATTAACATCCTTAAAATACGACTTAAAATAAGACTAAACGTTTTAAAATACGATTTAAAATTAATATATTAAGTGTAAACAATAACGACTACGACAAAATATGCACTTGAGTAAAAAGTTGAGGACTTAAGTGTATAAACAACTACAACAAAATAGTTTCTCGAGTAAAAAGTTTAGGGGAAAAAACAGCCTGAAATTGTGCAGGCGTGGGAAAGACGTCAGCCCTTCATTCCCTGACTGCATTTAGGTTTATTGCGTAAAAAAATTCACGCTTCTTTGCTACAAACGGATGGAAATGCGCGTGCCAGTCGTTGTCATTTTGACACCAGCAAGACAAAACTGGCGGCCCACGAAGTGTTAAAGCAAGTAACAGTTCAGCCTTTTGTCCCATCATCAGCATCTCTTTGATGTGTAAAGACTTTCCCAACATTAAACCTAGCAGAATGACTATATCCCAGATTATTCGGCTTCTTGGGGTATCCAAAAATACCGAGCATCTTATAATAGACGATTTTTGGGGGAGCTATACCTGTGTTGTCAAGTTCTAAAACACACGATAACAGCCTTTTTTAGTTGGTTGGTTTGATATTTATAGTCGGTGAGTCTAAAAAAAAGTACACTGAAAAAAATTGATTGGATTTACTCAATTTATTAAGGTAAGTGGTCGCAAACAACTTATATGGGCTGAATGTAAACAAACTAATTAGATTTAATAATGTTTAACTTAATTTAATCTCATATAAATTGTTTGTAACCACTTATACCTCAAGAAAAAATAGTAAATCCAATTATTATATTTGATTTCAGTGTAGAAGTCGTGTTTATTAATAACTATTCGTTATTTTAACCCGACTTTGGGTTCAAATATACAAACCCGACGTTGGATTACATTAAATTTGAATGACACTTTTTAACCCAACTGTTGGGTTTGTGCTTATTTGACCCAACGCAGCGCTTTTAGTCACTCTCAACTCAAATCTATATGTATCGACGGATGTTTTCGCGGTGCCAAGGCACGTGTCGCATATTCGCACCCTTTATTTATTGACTCGAGCAGACTGGAAAGCTGAGGTGTGAGAACAGAAGTCGTGTGGAAGTGAAGTGTTTGTTCTTCCGCATTTCAAAGGCTTCTGATGATCAAAGCCCGACTGTAAATTCTCGACGCGTGCGTCTCAAATTGCCGGCAAACATCATGCCATCCAGAGATTAATATTATTGTCGGGAACACATAACAATGGTGAATTTTTCAGTTTTAATGGTGGAATGTATTGATCAAAATACACAACGTATAAATCTGAACATAAAAGGGAATGTCATTAATAAATTAAATGTGCAAAACAGATAAATACATCAGTCATGTATTACAAATGATCATCATACATCCAGTACAGATCATGCAAGGAGCAGAAAAAAAGGGAAAAGAAATCTGCGTAAAAAATATATTGCAATATTTATCATACACTATTTACACTTCCAACTCATGTCAGATGATAAAAGCAATAAAAGAAATCTGTAATGCATATAATTCAGAAGAGATTACACAAGGCCCATCACTTTGAGTCCATTTCTCAATGAATGTCTTTTCTCTCAGTTAAGGCCAAGGTCTCCAGACAGTCTGGCTGGCTGGTTCTGGGTGGTGGGAGGTTGGTTGAGCTGCCGAATGCTTTGTGTTGGAGCCTGTGCTTCTGAATGCAGCTCTGCTAGCTTGTGGCTCTTTAGTGTTTCTGCAAGCTGATGGATGTCCTGCTTTGGAGACGGTGTTTTTGTGGTGTGGACGACGCACATGATGCTGTGCGTTTGATTCTGCATGCTGCTTTCTGGAGGATGTGTGACTTCTGACAGGCAGTCTGATGGTGGGGTGAGCGAGACGTTGACACAGCATGGATGCCACTGATCCTTCCAGTCCACCTTCATCTAGGAGGAAACGGGCTGCTTTTTGAAGACATGAAGAAAAGCCTTCCATAAACTGGCTTTTTCCTTCTCCTTCCTCTTCTTTATTCGCTTTATTCGCCTTTTGCAGGAACAGAACGGTGTATTCCAGGATCTCTGCTTTCTCTAATCGTCTCTGATTAGGTTGCTACAAAAATAAGAGATGACATAAATCAGCTTTAGATCAAGCTAGTCACATATTCAAGAATGCCATTGTGTTTAAAAGCAAAGGTGTTCTTACATTATGTTCTGGGCCTTGCAGAAGCAGAAGTTTTAGGTTTTCTAGACTCCGGTTCATCCTTTCTCTTCTACGTCTTTCTACCTGAGGTTTTAACAGCTTCAGAAAACGCAAAAGACTAATGTCAGTCAACAGATCATGTTTAAACTGGTTAATATTACAACATCTGTATGTCTCGATTGTATTCATCTGGAAATAAGTAGTTACCTTTCTCTCCATTTTGATTTTTTCAGTCTGTGCCAGGATTTTCATTGCACGTGTACTCCAATAGTTGTTATCAGTGATGATATGATGCCAGAAAAGGTCCAAGTTTTCTTCTGTTAGGTATGCAGGAAGAGATCTTTAATCGAGGTGCGCAAACAAATGTGAAGTCTGAAGCTCAGCACAGGTATTTATAGGCGTTCAGGCGCGTGGTGGCAAAGCCACGCCCCCTGTCTAACATAACCCAATCCCTGAGCCGCTATTTTTTGCTTGTCAATTAGTTTCCATGAGGAAAAATAAAGGGTTTTATTTGTAGATTTTGATAATAGATTTGTATTTTTTGTTTGTTATTTTAAGTCTTTAGACATTTAAATAATAAAGGTAAGCAGAAAAGAAAAAGACAAAGCACAGGAAAAAAGTAGTCTATTGTCGAAGTATTAGGCTACACGATTCGCAAACTATAGCGTATTAGCTTACATATTTGTTATAAATGCTTAGCCAATTATTTATATTGGATTTCCTCAGATAAGCTAATATATAGTTTTCACTGAATTGGTTTAATCATTCAAGGACGCTTTGGATCAAAAGGGCTGATGGTACACGCTCACTCACACCTAGACTTCCATGGCACGTGCGCGCATCAGAAAACAAGCCCGTCAATGTGCATATCAATAGCCCACGCGCCGCTAGTGACACAGATGTCATTATAACAACAACAAAATGAGAAAAAAAACTCTCGTTTCACAGTTTAAGTCCATATGAGCTTCAGATTTGTTTGGGAATTTAAAACATAACCAATTTTATATTATGAAAATGTGCAACGTAAACACAACACAATTTAAGCCAGTTGCCTGCTATAAGCTTGTGTTAGCGATTCTAACGTAGTAGTGCTATGAAGGGAAAACAATTCATTCATTAATTTCCTTTTCGGCTTAGTCCCTTAATCAAAGCTCGCTACAGTAGAATGAACCGCCAACTTATCCAGCACATGTTTTACGCAGCGGATGCCTTCCCAGCTGCTACCCAGTACTGGGAAAGAGAAAACAAGGCAAAATATTATTTTTTTAAAAGTTTTTATAAATATATTACTGGCTATTATTAATTTGTCTGCATGCAGTTTAGTTAAACGTTTTAAATAATGTCGCAAGTACTTAATTATTTTTTTTTGCCAGAATAGCTGTTCACATGCAAAATAAACAGGAAAAGTTCGGCCGGCGCGAGCCAACGCGCACATTTATTAATTTCCTTTTCGGCTTAGTCCCTTTATTAATCTGGGGTCGCCAGACTTATCCAGCATATGTTTTACGCATCGGATGCCCTTCCAGCTGCAACCCAGTACTGGGAAAGGGAAAACAATGCAAAAAATTAAACAATGAGAAAATAATCTTATGCCATGTACGTAAAGCTGAGGCTGTTCAATTGACGGGATTGTGTACATTTTGTTTAGATCCAAGCGCGCATTATGACTTTTTAAATGTTTTTATAATTGTATTACTGGCTATTATTAATTTGTCTTCATGCAGTTTATTTAAACGTTTTAAATAATGTCGCAAGTAATTAATTACATTTTTTTTGCCAGAATAGCTGTTCACATGCAAAATAAATGGGGAAAGTTTGATCGGCGCGTGCCAACGCGCGCTTTTATTTGGAATAAATTTGTTCTGCTGAAAATAGCACAAAGTTGCAGAGCCAAAGCAGCTGGGTATGGTGTGAAACTTTAGGGGGTCGCGAGGTAACGTGTGCTGACACCTCTTTATTATTCAGCAGGGCGCGTGCCGCGTGCCGACTTCACACCTGTGCACAATGCGCTCGTGCGCGGACAGTTCACGCGTGTGCATATGAAAAGCAAGCAGCCACGTTTTCTTGATAGTTCGTGGCACTGAAAGTAGTCAAAAGACTCCTTATTTATTAATTCACTTCTCCACTGAAAAAAATCTCCCATTTAAACGGATGGGGTTGGATTAACGTTTAAACCACAACGCAAATGCAGCACGTGTCTAGCAATACAATGGAGACTAGGCCTATAGCCGATTGTTCACGGGAGGGATAACTGAGTAAACCTTAGAGGTTGTTGAAATAAATAGCATGAAAAAAAGTCACTTAGCCACGTGGCCAGTTAGTCTTTATCCTTGCTGACCTCTATGCGTCAAGTGGCTACATAAATGCTACTGTGACCTTGAGATTAATATTGTGCATATGCTGTTATCTACAAACTAAACCTCAATGCAATAGTAACTTTTATAATCACTGCATAAAGTCAAAAGGAAATGTTGCCAGCCATTTGACAAACGTTGTGATTGAAAAAAGTATTATCTTGATCATTTCTACGCTCAATAGCAGAAGGTTAATGGTGCACCTCACAGGCAAATCATGCGTCCCATGGATGGAAGTTGTAAAAATGAAGACTAGACGCTTTGGGCTAAACTTTAGCCTTGGTTTCAATACGCGCGATTGTCGAAGAGTAGCGTGGGAACGTATTTGCGAGCTGTTGATAATGTACAAATTCTGACAGGTAATAAAAAACGACTGAGGTGTTGGCCCGCGTTATAAGGTGAGGTGTAAGTTGTTCGTGTTACTGGGAGAGCGTGGCTAGTAGCCTGTTCCCATCATAACACTTCAGAAACGACTGCCTGTTGGTTACCGACGAATTTTAAACATTTACACACTTGCCCGCCATTTTGGTGACACCCCAGAACAGAAAGCCTAAATTAAAGTTGAATAATTTCATTTAGGTGCACCAATTATTTAGGTCAGGGGTGTCCAAACTCGGTCCTGGAGGGCCGGTGTCCTGCATAGTTTAGCTCCAACTTCCTTCAACACACTTGCCTGGAAGTTTTAGTATTTCCAGAAAGAGCTTGATTAGCTGGTTCAGGTGTGTTTAATTGGGGTTGAAACTAAAATATGCAGGACACCAGCCCTCCAGGACCGAGTTTGGACACCCCTGATTTAGGTTGACGGCAGAACTATTAAAACTAACCATGCTTTTATGTAGTAAAATTGTACTAACCATTTTGCGCATTGACTTCCTTTCTTGTACTTCACCATTGTTAATGTTATTGAACTAAAATATTGGTTAATTTGTGATCTACTGCAGTTAGCTGACTGCACTGTCGTTAGTTTGTTACTTCAGAATGCTTTCTTATTATTTATTTTCATAATACACATGCTAATAGCTCCAGACAGACAGACTCGTCTCACCCGGGTCGTTCACATTCTGTTGACAAAAAGCACAGGGACCCTCACACCTCACTGCTCCGCGCGTGCCATTTGCTTTAATCTCAGCCTTTTGCATGCAAACTAGATCGAAAGACTGTAGTTGAGTAAAATGTGAAGGAAACAACATAAAAAAAAAACTTTCGTCGGACGTCCTCACAGACAGCATCCTCAACACGTTTATAGGCTACATTATTAATACAAGACTACATTTTGTACACGATCCACGACAGTCTATGGGTTGCACACATCATAAATATCACCAATGTGCCAAAAATGAAGTCTATATGTGAACTGCATGGCGTTCTCGTGTTTGTTGGAGAGAAGCGTGGGAACGTCTCTGCGCTCGGGTAACATGTACAAAATCCGACAGGTAATAAAAAAGAGCTGAGGTGTGTGTGAGCAGTCCGTGTTACTGGGAGAGCGAGCTTAATAGTTGGTTCCCATCATAACACTCTTCTAACGACCTGTTGGTTACCTAGCAAGCATTTATTTTGTATTTAAAAGATGTCTAATAGTCATGGCTAAAACAAGGCTAAATGTGGGCTGTCACTGAAAATCTAGACATCTAAGAATAGGCCAAAACTAGACTAGTCATCAAATGAACAGAAATAAATGACTACACCCATATAAAGTCTGTCTAATCTGTCTATTTGACGACTTGTCTAGTTTTGGGCTATTCTTAGATGCTCGATTTTCACTGACAGCCCAAGTTTAGCCTTGTTTACGTTTAGACGTCTATTAGACGTCAATTAAACACACAATTGTTTGCTGGGTTATTGCAGTTATAAATATTTGCACATGGCCACTAAATGGCATTTAAAAGACAAATCCTGATGAATCAGATCAAATCAAACTGTCAAAATCAAAGAGTCGTCCTTACACTTCACTATGGTCAATGTAGCATGCTAGCATACGCACTATGTTAATGCTAACTGCAACACAGAAAACATCTTAACAAAAGACAGAAAACACATTCAAATGTATATTGTTTTAACAAAGACCTGGCAATGCTATGCGTCCTGCAAAGCAACCTGTGAGGTGTTGGTTTGTCCAGAACACTGCAGGTTCATCGACACACGTTTGGCTTTGGTGTTAACAAAATGTGTCAACGCCGTAATAATACGACCACGCAGAGATGGACGTGTGCTTTTCTTTCACTTTTAAAAGAGCTAGATGCAGTTTCCCACGGGAATCCTTGTATAACACCTTCAGTAAATATTCGAGTTTTTTTTTTTTGCCTTATTTTGTCAATTTTTAATGCGTACTTAATATATTTTAATGCAACTATAATTGAAATCACAAATATAGGCTATATGGCACTAATTTAACATGGCACACAAGTTCATTTTTTGGATTTTACATATATAAAATGTCATATATGCAACATATATTTAAATTTTTCTAAAATGGCATATATATTACATATTTTTCTTTTTTAACCATTGGAATTTCAAATATGTACATATGTAATACCAATAGTTGAAAAAAAATATAAAAAATGGCAATTTTTTGCAATATTTTGAAATATATTTTGCATATATGACATATTCTATATATGTCATATCCAGAACTTGTCTTATGTAATTTGCATATATTGTAATATATCAGATTTGTATATGAGTATATACAATATATGCTAAATAAACACGACACACAAGCTCATATTTGTATTTTACATATATAAAATGTCATATACGCAACATATATTTTATTCTACTTTTTCAAAAATGGCGTATATATATATATATATAACATGTATATCTTTTTTTTTAACCATTGGAATTACAAATACGTACATATATTTAATACCAATAGTTGAAAAATATGTATAAATGGCAATTTTTGCAATATTTTGAAATATATTTAGCATATATGACATTTTATGTGAAATCCAAATATGAACTTATATGTAATTTGCATATATTGCAACATATCAGATTTAGGGTATATACAATATATGCTAGCTCATGTTTGGATTTTACATCATGTATAAAATGTCATATACGCAACATATATTTCAAAAATGGCAAACATATCACATACATCTCTTTTTTTTTAACCATTGGAATACAAACATGTACATATATGTAATACTAATAGTTGAAAAAATACATATAAATTGCCATTTTTTGCTATATTTTGCATAGATGATATTTTCTATATATGTGAAATCTAAAACTTGTCTTATGTAATTTGCATATATTGTAATATATCAGATTTTTATGAGTATATACAATATATGCTAAATAAGCATGACACACAAGCTCATATTTTTATTTTACATATATAAAATGTGACATTTTATATATGTGAAATCCAAATATGAACTTATATGTAATTTGCATATATTGCAACATATCAGATTTCGGGTATATACAATATATGCTAGCTCAGGTTTGGATTTTACATATATAAAATGTCATATACGCAACATGTATTTTATTTTACTTTTTCAAAAATGGCATATATATAATGTATATCTCTTTTTTAACCATTGGAATTACAAATACGTACATATATTTAATACCAATAGTTGAAAAATATGTATAAATGGCCATTTTTGCAATATTTTGAAATATATTTTGCATATAAGGCATTTTCTATATATGTGAAATCCAAAACTTGTCATATGTAATTTGCATATATTGTAATATATCAGATTTGTATATGAGTATATACAATATATGCTAAATAAACACGACACACAAGCTCATTTTTGTATTTTACATATATAAAATGTCATATACGCAACATATATTTAATTTTATTTTTTCAAAAATGGCATATATATTACATATATCTCTGTTTTAACCATTAAAATACAAACATGTACATATATGTAATACTAATAGTTGAAAAAATATATATAAATTGTCGTTTTTTGCAATATTTTGAAATATATTTTGCATATATGGCATTTTCTATATATGTGAAATCCAAAACTTGTCATACGTAATTTGCATATATTTCAATCTATCACATTTCTATATGAGTATACACAATTTATGCTAAATAAGCATGACACACAAGCTCATATTTGGATTTTACATATATAAAATGTCATATATGCAACATATATTTCCAAATATTTCCAAAATGGCATATAAATCACATATATCTTTTTTTTTACCCATTGGAATTTCAAATATGTACATGTATGTAATACCAATGGTTGAAATATAAATATAAAAATGGCCATTTTGCAATATTTTGAAATATAATTTGCATATATAACATTTTATATATATGAAATCCAAATAACTTATATGTAATCCAAAAATAAACAAAAAGCGCTCAGGGTGTAGCTCAAATATTTGGTCGGTGCTCTTTGGGTAAGGGATTCACCAAAAACAACAGAAATCAGTCCAAGGCACTCGAAAAATGTGAAAAATTGTGAATTTAAGGCACTCGAAAAATGTGAAAAATTGTGAATTTTTTCACATTTTTCGAGTGCCCTCGGACTGATTTATGTTGTTAACTTATAAGTAATTTGCATATATTGGAATATATCAGATTTCTTATTTAGCATACAATATATGCTAAATAAGCATGACACACAAGCTCATATTTGGATTTTACATATATAAAATGTCATATATGCAACATATATTTTGAAATATATATATATATATATATATATATATATATATATATATATATATATATATATATATATATATATATATATATATATATATACACACACACACACACACACACACACACACACACCTCTTTTTTAACCATTGGAATTACAAACATGTACATATTTGTAATACTAATAGTTGAAACATATATATAAATGGCTATTTTTTGCAATATTTTGAAATATATTTTGCATGTATGACATTCTATATATGTGAAATCCAAATATGTAATTTGCATATATTGCAATATATCAGATTTTTATATGAGTATACACAATATATGCTAAATAAACATGACACACAAGCTCATATATATTACATATATATATATTACATATATAAAATGTCATATATGCAACATAATGTTTTCAAAAATGGCATATATATTACATATATCTCTGTTTTAATCATTGGATTACAAAACATGAACATATATGTAATAACAATAGTTGAAATATATATTAATGGCCATTTTTTGCAATATTTTGAAATATATTTTGCATATATGACATATTTTATATATGTGAAATATAATTCAGACTCAACATTGCATATCTTGCGATGTGACTATTGCGAATGTGCACATTGCGATATCAATGCTGAAACAATATATTGTGCAGCCCTAGTTTCAAGTGATATATTGTCTTGATTGGTGTTGTACTGTAATAAACCTGGTAATAAACTGATGGTTTCTGATATACAGATACAGTTGTAGTCCGAACTATTAGCCCCCCTGAATTATTAGCACCCCTGTTTATTTTTTTCCCCAATTTATGTTTAACAGAGAGCAGATTTTTTCTAAACACATTTCTAAACATAATAGTTTTAATAACTCATTTCTAATAACTGATTTATTTTATCTTTGTCATGATGACAGTAAATAATATTTTACTAGATATTTTTCAAGACACTTCTATACAGCTTAAAGTGACATTTAAAATTTTAATTAGGTTAACTAGGCAGGTTAGGGTAATTAGGCAAGTTATTGTATAACGATGGTTTGTTCTGGAGACTTCAAAGGGGGGCTAATAATTCTGACTTCAACTGTATATATTATTTCTTATACACTATAAATTAAATACTTGATGTCTTCAAATTTTTAGTTGAATCAAAATAACTTTTCCAATCATGTCAATTTACATCAATCAAACTGAGTTAAATTAACCATTGTATAACTTTGTATAGGGCGACGCAGTGGCGCAGTAGGTAGTGCTGTCGCCTCACAGCAAGAAGGTCGCTGGTTCGAGCCTTGGCTGGGTCATTTGGCGTTTCTGTGTGGAGTTTGCATGTCCTTCCTGCGTTCGCGTGGGTTTTCTCCAGGTGCTCCGGTTTCCCCCACAGTCCAAAGACATGCGGTACAGGTGAATTGGGTAAGCTAAATTGTCAGTAGTGAATGAGTGTGTAGGGATGTTTCCCAGAGATGGGTTGCGGCTGGAAGGGCATCCGCTGCGTAAAAACGAGCGGGATAAGTTGGCGGTTCGTTCCGCGGTGGCGACCCTGGATTAATAAAGGGACTAAGCCGAAAAGAAAATGAATGAATGAATAACTTTGTATAAGCAACGTAAAAATAGGGGTTGCACTGTGGCTCAGTGGTTAGCACTGTCGCCTCACAGCAAGAAGGTCAATTTAGCACATCCAATTTCCCTTTAGTGCATGTGTTTGGACTGTGGGGGAAACCGGAGCACCTGGAGGGGAGAACATGCAAAACATGCAAACTCCACACAGAAATGCCAACTGACCCAGACAAGGCTCAAACCAGCAACCTCCTTGCTGTGAGGCGATTTTGCTACCCACTGCGCCACTGTGCTGCCACATTTTATCTTAATGCAAAATAATAATAACATGTAAAGCACCTTGTAAAATTTTTGAAACGATTTATTTTCTTAAGACGAATTCACAACTACAAATAATAAATGAATAATTTCATTTTTAAAACTAAATCTTCACTGATTTGACTGCTGGTCTGGTCTATGATTAAAGGTGGGGGACCCTCACAATACAAAACATGATGGAAAACAATTTTATATATAATTTATAAGTATCATTTATACTTCTAGGTATTTATTTGGGGGCCCTCAAATTTCCTGGGGCCCTAAGCGGCCGCTTACCTTTGCTTATTGGTTAAATCCGCCCCTGCCTATCTACTAAAGAAATGTAAATGCAGTTATGCCACAGTGCTTTTTGAAATTACTTATATTTACCAGCTTTGCAGATTTTTATCATTGTAATAAAATGACCATATGTAACCCAGACGTCTATACACCATTTTGAGGGATGTAAACAAAAACAATGGTCCCAACAAATGTCCTGTTATACATTTTTAATTTCTATAGCTTCCGAGAATCCAAAAAGGTCCACATATTGATGAATAATTTTATGAGAGCTGTTTTAACATTAAGTTATGATTGAATTGCCTCTTGTTACAGTTATGAAATAGTTTGATAACAGGCAGGAAATGTTCCTGGGACCACATTGAAATGGTCTATATAAGATCAAATCTGTTACAGTCATCGCATGTTATATTCATCATTTGTATAAGTTGATTTGGATAAAAGCATCAGTAACAGGCTAATGTAATTTATGTAATTATATAAAAATATTTAAGGGCGTCACAGTGGCGCAGTGGGTAGCATGATTGCCTCACAGCAAGAAGGTCACTGGTTCGAGCTTTGGCTGGATCAGTTGCCATTTCTGTGTGGAGTTTGCATGTTCTCCCCGTGTTGGCCTGGGTTTCCTCCGGGTGCTCCGGTTTCCACAGTCCAAAGACATGCACTATAGGTGAATTGAATAAGCTAAATTGGCCGTATTGTATGAGTGTGTGCAAGAAGGTATGGGTGTTTCCCAGTGTTGGGTTGTGTCTGGAAGGGCATCTGCTGCGTAAAACATGTGCTGGATAAGTTGGCGGTTCATTCCGCTGTGGTGACCCCAGATTAATAAAGGGACTAAGCCGAAAAGAAAATGAATGAATGAATCACACTACTCCACATTAAAATTTACACTGGTAGTAAAATCTGATGGGTAGCATATTATGTCATCAAAATGTACTACCTACTTTTTGAATGGGAGGTAGGACAATCTGACAAAGTAGGACAAATCGACAGAACACCGGATAAGATGGCGGTTCATTCCGCTGTGGCGACCACTGATAAATATGGCTCTAAGCTGAAGGAAAGTTAATGAATGTATAAACTTTTTAACGCAGACTTCATATAGGTCCAAATCCATCCTAAAGTCTTCTTGCAGCACACTTGTAAGTTTGCTGGGGCCCCCTAGTGGGCCATACCTAAATGAAAGTCACGAATGCAGCAAATGTTTTTTTCCTTCACGAATCATATGACACGAGTCATAAATAAAGAATATAACACACAGCATTAAATTCATTGCAAATTAATTGCGCGTAAAAAAAGCGCGTGGATATACGGAGTACTATTCGTTTGTCCAGAACACAAGCCCATCGACACACGTTTGGTGTTAACAAAGTGTCAAGAGAATCACGCAGAGATGGACGTGTGCTCTTTCACCTCTTCGACGCATGGGTTACCCGTTTCCCACGGGAACCGCATACTTAACCTCACCTTTAATCATCAAAAGCAAGAAAAAGTAAAAAAATAAAAATAAATAATAAGCAGAAGATATATAAATGAAGTTTAAAAAATACTTAATTTTTTGCAGCAATGGCTAATTATGAAACCAAAGTCATCATTAACTCAATTTATGTTTCATTTACAGGTTTATCTGCAATTTCGGCATATTTTCAAGCTGGGGAAGGCTCGTGCTGGAGAATTTTTTTAGTTCAAAGTGGAACACGTCAATTTTAACTTTAGCTTTATACTTTAGTAAGTATACTTCCACTAAAATGTTGGATTTTTTGGACAAATATGGACAACCCAAACGTTGGGTTAAAATCTTTAATTAAATTTTAGTTATACATTTTAATCCCAGGCTTGGAATTGTATATTTGACCCAACGTTGGGTTAAAACAACCGATACTTTTTATTGTAACAATCAACCAGCTTGAATGACTTCAATTCCATTCTCAGGCATAGCCAGCATAATTACATGTATTGTATACTTTAGCTGAATTAAATCAACTTACTTGTATAGCCTTTCTTATTACTTGTATAGCCTTTTATGTATATGTATTTATTTATGTTAGTTATGCATTTTTTGTAAAATAGCTCTTATGTTTGTATTTACGATTAATCTATGTAGCGCCTTTGTCCTTCGTTCCTCTGCATGTCCACACATGTAGCTTGTCGGATGGTCATCATTACCACAATTTTTGATGTAGCCTACCAAAAATATTTTCTAAAGATTTAATGAATGAATGAACCGCCAACTTATCCAGTACATGTTTTATTTCAGCCGCAACCCAACACTGAGAAAAACACCCACACACTCTTGCGCACATCACATACACGACGGCCAATTTAGCCTACCCAATTCACCTGTACCGCATATCTTTGGACTGTGGGGGAAACCGGAGCACCCGGAGGAAACCCATGCAAACTCCACACATACTTATTTTTACAATACAAATTAATTAAATCATATATCATTAGAAAAAAAATAGCAATCTGTTAAAGTTTTGAATCAAAAACTGTGGCCTATTGTCGTTTGTTAGGCAGATAACAAACTGACCAGCACATTCAACTTTCCTTAGTCAGAATTTGGCCATTTCAATAAAAAAATAATAATAATTAAAACATATATTTCAACTCAAATTATTTTATACTCTTTATACCTTTCCAATCAATAAACAATAGTCACTCCGACGACACGTGCTCACACCATGCTCACACCATGCCCGAAAGCGTGTCTGATTCACACCTCTGCAACAGGCGCTCAGGTGCGTAAAGCCTCCACGTGCCCATTTGCTCAAATGTTCAGTAATGGTCCAGCAGGTGAGAGAGTGCGCTAAAGATTCAAATTCCACCGTTTTAAAAGGCTGATGGTGGCCATCCGTGCATGGGGTCTGTATCCAAAATGGTTGGTTAATGGTTTTGTATTGAATACGGTGGAATTATACTCTAAATAACCCTGACACTTCGCGTTTTCCATTCAAAGCCACACCAAAGCCCGATTTCCGTACAAAGAGCAATTGCGTCGACATGCACTCTAAAATAGGCTGTTGTAACCAAATGTTTGGTTAAATATTGCTCAAATATATATTAAAAAAGTGTAATTATTACATTTATTTTAAAACATTAACCCAAAGTTGAGGTTGTCCATATTTGACCCAATTGGTTACCTCAACCCATTTCTTGAGAACTAACACGAGACCTGCCATTGTATGCATGCAGCTTCATGTTAAAATATAGTAAATACAGCTATTTGCTTCCCCAATACTGATATTTTGTTGCTCTTAATGCTCATCATAACTTATATTGTAAGCGAGCGCACGCATTGCAGTCTCCACAGACCTTCGTATATAGCCATACACAGTGCGCATGCTCCGATTGCACGCCCTTTTGTCCAAAGAATCCCTCTCGCCATATTCACTGTAACATAGACGTGTTAAAAGAATCATAACACTAATGGAATTATGGGCAGGGGTGTGTGCGCCACCACTCCACTTGACCAAACATTATACTTTCCCACGGGATTTTTCTTAGCCATGGATGATGCTCATGCATGGGGTCAAAAAGTGAATCACCACATGGCCTGTTCAACAATTCAGCATTGACAAAATGTTCAGTTTAGGCAGAGAGACATCCTAACCTGGGCCTATAAAGTGAGCTGTTGTTATCAATGTGACGTTCACGAGTGCGCGCGCGTCAAGAAAACCAAGCATCCAAGTGTCGTTCTGCAACATTAATGTGCTTTGCGCTGCTTGTAAAATGTTTCAAGACATATTTTACAGCTTATGCAATCACATTTGTTTATTATTATAATATGTTTGTCCTTCTTTAAGTACTCTCACTGCGGAAAAGCAGAACGAACGCACACGCACGGTCTGGATAGGATACATCTTACGCATTACAGTTTCAAACTATCATTCCTTATTTGTGACCATGGACTACAAAACCTTATGAAAACTTACCAAAAATAAAAAAATTTGCACGGGTATTTGGTAATAAATCAAAAATATATACATTGCATATGTCAAAACTGTTGATTTTCCTTTTATGCCAAATATCTTTAGGATAATAAGTAAAGATTTCCATCATGACATTTTGCAAATGTCCTACTTAAAATATATATAAACACTAAAATATATAATTTGCATATGCCAAAAGTGTTGGTTTTCGTTTTATGCCGAACATCATTAGGATATATTAAGTAAAGATTTTTACCAACTTAGCAAATTTCCTACTTAAAATACAAATCAAAACTCAAATTTTAATCAGTAATGTGCATTGCTTAGGATTTTGACAACTTTAAAGGTGTTTTTCCTCAATAATTAAACATTTTATCCTCCAGATTCCAGTTTTCAAATAGTTTTACCTTAACCTAATACCTACTAATTTTATTTATTTATTTATTTATAGAACAATTAAAAGCTTATATTTATTCAGCTTTCTGATGATGTATGAATCTTACTCTATTACAGATCTGGCATTGTGGTCCAACATTTCATGCTTATTCCTGTCTACGTCGATTTGAGCTTCAGGTGCGAAGGCAAGGCACGGAAACTGGGCATCTAATGAAATTCTAAGCGCCTTTAAAAGTTTGAATATTCCAGTCTGGCGGTGTTAGTGTGACTGTGTTCGTTTTTACACATCTACCTGCCCACAATATGTTGTTCCCATGAGAAAAACCTCAAGTGTTCCTCCACCGCAGAGAGAAATAAATGATAGACCAACATCTCTGTCATGCGGAGCAAACACACACCACGGTATATAGGCTAAAAATGACTGCTTAAATTAATAATATGACTATATAATTTTTTAAATCTTGAATTACATGTTTTTGAACATGCAATAAAACACAACTGCAATAATATGACATATAGGAAGCCTATTTGTGGTGTGTTTGCGGTTATAGGTCGTGAACTTTGAACGGGAGCAGCGTTTTGGTAAATTGGGTGTCAAAAAAATCAAGATGCGCTGGCTTCATATTGACTTATTGGCGCAATAAAACCAGCAACTAGTCCATAAAATCCTAAGCGTTCTATTGCATTTACAACATTATTGCATTGTATGCATTACTGCACTGTAAAATCCTGGTTGCCTTACATTTTTAAGCTGAATCAAATTGAAATTATGGGAACTTATATTATGTTAAACTGACTTAAACAGCTTGTGTAACTTACAAAATTAAGTTAGAACATGATAACCTTAGTTTAATAAGTTACAATGAACTAAAACATACGCTGTCATGACTAATTGGTTATTCTAAGCAAATTTATAAGATCGTTAATAGATTTCATAATCATTCATAACTTAACCTATAAAAAGCGATTCGTCGACTTTACTTTAAATAAAAGGGTAAACTCGTTGCCTTATAATTATTAAGTAGCTAAACAAACAATGTGCATAATTATAAAAGTAAAATTAATATACTGACTTTTTAAAAAGTAAAATCAACTTGTTGCTTTTAATGTAACGGGGTTACTTTTTTAAAGAAGTAACTAATCGCTTTTAGCTAAAGGACAACGCTGAGTTTATATCAGATACTAGCAATTGAATATATTTGCTTTAACAAAACATGCAGTAAATAACCTAATCGATTTATAGTTTCTTATCTCGCATCATATTAAATGCGTAATTGTGAGCAGCAGAACGCCATAAGGCGGCACACGACCATACGGCTGGATACGTCATTGACACCTCGTCACCAATGACGAGCCAGCATCCCTAATAAAAGCAGGAGTTTGCAAGGGACTTGAACACAATAGAAGAATTTCTTCAAGCAAGACAGATCAACGGGAATATAACACTGAAGGTGTTTCGTCTTTTTCCGATTTTCAGCCATGGTTACTCCAAAAATGGCAAGTCGAAGACCAACCAAACGAGTAAGTCCACGCTCTTTCTCCTGTAGCTACACTGTAAAAGGGATTAGTTGACTTTACTTTAAAAAAGAGAGTAAAATCATTGCATTATAATTATTAAGTAAACAAACTATGTGGATAATTATAAAAGTTAAATCAATGAGTTTACTGACTATAAGTAAAATTAACTTGTCGCTATTAAGGCAACGAGTTTACTCACTTTTTTTTCTTTAAAGTAAAGTAACTAATCGCTTTTTCAGTGTATATCTATGATTTAACCATCTCTTAGTGGACTTTACACATAATAGATTTTCATTTTGTTTAATTAAGCCTAAATTAAAAGTATAATGTGCTCCGTCTAGATCTTGAAACCGGTCATAGAGAAGAAACGGAGAGACCGGATCAACCAGCGTCTGGACGAACTGCGAACGCTTCTTCTGGATAATACTTTAGACTCGGTAATAAAACATATAAAGTTTTAAAAGTGCACTTAAATAACACTGAAATGGTTTAGCAGCATAATGCATTTACATTCACTTCTTGCAGCGACTTCAAAACCCCAAACTGGAGAAGGCTGAAATTCTGGAATTGACTGTTGAATATATTAGGACTAAAACCACGGCTGCGAGAGATCAAGGTAAGTTTCCTGTCTAAACGTAATTTAAAGCGTGATATAATAATTAAAGCGTATATAATCAATGAGTCATAACAACATATATATTTTATGTCAATTGCAACTTATAGCAGTAAGTTTTATTGAAGTTAAACAAGCTGATCAAAAGGAATAGTTCACCCCAACATTTAAATTTACTCACTTTTACTCACCCTACAATCCTTATTGAGTTTCTTTATTCTGTTGAACACAATAAGATGATATTTTAAAAACACAACCTATGGAAGTCAATGGTTTACAGCTTTCTTCAAAATATAAAATGTTTTTTTTTTTTTTATAAATAAGTTAAATATGTTTAATTTAAGTTAAAATGACTGATAATGTTAATTTGATAAGTTAAATATGTTTAATTTAAGTTAAAATGACTAATAGTGTTAATTTCATAAGTTAAATGTGTTTAATTTAAGTTAAAATGACTGATAATGTTAATTTGATAAGTTAAATGTGTTTAATTTAAGTTAAAATGACTGATAATGTTAATTTGATAAGTTAAATGTGTTTAATTTAAGTTAAAATGACTGATAATGTTAATTTGATAAGTTAAATATGTTTAATTTAAGTTAAAATGACTAATAGTGTTAATTTGATAAGTTAAATATGTTTAATTTAAGTTAAAATGACTAATAGTGTTAATTTCATAAGTTAAATGTGTTTAATTTTAGTTAAAATGACTGATAATGTTAATTTGATAAGTTAAATGTGTTTAATTTAAGTTAAAATGACTGATAATGTTAATTTGATAAGTTAAATGTGTTTAATTTAAGTTAAAATGACTGATAATGTTAATTTGATAAGTTAAATGTGTTTAATTTAAGTTAAAATGACTGATAATGTTAATTTGATAAGTTAAATGTGTTTAATTTAAGTTAAAATGACTGATAATGTTAATTTGATAAGTTAAATGTGTTTAATTTAAGTTAAAATGACTGATAATGTTAATTTGATAAGTTAAATATGTTTAATTTAAGTTAAAATGACTGATAATGTTAATTTGATAAGTTAAATGTGTTTAATTTAAGTTAAAATGACTGATAATGTTAATTTGATAAGGTAAATATGTTTAATTTAAGTTAAAATGACTGATAATGTTAATTTGATAAGTTAAATGTGTTTAATTTAAGTTAAAATGACTGATAATGTTAATTTGATAAGGTAAATATGTTTAATTTAAGTTAAAATGACCGATAATGCTAATTTGATAAGTTATATGTGTTTAATTTAAGTTAAAATAACTGATAATGTTAATTTGATAAGTTAAATGTGTTTAATTTAAGTTAAAATGACTGATAATGTTAATTTGATAAGTTAAATGTGTTTAATTTAAGTTAAAATGACCGATAATGTTAATTTGATAAGTTAAATGTGTTTAATTTAAGTTAAAATGACTGATAATGTTAATTTGATAAGTTAAATGTGTTTAATTTAAGTTAAAATGACTGATAATGTTAATTTGATAAGGTAAATATGTTTAATTTAAGTTAAAATGACCGATAATGCTAATTTGATAAGTTATATGTGTTTAATTTAAGTTAAAATGACCGATAATGTTAATTTGATAAGTTAAATATGTTTAATTTAAGTTAAAATGACTGATAATGTTAATTTGATAAGTTAAATGTGTTTAATTTAAGTTAAAATGACTGATAATGCTAATTTGATAAGTTATATGTGTTTAATTTAAGTTAAAATGACTGATAATGTTAATTTGATAAGTTAAATATGTTTAATTTAAGTTAAAATGACTGATAATGTTAATTTGATAAGTTAAATGTGTTTAATTTAAGTTAAAATGACTGATAATGTTAATTTGATAAGGTAAATATGTTTAATTTAAGTTAAAATGACCGATAATGCTAATTTGATAAGTTAAATGTGTTTAATTTAAGTTAAAATGACCGATAATGTTAATTTGATAAGTTAAATGTGTTAAATTTCAGCTAAAATGACTGATAATGTTAATTTGATAAGTTAAATGTGTTTAATTTAAGTTAAAATGACCGATAATGTTAATTTGATAAGTTAAATGTGTTTAATTTAAGTTAAAATGACCGATAATGTTAATTTGATAAGTTAAATGTGTTTAATTTAAGTTAAAATGACCGATAATGTTAATTTGATAAGGTAAATATGTTTAATTTAAGTTAAAATGACCGATAATGTTAATTTGATAAGTTAAATGTGTTTAATTTAAGTTAAAATGACTGATAATGTTAATTTGATAAGTTAAATGTGTTTAATTTAAGTTAAAATGACCGATAATGTTAATTTGATAAGTTAAATGTGTTTAATTTAAGTTAAAATGACTGATAATGTTAATTTGATAAGGTAAATATGTTTAATTTAAGTTAAAATGACCGATAATGCTAATTTGATAAGTTAAATGTGTTTAATTTAAGTTAAAATGACCGATAATGTTAATTTGATAAGTTAAATGTGTTTAATTTAAGTTAAAATGACTGATAATGTTAATTTGATAAGTTAAATGTGTTTAATTTAAGTTAAAATGACTGATAATGTTAATTTGATAAGTTAAATATGTTTAATTTAAGTTAAAATGACTGATAGTGTTAATTTGATAAGTTAAATGTGTTTAATTTAAGTTAAAATGACTGATAATGTTAATTTGATAAGTTAAATATGTTTAATTTAAGTTAAAATGACTAATAGTGTTAATTTGATAAGTTAAATATGTTTAATTTAAGTTAAAATGACTGATAAAGTTAATTTGATAAGTTAAATATGTTTAATTTAAGTTAAAATGACTAATAGTGTTAATTTGATAAGTTATATGTGTTTAATTTAAGTTAAAATGACTGATAATGTTAATTTGACAAGTTAAATGTGTTTAATTTAAGTTAAAATGACTAATAGTGTTAATTTGATAAGTTATATGTGTTTAATTTAAGTTAAAATGACTGATAATGTTAATTTGATAAGTTAGATGTGTTTAATTTAAGTTAAAATGACTAATAATGTTAATTTGATAAGTTAAATATGTTTAATTTAAGTTAAAATGACTGATAATGTTAATTTGATAAGTTAAATGTGTTTAATTTAAGTTAAAATGACTAATAATGTTAATTTGATAAGTTAAATATGTTTAATTTAAGTTAAAATGACTGATAATGTTAATTTGATAAGTTAAATGTGTTTAATTTAAGTTAAAATGACTAATAATGTTAATTTGATAAGTTAAATATGTTTAATTTAAGTTAAAATGACTGATAATGTTAATTTGATAAGTTAAATGTGTTTAATTTAAGTTAAAATGACTAATAATGTTAATTTGATAAGTTAAATATGTTTAATTTAAGTTAAAATGACTGATGTTAACTTAATAAGTTAAATGTGTTTAATTTAAGTTAAAATGACTGATAATGTTAATTTGATAAGTTAAATGTGTTTAATTTAAGTTAAAATGACTAATAATGTTAATTTGATAAGTTAAATATGTTTAATTTAAGTTAAAATGACTGATGTTAACTTGATAAGTTAAATGTGTTTAATTTAAGTTAAAATGACTGATAATGTTAATTTGATAAGTTAAATGTGTTTAATTTAAGTTAAAATGACTGATAATGTTAATTTGATAAGTTATATGTGTTTAATTTAAGTTAAAATGACTGATAATGTTAATTTGACAAGTTAAATGTGTTTAATTTAAGTTAAAATGACTGATAATGTTAATTTGACAAGTTAAATGTGTTTAATTTAAGTTTAAATGACTGATAATGGTAATTTGACAATTTAAACGTGTTTAATTTAATTTACAAGAGAAGAGTGAATAATCATTTAATCCTGACAGCATATGTTTTTAGGTCACTTGTTAAACTAAGTTAATCATGTTCTTACTTAATTTTATAAGCTGTTTTAAGTCAGTTTAACATTATATAAGTTCAATGGAGTCATAAGGTTAATTTGATTCATCTTAAAATTTAAGGTAACCAGGATTTTTTTTTTCAGTGCAACATGTTTTTTATGTAAATTGTAACTTATTAAAGTAAGTTTATGATGCTTCAAACGTAATTTTTAAATTTAAACAAGCTGATTTAAGGAGATAGTGAGTACATTAAAATTTTGGAGTGAACTATTTACTCATTCTCAATTGTTTACAATCCTTTATGAGTTTCTTTATGCTGTTGGACGCAATAATATGATATTTTAAAGACATAACCTAACAATCGACTTCCACAGTAGGTAAAACAATTACTATAGAGGTCAATGGTTTACAGCTTTCTTCAAAATATCCTTTTTTTGTTCAATAAAAGAAAGAAACAAGTTTGAAACAAGTGAATTATTACTAAATGATGCCATAATTTTCAGCCATCCATGAATTACCCCTTTAAATGTGTTTAATTTAAGTTAAAATGACGGATAATGTTAATTTGATTGAACTTAAAAATGTAATGTGTTCCGCACAATTCCTTCATGTTGTCCCAACAGAAATCGATTAAGTTAACTTGATTGTTTTTACAAATTTCAGTGGACAAATAATGTTAATTTGATAAGTTAAATGTGTTTAAGTTAAAAAGAATGATAATGTTTAATGCGTTTGTTTAATGATAATGTTTAATGTGGTAATGTGTTTAATTTAAGTTAAAATGATTAATAGTATTAATTTGATAAGTTAAATGTGTTTAATTTAAAATGACTGATAATGTTAATTTGACAATTTAAATGTGTTTAGTTTAAGTTAAAATGACTGATAATGTTAATTTGATAAATTAAATGTATTTAAGGTAAAATGACTGATAATGTTTATTTGAATGTGTTTAATTTAAGTTAAAATGACTGATAATGTTAATTTGATAAGTTAAATATGTTTAATTTAAGTTAAAATGACTGATAATGTTAATTTGATAAGTTAAATGTGTTTAATTTAAGTTAAAATGACTGATAAAGTTAATTTGATAAGTTAAATATGTTTAATTTAAGTTAAAATGACCGATAATGCTAATTTGATAAGTTAAATGTGTTTAATTTAAGTTAAAATGACTGATAATGTTAATTTGATAAGTTAAATATGTTTAATTTAAGTTAAAATGACTGATAATGTTAATTTGATAAGTTAAATATGTTTAATTTAAGTTAAAATGACTGATAATGTTAATATGATAAATTAAATGTGTTTAATTTAAGTTAAAATGACTAATAATGTTAATTTGATAAGTTAAATATGTTTAATTTAAGTTAAAATGACTGATAATGTTAATTTGATAAGTTAAATGTGTTTAATTTAAGTTAAAATGACTGATAATGTTAATTTGATAAGTTAAATGTGTTTAATTTAAGTTAAAATGACTGATAATGTTAATTTGATAAGTTAAAGGTTTTTAATTTAAGTTAAAATGACTGATAATGTTAATTTGATAAGTTAAATGTGTTTAATTTAAGTTAAAATGACTGATAATGTTAATTTGATAAGTTAAATGTGTTTAATTTAAGTTAAAATGACTGATAATGTTAATTTGATAAGTTAAATATGTTTAATTTAAGTTAAAATGACTGATAATGTTAATTTGATAAGTTAAATGTGTTTAATTTAAGTTAAAATGACTGATAATGTTAATTTGATAAGTTAAATATGTTTAATTTAAGTTAAAATGACTGATAATGTTAATATGATAAATTAAATGTGTTTAATTTAAGTTAAAATGACTAATAATGTTAATTTGATAAGTTAAATATGTTTAATTTAAGTTAAAATGACTGATAATGTTAATATGATAAATTAAATGTGTTTAATTTAAGTTAAAATGACTGATAATGTTAATTTGATAAGTTAAATATGTTTAATTTAAGTTAAAATGACTGATAATGTTAATATGATAAATTAAATGTGTTTAATTTAAGTTAAAATGACTGATAATGTTAATTTGATAAGTTAAATGTGTTTAATTTAAGTTAAAATGACTGATAATGTTAATTTGATAAGTTAAATGTGTTTAATTTAAGTTAAAATGACTGATAATGTTAATTTGATAAGTTAAAAGTGTTTAATTTAAGTTAAAATGACTGATAATGTTAATTTGATCAATTAAATGTGTTTAATTTAAGTTAAATTGACTGATATTGTTAATTTGATAAGTTAAATATGTTTAAGTTAAAATGACTAAATGTTAATTTGGATGAACTTAAAAATTTAATGTGTCCATGTTGTCCCAAAACAAATCGATTAAGTTAACTTGATTGATTTTACAAATTTAAGTAGATTGATAATGTTAATTTGATAAGTTATATGTGTTTAATTTAAGTTAAAATGACTGATAATGTTAATTTGATAAGTTAAATATGTTTAATTTAAGTTAAAATGACTGATAATGTTAATTTGATAAGTTAAATATGTTTAATTTAAGTTAAAATGACTGATAATGTTAATTTGATAAGTTAAATGTGTTTAATTTAAGTTAAAACGACTGATAATGTTAATTTGATAAGTTAAATGTGTTTAATTTAAGTTAAAACGACTGATAATGTTAATTTGATAAGTTATATGTGTTTAATTTAAGTTAAAATGACTGATAATGTTAATTTGATAAGTTAAATGTGTTTAATTTAAGTTAAAACGACTGATAATGTTAATTTGATAAGTTAAATATGTTTAATTTAAGTTAAAACGACTGATAATGTTAATTTGATAAGTTAAATGTGTTTAATTTAAGTTAAAACGACTGATAATGTTAATTTGATAAGTTAAATGTGTTTAATTTAAGTTAAAACGACTGATAATGTTAATTTGATAAGTTATATGTGTTTAATTTAAGTTAAAATGACTGATAATGTTAATTTGATTTAACTTAAAATGTAATGCAACTACACTGTAAAAAATTCTGGGTTCCACACAATTCCTTCATGTTGTCCCAAAACAAATCAATTAAGTTAACTCGATTGATTTTACAAATTTAAGTGGATTAAATATAAAACAATTAAGTTGTCTCCAAAAAAAACCTCAAGAATTGTGTTGATTCAGCTTATTTTAAATAAGTAGTTTGAACAAGCAGCAAAAATATCTTTTAAAGTGAAATGTGCTCATATTTTATGTCAAAAAATGATCTATTTGTGTCTATTTTGTTCGGTTGTGACTCATATTAGTGTAATTATTCTAATTTATTTTGTCTCGTCTCTTCTGTTTCTCCTCCTTCTTCCATCATTCTCAATTCCTCAACCCTCATCTATTTACTCCACTTTTCCCTTTCAATTTATCTTCATTCAATAAACCAAAACTATTTACTTCTCACTCCTAAAACCCCCCTTCCTAAACAATCCTTTGCATGATTCCTCAATTAATTATAACCAAAACGATCACACTCAAACCCCCCCTTGCTCTTTCCCCTCAAACTTACACTACTTTTGCATGCCTTTCCACTCTCCCTAACCCTCAGGTGATTCTAGCAAGGACACGCATGATGCAAAACCTCCGCCTCTGCTCTCGAGGAGACCCCAGATGCCCTGTGCGTCCGTCCCGGAGTCCATCCAAACCCATACGCTGCCCTCTAATCCAATCTACAAGGCTGGTTTTAAAGAGTGCATCTCCCGCCTGGCGAGCTTCATCGACTGCGTGGAGCCTTCCCAGCGTGACAGCTTCGTCCAAGGTCTCTGCCATCATCTCGACTCCTACAGCAGCGCTCTTCCTCACGGCAGAGTTTCCAGCAATCCAACCCACCATCCATGGATCCCAAATCCAGAGTTGTCCTGCAGGACGGACGTCCCATCGATTGGACACATGAGAGCCAACCCTGAGCGATATTCCTACGCAAACAGCCTGTATCCTA
The DNA here is from genome assembly GCA_903798195.1 of Danio kyathit. Lineage (NCBI taxonomy): Eukaryota > Metazoa > Chordata > Actinopteri > Cypriniformes > Danionidae > Danio > Danio kyathit. The sequence goes on along the minus strand of LR812523.1, from coordinate 80,565,131 downwards.
AATCATTTATGCATCTGCATCCGACGGGACAACATCCATACCTCTCTCCACCATACTCCATTTCTCCTCCGCCCTCTCCAAGCTATTCAAGCAGCTCTCCTCCGTTCTCCAGCTCTCCGACGTATCTTTCTGTGCCCTGCCATTTCCCTTTCCCTCCCTGCATCTCTCCGCATTCCACCGACTCCTCTTCATCATCGTCGATATCAACTGTGAGTCTCTCAACAACTTCATTAGCGGTCGTCCCAGGACCTCATCTTCAGGTGAGCTCCCCGACTCCGGTGCGATTTAGTGGCTCTGTTCAATCCTCCCAACCACGGACTCTGAGACGAGCGCTGTTCCACAATCAGCCTTTGTGGAGACCCTGGTGAGCAAAACTGAAGACACTTCACATGAGAATAATCAGCGTTTTCTTAAAGGGATAGTTCACGCAGATATTAAAATTCTGGCATCATTTATTGACCCTTCACTTTTGCTTAAATATAAAAAGAAGATAGTTTGAAAAATGTTTAAGCCTGTTTTTATTGACTTACAAATACTGCACCGTACAAAAAAAATGCTGGGTTACACACAACCGATTTGTGCTGGGACAGCATGAAGAAATTAAGTTAACTTAATGATTTTTACAAATTTAAGTGGATTAAGCGTAAAACAATTAAGTTGTCCCAAAAAAAAAAACTTAAGAATTGTGTTGTTTCAACTCATTTTAAGTCATTCAACTTATTCAAGTAGTTTGAAAAAGCAGCTCAAGTTTTATTTTGAGTGTAAGTCAATGGTTACCGGGTTCCAACATTTTTAAAAATAACTTATTTTGTGTTCATTCAATAAATAATGTCAGAATTTTCTGTTTACAGTGAACTGTTTCTTTAAGGATTGTTTGGAAAAGATGTCTTGGTATCATCAGTTGTTTTCAGAGTGCATGTATGTGTTCTGGGGTCTTTGCTGTATAACTTGAGTCCTGCAGTCACATTCTGTCTTTCTATTTTCCTATGGTAAATTCTTTATTGTATACAGATTGTGTAAATAAATATATTTATTTTCTCCCTCTTGTAGATTGTAAATTAATTGTACAGTTTTTCACTTAATAAATTTATATAATTTTGTTATTTTGTATGACTCGTTTTCTTTACAATTGGGTTTAAATAAATAAATTTAACAGTATCGCCATTAATCTTTTAGATATTTCACGAAGAATGTTCAGAAAAACTATTCTGAAAGTTGTTTGAAATATTTACGCAGATACTTTATATTTAATCATCTTCAAGTGGTTACAAACTCTGTTTTTAGTAAAATGTTCTAATAAGGATTGTTTGGAAAAGATGTCTTGGTATCATCAGTTATTTTCAGAGTGCATGTACTGTATGTGTTCTAGGGTATTTGCTGTATAACTTGAGTCACATTCTGTCTTCCTATCTTAAAGTCTTTATCGTATACAGATTGTGTAAATAAATATATTTATTTTCTCCCTCTTGTAGATCGTAAACGTATTGTACAGTTTTGTCACTTAATAAATTTGTATAATTTTGTTATTTTGTATGACTCGTTTCTTTACAATTGGGTTTAAATAATGAATAAATTTAATAGTATCGCCATTAATCTTTTAGATAATTCACTATAATAAGAAAAATAATTCTGAATGTAATATTTACGCAGATACTTTATTATTTTAATCATCTTCAAGTGGTTACAAACTCATTTTTTGATGTTGAACACAAAAGAAGATATTTTGAAGAATGTTAGAAACCTGTAACCACTGACATCCATAGATAAAACAAATACTATGGAAGTCAATGGTTACAGGTTTCCAACATTTTTCAAAATTACTTCTTTTGTGTTCAAACAGGTTTGTGAGTAAATAATGACCACATTTTCTGTTTTAGTGAACTGTTCCTTTAAGGATTGTTTGGAAAAGATGTCTTGGTATCATCAGTTGTTTTCAGAGTGCATGTATGTGTTCTGGGGTCTTTGCTGTATAACTTGAGTCCTGCAGTCACATTCTGTCTTTCTATTTTCCTATGGTAAAGTCTTTATTGTATACAGATTGTGTAAATAAATATATTTATTTTCTCCCTCTTGTAGATTGTAAATTAATTGTACAGTTTTTCACTTAATAAATTTATATAATTTTGTTATTTTGTATGACTCGTTTCTTTACAATTGGGTTTAAATAAATAAATGCAATAATATCGCCATTAATCTTTTAGATAATTCACGAAGTAGGTTCAGAAAAACTATTCTGAAAGTTGTTTGAAATATTTACGCAGATACTTTATATTTAATCATCTTCAAGTGGTTACAAACTCTGTTTTTAGTAAAATGTTCTAATAAGGATTGTTTGGAAAAGATTTCTTGGTATCATCAGTTATTTTCAGAGTGCATGTACTGTATGTGTTCTGGGGTCTTTGCTGTATAACTTGAGTCACATTCTGTCTTTCTATTTTCCTATGGTAAATTCTTTATCGTATACAGATTGTGTAAATAAATATATTTATTTTCTCCCTCTTGTAGATCGTAAACGTATTGTACAGTTTTGTCACTTAATAAATTTGTATAATTTTGTTATTTTGTATGACTCGTTTCTTTACAATTGGGTTTAAATAATGAATAAATTTAATAGTATCGCCATTAATCTTTTAGATAATTCACTATAATAAGAAAAATAATTCTGAATGTAATATTTACGCAGATACTTTATTATTTAATCATCTTCAAGTGGTTACAAACTCATTTTTTGATGTTGAACACAAATGAAGATATTTTGAAGAATGTTAGAAACCTGTAACCACTGACATCCATAGATAAAACAAATACTATGGAAGTCAATGGTTACAGGTTTCCAACATTTTTCAAAATTACTTCTTTTGTGTTCAAACAGGTTTGTGAGTAAATAATGACCACATTTTCTGTGTACAGTGAACTGTTCCTTTAAGGATTGTTTGGAAAAGATGTCTTGGTATCATCAGTTGTTTTCAGAGTGCATGTATGTGTTCTGGGGTCTTTGCTGTATAACTTGAGTCCTGCAGTCACATTCTGTCTTCCTAACTTTCTATTTTCCTACTGTAAAGTCTTTATTGTATACAGATTGTGTAAATAAATATATTTATTTTCTCCCTCTTGTAGATTGTAAATTAATTGTACAGTTTTGTCACTTAATAAATTTATATAATTTGGTTATTTTGTATGACTCGTTTCTTTACAATTGGGTTTAAATAAATAAATTTAACAGTATCGCCATTAATCTTTTAGATAATTCACTATATTAAGGTCAGAAGAAACTATTCTGAATGTAATATTTACGCAGATACTTTAATATTTAATCATCTTCAAGTGATTACAAACTCCTTTTTTGATGTTGAACACAAAAGAAGATATTTTGAAGAATGTTAGAAACCTGTAACCATTGATTTTTATTAGAAAAACAAATACTATGAAAGTCAATGGTTACAGGTTTCCAACATTTTTCAAAATTACTTTTTTTCTGTTCAAACAGGTTTGTGAGTAAATAATGACCGAATTTTCTGTTTTTAGTGAACTGTTCCTTTAAGAATTGTTTGGAAAAGATGTCTTGGTATCATCAGTTGTTTTCAGAGTGCATGTATGTGTTCTGGGGTCTTTGCTGTATAACTTGAGTCCTGCAGTCACATTCTGTCTTTCTATTTTCCTATGGTAAATTCTTTATTGTATACAGATTGTTTTAGTAAACATATTTATTTTCTCCCTCTTGTAGATTGTAAATTAATTGTACAGTTTTGTCACTTAATAAATTAATATAATTTTGTTAGGGTGACGCAGTGGCGCAGTGGGTAGTGCTGTCGCCTCACAGCAAGAAGGTCGCTGGTTCGAGCCTCGGCTGGGTCAGTTGGTGTTTATGTGTGGAGTTTGCATGTTCTCCCTGTGTTCGCATGGGTTTCCTCCGGGTGCTCCGGTTTCCCCCACAATCCAAAGACGTGGTACAGGTGAATTGGGTAGGCTAAATTGTCAGTATGAGTGTGAATGAGTGTGTATGGATGTTTCCCAGAGATGGGTTGCAGCTGGAAGGGCATCCGCTGCGTAAAACATGTGCTGGATAAGTTGGTGGTTCATTCCGCTGTGGTGACCCCGTATTAATAAAGGGACTGAGCCGAAAAGAAAATGAATGAATGAATAATTTTGTTATTTGTATGACTCGTTTCTTTACATTTGGGTTTAAATAAATAAATGCAATTTAACAGCATTGCCATTAATCTTTTAGATATTTCACAAAGTAGGGTCAGAAAAAAAATATTCTAAATGTTGTTTGAAGTATTTAAGCAGACACTTTATATTTAATCACCTTCAGGTGGTTACAAACCTTTATGAATTTCCCTTTTTTGTTGAACAAAAAAGAAGATATTTTGAAGAATGTTGCAAACCTGCAACCATTGACTTTCTATAGGAAATGTTTCTATTTAAATAAAATTTCTATGGAAGTCAACGGTTACCGGTTGCCAACATTTTTAAAAATAACTTCTGTGTTCATTAGAGGTGAAGATTGAGTAAATGATAACAGGATTTTTGGTTCTTATAGTGAACAGCACTTTAGCCCTTGATTTTAGTTTAGTTTTTTCATTTAAGAAGATACACCAAAAAGCAGCACTTATACAGATGCATTTTAAAATGTGTAAACTACTTAGAAATTATTGCACCAATTAGTGTTTTGCAAGATAGAACTCCAACTCCAAGCAAGAAAGTGATTTTTTTTTAATAAAGTTGAATCTGCATTTTACATCTTTTAAAAATACTGGAAGGAATCTGATATTGTATATTTATAACACATTTAGGGTCTTTGTTATGTACAAATATGAAATAAACTTGTTTATTTTTGCTATGTGCAATGCAAAAACATAAAAGCTCAACATCTCAACACTTATGTGTATATAAAACCTTATCCTGACTTTCAAAGGCAATTAATAATTATCTAAGGGATATTATATTTATATTTAAATAAGAAATAACATAGCCAGTTGTATCATAATAACTACTTTAGCATGAAAAAAAGATAAAAAGATTCTATAATATAATAATAATAATAATAATAAATACATCCCAACTTTAGTAGCATATTTTCAGGAGGGATACAAATGTAAAAATATACAGTTTACCTTTAATAATTTACCTTTTTATTGTATTTTTCTTTAACTTTTACATGTTGGAGGCTAGGGCAGCACGGTGGCGCAGTGGGTATCACAATCGCCTCATAGCAAGAAGGTCGCTGGTTTGAGTCCTGGCTGGGCCAATTGGCGTTTCTGTGTGAAGTTTGCATGTTCTCCGTATGATTGCGTGGGTTTCCTTCGGGTGCTCCGGTTTCCCCCACAAGTCCAAAGACATGCGGTACAGGTGAATTGGGTAAGCTAAATTGTCCGTAGTGTAATGTGTGAATGAGTGTGTATGTAGTTTTCCCAGTGATGGGTTGCAGGTGGAAGGGCATCCGCTGTGTAAAACATATGCTGGATAAGTTGGCGGTTCATTCCACTGTGGCGACCCCAGATTAATAAAAGGACTCAGCTGGAAAGAGAATGAATGAATGTTGGAGGCTTGATTAGGCCTAATTGCTTTGTTTTTCCATAACAATTTAGTAAATTTCATTGTAATATCATATCTTTTTCCCCTGGATAATAATGGCAGGAAATCCCTCCCTTTGCTCTGATGTTCTTGTATTGTCAGTTCAAGCACTAATAATAAAAAAGTAAAAGCGTATAAGTCTTTAAACTTAGAAAATAGCCAAATCTTCCCAAAAGGCACAAGTAAATTTACAACCATAGAAAAGATGCTCTGTAGTTTCAATTTGACCATCATGATAGGAACAATTGTTGGCAGTTAACATGATTATTATTCAAGGTGTTTCTTTGTACATGAGAACAGACTCTTAAGAATCCCTCTAAAATGTATGCATTTCAACTATGCCTTTATTTTGTGCCACCTAAACAAATGAAGAAATGAATGCCTTAATTCTCTGTGATAGAACATATACAGTTGAAGTCAGAATTATTAGCCCCCTTTGAATTTGTTTTTCTTTTTTAAATATTTCCCAAATGATGTTTAACAGAGCAAGGAAATTTTCACAGTATGTCTGATAATATTTTTTTCTGCTGGAGAAAGTCTTATTTGTTTTATTTCGGCTAGAATAAAAGCAGTTTTTTATTTTTTCAAACACCATTTTACGATCAAAATTATTAGCTCCTTTAAGTTATTTTTTTTTCGATAGTCTCCAGAACAAACCATCATTATACAATAACTTGCCTAATTACCCTAACCTGCCTAGTTAACCTAATTAACCTAGTTAAGCCTTTAAATGTCACTTTAAGCTGTATAGAAGTGTCTTAAAAATATCTATTAAAATATTATTTACTGTCATCATGGCAAAGATAAAATAAATCAGTTATTAGAAATGAGTTATTAAAACTATTATGTTTAGAAATGTGTTGAATAAATATTTTCCCTGGTAAACAGAAATTGGGGAAAAATACACAATGGAGGGGGGGGGGGGGGGGTAATTCAGGGTAATAATTCTGACTTCAACTGTAGAACACCCCTGAAAACCCCTAGGTTGTTTTTATGATGCTTGTCTGTTGTCTTATTAGGGAAGTTTGCCTTTGTACCAGACCATTTATAGTTGTATTGTTTACTTTGTTCAATAATATATATATATATATATATATATATATATATATATATATATATATATATATATAAACACTAATAATAAAAATGGCAGGAATAAACGTATAGGCAGAGTCAGATTGCCCTCTGCTGGTTAAAGAGACTTACTGTCATCTCCACCTTTACAAACTGACAATGCTGAAAGAATTGCGACTGTAACCACAAGCAGCATCCACATTTGTTTTTAACTCAGGTTATACATTACCTACATAATAATATTTCTTGTGAGGTTAATCTTAAAGACACATACCTGACGGTCTCGCTACCAGACGTCTCCAAGTTCATTTATACTGACTTTGACAGCTCCTACCGTAACAAGAGTGAACCGTCTGAAAGGTAAATTGTTTATGCTCTCTTTGTGGGTCGACAAAACTCAATATCTACATATAATTCAACTTATATTTATAATTTTGACGAGTACGCGAATGAGCGCGAGCAAGTTCTGTGGACTACAATTCCCAGAGTCTCTGCGCGCCACACGCGGGGGCGGGAACCAAGACGCTTCTGCTCACATCGCAGTCAATGTAAAATACAACAAATCGTGGAAGTTAAACAACTAATGCAAGATTATTAGTTAGTATACAGCTGCAGAATGCGTATTATAGGACTCTAGCTGTCAATCAAGTGTCAAAAATGTCGTTTATTTACATGCAGGATGGGAAAGCAAAAAGGCATCCCGCGCTCGCCTGTAAGAAAGTGTGCAATTTATCAACAACAGTCCAAAACACAATTAAACAAAATTACTCTCTCGTAGTAATTAAACTAAATAAAACACGCGTTTTTTATAATAACATAAACGCTGTATATTCGCAATTTAAAACGTGATGTAAATTCTTAAACAAAGTTAACCATTATGTGCAGGCTAATGCTCAGAACGCCTATAAAGCAGAATCTAGGCTAATCCCGCCCTACACACTCCACGATTGGACAATAAAACAAGGGTTTGCAGAATACGCGCGTCTTATTGGCTGCTTCAGCTGCTTATCAGCAGGCACTCCGAATATATAAAGCTTCGAAAGCCCCGTTTCTCACAGCGAGATTCTGCAGCTCATTAGTAAGTTCATCCGAGTAGTTTAACCGAGCAGTTAGGGCTTATAAAACACACAGAAATCGATCACTGTGATCAATATCTCCACAAAGCCTTGCTGATATCCTGAAATAGTGCTCGTCCGTAAACCACAAGCGTTATTTTTTGAGGGGCGTGTCCTGTGAATGTGTTATTTTGATTGTGAAGCTGACGTCAGCGGACAGCGGCGGGATGTGTGCGGACCGAAGCCGTTACTCTGACCGAGCCGCTGTGCGCTTTTTTTCCCCGTCCGCCGGAGAGGGAGGCAGGCGCGGGGCTGTGTGCCTTTAAGAGAGGGCGGAGAGAGTTGGAGCCCCGGGCTGTGTGTTGATCCTGTTTAGGTATCCCTTCGCTTTCTCTCTTCTGTTTTCTTTCGAGCTGATTTTACTGTGCGTTATGTTTTATTCATGATGACGCTTGGGGGCGGGGCTTGGACGAATTGTCAATAATAACAGCGGCGTCGAGGAGGAGGCGGGCGCAGTCAGTGAAGGTGGGTGGACGTTGCTTAATATACACATTCACTTTCTTTTATGCACTCTTGACACATGTTGCTTGGATTTTTGAGGTAAAGTTGGTGTTATATTCGCACATTCGCTCAGTGACGACTTGTGACATGCAGCTCCCTATATTGTTTACCATGGTAACCTATTATAATGTTCAGTCTGAAATCTTATGTTAGTATGACTTCAACACAACATTAGCACTATTTAATTGACTGTAAACAATGTTGAACTTTTATTGTCATTGGCTCATAATATGATTTTATTTCCTATTTAGAATGTGCTAATAATACTTTTATGACTTTATATTGTTGGTATTAAGGAGAAAGTATGAATATAAAACCACCTTTACCTCAATACTCTTGACACATGTTGCTTGGATTGAGGTAAAGTTGGTTTTATATTCGCACATTCGCTCAGTGACAACTTCTGACATGCTCCCTATTTTGTTTACCATTGTACTTTGTATATTTGGTATGAAATCATATGTAACTGACTTCAACACAACATTAGCACTATTAATTGACTGTAAACAATGTTGTACTTTTATTGTCATTGGCTTATAATATGATTTTTTCCTATTTAGAATTCACTAATAATACGTTTATGACATATTATTTAGGGCTGCACAATATATCGTTTCAGCATCGATATCGCAATGTGATTATTTGCAAGAGCCCCGCCGCCACTAGGAGGCCCCGACAATACCTTGCTGAAATCATTTTTATTTGTATTTTACAAATTATCTTCGTTGATCGTGCTTTGGTACTTGAATGTTTCTATACGTTTAATACATAATCTAGTAGCACATTTATCGAAAATAGGCAATTACAGATTAATAAACGTCATCTACTTATATGAAATATTTAATTTTTTCGTACTTGGTCTATATATATATGTATGTATATATGTATATATATGTATATGTATACTTCAATGTAAGAAACAGGGAAGGAGACTGAAGGGAATAATAAAGTTTGGGTATTAACATTAACCCAGTATTTGTTGCTTCCCCTTTTTTTTATGTTTCTTATATTTTTTCACATTTACTTTGTTAGTTGCTTATTGATTTTATTAGTTATGGATAGGGCCAGACGGAATCTGCGGACGTTTTTTGCTATTTCTGCGGAGAATTTTGGTAAAAATCTGCGGATTTCTGCGGAATTATTTTGGAGTATCATAACTAAATCCTTAATATGTTAAATAAAAAATAATATCTTTTTAACTTGTATTTAATGTTTAAAATGCAAATCCAATTAGATTAACTGTAAATAGTTAACCTTAAGTAAATAAACAGAACTAATGATGGGCTAAAAATCTGCGGAAAATCTGCAGAAAATCTGTGGAAATATTCGCGCGCAGATTCCGTGTGGGCCTAGTTATGGATCAATCTTTGCAATAATGTTAATTGTTTTGTTGATGTTGTTTTTAATGTTGAGTTTTTAATGAGTTCAGAACGTATATTTATATATTTTTCACTTTTGGCAAATTATTGGACAGTGTTTCATTGCAGAGTTTTTGCTTTTGGAATTTATTTATATATATTTATATCTATATACATGCATACATGCATTTTTATATATATATATATATATATATATATATATATATATATATATATATATATATAAATATATATATATATATATATATATATATATATATATATATATATATATATATATATATATATATATATATATATAATTGTATTTAATAAGCAATAAAATCATTGTGGGCTGGTTTGCAATGGCAATTCTCCACTATTTAGAGCAAGGGAGGGCCCAAAAATTATTCTGCTTAAGGCCCCCAAATGTACAGAGCCGGCCCTGGCAATAGTCACATCACAGGATATGCAATGTTGAGTTTGTATTATAATTTATCATTTGCATGCGTTTTTTAAAGCCTGCAATTGTATAATGACTTTAAAAGCATTTAGATATAAGAAATTGTACCATTTGTGACCTTAACTACGATTAATTGTATTGAATTATTTTTATTTTCATCATTCAATTACTGTACTTGAATACTGTTAGACTCGGTAAAACACTTGTATCTTTTTTTGACCGTATTTATAGATAGTTATGCAACACGTGCTAATACAGAAATGCACTGCAAATAGCACAGACTGCAAAGAAAAATGTGTCGGGGGACCCTAAAAATTTTATAGGTTGTTCATTAGATTTTCTGGAGATGCAAATAGTAAACGTTAATTCATCAATTTCTGACTAAACACGTGCATGAAAATGCAACACATGCAAATAGAGAAACGCACTGCAAATAACACAGACAACAACGAAAATGTGTCGAGGGACCCCAAAATTTAATAGAGATCCACTCCAACAGTCATCCCAATTGATCTAGCATTTTAAATTATTTCCAAATAGAGATATTAAGTTATCTGGTGAAATTGTATTCATACCGCAAAAAGAAAAAAACATATCGCAATGTTAGATTTTTCCAATATCGTGCAGCCCTATTATTATTATTATTAATATTATTATTATTATTATTATTATTATTATTATTATTAAGGAGAAAGTATGAATATGCAAATATAAAACCACCTTTACCTTAATACTCTTGACACATGTTGCTTGGATTGAGGTAAAGTTGGTTTTATATTCGCATATTCGCTCAGTGACAGCTTGTGACATGCTCCCTATGTTGTTTACCATGATATTTTGAATATTCGATCTGAAATCGCAGGCAAGTATGACTTCAAAACAACATTAGCACCATTTGATTTACTGTTAAAAACGTTATACTTTGAAACTCAATGGCTTATAATATGAGTTCCCTAATTAGAATTTGCTAGTAAAACTTTTCTGACATTATATTGTTAAGGAGAAAGTCAGAATGTGTGAATATAAAACCAACTTTACCTCAATGTTGCTATGACCTGGCATCAGTTTCAACTGATTGAGGTAAAGTAGGTCTTCTATTAGCACCTTCAGACTTTTACCTTAATATAATTTCAGAAACATATTCTTTGCAAGTTCTAAATGGGGAAATCACATTAGCAGCAGTGACTATCAAAGTACAGCATTGGTCACAGTCAATTAAATATTGCTAAACTGAAAAAATGTGCAAATATAAAACCAACTTTATCTCAACTTTGAATTGTTGTGCCGTTTGGTAAAGATAAGCTTTATGCTTGTTGTTTTATGACTTTTTATTTTGCTTAAATATTGATTGCTGTTACCCCTCTAGAACTTTTGTTGAGAGTTAGGTTTATTTTTATAGGAATTATTGGTAACACTTTATAATACCCACGTTAATGTAACGTTATTTGCTAACATGAACAAACAATGAGCAACGGTTGAACACCATTTATTAATCATAGTTCAACATTTACTAATACAATGTGCTTGTTAACATTAATGTACAGTGAGTTAAAATGAATAAGCAATAAACAACTGTATTTTCATTAACAAACTTTAATAAATATGAATAAATACTTAAATGTATTGTTCATTGTTTGTTCATGTTGGTAACACTAACTTCATGTCCCGTGTTGTAAAGTGTGACTGTATTATCATTATAATGTTGAACCCAGCAACAAATAAAAGTTTCAACAGTTCCTACATTAAAAAAAGGTTAAATATTGTGCTGTCTTTGTCAGAACTCTTGTTGTTTTTAAATTATCTTGCTATTTTATATACTGTAAAGAAATCTCAAGCTGTGGGAGTTCCTTAAAAGCTCTGTATTCTTTTTATACTTTTGGGATTCCTAAACTTTGAAGTCTATATTTTGCTAGTGAGTTCTCTTGAAATTCTCTTAGACAGATTAGTGCTAAAACTTGATATTTTGGCAATATTTAGAGAACATGTATATCATTGACTGATAAGTTAAGATTACACCAGCAAATGAGATGCACAAAATTGAGTAAACATATTTATTATAGTGATTGCATATTATAGTATTGTAGTGATGTCATTGACTCATGGACATTTCCTGCTTGTTATCAAACTGTTTCATAATTGTAACGAGGCAATTCAATCATAACTTGATGTTTAAACAGCTATTATAACATGAATTTTTCAATATGTGGACCTTTTTGGGTTTTTGGACGCTATAGAAACTAAAAATGTAAAACAGGAAATATGTTGGGACCATTGTTTTTGTTTACATCCCTTCAAAATGGTCTATAGGTTTATGTTTGTACTTAAATAGACCCTGATGAGCGATGCACCATAATGTAAATTCTAAGCTCAAGCCAAAAAAAAAAAAATTACAATAATCTATAATGTCAACCTAGCTCTAAAGTCCACATGGCTAATAAGTTATCCATATTGTGTGCTTGAAATAAATATTGAACAATAAAAATAGACCTTTAAATAAATGCCAATTAAACATCATGTTTCGATTTATAAAGATCCACAAAGAAAGTTTTGGTGCAATGCAATTCCTAGACTTAATACTAAAATCATTTGAGTTTCTCTGCTAATTGTTACACGCTTTTTGCTCCAAGGTGAAAATCCTACTCAGTGTTTGTGCTGCACAATTCCTCTTACCATTAAAGACATTTTACTGGACTGTCCTGCTTTTAATGATTCCAGAAGACTTTTTTATGAAATGAACTCTCTTAAGGACATTTTTAGCAAAGTGACACCAGAAAAGGTTTTGTATTAATCTTGTATTAATACTAAAAATCTTATTTAATTTATGTATTCATTTGTTTGTTGATTTTTAATTGTATATTTATTATTGAAATGTTCCTGCCATGAAAATAGTCTTGGTTGCTGACATGGCATTAAATAAAAAAATACATTACAATTGTTACACGCTTATAAAATGGCCAAATAATGTACTAATAAAATTGGTTTGAGTAGTAATAACCAATTTATTAGTCTTCGTTAATTATATCCAATTCTTAAAATGCACATTTTGTTGATGAACAGTGATAATTTTGTTAATTTTAAGTGGATGATTGCTTTTATGCTTTCATTTCAGATCCATGTCTCCATCAGTGCCAGCCTGAAAAAAAAAAAATGATAGAGATGTCATTTGACAAAGAAACTGTTTTATCTTGTGAGGGGCAAATAGACCCCACTTCTCAAGAATCTAATAGAAATGATACCAGCGCTCTCCATCCACCCGGGAACACCACAGATACAAACCTCAGTAAGGACGCAGGAAGTGAGGCATCACTAGAGAAATCTGCTACCACTGATAACAATGCTTTGAGTGAAAGTGCAGTTCTTGGGTCTGAATCATCTAAACAAACGCACAATGGCACCAAACCACAACAACAGAAAGTCAACAAGCGCCGCAACACTATGAGTGCTGGGTTTAAACACCCGGGTTATGGCAAACGACGACGGAGAGCCAACTCCGAAAGCGAGTCAGTCCTGCCAACCAATTTCCTGCTGGGCGGGAACATTTTTGACCCACTCAACCTCAACAGCCTTCTTGACGAAGAGGTTAACAAGGCTCTCAATGCAGAGACGCCCAAGTCTTCGCCATTGCCAGCCAAAAACCGAGACCCTGTTGAGATCCTGATACCCAGAGATATCACAGACCCCCTCAACCTCAACTGCCTGAGCACAGGAGACAGTCTGCTGCTTTCTCCATTGAAGAGTGGTGGAGGCCGGCGGAGACATCGAAACAAACACCATGGAGCAAACACTGGTCGAGTTTCGACTGAAGGAATTGGTTTAATGGAGTCCAATGGCTGTGCAGCAGTGAAGGATGATGGAACATCATTGGTCTCAGTGACTAATTTGCATTTAGAAAGTACA